>CM055122.1:81206599-82406599 GCA_029206835.1 Rana muscosa | reverse complement strand
CCCGACTCAGCTTTCCAGTTGCTCCACTGGTCTCTGTCTCCTGGACCCTCCAAGCACGTCTGTCTTCAATTACCAGGCACCCGTGCTTCTGTGGGCACTACACCTGCTGTGTCATCTTCAGTGGTGTGCTGCACTCGGCCGCAAGGGGAGCCCTCCCAGCATCTCGGCCTCCTACCAAGTTCCTGACAGTATAAACCAGCCATGTCAGAGGCCGACAGAGGTGTCTCCCCGCTGGAAGCCGCCAGCCTACAGATCACAGCCCTCACCCAGGCCATCCAAGAACTCCAGAAAGAGTACCGCCAATTAGAGGGCCGACTGCAGCACCTGCCTGCAAAACCTTCTCCCGCAGGTCAAGGGTCATCTTTAACTAGTTCCTTGGCAACCACTCCTGCTGTGGTGATGCCCCCTCCGGAACCACGAGTGCCAACACCTGAACGCTTCTCCGGTGATCGGAAGAAATTCCGATCCTTTAAAAACGCCTGTTACCTGTACCTGGCTCTGCAACCACGGACCTTTTACTCTGAAGCAGTGAAAGTGGGATTCATCATTTCTTTGCTGACTGACGAACCCCAAGTATGGGCTCATGGCTTACTGGAGCAGGAAAGTCCCCTCATCAATTCTGTGGACCAGTTCTTTGAAATCATGGCCCAGTTATATGAGGATCCCCTGCGGGCGGCCACTGCTGAAGCTGCTCTACATGCCATACGGCAGGGTCAGCGCCCTGCGGAAGATTACACAGTGGAATTCCGTACCTGGTCCTCAGACTCAGGATGGAACGAGGCAGCGTTACGTTATCAGTATCGGCTGGGACTGCCTGAATCCCTCAAGGATGAACTGTCTAGAGTCAAGACCCCTTCAACTCTAGAGGGTCTCATCCTATTGACTATTCAACTCGACAGACGCTTACGAGAGCGCCGGTCTGAACGCATCCAAACCCCCCAACTTCTCGAAGCTCCGCCCACATCTAGTTCTATGCAGCTCGGCCTGGCTCATCCGGCATTAACCTCAGGGGAGAGACTTCGTCGCCGACAGGCGAACCTTTGCTTCTACTGCGGGGGAACCAGTCATTATATAACCTTTTGCCCCATAAGACCCAGGAAATCGGTCCTCCGCACCACGGTCAACTGTCAGGTGTCCAGGTCCTCCTCCTCTCACATTACTCTTCCTGTCACATTACTGATAGCAGGACAAGAAGTTCACCTCCAAGCAATACTGGATTCCGGGGCATGTAGTTGCTTTTTGGATCTGACACTGGCAAAGAGACTCGCTATTCCCCTCCACCACAAGGGCCAAAGACTGACTGTCCACCTGGCCGACGGCTCAATGCCCAGTTCCGGGCATGTCACCCAGGAAACGGCACCTATCCTTACCTCCATCAATTCTGGTCACCAGGAATTTCTACGTTTTGATGTCCTGAGCTCTCCTATATTCCCTGTCATCTTGGGAACCCCATGGCTATAGGCACACAACCCTCAGATTGACTGGTCCAAAAGGGAAGTTTTCTTCACCTCTCCCTACTGCCGGCAGCATTGTCTTGTTCCTGAAACCAAGGACTCTTCCAGTTGCATGTCTGTTCTACCCACACCCAGTGTGGATCCCAATATACCAGCAGCCTATCAGGAGTTCAAGGATGTCTTTGACAAGAAGAAAGCAGATACTCTACCCCCGCATCGTCCCTACGATTGCCCCATTGAGTTGTTACCGGGGGCTGAGATTCCTTTTGGCCGTATTTTTCCCCTCTCTGAGACTGAACTTGAGACTTTGAGACAGTATATTGATGAAAACCTTGAAAAGGGATTTATCCGCCCTTCCTCCTCTCCTGCCGGTGCCGGCATTTTCTTTGTTGAGAAGAAGGATAAAACTTTGAGGCCATGTGTGGATTACAGAGAATTGAATAGAGTTACTCTTAAAAATCGCTACCCGCTCCCCCTCATCCCAGAACTCTTCCAGAGGTTCCGTACAGCTCATGTCTTCACTAAACTAGACCTACGTGGAGCCTACAATCTTGTCCGCATCCGGGAGGGGGACGAGTGGAAAACAGCGTTCAGAACAAGGTTTGGACATTTTGAATACTTAGTAATGCCATTTGGATTATGCAACTCCCCAGCCACATTCCAACATTTCATAAACGATATCTTCCGGCAGTACCTAGACCACTTCATTATCGTCTACCTCGATGATATCCTCATATTCTCAGCTACTCTGGAGCTTCACAGAACACATGTAAAAAAGGTACTGGGCATCCTCAGGGTACACGGATTGTATGTAAAAGCCGAAAAATGCGACTTCGAGAAGACGACAATCCAGTTCCTCGGACTCATTATCACCACCAATGGGATAGCCATGGATCCTCAGAAGGTGAAAGCCATTCTTGAGTGGCAGGCCCCTTCTGATAAGAAGAGTGTTCAGAGGTTCATCGGCTTCGCAAATTTTTACCGAAGATTTATAAGAGACTTTTCTACCATTGTAGCACCAATTACCCAGATAACACGTCAGCATACCAGATTCCAGTGGTCCGAAGCAGCACAAACGGCCTTTGATCAACTAAAGGTCCTCTTTACCTCTGCACCTGTTTTACAGCATCCCGATCCTGCCTTGCCCTATGTTCTGGAAGTTGATGCCTCCGAAGTAGCCACAGGAGCAGTTCTTTCCCAGCGTCAGGGGCCCAAAGCCCTACTTCATCCCGTGGCCTTCTCTTCACGGAAGATGACCCAGCCTGAGAAGAACTACGATGTAGGGGATCGAGAGCTCTTGGCAATAAAGACCGCCCTGGAGGAATGGAGATATCTCCTGGAGGGCGCCGTCCACCCTATTTTGATCTTTACAGATCATAAGAACTTGGAGTATCTCCGCACGGCCAAGCGACTGAGACCCCGGCAGGCTCGATGGGCTTTATTCTTTTCTCGATTCAATTTCCATATCACCTTCCGCCCAGGGTCTAAAAATGGAAAAGCCGATGCCTTGTCCAGAATGTTTCCTGATACCCCTGAAGAGATTACACCCAGTCCAATTCTGTCCCCTCAAAACTTCCTCTTGATCCAGCCCGATTTAAGAGCTTCAATTGAACAAGCATCCACTCAGTGCACGGAAACAGAAATCTCCTCCCTCAGAAGCCAGGAGGGACTCCTTTGGCATCAAGACAGGATTTTTGTCCCACAGCAAGCCAGGCTTCAGGTCCTAAAAACTTTCCACGATCACCAGCTGGCTGGCCACTTTGGGGTCTGAAAAACGACCGAACTGGTCGAACGGTCTTTATGGTGGCCCACTCTGAGAGCCGATTGTAAGGACTATGTCAACTCCTGCACAATATGCCAAAGGAATAAGGGGTCCAACAC
The DNA here is from genome assembly GCA_029206835.1 of Rana muscosa. Classification (NCBI taxonomy): domain Eukaryota; kingdom Metazoa; phylum Chordata; class Amphibia; order Anura; family Ranidae; genus Rana; species Rana muscosa. Next base: position 82,403,264 of record CM055122.1, on the reverse strand, counting down.
GAAATCCTGGGGCCTGTTAAGACCACTGCCAGTTCCAGAACAACCATGGAAAAATATTTCTTTAGACTTTATTGTGGATTTACCCCCTTCAGAAGAGTTTACAACCATTCTAGTAGTAGTAGACCGGCTATCCAAGATGGCGCATTTCTTACCAATGATGGGCACACCTTCTGCCATGGACACAGCAGAAATTTTCATTAAAGAAGTAGTCAGACTACACGGAGTACCAGATAACATCGTGTCAGACAGAGGTGTACAATTCACCTCTAGGTTCTGGAGGAACCTTTGCAAATCACTATCAATTGAGACATGTTTTTCCACAGCTTACCATCCCCAGAGTAACGGCCAAACAGAAAGGACTAACCAGACCTTAGAGCAATACCTGCGTTGTTTTTGTTCCTTTTCTCAGGACGATTGGATCTCATTATTGCCCTGTGCGGAATTCGCATATAACAACTCTGTGCACACTGCTACCAACCAGTCACCCTTTTGGGCGAACTATGGCTACCACCCTTCATTTTTACCCAATGTCATTCCCGAATCCTCAGTCCCGATAGTCCAGGACAGAATAAATTCCATCCAAACCAATTATCAGATTCTCCAGGACACAATGCGTAAAGCCCAAGAAGGATATAAGAGACAGTATGACAAGAAGAAGAGAGGAAACCCTGCCTTTAAGGTGGGGGACAAGGTGTGGCTCTCATCTGCAAACCTCAAACTGCCTTGTCCTTCCCGAAAATTGGGACCGAAGTTTATTGGCCCTTTTGAAATAAAACGGGAAATAAATCCAGTAGCCTTCGAACTTGCCTTGCCTGAATCGTATAAAATCCACCCTGTATTTCATGTTGCACTTCTTAAACATGTAATTTCCAGTCCTTTTTCAGGGAGAGAAGAAATACCCCCACCTCCGTTCTTGGTTGGAGACGAGACTGAATTCGAAGTGGAGTCCATCCTTGACTGTCGTCGGAGAGGTAGGACAATTCAGTTTTTAATTAAGTGGAAAGGATACCCTGCAGAAGAGAGCTCTTGGGAACCTGCGAGTCATGTACATGCCCCTAGGCTTGTACAAAGATTTCGCACCAGTCATCCCGCAAAATGGGCGCAACTGGGCATCCGGAGGCTGCCCGTTGGGGGGGGGCACTGTCAGGGAAATAGGCGCATCCCTGTGCGTAATGGTGCAGGGTTGGCAAACCTGCATAGGCAAAGGCACTGTCAGGGAACCAACAGAAGGAGAAGGACTTTAGGACCCAGCATCTCTACCAGCAGGTCACATGGGCCTATATAAGGAAGTCTGCTAGTGTCTGCATTTGCTGGTTTATCTTCAGCTCCCCCTGTGTTCCTGTATCCTGAATCACCTGTTGATCTGATCTCCTGTGTACCGACCCGGCTTGTTCTGACCCGCTCTTCCTGATCCTTTGGCTCGACTCTTGGCTTGCACCTGACCTCCTTCTGCCTGCTCCCTGCATCCGACCCCGGCTTGTCTATTGAACTCTGCATATCCTGCTCCCTGCACTAAGACTCGGCTCATCCCTGGTCATTCTGATTACGGACTGTCTTCCTGTGAATGATCCTTGGCCTGGCTCCCGACTCAGCTTTCCAGTTGCTCCACTGGTCTCTGTCTCCTGGACCCTCCAAGCACGTCTGTCTTCAATTACCAGGCACCCGTGCTTCTGTGGGCACTACACCTGCTGTGTCATCTTCAGTGGTGTGCTGCACTCGGCCGCAAGGGGAGCCCTCCCAGCATCTCGGCCTCCTACCAAGTTCCTGACAGCTACTTTACAGGCATACTATAGACGTCCCCCAGGTACTAAATTTAAAGGAATTTTTCACTTTTATTGTTTCACTTTAAGCATTATTAAAATCACTGCTCCTGAAAAAACTGCAGTTTTTTAAACTTTTTTTTGCATTGATACATGTCCCGTGGGGCAGGACCCTGGTCCACAAACACTTTTTTTATGACAATAACTAGCATATTAACCTTTAAAATGAGCACCTTTGATTTTTCATGTTCGTGACTTTAACGGTGTTCGCGTGTTCGAACTAATTTTTTGCCTGTCGCATGTTCTGCTGTGAACCGAACTGGGGGGTGTTCGGCTCATCCCTACTGAGAAATAGAGCTTATTCAAAAACGACCATATGAAACATATTGTATCAATTAATGCATAAGCAATTACATTAACAATAATTCCAAATATATTAGTAAATTATATTGGAGTAGTTATAGGTGTGATTAATTGAACAATGCTACCTTTATTGTGTTTTTGGTTTATATTTTTCTATTATTTTTTTTTTCCATATTAATCATGATATATTTTTTGGATATTCATAAAAATTTATTGGCATATCTGTATCTTAACATAGTGAAAATAGCATGCTTATAAAAATATGAATATTTTAATTGTATTGGCATTCTAAGTGTAATATCCTTGTGAAATAATACATTGGTTTAAGTTCCACATTATCTAACTTAACAAATTTAAAGGGAAGGTAATTAGTGTGGGTATATTTTCTTAAAGTAATAGATCTCCTGAGTTGCCGCCAGGTCTGGAGTGGTTTGACACAAAAGTGACATTTCAGTGTAATTCATAGTGTTTCCTTAAGCCCAAGTCAAAGGTTATTCAGAAATTAAATTAAATATATTAGGAAAAATGTATTGACCAATTCTAATCCAATACTGCCCCCTTGGCCACTGTGAATAAAGGAATCTTCAATTTCCTATAAGGGTTATCCAGGAAATGATGTGTGTTTTACGTCACATACAATATGACATGAAAGGCATTTCCACAACCACATTCTAGGGGAATATAGAGGGTTACACATGACAGTGAAAGGGGAGGCTGAAAGAATCTTGAAAGGGGAGAAGATCTTGAGTCTTTGAGATGGAGAGACGAGAGTAGAAAAACAGTACGGAAGAATGTAGGAGTGTTGGAGAAGTCCTTTGGGACACCCAGCTGATACTTCTCAAATAGGGGTGAGCTTCGAGTTCAACTCGAACATCATCTATTCGGCCATTCGACAAATTTCGAACATTATGGGCCGTTCGTGCCAAATTAGAGTGGCCCGTCACGGCCCATAATTCACTGCGGCATCGCAGTGCATTGCTGGCTGATGATTGGCCAAGCATGCACTATGACCCGCATGCTTTGGCCAATCACAGCGCGGAAAAAAACTGAAAAAGCCAGGGTGGCTTTGGCCAATTATGTCTCAGGGGGTTTAGTACACGCCCCACACTATATAAGGCCGCCTGCGTGGCGGCTTTGTGTAGTGTGTTGCGGCGGTGGTTAAAGACAGACAGAGAGAGAGAGACAGTTTCATTTAATTTGAGTTAGATAGAGCAGGCAGGCGAGTCAGTTATCTTCAGTTAGTGTGTAGAGGATATATATGCATCCTAGGTGTTGTATATATATTTATACACTGTATTCAGTTTATCTAGATCCGTTCCTGTTATTCTCTTCATAATATACTGACAGGCAGGCAGGTGATTGTTCTAGCTGCAGTATTTTCACTTGTACTGTGTCCTTTGCACAGTGTGCACCTAAAGCTTACCTGAATACAATTGCTGATGTTCTCATACAAATACAGGCAGGGAGCTGCAGTATTTTGATTTAGTGTCCTTTGCACAGTGTGCACCTAAAGCTTACCTCTCAGGGCTGGGCTCAGCCCTTCCTTCTCTGTGCTGGCAGCTCAGCTGTCAGCTAATTGCCAGCTTCAATCTCTCCAGTGATTCACCTGTTGAGGATCCGCTCGTCAGCTGCCTACTTAAGGACTTCCAGTTCATTTGCTCTTCGCCTTCGCCTGTGTTAACATCACTACAGACTTTCTGTTCCAGTTGAAAACCTGCTTTACTACGTTCCCTCTGGCTACAGATCCTGCTTGCTGAACTTCTACCTTTATCCCTGGCTCTTGGACTTTGGCTTGGCTGACTACCCGATCCGGTTATTGACCCCTGGCTATGTTTTGACTACGCTACTCTGTTTGCCTTTTTATTTTTATTATTAAACAAGTGTTATTTAACTGCACTTCTGTCTCAGTCTGATTCATGGTTTCTGACATTACCTGAATACAATTGCTGGTGTTCTCATACAAATACAGGCAGGGAGCTCCAGTATTTTGAATTAGTGTATTTTGCACAGTGTGCACCTAAAGCTTACCTGAATTCAATTGCTGGTGTTCTCATACAAATACAGGCAGGGAGCTGCAGTATTTTGATTTAGTGTCCTTTGCACAGTGTGCACCTAAAGCTTACCTCAATACAATTGCTGGTGTTCTCTAGGGATAAGCTTCGAGTTCGAGTCAAACTCATGTTCGACTCGAAAATTGCCTGTTCGCCCGTTCGCCGAACAACGAACGATTTATGGTGTTCGAGGCAAATTCGAAAAGCCACGGAACACCCTGTAAAAGTTTATGGGCGAAATCTAAAGTGCTAATTTTAAAGGCTTATATGCAAGTTATTGTCATAAAAAGTGTTTGGGGACCCGGGTCCTGCCCCAGGGGACATGTATCAATGTGACAATGTGTGGTTTTTCGGGAGCAGTGATTTTAATAATGCTTTAAGTGAAACAATAAAAGTAAAATATTCCTTTAAATTTCGTACCTAGGGGGTGTGTATAGTATGCCTGTAAAGTAGCGCTTGTTTCCCGTGCTTAGAACTGTCCCTGCGCAAAGTGTCATTTCTGAAGGAAAAAAGTCATTTAAAAGCACTCGCGGCTATAATGAAATGTCGGCTCCCGGCAATACAGAGAAAAGTCATTGATAAAAATAAATAAAACATGCGTGGGGGTCCCCCCAAATTCAATTACCAGACCCTTCAGGTCCGGTATGGATATTAAGGGGAACCCTGTGTCAAATAAAAAAAATGACATGGGATTCCCCCCAAATATCCATACCAGACCCTTCAGGTCTGGTATGGATTTTAAGGGGAACTCCACACCAAATTTAAAAAAAAATGGCGTGGAGAGAGAGCACCCCCCTCCTGAACCGTACCAGGCCACATGCCCTCAACATGGGGAGGATGCTTTGGGGGTCTGTGACCATGTTGTCCCCATGCCCTTGTTCCCATGTTGATGGGGACAAGGGCCTCATCCCCACAACCCATGCCCGGTGGTTGTGGGGGTCTGCGGGCGGATGGCTTATTGGAATCTGGAAGACCCCTTTAGCAAAGGGGACCCCCAGATCACGGCCCCCCTATGTGAATTGGTAAGGGGTACATTGTACCCCTACCATTTCACAAAGAAAGTGTAAAAAATAGTAAAAAAACACACAGACACCATTGAGAAAAGTCCTTTATTAAAAATAAAAAACAAATAAAAAAAAGATTCCAGGGGGCGTGGCTTGGCTGGATCTGTAGATGGCTGCTTAGGCACAGAGCTCCTGCAAACTGAGGATAATAATTAGCTTTTTCGGGGAACCATTGTATATTTTTACCATGGGCAAGTCGAATAGGAGTGCCTCGGCATCCCGGGCACTGAAGGAGACGGGGACCCAACTCAGCAGCAACATCCCTGAGCTGTTTCGCTCCCTCCGCTCCGACATCCATGAAGCATCGCAGGCCTCAGAGCCCTGCTCCCTGAGCAACGCTTCTTCGGAATCACATTCGGAGGGGAGAGACACGCCGAGCAGGCACTCTAATCCCGCGGTGAGCTTATCTGACCTACAGAGAGTGGCCTCCGACATCACGACCACCCTATCGGCGGCTATCCTAGACCTGAAGACGGACATCCAGGCAGTGACTACCCGCCTCTTGGACGTGGAACAGACCACACAGCTCCATACTGCGGCTATAAGGCAAGTGCAACGCACCTATGACTCCCAATTGACTTATCTTTTTGATTTGCACCGTCAGATCGAGGACCTGGACAATAGGGGCCGAAGACACAACGTTAGAGTCCGGGGAGTGCCCGAGGGGATAGACGCTGGGTCTTTGCCGCAAACGATTTCCGCCATCTTTAACAATCTGTTAGATCGTCCTGCGGACTCCCCCATTGAGATGGAGAGGCTTCACCGAGCTCTCCGGCCTCCTCCCAGGGATGGGGAACCCCCGAGAGAAGTTATTTGTTGCATAGTGAACTTTCCGCTGAAGGAAGAAATATTGAGAAAGGCAAGAGAAAGGGGGCCGCGTGTTGTACAATGGCGCGGAGATAAAACTTTTCCAAGATCTATCCCAAACCACCTTACAAAGCAGGCGTGCCCTGCGCCCCCTGCTGGACCTACTGAGATCCCGCAAAATTCAATATCAATGGAAGTTCCCATTCTGCCTGTCCGCCTCCGCAAGAGGTCGCACTGCCCTATTGAGATCACTGGATGACCTGCAAGCCTTCTGTGAGCAACTTGATTTACCCCTGATAGAGCTTCCGGAATGGTATCCCTTCCACTTTCCGACAGAGCCTTGGTGCCCGGTATCGCATCATCCTTCTCCGAAGGCACAGAGGCACCGCTCCAGGCGAAGGAGATCTGATCCTGCTTCACCTGACGCTCACACATCTCGCCGAGACCTGAACCAACACAGCCCTGGTCCCCTTGCAACTCCTCGCAGGGACCGCCTTGAAGCTTGAGGACCTTTCCGAATCCTTCAGAAACCATCTGTCTGCCTACCTGTAAGTGCATAAATGCCCAGTCTGTGTTATGGTTTTTTTTTCTCCTCTGTTTATGTTTGACCAAGCTAAGATATGCTGCCTTCACTGAACACTTTATTCAGCCTCTTTTACAATTCTACCCCTGGGTAGATGACTTTGACTCCCATAGGATCGAGTTGAGCTGGGTGTCCTGCTGTTGTTACTGAGCACCTGCTTTCAAATAGGTTTGCAAACTGCTGACGACCTCATTTTACCTTTGATGGGAATTAACTGCCACCCTAAGAACCCAACAAGCCTCGTGACCATTATTGACTGCCATGCCACCATTACACACAGTGGAACTATGAATGGTTACTGGATGCTCCCAGCTGATGGCTTCTCCTTGTCAAGCTCCCTCCTTTTTTTTTATTATTATTTATTTATTTATTTATTTTGAATCTTTCAATATGGACGCTTTCAAGCTGTGGGGTTGACGGGGGAGGGGAGGCGATATCACACCTTGCTTGTTCACTAGGCTATTGACTTTTGTATCTCAGCTTTATGTTTTTTTTTTTTTTATATATATAGCTTCTAGGTCTTCTAGCTCTGTTAACACTTGAACACTGACATAGCCACTTCTCTCTTTGGAATCACACTTTAAGGGTGTGTCCTTCAAAGGGGGAGTAGTCAGAGGATGCAGTCTGAGTGACTCGGTAGTGATGCATTACCTTTGATGGATCCTCACCCAGGCCACAAGGTTTGAAGGTTTTAAGAGCATTGTTTGCTACTTGGTTAAACAACATGTTGTTAAGATGTAATTAAGATCAGTCTCAGTTTTCAGTAAGGCTATAAGCAATAAGGTTACCGTTTAAGCATTGCATGCCACTTACAGTTTGGTAATGATGTTGCTCACCTCTTCTTCCGATGCTAATGATTTGCCTTAAAACAGTTTGATATATTCTCCTCTACTTCTTGTTGCTCCCCACTGCCCTACTGCTTACTATATCCTCTACAATGCAGCAGAGTTAGATTCCAGACATTTCCACTATCCCCCTGCAGCAGTTCTATTGATTAGTCTGCTGACCATCCAGCTTACTATCTATCAGGTGGAATAGTATCTCTATCTTCACCTCTGGTTTTTCCTTTTTCTATAACTTGTGACACTCACAAGTTCCTTCTCTCTTTTTCTACTTTTCGGTCTTTTAATTTTTTCTTTTTTTTCTCTCTCTGTTTCTTTTTGTCCCTCCCCTTTTACCCCTGAGTTTTTTCCTACCCCCTCCTCCCTATCCCTCATCACCTCATCCTCCAGTTTAACTGCGCTGATACCTGAAAGTGTACTCTAAGCTGTAGAACAGTGAACATATTTTTTTTTTCCCTTTTTTTTTTTAGAGCTCATATTCCGCTTCCAACCTAACCATTCAGAAAGACTCGGGATCCCGTGACTCCTTATCACTGAAGTGTGTGTCACTCAACGTAAAAGGCCTAAATATTCCGGAAAAACGGTCACAAGTTATGTCCGCCCTTACTAAGCAGAAGGCCCACTTTATTTTCCTTCAGGAAACCCACTTTCGCTCTGATTCCATTTCTAAACTTACTTATAATCTCTATCACACAGCCATTCATTCCACAAATCCCACTGCAAAGACCAAAGGGACCTCCATATTGATCTCAAAACTTGCACCCTTCAAATTGTCATATTCCTTGGTGGACCCAGAAGGCAGGTTTGTCTTCATTAAATTGTGGTTGTAAACCCACTTTGTAAACAAACACCTACAGGTAAGCCTAGATTAAGGCTTACCTGTAGGTGCATGAAATATCTCCTTAACCTACACGGTTAAGGAGATATTTGCATTTAAACCCGGCGCCGCTGACGTCACGCGCATGAGCATGGGGTTAATCCCATTCACAAATTCGGCTAGGTCGCAGCATTCGACGATGTAGCCGAGTCACGTCTTCGCCGCTCCGGCCAATCACAGTGCCGGAGCGGCGCTGTGATTGGCTGGTGCGGCGATACCCGGAAGTAACATTCTCCTGGGGGGGAGACTTTAATGTTCCGCTTAACCCAGAAATTGATACTTCCTCTGGTACCTCCATGTTATCTTATCGAGCCCTCCGCCAAATCAAATTGCAGCTTCAGGGACTAGCTTTACATGATACGTGGCATACTTTATTTCCTTCGGTCAAGGACTATTCTTTCTATTCTGCTCCATTTCAAAAATACTCCCGCATAGACAATTTTTTTCTTTCCCAACCTGACCTAACCTACCTTACGCATGCTACAATAGATCCGATGTTTCTGTCGGACCGTCACCCTGACTTTCCCGGAAACAACTTCCAGGACCAAGACCTGGCGATTAAACTCATCCTTGCTCAAAGACGCAGAATTTATCACCCGCTTAGAATCCCGAATTGACGAATATTTCAGGGTGAACACCTCCCCAGGCATTTCCCCAATCACCTTATGGGAAGCCCACAAATGTGTTATTCGGGGGGAACTTATAATTTAGGCAGCGAAAATAAAAAAAACTACATCAGGAGACTATAGTGAGTTTAACTGACAAAATTAGGTGACTGGAGGCCACTCATAAATCCTCCCTTTCACGGCAATCACTGCAAGAGCTCTTGCATACCAGTTCCCTGCTTCTGGAGGAGCTTGAGAAGCGCACAAGAAGACGCTATGTACTCCATTAGAGAGTCTTCTATGAGCAGGGCAACAAATGTGGGAGGCTCTTGGCCCGGGTGGTACGAGCTTCCAGGCCTTCTAACACGATTCACTAAATTCAAGGACAGCATGGTACACTGCTGTCTAAGAATGAGGACATTGCAAAATGCTTTGAACAATACTACGCAAAACTATATAACTTGAAAGCTGCAGATCAGACCCCTGCTCAGGCTGATAGGGAGAAGGAAGCAATTAGGGACTTTCTGACTCAACACCGCCCAAACCCACTCTCCCAGACACAAGCTGAGAAAATGGAACAACCCCTCTCTATAGAAGAACTCCAGGTTGCCTTGAAACAAATGAAACCAGGAAAGAGCCCTGGCCCCGACGGGTTCACACTGCAATATTATAAGTGCTTTTCCACTGTTTTATCCCCTAAATTGATAACCACCTTTAATGCCATGTCATGTCCCGAAGTCTCAGTTGGACATATGTTAGAAGCTCACATAACGGTTATACCAAAAGAGGGTAAAGATGCCACTTTAGTGCAGAACTATAGGCCTATATCCCTGCTTAACGTGGATACTAAACTTTATGCCAAGCTTTTAGCTAATAGGTTGTCCCCGCTGCTACCCAACCTTATCTCCAACGACCAGGTCGGTTTTGTTCCTGGCAGAGAGGCCAGAGACAACACCATCCGAGCATTAAATTTACACCATTGGCTCACGACCTCAAAAACCCAAGTTTTTTTTCTCTCCCTAGACGCTGAGAAGGCGTTCGACAGGGTGGCCTGGGATTACATGCATGAAGTGCTGAAGATGATCGGCCTTTGCCCTCGCATGCTGGCCCATATTTCAGCCTTGTACTCCACTCCCACTGCGAGTGTTCGTACTAATGGTCACCTGTCGAACGCCTTCTCCATAGGTAATGGTACCCGTCAGGGTTGCCCACTATCCCCGCTCATCTTTGTGCTTTCCTTGGAACCCTTTCTTAACCAACTGCGAAGTAACCCCAATATCAAGGGAGTCTCAGTAAAGGATAGGGAATATAAAGTGGCTGCTTTCACGGATGACATTCTTCTTTCCCTAACTTCCCCACGTATTTCTTTGCCTAACTTGCTGAAAGATATAGAAAACTTTGGATTTATCTCGCACTTTAAGATCAATTAAACTAAATCCCACGCCCTGAACGTATCCCTCCCGGAAAACGATCTAGACTGTTGTCAGAGCTCTTTCCCATTCCTGTGGAACAAGACAGCTATTACTTATCTTGGTATTCAAATTACAGCACGATTGGCAGATATGTACAATGAGAATTTCCTAATAGCCTTAAAAAAAGGCCAACATGACCTAAAAGACTGGGGAAATCTCAATGTTTCATGGTTTGGCCGTGCAGCCCTCCTGAAAATGATCGTATTACCCCGCCTTCTATACCTTATGCAGTGCATTCCGATTGCCCTACCGTCCTCTTTCTTTGTAGCATTTAAGAAGGCATCCTCACAGTTTGTATGGAAAGACTCACCTCCTCGCATTAAATACTCTCGACTTACACGCTTAAAGGTCAGGGGTGGGATTGGTCTACCGGATCTCTACAAATACTATTTGGCATGCCATCTTATGCGACTTGTGGACTGGAACATTCATGAGGCCGGGAAAGTTTGGGTGACCTTAGAAAAATCTTTCAAACGACTTCCTCTCAGATCTTTACCCTAGATACTACCCCAACATTGGCCACCAGAGACTGTGATGCACCCTCTTATACACTCCTCTCTTGGGGCCTTCGGGCGAGCGACAAAAAACCCAACATTCTCTTCAGTCCCTGGACCATTAACTACACTAAGAGGAAACCCCAGTTTCATACCGGGAGTTTCAATGTCCTTTCTAAGTCAGGAATGGCCCCACGACAATGTATTGGCACACCAATTTTTCTCTTGAAGATCTCCTTGCACGTATGAGGACTTGGTAGCTAAATCCCTCTGCAATTCCTTCCCGTTTTGGTCATATAGACTGTTATGCCCCTCACTACACATGGCTGAGGTGTATTTGGGCACACTGATAACTCCTCTCATACCAATGCATTCCGGTAGGCGTAGAATCCTTTTGAACTTTTATTAATACAAGATAGAGTAAAACTGTAACAGATACAGACAAATACAATTAGTAAAGATAGTACAATTAGTGCCTCCCTATCTATATACCTAGCCGAGTACATAAATAGTAGACATACCGGAGAGGTTTCTGAAGGCTGGAACATATATCTTAGCAGTCCATGTGCATGCTTCCAGGGAAAAAGATGAAATGGCTGAAGAAGGTGACGCAAGGCCTGATGGGATTGAAAGTACGGAGGCTTGCGTGTGACAAATTTAGCTAACTACTAAATTGCTTTATTAAATAGATAGTGCAGTTATACAAACGGCCACTAGATGACAACATAGATTAAACGTTATCAAACCATAAAACATAGGAAAAATTCAAGCCTTTTTACTAAAGGCATGACACTCCCCACGTGGATTCCCACGGAAACCACATATCATGGCACTTCAGAGGAGAGTAACAAATAAGTTCAGAAACAGGTCTGAGGAAAAGTTTAGGCTGGCCTTGCCTAATGACCTTAAGTTCAACTTTCCTGACGTTTCCATCTTCACTGGTAAACACTTGGGTTATCAGACCCAAAGGCCACTCGTTTCTCCTAGATTGAGAGTCTTTCATGAGAACGATGGCACCAGGCTCTAAGTTGGGCTTGCTGTCTTGCCATTTGTTCCTAGTCTGTAGATTAGACAAGTATTGTTTCTTCCACTTGTTCCAAAATGTGTCAGCTAAAACTTGTACTCTTTTCCATTGACATTTGTATAAGTCCTTTGGGTCCAGATTGACTGAAGGAGCTGTGATCACCTCAACTTTCTGAGTGAGTAAAGTGGAAGGTGTAAGCAAGAAAGGATCTTCGGGATCATTGGGTATAGATGTCAAGGGTCCGGCATTCATTATAGCTGATACTTCAGCCATGAAAGTTGTCAGAGTCTCATGTGTGAGTTTCAAAGTTCCCAATTGTAGAAACATTGAGTCAGATTCAAGTTCTAACAGTACATATGTCTCCCTTACTGGAGTGGTAGGCGCTGGCTTGTACAGGAAGGGTGGTCCTGTGAGCCATGTAGTGTCTTTGAGACGGGATGCTGGCACAGACCTTGTAGCATGATCCGCTGGGTTATGATCAGTTGAGACATAACGCCACTGGGTGGGCTGTGTCGACTTCCTGATTCTAAGGACTCTGTTGTGTACATAGACATAGAATCTTCTACTTTCGTTGTAAATGTAGCCCAACACTACCTTGCTGTCTGTGTAAAACTCTGTGTCCTCGAGTTCTAGATCCATCTCAGATGTAATAAGTTCTGCTAGTTCTACTGCCTGTACAGCAGCACACAGTTCCAATCTTGGAATGGTGGTTTCAGGACATGGTGCTAGCTTGGCCTTGCCCATAACAAATCCAATATGAACTTGGCCCTCGATGTCTACTGACTTGAGGTAGGTTACTGCTCCTATTGCTTTAACTGAAGCATCGCAGAATACACATAACTTTCTAGACTGAACCCTTGCAGGAGGAAAGTGGGTGTATGGTCTATGTACGTGTAAGTTGGATAAAGTCTTTAAAGAGTCTCTCCATGTTACCCATAATGTCTCTTTCTCAGGAGGTAGTGGAGAATCCCAATCACATGTGTCTGCGGTGAGCTCTCTAAGCAGAATCTTACCTTGGATGGTAACCGGTGCTACAAACCCGAGTGGATCATACAGGCTGTTGATGGTGGATAAAACACCTCGCCGTGTGAAGGGCTTTGGCTCTTGGTCAACCTGAAAGGTAAGGGTGACAGACTTGAGGTCCCAGTTGAGTCCTAGGCTGTGTTGCATAGGAAGGGATTCTGTTGCTAAGTCCAGATCTTTGAAGTCACTGGCATTATCTTGGGAAGGAAAGGCCTCCATGACGACTTTGCTGTTAGATGCTATCTTATGCAGTCTGAGATTTGAAGAGGCAAGTGTACTTTGAGTCCTCTTGAGTAGACTTATTGCAGCTTCGGGTGAAGAAAGTGATTTCAGACCATCATCTACATAAAAGTCTCTTTCAATAAACTGTGTAACGTCTTTCTCACCTTCTTGGGCAGATAGCTTAAGTCCATAGATGGCAACAGCAGGAGATGGACTGTTACCAAAACGTGCACCTTCATGCGGTATTCTGTAATGTTTTTAGTAGGGTCATTGTCTTTGAACCATAGGAATCTCAAGAAGTTCCTGTGTTCTTCCTTGACTTGGAAGCTGTGAAACATTTGCTGAATGTCTGCAACTATGGCAACTGCTTCCTTGCGGAATCTGATGAGGACACCAAGAAGTGTGTTGTTGAGGTCTGGTCCCTTTAGGAGGACATCATTTAGTGAGATTCCTTGATGCCGAGAGCTGGAGTCAAACGCTACCCGGATTTTACCTGGCTTCTTGGGGTGGTAGACGCCGAAGATTGGCAGGTACCAGCACTCTTCATCGTCTTTTAGAGGTGGAGCTATCTCAGCATGGTCATTCTCAAACATCTTACTCATGAATGAGAAGAAATGTCCTTTCATTTCTGGTTTCTTTTGGAAATTGGATCTGAGGGAAGAAAGGCGTTTCAAAGTTTGTTCTCTGTTATTAGCAAGACAGGGTCTCTGCGTTTTGAAAGGCAGGGGTGCCACCCAGCTGTTTTCATTGGTTTTGTAGAATCCCTGTCTCATTATCTCCAAGAAGATATGATCTTCAATAGATGGTCCATATTTGTGATCTTCTTTAGTATTTTGGAAAACTGAGCACCCGAAATGATCTCTGTCTTCATCACAAAGAAGATTTGTGGTATAAGGGTTTGAATGAATTTCACTGGCAGGCTTCTCTCTTATGAGGAATCTGTTGGTGCAAGGCTGAAATAGGGATGGACGTCCGCCTTCTAGTGTCTTTGTAAAGAGAGAGTTCACGCTGGTTGGTTTGTGAACACTTCCTAGGCATACATTGCCTATGATGACCCATCCTAGATCTAGCTTCTGGGCATAGGGGGAGTTGTGGGGACCATTGATTTGTTTTCTCACCTTGTGAACTCTGATGATGTCCCTCCCAAGGAGAAGCGCTATCTCAGCCTGGGGATCCAGTTCAGGGATGAGATGTGCTATGCCCTTCAGATGTCCGTGATGAAGTGCCACCTCTGGCATAGGGATCTCCTCTCTGTCCGTTGGGAACTGATTGCACTCGATTAGAGTTGGCAGAGGCAGGGTTGTCTGACCATCAAAGGATTCGATTTGGTAACCAATGGCTCTTCTCCCAGTTTCTTCACTTACCCCAGTACAAGTCTTGAGTAAGTATGACGAGCCGGCTTCCTTGATTTTGAAGGTGTCAAAGAAGGCTGAGCTGGCGAGTGATCTGTTGCTTTGATCGTCCAAGATCACGTATAGCTTCACTGATTTTTCTCTGCAACCCATGGGGTAAACTGTAGCAAGACAAATCTTAGAGCAGGATTTGTTAGACAGACCTTCTCCACAGACTTGGGTGCACTGGGGTGTAACTACAGGAGGTACTGTGTCTTGTTGCTCCCCGCCGTGCTCTTCCACCTGGAGTGAGGGTGTAAGAGTCCATGGCGCTGGCCCTGGATGCAGAGCTGTGTTGTGCTCTGTGCTGTTGCACTCAGAGCAGTTGATGCTCACCTTGTAGTCTCTCCCAAGGTGAGAAGTTGATGCGCAGCACCTGTAACAAATTCTGTTTTCTTTGAGGAAGGTTCTGCGATCTTGGAGAGTCTTTTCTCTAAAACCTCTGCACTTTAACAACGAATGAGGCTTCTTGTGAAGAGGACACTCTCTGTTTGGATTCTGAGCTGGAGATACACTTGTTTTGCGTACTGCAACAGGTGCGTCTTTGAAGTTGCGGGTAGGAGCAGGCTTACTTGACCTAGGGAAGGCAGAGTCCGATGATGAGATGTCAAAACTAGGATCATTTTTAACCTTTGCTTGTTGGCGAATAAAGTCCACAAAATAAGAGAATGGTGGGAAGAGGACGTTGTGCTTTTGCTTGTAGTCGGAGCCTCGTGTAACCCAGGTTTCTTGAAGGTTGTAAGGTAGCTTTTGCACTATAGAGTTAACGCCATGGGCTGTGTCCAGAAAGGCAAGGCCTGGCAAGTCTCCTTCTGCTTTGGCTATTTGTAGTTCTGTAACTAGGTCACTCAAGTCTCTCAGCTTCTGGAAGCCTTTGTTAGGAATCTTGGGAAAGTCCTCTATTCTTTTAAAAAGAGAGTTTTCTATAACTTCTGGGGAACCGTAGCATTCATCAATCCTCTCCCATATCATGCTCAGCCCTTTGGTTGGGTAATTAATGTTAATGTCTCTGATTCTCCTTGCATGTTCTGATGACTCATTCCCCAGCCAATTGACTAAGAGATCGGCTACTTCACTTGCTTTAAAATCAAGATCCCTTGTTGCATTTCTGAAGGACGAACGCCATGCTCTATAACTTTCAGGGCGATCGTTAAACTTTGCAAGTCCCTTTGCTAACAGTTCACGTCGTGCTAAGAACCTGAAGAAATCTGACATACCTTGATCGTTGTGTGAGTAGCCAGGGGGCGCTCTATTGTGCCAGGAACTTGGTGGATAGTTGCGGTTATCAGGGATACTGTCACTGTATCTTTTAGACCGTCGTTCTTCATTTTCGATTTAGTCAACTGTGATAGTCTGGATGCAGAATGTGCTGAAAACTGACTGAGTGCGGGTTTACTTTCTTGCTTGATATAAGGCGTGTGAATGGCGGGGGTTGATTCTGCTCTTGGCGCTGTAAGCGGGCAGGTGTCTGGTTCAGCGTGTCGCCGCACATATTCTGAGGTACGCTCTGTACTGTCATCAGGAACTGAATTTTTTCCAAGTACGTTGCTGAGCCGCTCACTGGTGGGCTTTGCAAATTCCTCTAAGATGTCTGCCTCAGCGACTGCTGCTGCTGCTTCCTTCTCTGCAGCCAACTTCTCTAATTTAGTTTCTATGCGTAGCTTCTCTAATTTCATTTGCATCTCTTTTTCAGCAAAGGCAGTCTTTACTTTTGCAGATTCTGCTTTTGCGCGGGCAATGGAGATTGTTTCGCTTTTCACTGACCTCTTTGAGCTCGTGGAGTAGACTTCTGACCTTGTCGCGAAGTGCTCTGACTTTGTCTGTGACATGGTGTCTCGCTGTATGGAAGCTGATAACACTGCTGTCTTACTGGCGTTCTGTGTGCTAGCCGTGCTTAGAAGCCTTTGTTTACTGCTGTTCTGTATGCTAGCCGTGCTTAGAAGCCTCCGTTTTACTGTTATGCCCCTCACTACACGTGGCTGAGGTGTATTTGGGCACACTGATAACTCCTCTCATACCAATGCATTCCGGTAGGCGTAGAATCCTTTTGAACTTTTATTAATACAAGATAGAGTAAAACTGTAACAGATACAGACAAATACAATTAGTAAAGATAGTACAATTAGTGCCTCCCTATCTATCTACCTAGCCGAGTACATAAATAGTAGACATACCGGAGAGGTTTCTGAAGGCTGGAACATATATCTTAGCAGTCCATGTGCATGCTTCCAGGGAAAAAGATGAAATGGCTGAAGAAAGTGACGCAAGGCCTGATGGGATTGAAAGTACGGAGGCTTGCGTGTGACAAATTTAGCTAACTACTAAATTGCTTTATTAAATAGATAGTGCAGTTATACAAACGGCCACTAGATGGCAACATAGATTAAACGTTATCAAACCATAAAACATAGGAAAAATTCAAGCCTTTTTACTAAAGGCATGACATAGACCGATACGCCACTTTTTTTCTACACAGGCAATGACAAAGACCTGGATGAGACATTTGATGCCCTTTGAATCATTATGTACGCGACCGCCCCCACAAAGGCACCTGATCTCTTATATATACAGTATACTCCTAGATGACCCCTCTGAGACCCTGGACCCAGCACGTTCAGCCTGGAAGGCTGATCTGCAGATTTCCCTCACTGATGAGGAGTGGGCCCTTATTAATGAATATGCCCATAAGGGCTCTCTCAATGTCGCCACACAGGAAAACTGTTATAAAATTGAAACACAGTGGTACAGGACCCAAACACGCCTACACAAATTTTCTCCTTCCATCCCAGATACGTGCTGGAGGTGTGGAAAAGCAAAAGGGACCATGCTACACATCTGGTGGGATTGTGAGTCCCTCCAACAATTCTGGAAGAAGGTACATGAGCTCATTACGCATATCACTACTAGGGATGAGCTTCGTGTTCGAGTCGAACATACGTTCGACTCGAACATCGGCTGTTCGATCGTTCGACGAAGATCGAACGATTTGGGCCGTTCGCGCCAAATTCGAGAGACGCGAACGGCCCACAATGCACTACGCCATCGCAGTGTCATCCAGGCGCTGTGATTGGCCAAGCATGCACTGTGACCCCGCATGCTTGGCCAATCACAGCGCCGGCAGCGAGGAGAGCAATGATTGGCCACAGGCAGGATGCCTGTGGCCAATTATTGCTGAGGGTGTTTAGTACACGCCCCATACTATAAAAGGCCGCCAGCACGGCGGCCTAGTGTAGTGTGTTCCGGAGCAGGGAAAGAGAAGCATAGGCAGGGACAGTGACATTTATTTTTTTCTTGCTTAACCTGGATTCCTTTAGTTTAGGGAAAGAGAAGGATAGGTAGGGAGAGTGTCAGTGTGTTTTACTGTGCGAATCCTTGTTTCTAGGGACAGGGAAGGACAGTGAGGGAATTCTCCTTGTGCTATAGTGTGCTTTAAAAAAACATTTTTTCTAGGGACAGAAAACTATAGGTAGGGAGAGTGTCAGTGTGTTTTACTGTGCGAATCCTTGTTTCTAGGGACAGGGAAGGACAGTGAGGGAATTCTCCTTGTGCTATAGTGTGCTTTAAAAAAACTTTTTTTCTAGGGACAGAAAACTATAGGTAGGGAGAGTGTCAGTGTGTTTTACTGTGCGAATCCTTGTTTCTAGGGACAGGGAAGGACAGTGAGGGAATTCTCCTTGTGCTATAGTGTGCTTTAAAAAAACATTTTTTCTAGGGACAGAAAACTATAGGTAGGAAGAGTGTCAGTTTCTTTCACTGTGATAATCCTTGTTTCTAGGGACAAAGAAGGAAAGTGAGGGAAATTCTCCTTGTGCTATAGTGTGCTTTAAAAAAACATTTTTTCTAGGGACAGAAAACTATAGGTAGGGAGAGTGTCAGTGTCTTTTACTGTGCGAATCCTTGTTTCTAGGGACAGGGAAGGACAGTGAGGGAATTCTCCTTGTGCTATAGTGTGCTTTAAAAAAACATTTTTTCTAGGGACAGAAAACTATAGGTAGGGAGAGTGTCAGTGTGTTTTACTGTGCGAATTCTTGTTTCTAGGGACAGGGAAGGACAGTGAGGGAATTCTCCTTGTGCTATAGTGTGCTTTAAAAAAACATTTTTTCTAGGGACAGAAAACTATAGGTAGGAAGAGTGTCAGTTTCTTTCACTGTGATAATCCTTGTTTCTAGGGACAAAGAAGGAAAGTGAGGGAAATTCTCCTTGTGCTATAGTGTGCTTTAAAAAAACATTTTTTCTAGGGACAGAAAACTATAGGTAGGGAGAGTGTCAGTGTGTTTTACTGTGCGAATCCTTGTTTCTAGGGACAGGGAAGGACAGTGAGGGAATTCTCCTTGTGCTATAGTGTGCTTTAAAAAAACATTTTTTCTAGGGACAGAAAACTATAGGTAGGGAGAGTGTCAGTGTGTTTTACTGTGCGAATTCTTGTTTCTAGGGACAGGGAAGGACAGTGAGGGAATTCTCCTTGTGCTATAGTGTGCTTTAAAAAAACATTTTTTCTAGGGACAGAAAACTATAGGTAGGAAGAGTGTCAGTTTCTTTCACTGTGATAATCCTTGTTTCTAGGGACAAAGAAGGAAAGTGAGGGAAATTCTCCTTGTGCTATAGTGTGCTTTAAAAAAACATTTTTTCTAGGGACAGAAAACTATAGGTAGGGAGAGTGTCAGTGTCTTTTACTGTGCGAATCCTTGTTTCTAGGGACAGGGAAGGACAGTGAGGGAATTCTCCTTGTGCTATAGTGTGCTTTAAAAAAATATTTTTTCTAGGGACAGAAAACTATAGGAAGGAAGAGTGTCAGTTTCTTTCACTGTGATAATCCTTGTTTCTAGGGACAAAGAAGGAAAGTGAGGGAAATTCTCCTTGTGCTATAGTGTGCTTTAAAAAAACATTTTTTCTAGGGACAGAAAACTATAGGTAGGAAGAGTGTCAGTTTCTTTCACTGTGATAATCCTTGTTTCTAGGGACAGGGAAGGAAAGTGAGGGAAATTCTCCTTGTGCTATAGTGTGCTTTAAAAAAACATTTTTTCTAGGGACAGAAAACTATAGGTAGGGAGAGTGTCAGTGTGTTTTACTGTGCGAATCCTTGTTTCTAGGGACAGGGAAGGACAGTGAGGGAATTCTCCTTGTGCTATAGTGTGCTTTAAAAAAACATTTTTTCAAGGGACAGAAAACTATAGGTAGGAAGAGTGTCAGTTTCTTTCACTGTGATAATCCTTGTTTCTAGGGACAAAGAAGGAAAGTGAGGGAAATTCTCCTTGTGCTATAGTGTGCTTTAAAAAAACATTTTTTCTAGGGACAGAAAACTATAGGTAGGGAGAGTGTCAGTGTGTTTTACTGTGCGAATCCTTGTTTCTAGGGACAGGAAAGGACAGTGAGGGAATTCTCCTTGTGCTATAGTGTGCTTTAAAAAAACATTTTTTCTAGGGACAGAAAATTATAGGTAGGGAGAGTGTCAGTGTGTTTTACTGTGTGAATCCTTGTTTCTAGGGACAGGAAAGGACAGTGAGGGAATTCTCCTTGTGCTATAGTGTGCTTTAAAAAAAACATTTTTTCTAGGGATAGAAAACTATAGGTAGGAAGAGTGTCAGTTTCTTTCACTGTGATAATCCTTGTTTCTAGGGACAGGGAAGGAAAGTGAGGGAAATTCTCCTAGTGCTATAGTGTGCTTTAAAAAAACATTTTTTCTAGGGACAGAAAACTATAGGTAGGGAGAGTGTCAGTGTGTTTTACTGTGCGAATCCTTGTTTCTAGGGACAGGGAAGGACAGTGAGGGAATTCTCCTTGTGCTATAGTGTGCTTTAAAAAAACATTTTTTCAAGGGACAGAAAACTATAGGTAGGAAGAGTGTCAGTTTCTTTCACTGTGATAATCCTTGTTTCTAGGGACAAAGAAGGAAAGTGAGGGAAATTCTCCTTGTGCTATAGTGTGCTTTAAAAAAACATTTTTTCTAGGGACAGAAAACTATAGGTAGGGAGAGTGTCAGTGTGTTTTACTGTGCAAATCCTTGTTTCTAGGGACAGGAAAGGACAGTGAGGGAATTCTCCTTGTGCTATAGTGTGCTTTAAAAAAAAACATTTTTTCTAGGGACAGAAAACTATAGGTAGGAAGAGTGTCAGTTTCTTTCACTGTGATAATCCTTGTTTCTAGGGACAGGGAAGGAAAGTGAGGGAAATTCTCCTTGTGCTATAGTGTGCTTTAAAAAAACATTTTTTCTAGGGACAGAAAACTATAGGTAGGGAGAGTGTCAGTGTGTTTTACTGTGCGAATCCTTGTTTCTAGGGACAGGGAAGGACAGTGAGGGAATTCTCCTTGTGCTATAGTGTGCTTTAAAAAAACATTTTTTCAAGGGACAGAAAACTATAGGTAGGAAGAGTGTCAGTTTCTTTCACTGTGATAATCCTTGTTTCTAGGGACAAAGAAGGAAAGTGAGGGAAATTCTCCTTGTGCTATAGTGTGCTTTAAAAAAACATTTTTTCTAGGGACAGAAAACTATAGGTAGGGAGAGTGTCAGTGTGTTTTACTGTGCGAATCCTTGTTTCTAGGGACAGGAAAGGACAGTGAGGGAATTCTCCTTGTGCTATAGTGTGCTTTAAAAAAACATTTTTTCTAGGGACAGAAAACTATAGGTAGGAAGAGTGTCAGTTTCTTTCACTGTGATAATCCTTGTTTCTAGGGACAGGGAAGGAAAGTGAGGGAAATTCTCCTTGTGCTATAGTGTGCTTTAAAAAAACATTTTTTCTAGGGACAGAAAACTATAGGTAGGGAGAGTGTCAGTGTGTTTTACTGTGCGAATCCTTGTTTCTAGGGACAGGGAAGGACAGTGAGGGAATTCTCCTTGTGCTATAGTGTGCTTTAAAAAAACATTTTTTCTAGGGACAGAAAACTATAGGTAGGAAGAGTGTCAGTTTCTTTCACTGTGATAATCCTTGTTTCTAGGGACAGGGAAGGACAGTGAGGGAAATTCTCCTTGTGCTATAGTGTGCTTTAAAAAAACATTTTTTCTAGGGACAGAAAACTATAGGTAGGGAGAGTGTCAGTGTGTTTTACTGTGCGAATCCTTGTTTCTAGGGACAGGGAAGGACAGTGAGGGAATTCTCCTTGTGCTATAGTGTGCTTTAAAAAAACATTTTTTCTAGGGACAGAAAACTATAGGTAGGAAGAGTGTCAGTTTCTTTCACTGTGATAATCCTTGTTTCTAGGGACAAAGAAGGAAAGTGAGGGAAATTCTCCTTGTGCTATAGTGTGCTTTAAAAAAACATTTTTTCTAGGGACAGAAAACTATAGGTAGGGAGAGTGTCAGTGTCTTTTACTGTGCGAATCCTTGTTTCTAGGGACAGGGAAGGACAGTGAGGGAATTCTCCTTGTGCTATAGTGTGCTTTAAAAAAACTTTTTTTCTAGGGACAGAAAACTATAGGTAGGGAGAGTGTCAGTGTGTTTTACTGTGCGAATCCTTGTTTCTAGGGACAGGGAAGGAAAGTGAGGGAAATTCTCCTTGTGCTATAGTGTGCTTTAAAAAAACATTTTTTCAAGGGACAGAAAACTATAGGTAGGAAGAGTGTCAGTTTCTTTCACTGTGATAATCCTTGTTTCTAGGGACAAAGAAGGAAAGTGAGGGAAATTCTCCTTGTGCTATAGTGTGCTTTAAAAAAACATTTTTTCTAGGGACAGAAAACTATAGGTAGGGAGAGTGTCAGTGTGTTTTACTGTGCAAATCCTTGTTTCTAGGGACAGGAAAGGACAGTGAGGGAATTCTCCTTGTGCTATAGTGTGCTTTAAAAAATTTTTTTTTCTAGGGACAGAAAACTATAGGTAGGAAGAGTGTCAGTTTCTTTCACTGTGCGAATCCTTGTTTCTAGGGACAGGGAAGGACAGTGAGGGAATTCTCCTTGTGCTATAGTGTGCTTTAAAAAAACATTTTTTCTAGGGACAGAAAACTATAGGTAGGAAGAGTGTCAGTTTCTTTCACTGTGATAATCCTTGTTTCTAGGGACAAAGAAGGAAAGTGAGGGAAATTCTCCTTGTGCTATAGTGTGCTTTAAAAAAACATTTTTTCTAGGGACAGAAAACTATAGGTAGGAAGAGTGTCAGTTTCTTTCACTGTGATAATCCTTGTTTCTAGGGACAGGGAAGGACAGTGAGGGAAATTCTCCTCACTCATTCCTCATCAACCATCTTTGAAATCCTTGTTTTTTTGGACAGTCAGGGAAATTGTCGTTGTGCTATTCTGTGCAAAAGCAATCATCCTCAACCATATTTAGAAATCCTTAAGTAAAGGGACAGAGAAGGACACCTGAAGGTAGCCCTTATTGCTTTTTTCCCATCTCCCTGCAGGCCATCTATTAGAATGTCTGGAAGGCAAACAAGGAGAGGCAGACAGTCAGGAGGCAATAAAAGAGGGCAAGCAGGCTCTGTGTCTGGGGGCAACAGTGCTGGTCGTGGACGCGGTGCATTGTCATCAGCACATGGCCATGGGACACGCTTGTCCTTCTTTTCGGCAGCTGGACATGTTGAGCCACATCATGCCGAAGACTTGGTAGAGTGGATGACCAAGCCCTCCTCCTCCTCCTCATCCTCTCTCACCCAGGCTCAGGGTACTGGAAAAGCAGCTGCCAAAGCGTCCTCTTCCCTGGTATCAATGTCAGACTCATCATCAGTCACTCCTTCCCTAGACCCACCATGTCCTCCTCCTGAGGAGTCCCCCGAACTGTTTGAGCACAGTGTTGGGTACATGCTCCAGGAGGATGCCCAGCGTTTCGAAGGGTCTGATGATGAAACCCAGCTACAGGAAGGCAGTAGCGTGAGAGCAGACAGAGGGGATGCTCAAGAAGGACACCAATCTGGCAGTCATGTTCCAGCAGCTGCAGCATACTGCCAGATTGGCTCCAGTGATGAGGAGGGAGGGGATGATGAGGTCACTGACTCCACGTGGGTGCCTAATAGGAGAGAGGAGGAGGAGGAGGATGAGGAGGAGGCACATCTCCAACGAGGCAGGATGCCCTTTGGTGGCCAGCGTAAGGGCAGTACACCGACGGAATCACACCGCAGAGCTCCGCCTGTGCAGGGCGCTGCCTCTGCCCGTCATTCAAAAAGTTCTTTGGTGTGGGCCTTTTTTGAGGCTAGTGCATCAGATCGCACAGCTGCTGTTTGCAACATATGTCTCAAGCGTATATCGCGTGGCCAAAACATCAGCCGCTTGGGTACCACATGCCTGACCAGACATATGTTGACCTGCCATGCAGCTCGTTGGCAAGCCTACCTCAAAGACCCACACCAAAGAACAAAGCGGACCTCTCCTTGCACCGCATCAGCTGGGATCTCCAACCCCACTATAACTTCAGTCCTCTCTGAAACATGCACTGAGAGGAATGAAGGTGTAGAATTAGGTGTGTCACAGCCAAGTACTTGCGGCCACTCTGCTAGCAGTACACCGACGTCCGATTCTAGCAAGCAAATTTCCCTGCCCCAGCTGCTGGACCGTCGAAAGAAGTTCACTCCCAGCCATCCACATGCCCAGCGGTTGAATGCTAGCTTGGCTAAATTGCTAGCGCTTCAACTGCTGCCTTTTCAGTTGGTAGACTCGGCCCCCTTCCGTGAGTTTGTGCAATGTGCGGTTCCTCAGTGGCAGGTTCCCAAACGCCACTTTTTCTCACGGAAGGCTATTCCGGCTCTCTACCGGCATGTGGAAGGCAATGTCTTGGCCTCGCTGGACAGGGCGGTCAGTGGTAAGGTGCATATTACCGCTGACTCATGGTCCAGCAGGCATGGACAGGGACGTTACCTTTCTTTCACGGCCCATTGGGTCACTCTTTTGGCAGCTGGGAAGGATGCAGGACAAGGTGCAGTAGTGTTGGAGGTTGTTCCACCGCCACGCCTCCAAAATGCTACTACTGGTTGTGACACACCTCTCTCCTCCACCCCCTCCTCTTCTTCTTCTTCCATGGCCTCTTCCTGTGCTTTGTCCTCTGAACCAGCGGTGCTCCGTAGCCGTTCAAGGGGCTACGCAAGTACGCAGGCAAAAAGATGCCATGCGGTGCTTGCGCTGGTGTGTTTGGGGGACAGAAGCCACACTGGGGCAGAGGTCCTGTCTGCTCTGCAGGGCCAGGCCGAGAGGTGGTTGACGCCACGCCAGCTTAAGCCAGGAATGGTGGTTTGCGACAATGGCACCAACCTCCTCTCCGCCCTCCGACAGGGACAACTGACCCATGTGCCCTGTGTGGCTCACGTCCTTAACCTGGTGGTGCAGCGGTTCTTGGGCAGGTACCCGGGCTTACAGGATGTCCTGAGGCAGGCCAGGAAAGTCTGTGTGCATTTCCGCAGATCTTATAATGCAAGTGCTCGCCTGGCTGAGCTGCAAAAGGAGTTGAACCTGCCCAAGAACCGCCTTATATGTGACATGCCCACCAGGTGGAACTCAACGTTGGCCATGCTGCAGCGGCTGCACACGCAGCAGAGGGCCATCAATGAGTACCTGTGCGACTACGGCACCAGGACAGGGTCAGGGGAGCTTGGTTTTTTTTCTCCACGCCAGTGGGGCATGATCAGGGATGCATGCACTGTCCTGGCACCATTTGAGGAGGCCACGAGGATGGTGAGCAGTGACAGTGCATGCATCAGTGACACTGTACCTCTTGTCCACCTGTTGGAGCACACGCTGCGTGGAATAATGGACAGGGCACTTGAGGCAGAACAGAGGCAGGAAGAGGAGGACTTCCTTGCCTCTCAAGGCCCCCTTTACCCAGAAAGTGTTCCTTCTGTCCCACCCATCGCACAGGAAGAGGAGGAGGAGGAGGAGGAGGCGGAGGAGGAGGAGGATTGTGTCAGCATGGAGGTGGAGGCTGGCACTCAGCATCATCAGCAGCAGTCTTTTAGGGATGATTTACAGTCCCAAGAAACCAGTGGACTTGTACGTGGCTGGGAGGAGGTGGCTGCGGATCATGTCGTCCTTAGTGACCCAGAGGACTCCGGAGCGAATGCCTCAGCAAACCTACGCTGCATGGCCTCCCTGATCCTGCAAAGTCTGCGGAAGGATCCTCGTATTCTTCGGATCAAGGAGAGGGACCATTACTGGCTGGCCACTCTCCTTGATCCACGGTACAAGGGTAAGGTTGCGGACCTTATGTTACCGTCGCAGAGGGAGCAGAGGATGAGACAACTCCGGGAGGCCTTGCAGAAAGGTCTGTGCAACGCGTTCCCAGAGACTGGGAGGTTACAAACTCCTGGTCCTGGACAACGAGTTGCTGAGGCTTTGGCCAGTCAAAGAAGGAGCGGTGGGGAAGGTGGCCGTCTGACCGATGCGTTCAGACAATTCTTTAGTCCGCAGCCCCAAAGTATGATCGGTTCCAGCAACCATCGCCAGCGTCTGATAAACATGGTGCAGGAATATCTAGGGGCAAGGTCAGACTTGGACACCTTCCCCACCGAAAATCCTCTGGCTTACTGGGTCTTGAGGATGGATCACTGGCCAGAGCTTGCACAGTATGCAATTGAGCTACTGGCCTATCCTGCATCCAGCGTTCTTTCGGAACGCACATTCAGTGCTGCTGGAGGATTTGTCACGGATCACAGGGTGCGCCTGTCCACCGACTCGGTTGATCGACTGACTTTCATCAAGATGAACCAGTCTTGGATCACCACCAGCTACCACACACCTGATGCTGATATAACAGACTAATTGATTTTAACATGTCACATCCCTTCAAGACTGATGCTGATGCTGAGTGCCTGTGCTGTTATGTTGACTGGCTATCCTCCTCCTCCAAGTCCTCAATGATACGATTGATGATGATAGCTTGGAAGATCATTTTTGTTTATGGGTGCCGCCACCAGTGGCTAAGGCCCAATTTTTCAGCCCCTGTTTTACAGGGGCGTGTAATTACAATTTTTTTTAGCAATAATTTGCCATAGGGCTCATTGCTGTGCTCCAAGTACAGTATCTGTGAGGGGTTGGAGTGTTGTGGCACCAGTGCCTAAGGCCCAATTTTTCAGCCCCTGTTTAACAGGGGCGTGTCATTACAATTTTTGAAGCAATACTTTGCAACAGGGCTCATTGCTGTGCTCCAAGTACAGTATCTGTGAGGGGTTGTAGTGTTGTGCCACCAGTGCCTAAGGCCCAATTTTTCAGCCCCTGTTCAACAGGGGCATGCAATTACAATTCTTGATCTAATAATTCACAGCATGGCCCATTGCTGCACCCACCAAGAGTAACTCTGAGGGCTTACAGTGTTGTGGCAACGCCACCACCACCACCACCACCACGAAAGGCCCAATTTTTCAGCCCCTGTTCAAAAGGGGCATGTAATTACAATTCTTGATCTAATAATTCACAGCAGGGCCCATTGCTGCACCCACCAAGAGTAACTCTGAGGGCTTACAGTGTTGTGGCAACACCACCACCACCACCACCACCACCACAAAAGGCCCAATTTTTCAGCCCCTGTTCAACAGGGGCATGCAATTACAATTCTTGATCTAATAATTCACAGCAGGGCCCATTGCTGCACCCACCAAGAGTAACTCTGAGGGCTTACAGTGTTGTGGCAACGCCACCACCACCACCACCGCCACGAAAGGCCCAATTTTTCAGCCCCTGTTCAAAAGGGGCATGTAATTACAATTCTTGATCTAATAATTCACAGCAGGGCCCATTGCTGCACCCACCAAGAGTAACTCTGAGGGCTTACAGTGTTGTGGCAACACCACCACCACCACCACCACGAAAGGCCCAATTTTTCAGCCCCTGTTCAAAAGGGGCATGTAATTACAATTCTTGATCTAATAATTCACAGCAGGGCCCATTGCTGCACCCACCAAGAGTAACTCTGAGGGCTTACAGTGTTGTGGCAACACCACCACCACCACCACCACGAAAGGCCCAATTTTTCAGCCCCTGTTCAACAGGGGCATGCAATTACAATTCTTGATCTAATAATTCACAGCAGGGCCCATTGCTGCACCCACCAAGAGTAACTCTGAGGGCTTACAGTGTTGTGGCAACGCCACCACCACCACCACCACCACGAAAGGCCCAATTTTTCAGCCCCTGTTCAACAGGGGCATGCAATTACAATTCTTGATCTAATAATTCACAGCAGGGCCCATTCCTGCACCCACCAAGAGTAACTCTGAGGGCTTACAGTGTTGTGGCAACACCACCACCACCACCACAAAAGGCCCAATTTTTCAGCCCCTGTTCAACAGGGGCATGCAATTACAATTCTTGATCTAATAATTCACAGCAGGGCCCATTGCTGCACCCACCAAGAGTAACTGTCAGGGCTTACAGTGTTGTGGCACCAGCACCACCATCAAAGGCCCAATTTTTACTACCACTGTTCAACAATTATATGTAATTAAAATTCCTGATATAATAGTTGACAGCAGGGCGTTCCAGCACCAACCAAGAGTAACTGTGAGTGCTTACAGTGTTGTGCCAACACCAACAACTAAGGGGCCTATTTCTGCAGAGTGTATACGGCAGGTCCCTACTTTCAAACATCCAACTTACAAACGACTCCTACTTGCAAACGCAAGAAGACAACAGGAAGTGAGAGGAAATCTACCACTAGGAAGGAAAATTCTCTCCTGTAAGAATAAATATGGGAGAAAGGTGTCTCCTCTGTACTGATGCTTTATCAGCAATCCTTGTTTCAAGAAAAACACCACATTTCAAAAACAGTTGTCATTGGGACGGAAAGTGAGGTGAAATGTTCTGAACAGGGGCACAGACAGCAAAACAAATGTTACAGGGGTGATAACCCTTACCTATGTTTTCCAAAAAGTTTAAAAATAGATTTTTGGGCTGGAGCTACACTTCAACAATGTACCTGTTCAAAATTACAAACAGATTCTACATAAGAACAAACCTACAGTCCCTGTCTTGTATGCACCGCCTGTATACGGCTGTTCAGAGTATATAGGGCCTTTTTTATTTTATGTGCGGGGTTCCCCTTAATATCCATACAAGACCCAAAGGGGCTGGTAATGGGCTGGGGTAGGGGGGGGGGGGTCATGGGGTAGCTATGCCATTTTTCTTAAAGATTTTCATCCATATTACCGGGACCAGACATTACATTAAAGCCACAAGCAGTTTTAAATGGCTTTTTTTTCCTTTAGAAGTGTCATTTTGTGCAGGGACAGTTCTAAACACGGGAAACACGTGGCACTTCACAGGCATACTTTAGACACCCCCCAGGTACGATATTTAAAGGAATATTTGACTTTTTTTTTCACTTTATGCATCATTAAAATGACTGCTCCCGAAAAACGACCGTTTTTAAAACTTCTTTTTGCATTGATACATGTCCCCTGGTGCACAACCCGGGTTCCCAAACCCTTTTTTAGGACAATAACATGCATAATAGTTGTTATAATTAGCACTTTAGAATTCGAACGTTTGCATCCATTGTATTTAATAGGGTTCTAATGTTCGTACGAACTTTCGGTCCGTTCGCGGGTTCTGGTGCGAACCGAACCCGGGGGTGTTCGGCTCATCACTAATCACTACATATGAGTAAGACTATTCCCCTGCACAGTATCTCTTACATCATACACGCCTAACTAAATCTGAATACTTTAAGTCCTGGCCATGCACTTAGTAAATGCAGCGAGACTTTGCATACCGGTACACTGGCGATCCACACACACTCCAATGATTAAGGAATGGTTCCTGAGCATCTCTAAAATAGAGGAAATGGAAGAGCTAGTTCACATTTCTTAAGAGCGTATCCAAAAGTTTACGACCACGTGGGCATGTTGGACTCACTTTAAATCAACCCAAAATGTTCAAACCTATAGAACCTGAACGAAAGATACTACTCTCCTGGTTGTTAGTAGCGGAGGTAAATAGACTTGAGTGCTATGGCTACACTGGAAAATGAACACTGGTCCCATTATCCTTTAGGCCCCCTACCCCCTTACCCTCCTACTTCCCCCCCACTCCCCCTTTCTTCTATTTTTTTTTTCTTTTTTTTTTTCTCTTTCTCTTTCTTTCTTCCCTCTTCCCTATGATTTTCTTACTATTCTGTCTCTTGTAAGAGCACTTTATTTTTTGCAATAATTATTGGCGGTTCAATTGCTAAATTCCACCAATCCCAGACTATGGGACTGGAATATCCGCAGGTTTGCTAACCATTTGTTGCTCATGTTATGTTCATATGCCTTTGAAATTTCATTTCAACACTTGCTGTTGTATTCACATTTTATGTACTGTTCTATGTAATTTCAATAAACATCTTTATGGAAAAAAAAAAAAGATTCCAGCAGTGGTAATCCACTCGGTATCCTGCGATGGGCGATCTCCTCTCCGGGGTCCAGCGATAGATGATCTCTCCTCTCTGGGGTCCAGCGATGGATGATCTCTCCTCTCCAGGTCCAGGCTCCAACGATGATGTCTAGCGCAGCGAGGAACAGCAATCATCCTGTCTCCACGGGAGACACCCCGGGAATCCCGGCAGCCTGACAGGTCTCTTATGTAGCTAAGAACGGGGCCACCCAGCACGTGACCCCGCCCCCCTCTGGCGCAAGGGGAAACCCGGCTTCCCCACTGACGTGCGGGTGACCCGCCCCCCTCTGATGTAACACAGGTTTCCGTTGCATCAGAGGGGGCCAGGGACACCCGCATGTCACTGGGGAAGCCCGGGTTTCCACTTGCGTCAGAGAGGGACAGGGTCACGTGACGGGTGGCCCCGTCCTCAGCTACATAAGAGACCTGTCTGTCGGGATGACGGGATTCCCGGGGTGTCTCCGGTGGAGACAGGATGCTTGCTGTTCCTCGCTGCGCTGGACATCATCTTTGGAAACTGGACCTGGATAGGAGAGATCACCCATCGCTGGACCCTGGAGAGGAGAGATCATCCATTGCTGGAACGCGGAGAGGAGATCACCTATTGCAGGATACCAAGAGTGTATTACCACCGCTGGAATCTTTTTTTTTATTTTTTTATTTTTAATAAAGGACTTTTCCCAACGGTGTCTCTGTTTTTTTTTTACACTTTCTTTGTGAAATGGTAGGGGTACAATGTACCCCTTACCAATTCACATGGGGGGGCGGTATCTTGGGTTCCCCTTTGTTAAAGGGGTCTTCTAGATTCCGATAAGATTCCGATAAGCCCCCCGCCCGCAGACCCCCTCAACCACCGGGCAAGGGTTGTGGGGATGAGGCCCTTGTCCCCATCAACATGGGGATATGGTGCTTTGAGGGGTCACAGACCCCCAAAGTATCCTCCCCATGTAGAGGGCGTGTGGCCTGGTACTGTTCAGGAGGGGGCGCTCTCTTTTCCTGTGGCCTGCCAGGTTGCGCGCTCGGATAAAGGGTCTGGTATGGATTTTTGGGGGGAACTCCATTCCATTTTTTTTTTATTTGGCCTGGAGTTCCCCTTAAGATCCATACCAGACCTGAAGGGTCTGGTATGGATATTTGGGGGGAACCCCACGTAATTTTTTTTTATTTGATGCAGGGTTCCCCTTAATGTCCATACCAGACCTGTAGGGCCTGGTAATTGAATTTGGGGGGACCCCCACACATTTTATTTTTATTTTTTATCATTGACTTTTCTCTGTATTGCCAGGAGCCGACAATTTATTATAGCCGTGAGTGCTTTTAAATGACTTTTTTTCCTTCAGAAATGACACTTTGTGCAGGGACAGTTCTAAGCATGGGAAAAAAGCGCTATTTTACAGGCATACTATACACACCCCCTAGGTACGAAATTGAAAGGACTATTTCACTTTTATTGTTTCACTTTAAGCATTATTAAAATCACTGCTCCCGAAAAAACGGACGTTTTTAAAACTTTTTTTGCATTGATACATGTCCCCTGGGGCAGGACCCGGGTTCCCAAACACTTTTTATGACAATAACTTGCATATAAGCCTTTAAAATTAGCACTTATTGCCTGTTCGCAAGTTCTGTGCGAACCGAACTGGGGGGGGGGGGGTGTTCGGCTCATCCCTAGTGTTCTCATACAAATACAGGCACTGAGAGGAATGAAGGTGTAGAATTAGGTGTGTCACAGCCAAGTACTTGCAGGCAATCTGCTATCGGTACACCAACGTCAGATTGTACTAGGCAAATTTCCCTGCCCCAGCTGCTGCACCGCCGAAAGAAGTTTGCTCCCAGCCATCCACATGCCCAGCGGTTGAATGCTAGCTTGGCTAAATTGCTAGCACTTCAACTGCTGTCATTTCAGTTGGTAGACTCTGCCCCCTTCCGTGAGTTTGTGGAATGTGCGGTTCCTCAGTGGCAGGTTCCCAAACGCCACTTTTTTTCACAGAAGGCGATTTGGGCTCTCTACCGGCATGTAGAAGGCAATGTTTTGGCCTCGCTGGACAGGGCGGTCAGTGGTAAGGTGCATATTACCGCTGACTCATGGTCCAGCAGGCATGGACAGGGACGTTGCCTATCTTTCACGGTGCATTGGGTGACTCTGCTGGCAGCTGGGAAGGATGCAGGACAAGGTGCAGTAGTGTTAGAGGTTGTTCCACCACCACTCCTCCAAAATGCTACTACTGGTGATTCTGACACACCTCTCTCCTCCACCCCCTCCTCTTCTTATTCCTCCATGGCCTCTTCCTGTGCTTTGTCCTCTGAACCAGCGGTACTCCGTAGGCGTTCAAGGGGCTATGCAAGTACGCAGGCAAAGAGATGCCATGCGGTGCTTGAGCTGGTGTGCTTGGGGGACAGGAGCCACACTGGGGCAGAGATTCGGTCAGCTCTGCAGGGGCAGGCTCAGAGGTGGTTGACGCCACGCCAGCTTAAGCCAGGAATGGTGGTTTGCGACAATGGCACCAACCTCCTCTCCGCCCTCCGACAGGGACACCTGACCGATGTGCCCTGTTTGGCTCACATTCTTAACTTGGTGGTGCAGCGGTTCTTGGGCAGGTACCCGGGCTTACAGGATGTCCTGAGGCAGGCCAGGAAAGTCTGTGTGCATTTCCGCTGGTCATATAATGCCAGTGCTCGGCTGGCTGACCTGCAAAAGGAATTTAACCTGCCCAAGAACCGCCTATTCTGTGACATGCCCACCAGGTGGAACTCAACGTTGGCCATGCTGCAGCGGCTGCACATGAAGCAGAGGGCCATCAATGAGTATCTGTGCCAATATGGCACCAGGAC
Source organism: Rana muscosa (assembly GCA_029206835.1). Lineage (NCBI taxonomy): Eukaryota > Metazoa > Chordata > Amphibia > Anura > Ranidae > Rana > Rana muscosa. Next base: position 82,370,576 of record CM055122.1, on the reverse strand, counting down.
AGGGTCAGGGGAGCTTGTTTTTTTTTCCACGCCTGTGGGTCATGATCAGGGATGCATGCACTGTCCTGGCACCATTTGAGGAGGCCACGAGAATGGTGAGCAGTGACAGTGCATGCATCAGTGACACTGTCCCTCTTGTCCACCTGTTGGAGCACACACTGCGTGGAATAATGGACAGGGCACTTGAGGCAGAACAGAGGGAGGAAGAGGAGGACTTCCTTACCTCTCAAGGCCCCCTTTATCCAGACAGTGTTCCTGCTGGCGAGAGAGAGATTTTTATTGCTCCAGGTGGATACACTCCAACAATCCGTAATGACAGGACTACCGTGGGTGCCAGCAATGCACGTAGCATATGAAGAGGAAAAAATAAAAAATATGGACAGCTGCACTCCAAAAAACCTTTGACGGTCACCTTTATTGTAAAAAGATGGAAAAATTACACCAAAATTCATCACAGCATAGCCAGGGTAACTGCTTACATGTTTCACACTGAAGGTCAGTGCTTAATCATAGCTATGATTAAGCACTGACCTTCAAGACTAAGATCCCTTCAAGACTGCCTATGCTGATACTGAGTGACTATCCTGTTATGCTGAGTGACTATCCTCTTCCTCCTCAATGATCATGCTGAAAGCTTGAAAGAACATGTTTGGTTCTGGGCACCGCAACCAGTGGCTAAGGCCCAATTTTTCAGCCCCTGTTTAACAGGGACGTGTAATTACAATTTTTGATGCAATACTTTGCAGCAGGGCTCATTCCTGCCCTCCAACTAGAGTATCTGTGAGGGGTTGCAGTGTTGTGGCACCAGCACCAGTGCCTAAGGCCCAATTTTTCTGCCCCTGTTTAACAGGGGCGTGTAATTAAAATGTTTGATGCAATACTTTGCAGCAGGGCTCATTCCTGCGCTCCAACTAAAGTATCTGTGATTGGTTGCAGTGTTGTGGCACCAGCACCAGTGCCTAAGGCCCAATTTTTCTGCCCCTGTTTAACAGGGGCGTGTAAATACAATTTTTGATGCAATACTTTCCAGCAGGGCTCATTCCTGCGCTCCAACTAGAGTATCTGTGAGGGGTTGCAGTGTTGTGGCACCAGTGCCTAAGGCCCAATTTTTCTGCCCCTGTTCAACAGGGGCATTTAATTACAATTCTTGATCTAATATTTTACAGCTGGGCCCATTCCTGCGCCCACCAAGAGTAACTGTGAGGACCTACAGTGTTGTGGCACCAGCACCACCACCAAAGGCCCATATTTTCCTATCACTGTTCAACAATGGCATGTAATTACAATTCTTGATATAATAGTTCACAGCAGGGTGTTCCAGCGCCCACCAAGAGTAACTGTGAGGGCTTACAGTGTTGTGGCAACACCAACACCTAAGGGCCACATTTCTGCAGAGTATAAATGGCAGGCCCCTACTTTCAAACATCCAACTTACAAACGACTCCTACTTGCAAACGGAAGGAGACAACAGGAAGTGAGAGGAAATCTACCCCTAGGAAGGGAAATTCTGTCCTGTAAGAGTTAATATGGGAAAAAGGTGTCTCCTCTCCACTGATGCTTTATCACCATTCCTTGTTTCAATAAAAAAAAATTTTTTTCATTGGAACGGAAAGTGAGGTGAAATGTTCTGAACAGGTGCACAGACAGCAAAACAAATGTTACAGGGGGGATAACCCCTCCCTATGTTTTCCAAAAAGCTTAAAAATAGATTTTTTGGCTGAAGCTACACTTTAAAAATGTACCAGTTGAAAATTACAAAAAGATTCTACGTAACAACAAACCAACAGTCCCTGTCTTGTTTGCACCACCTGTATACTGCTGTTCAGAGAATATAGGGCCTGGGGGCCCCACGCCTTTCCTTTTTATAATTTGGGTGCGGGATTTCCCTTAATATCCATACAAGACCCAAAGGGGCTGGTAATGGCCTAGGGCGGGGGTACCCATGCCATTTTTCTCAATGATTTTCATCCGTATTGCCGGGACCAGACATTACATTAAAGCCGCAATCAGTTTTAAATGACTTTTTTTCCTTTAGAAATGTAATTTTGTGCAGGGACAGTTCTAAACACGGGAAACACGTGCCACTTCACAGGCATACTATAGACACCCCCCAGGTACGACATTTAAAGGAATATTTCACTTTTTTTTCACTTTAAGCATCATTAAAATCACTTTTTCCGAAAAAACTGCCTTTTAAAAACTTTTTTTTGCATTGATACATGTCTCCTGGGGCAGGACCGGGTCCCAAACCCTTTTTAGGACAATAACTTGCATATTAGCCTTCATAATTAGCACTTTTGGTTTCTCACGTTCGAGTCCCATAGACTTTAATGGGGTTCTAAAGTTTGCGCGAACTTTCGGTCCGTTCGTAGGTTCTGGTGCGAACCGAACCGGGGGGTGTTCGGCTCATCCCTACTCGTTAGTCTTACAAGGTAACAGTAGTAAGAAGATACGGCAAAACTGTAATGCCCCATACACACGATAATTTTTAATGTCATTTTTAAAACTGACGTTTTTCTTGTAATTTTTTTTCTTGTTTCCTCTCAAGCCTGTCTTGCGTACACACCATCATTTTAAAAAATGTTCAAGAAAAGCGCAGTGACGTACACCACGTACGACGGCACTATAAAGGGGAAGTTCCGTTCGAATGGCGCCACCCTTCATGTTAGTAAAGTTTGTTGAGAGACGATTCGCTCTTTTCAGTCTAGTGCTTTTCAGTCCGTTACAGCATGACGAATGTGCTATCTCCATTACGAACGCTAGTTTTACCAGAACGAGCGCTCCCGTCTCATACTTGATTCTGAGCATGCGCATTTTTTTTCACGTCGTTAAAGCATACACACTATCGTTTTTCACGTCGTTAAAAAAAACGACATGAAAAACGACGTGAAAAAAGAGAGCATGTTCGAAATTTTTAATGCCCGTTTTTCACGTCGTTAAAAATACTCTGGAGCATACACACGATCATTTTTAATGGCCATTTTTTTAATGGCATTTTTAACGGCATGAAAAATGATCGTGTGTATGGGGCATCATCCTTGAAGTGTAACTTTTTATATTGTCCCTCCCCCTCTCCCCCCTCTCCTGCTGGCCAAAAAGGGGGGAGAGGGGGAGGGACAATATAAAAAGTTACACTTCAAGGATTACAGTTTTGCCGGCTCTTCTTACTACTGTTGCATTGGAGTGTGTTGGGACACATCAAGCCTCGGCACCTGTGAGTGGACCTGGTGTATGGATTGGGTTGTCCCTGCAGAAAGCGCTGTTACCCTTCTTCTTTTTCATAGTGTTACAAGGTCTCAGGTGTGAATGGGAAGCAGGGGTGTTAAATTTGGTGTTATCGCTCTCACTGTCTCATACTGGTCACTGGAAGTTCAACATGGCCCCTCATGGCAAAGAACTCTCTGAGGATCTGAAAAAAAGAATTGTTGCTCTATATAAAGTGTGTCCTGCCTACAGTCAAGCATAGTGTTGGGGGTGTCATGGTCTGGGGCTGCATGAGTGCTGCTGGAACTGGGGAGCTACAGTTCATTAAGGAAACCATGAATGCCAACATGTACTGTGACATACTGAAGCAGAGCATGATCCCCTCCCTTCGGAGACTGGGCTGCAGGGTAGTATTCCAACATGATAACGATCCCAAACACACCTCCAAGACGACCACTGCATTGCTAAAGAAGCTGAGGGTAAAGGTGATGGACTGGCCAAGCATGTCTCCAGACCTAAACCCTAGTGAGCATCTGTAGGGCATCCTCAAACAGAAGGTGGAGGAGTGCAAGGTCTCTAATAGCCACCAGCTCAATGATGTTGTCATGGAAGAGGACTTCAGTGGCAAGCTGTGAAGCTCTGGTGAACTCCATGCTCAACAAGGTTAACCCTTTCACTGCCAGGCCTTGTGCTCCATTTTTACCCTCAGGTGGCCAGACCATTTTTGCAATTTTTCCTTTGCTCTTTTATTTTTCACTTATAGCTTTAAAAGTTTGTAAAAGACCCCCAAACCATATATTTTCTGAAATCACATGACCAGTAGAATAGAAATAAGGTGCTACTGATTTCTAAGGTCCCACGATAATTGCGAAAATGTTTATCAAAACAATATTTTTACAAAAAATCCACAAAAATCATGATTGGCAGATAAATACACAGCAAATTTTACAAAAGTCCAACTAAATATAAAATTTAACCTGTATTGAGTTAATAAATAACAAATATTTGTATTTTTTACATTGCACCTTTTTTCAAAATGGTGAAAATCAAACGTACATAAAAATGTAAATATCCAAATTTCTCTAACAATCTGAAGGTTTTCATTTTTCCCTTACAGCTTTCAGAATTTATGAAAAGACCCCCAAAACCATATATTTTCTGAAAGCATATGACCTCTAGAATAAAAATAAGGTGCTACTGATTTTTTTAGACCCCGCGGTATTTGCGCAAATGTTTATCAAACTAATATATTCACAAAAAATACACTAAAACCATTATTAGCAGATAAAAACACAGCTCATTTTACAAAATTCCTGCTAAATCCCTACTTAACATGAAAGCTTAATCTGTATGGAGTTAATAAATAAAAAATTAAATATTTTTTTACATTGCGCCTTTTTGCAAAATGGTGAAAATCGAACGTACCCAAAAATGTATTTTAAAATCTGGAGGTTTTCATTTTTCAGAATTTGTAAAAGACACCCCAAACCATACATTTTCTGAAAGCACATGGCCAGTAGAATACAAAGAAGGTGCTACTGATTTTTAAGGCAGCGCAATATTTGCGCATATTATTATCAAATCAATATTTTCGCTAAAAATACACTAAAATCATTAATAGTGTACATAAACACAACATAATAAAATTCCTGCTAAATTGCTACTAAAGCATCGTTCACATGTGGCATACTAAAGTGTACGCTCATGGAAGGCCATGAGGGGCCATGTTTACCCACACATGTACGGCATACAGACTTGGCCACCTGCGAGGGTTAAGACAGTGCTGGAAAATAATGGTAGCCACACAAAATATTGACACTTTGGGCCCACTTTTGTCACATAAAAAGATATAATAAAATATTTACAAAAATGTGAGGGGTGTGCTCACTTTTGTGAGATACTGAATATTTATATAGATAGTAGGGAATTGGAGAGCTTTTGGTTCCATTTGAATGGCAAAAAGTTTGTTTTTACTTTGGCAGGTAAACCAATCAAGCATGCTAAGTTAATTGATTGGCTATCTTCAGCCTTCCAGCTTCTTTCTGAGCTAGCCATATTATCTTTAAAACTCACACATGGAAGCAGACCAGGCAACTCTAAGGACTACAGCCCTGGACACTTTCTGGGTCTGTGCAACTCACAGGTTCCACCCTAATTCTGGCCCAGTAGAGCTGGGATTCATTTTTAAACTTTAGGGGCCCCAGAATGAGAAGAACAAGTGGTCCACAGGGGAACTTCTTTTGAAACAGGACTTTGTAAAAAGGTGATCTTTTATGCCTGCCAGTCACTTTTTTTTTTTTTTTTACTTTAAATTTTTATTTATTGAGAAAACAGAAGTAACATACAGGCATAGTTGCAACAAATGCACATTACTGTAGGAAGCTACATCAACCATAACTGCATAAAAGGAAACAATATGCCACTCATCATAGGAGATTTCCATCTTTCTTGTAACACTATATTGACTCAGGAGTATCAACTCCATTGTATCAGTCCTGGACCTTAAGGCAGATTTAACATTTGGTCATAGAGCCTGTCACCCCTTCCGGGATCACACTGTGAGCAGGCTAGCTATAAGCAAGTCCAGGTACAGAGAGCACGGCCCAGAGTTTGGCCGACTCGAGTTGCCCACGGGTTTACTTTATAGCTAACGTCCTATGACGGAGAAATAGTATAACTGAAGTTATAATCATGTTGTGAACATTAACTATTTGAACACTACTACAATACCTGTATGCAGGCGGATTAAGATACTAGTGCTGGTACCAACTACACTGCTCTGAGAATTCTACTGCACCACAGGACATCATTCTGCTTTTATACTTGCAATCAGCATATAGGCTAACCAATGCTAGGGGGTATTATGTAGCGGAGGCCAGGGATCCCAGAATTTGTGGTATAAATGTATTCTATCTAGTTTATACGCAGGCATCCTCTCCATTAAACTCTGGGTATTTACTCTGTTTATTACTTCCAATACGGTTGGAGGATTCGTGGTTCTCCATTTTGCTGCTATAGAGATACGGGCAGCATGAAGGATATGTACAATCACTTTTCTACATGTATATGGGAAGAGTTCTATCCCTAATGTAAGAAGAGCTAATTCTGGAGAGGGTACGTAATTCATTTTAGAAATGTCCGATATAAGCTGAAACACGTCTCTCCAAAATTTTTGTAGTATGCTACAATGCCACATAATGTGAAGGAGATTACCCCTGTTCTGACAGTCCCTCCAACAAAGTGGGGAGAGAGTGGGTCTTATTATGTGTAAGCGTGTCGGCGTGATGTACCACCTATGTAGTATTTTGCACAAGTTGTCCCAATGGTCCACAGAGGCTGAGGATGTTCTATTATATTTAATAGCAGTTAGCCATTGAGGAAATGTAAAGGATGTTTGTAGTTCCACCTCCCATTTGAGCATCGCTGCGGTTTTGGAGTAGTGTAGTTGTTGGTTACTGAATCTGTAGGAGAGTGATATACCCCTAGTGTTTTTTTTTGCTTTTATTCAGGAGGAAGTCCCAAATTGCTAATGGAACCTTAGTGGTGGTGTGAGGGTTCATTTTACTGTAACTCCGAATCTGTTGTATCATGAGAGAGTCGAGTGCTGTGGTCTGCGTTATGTCTGACATGTTAAAATGTATTCCCTTTTTTTTTCCAGTGATGTGTCGAAAAGTTTTGAATAAGAAAAGTGTAGGTCGTCAAAGGGATATCTAATGTATGGGTGCGTTCCTCTGGGAATTTCAACTTGGTGAATAGAGACCATGCTGCAAGTGTGGCCTGTATTGTGGGGTAGTCTGGTATCAGGGGTTTATGATGTATCGTGGGTGCCATTAGTAAAGCAATGATATCATGGCTCGGAGTCACCTCTCTCTCTATTTGGTTCCAGAGATTGTCTTCCTGGCATGAGAACCAAAATTTCAGTTGGTCCATTATGGATGCTATGTAGTAGGCAAAAGCATTCGGTAAGCTTCCCCCACCCGCATTTTTGTGTATATAGAGATTTTTTAACGCTATTCTGGGTTTTTTATTCGCCCATATGTATTTGTTCAGATGTTTTGCCAGCTCAGAGAAAAATGTATCAGGGATAGGGATTGGAATAGTTCTGAAAAGATAGAGGATCTTTGGGAATACTTGCATCTGGTAAGCTGCTATCCGCCCTATCCATGATAGTTGAATTTTGGACAATTGTGCAAAGTCTTTCTTGATCTGATCTAAAAGGGGTAGGAAGTTATCAGAATATAGCTTGGCTGTAGGGTGGGTCAGTTGTATACCTAAGTAGGTGATGGATGGGGCATCCCATGTGCAGGGGAATAGTAGCTTGAGCCTGTTTACTGTTGTGGGGGGGATATGAAGGGGTAGGGCAAAACATTTAGAAGTATTGACTTTATAATATGTTATTTTCCCAAAATCGTGCATAAGTTCTGTGGCTTTCCTTAGGGAAGTTAATGGGTTGGTCAGGGTAAGGATCACATCATCCGCGAACAGACCTATTTTATGTTCTGTGTTCCCTATTTGGAGTCCTGTAACTTCTGTGGTAGACCTAACGAGTTCTGCTAGGGGTTCTATTGCTAGTGAGAAGACAATTGGGGACAGTGGGCAACCCTGTCTCGTTCCATTAGTCAGGTTGAAGGAATCAGAGAGCATTCCTGATGTAAAGACCCTGGCCGATGGATTAGTATATAAAGACATGACCGCTGAGTGCAGGAATCCATGTATTCCAAATTTATGTAGTGTATGTGACAGGTAAGACCAGTGGACTCTATCAAACGCCTTTTCCGCGTCCAAGGCGACAAAGATGCTAGGCGTGTGTGTGAGTTCCGCATTTCTAAGTAGGTTTATTATTTTTCTAGTGCCATCTGAGGCCTGTCTGCCCTTAACAAATCCTACTTGATCTAGTCCTATGAGTGTGGGGGTTATATGTAGTAATCTGTTTGCTAAAGCCTTTGCATAGATTTTAAGGTCCGAATTCAAAAGTGAGATGGGTCTGTAGTTCTGGGGGTGGGCAGGATCTTTCCCGGGTTTTTGTATGGTTACTATAATGGCTTGGAGCATTTCTTTGGGGAAAGCACTTGTGGTTGCAGCTGTGTTGTACAGCTCCACCAATCAGGGGGTGAGTAGTGATGAGAATGCTTGATAGTATTCGGCTGAGAACCCGTCAGCTCCCGGGGATTTATGTTTGGGGAGTTTCTTAATTACTTCCTCGATTTCGTCCTCTGTAAAAGGTTCATTAATTTTGTCTAGCGTTCTCTGATCTATAGTTGGTAGGTCAATACGTTTGAGAAAGTCAGTGATTTCTGCTTCTGTGGGTTGGTGAGTAGTTTTGTCCTGGTTGAGGTTATACAGGGTTTCGTAAAAGTCTTTAAATGCATTTGCTATGTCTTTGGGATTTTGATATGAGTTGTCGTTAGTGGGATGTTTGAGCAATGATATCTTCGCTTGCGTTTGCTTTTTCTTCAGTTGAGCTGCTAACCGTTTACCTGCTCTATTGTTCTGGGAGTAGTATGATAATTGAAGTCTTTTGTAGTAAAGGTCATAGTCTGATTTTAACACCAGTCTCAGTTCTTCCCTGCTAGAATTCAGTTGTTGTAGTAAGGAGTGGTCCCCATTTTTTTATGCTTAATTTCTAAGTCGGCTATCCGGTCATGAAGTTGCGTTATAAGTTTTTTTTTTTTTCTTCTTTTCTCTGGCTGCTATCTGGATCAGGGTGCCTCTCGAGAAGGCTTTATGCGCGCACCAGACTGTGGAGGTGGGAGTACTAGGGGTTTCGTTAAACTCAAAGAATTCTAGTAGTTTCTTGTGGACTTCCTCTTTAATGTGGGGCTGGGAGAGTAGGTAGGTGTTATTATGCCATAGGGGCGAAGCATTAGTTTTGTTAGCGGAAGTTATGTCAATTGTGATGGGGGCATGGTCAGACCAAGTGATGGAGTGAATGTCCGCCTTGATTACTTTTTGTAAAGTATATTTGTCTGTGAGGAAAAAGTCAATCCTAGAATAACTCTCGTGCATCGGTGAGAAGTAGGTGTAGTCCCTCTCTGTGGATCGGAGACAGCGCCACGGGTCATAGAGGTCTTCCCCCAGACAAAAATGATCTAGGGATGGTCTTTGTCTCCACCCCGCAGAGGAGGAGTCAAGCATATCATTCATGATTACATTAAAATCTCCACATATCACTAAATTACCTTTTTTCATTTTGTTAACTTTTTGTATAGTTTTGCGAATGAATCTTATCGGGTGTTTGTTTGGCGCATACAAATTCACCAGAGTATATATTTCATTGTTAATTTCGGACACAAGGATAATATACCTACCATTACTATCATATTGTTCATTTAGGAGCTTAAAAGACACTGAGTCCTTAATAGCTATCAACACCCCATTTGTTTTACTGGAGTTATTTGCCGTAAAAACATGCAAAAATTTTTTATGGGAGCATCTCGGGGTGTTGTGATCCAAAAAGTGGGTTTCTTGCGCAAATAACACATCACATTTCTTGTCCAGGGCGGTTTTCCATAGAGATCTACGCTTAAATGGGGAGTTGAGCCCTCTAGCATTGACAGATAAAAGTTTAAGTGTCATTAGTTTCGTTTGTGGTGCTTCGGTGACATCTAGTGGCGCAGAATAAGTATTGCTTGAAGTGAGGAATTAATGAATTAGCAGTGAGAATCTGTAAATTGGATTTTAAAACAGTAGTCTGGATTCTCCAGACTATATAACCACAAGTGACCATTGCAACGTCAACGGTCAGAGAACTAAAAGTTAGAACAGTCAACAGCAATAGGATGGATTTGGGATGATCCCAAACGCAGTATTGGGGTAAAGTCATTAAGGTGTTTACCTTGTCAGCCGAACATCAGGAGATTATCTCGGCGACGTCAGAAGGCAGATGAGGCATAGAAGGTGTCATGAGGAAACTAGGTATTTCATCACAGAATAAACGAATCCAACGTATTTTAGGGACGTCTATGTGTCACGGTTGTTCCTGGTACTGCGACAATTGTTGATGTTTGATCTGGACGGGGTCTGGTCCATAGAGTCAGGGTAGTCGTCCTGGGGGAGGAGTCCCCACTTGCGGAGTAGCTCCAGGCCTTTGTCCAGGGAAGAGATGGTGTACCATTCATTGTTTTTCTCCAAAATGATTTTAGCAGGGAAGCCCCATCTATAGAGGATCTTGTGATTCCTTAGCATTTTAGTAACTGGGATCAGATTATTCCTAGCTTTCATGGTGGCCTGTGAGAGGTCAGCGTATATTGTGATCCCAGCATATGGGTCCGGGAGGGAGCTGTTCAGTCTGGAAAATCTCATAAGTTGATCTTTGATATGAAAGAAATGAATTCTGGCGATCACATCTCTGGGGATTTTCTCAGGGAGATGTTGTGGTTTGTGCAGCCTATGTGCTCTGTCGATAATGACATCCGAGGCAGTGAGAGAAGGGATTGCTTTTTTCATTAGCTGTTGAAGGAATGAACTCAGTTCAGCAGGTTTAACTGTTTCAGGAATTCCTCTAAACTTCACATTGTTCCTGCGAGAGCGATCTTCGAGGTCAGAGACCTTTAAGCGGAGGGCTTTGAGCTCATCTTCTAAATCCACATGAGCATCCACTAGCTCATTGTGGGCTGCAGAGAAGTCATCCATTTTAGTTTCCATATAGGTAACCCTTTCTCCCATAGCACTCAGTTCCTTGCGTGTGGAGTGGGTGAGGTGAGCTATGTCTTGCTGGATGGCCCCTCTCAGATTCAGTATCATTTCTTTCATGAAAATATCAGTCATGGGCTGACCAGAGACAGGCATAGCGTCCAGCTTCTGGGTATAGGAGTCAGCCTGCTCCATGTCGCTACCTCCCTTCTCCTGTTCACTGCTATCTGCTCCTGGGGGATTGACCCTCCGTTTTTGTTTTACAGGGCTGCTGGATGGGGAGGGATGGGGGAGCTGAGGGTGATTGCTGTCCAGCGACTCACCTTGCATGTTGTAGATCGCGCCATTCTCCTCCTCATGGCGCTGTGTTGCAGACAGCCCTGCCGCGGCGCCATCTTGGCAGCTCCTGCCTGCTATGTGGGGATAGAAATCTGTCAATTTCCTGGGTCCTTCTCTGTCCTTTCGTTTGGCCATGTCACTAGCGGGGTTCCTCCTGTATTCCGCCGCTCGGATGGGTATTTTTCCAGCCTCAAAAGCCGCTTTTAGTTGCTGATAATCCCCTGATGTGACGGAGCTCTCCTCTCACCACACCATCCGCTCCGGCCGCCGGCTCCGCCCCCTGCCAGTCACTTTTTTACCTCCAGCTTGACACATGGACCATGTCATCAGTCACAAGGAGTAGTGATGAGCCGAACACCCCCAGGTTCGGTTCGCACCAGAACCCGCGAACGGACCGAAAGTTCGCACGAACTTTAGAACCCTATTAAATACAATGGATGCGAACGTTCGAAATCTAAAGTGCTAATTATAATGACTATTATGCATGTTATTGTCCTAAAAAGGGTTTGGGAACCCGGGTTCTGCACCAGGGGACATGTATCAATGCAAAAATAAGTTTTAAAAACGGCCGTTTTTCTGGAGCAGTCATTTTAATGATGCATAAAGTGAAAAAAAAAGTCAAATATTCCTTTAAATATCGTACCTGTGGGGTGTCTAAAGTATGCCTGTGAAGTGCCACGTGTTTCCCGTGTTTAGAACTGTCCCTGCACAAAATTACATTTCTAAAGGAAAAAAAGCCATTTAAAACTGCTTGCGGCTTTAATGTAATGTCTGGTCCCGGTAATATGGATGAAAATCTTTAAGAAAAATGGCATAGCTACCCCATCACCCCCCCCCCTCCCTACCCCAGCCCATTACCAGCCCCTTTGGGTCTTGTATGGATATTAAGGGGAACCCCGCACACAAAATAAAAAAGGCCCTATATACTCTGAACAGCCGTATACAGGCGGTGCATACAAGACAGGGACTGTAGGTTTGTTCTTATGTAGAATCTGTTTGTAATTTTGAACAGGTACATTGTTTAAGTGTAGCTCCAGCCAAAAAATATATTTTTTAAGGTTTTTGGAAAACATAGGGAAGGGTTATCACCCCTGTAACATTTGTTTTGCTGTCTGTGCAGTGTGCACCTGTTCAGAACAGTTCACCTCACTTTCCGTTCTAATGACAAATGTTTTTTGAAAATTTTGCTTTTTTATTGAAACAAGAATTGGTAATAAAGAATCAGTGGAGAGGAGACACTTTTTTTTTTCCCATATTAACTCTTATGCTGTGTACACACGGCCGTTTTTCCCGTCGAAAAAAACGACATTTTTCCCATTTGACGAGAAAAACGATAGTCTGTGGGCTTTCTGTCGTTTTTTTCGACGAGAAAAACGGCATTAAAAACGACGAGAAAAATTAGAACATGTTCTAATTTTTCTCGTCGTTTTTTTCGACATGTTTTCCGCGGCAGTGTTTCCCATAGGGAAACACTGCCGCGGAGCCCACACACGGTTGTTTTTTTCGACCAAAAAAAAAAAATGACATTTAAAACGGCCGTGTGTGAGGGGAACAAGCTGTTCCTCGTTTTTAACGTCAGTGTTTTCATCGTCGAAAAAATCGATCGTGTGTACGCGGCATTACAGGAGAGAATTTGCCTTCCTAGGGGTGGATTTCCTCTCACTTCCTGTTGTATCCTTCCGTTTGCAAGGAGGAGTCGTTTGTAAGTTGGATGTTTGAAAGTAGGGGCCTGCCGTATATACTCAGCTGAAATTTGCCCCTTACATGTTGGTGTTGCCACAACACTGTGAGCCCTCACAGTTACTCTTGGTGGGCGCATGAATGGGCCCTGCTGTGAATTATTAGATCAAGATTTGTAATTGCATGCCCCTGTTGAACAAGGGCTGAAAAATTGGGCCTTTGGTGGTGGTGGTGGTGGTGGTGTTAACACAACAATGTAAGGCCTCACAGTTAGTCTTGGTGGGCGCAGGAATGGGCCCTGCTGTGAATTATTAGATCAAGAATTGTAATTACATGCCCCTGTTAAACAGGGGCAGAAAAATTGAGCCTTAGGCACTGGTGCCACAACACTGCAACCCCTGACAGATACTGTACTTGGAGCACAGCAATGAGCCCTGTTGCAAAGTATTGCATCAAAAATTGTAATTACACGCCCCTGTTAAACAGGGGCTGAAAAATTGGGCCTTAGCCACTGGTGCTGGTGCCACGACACTGCAACCACTCCCAGATACTCTAGTTGGAGTGCAGGAATGAGCCCAGCTGCAAAGCATTGCATAAAAAATTGTAATAACACACCCCTGTTAAACAGGGGCTGAAAAATTGGGCCTTAGCCACTGGTGGCGGCACCCAGAAACAAAAATGTTCTTCCAAGCTATCATCGTCAATCGGATCATTGAGGAGGAGGAGGATAGTCAGTCAACATAACAGGACAAACTCTCAGCATCAGCGTCTTGAAGGGATGTGACATTTGAAAATAAATTAGTCTGTTATATCAGCTTCAGGTGTTTGGTAGCTGGTGGTGATCCAAGACTGGTTCATCTTTATGAAGGTCAGTCGATCAACAGAGTCAGTGGACAGGCGCACCCTGTGATCCGTGACAAATCCTCCAGCAGCACTGAATGTGCGTTCTGAAAGAACGCTGGATGCAGGACAGGCCAGTAGCTCAATTGCATACTGTGCAAGCTCTGGCCAGTGATCCATCCTCAAGACCCAGTAAGCCAGAGGATTTTCGGTGGGGAAGGTGTCCAAGTCTGACCTTGCCCCTAGGTATTCCTGCACCATGTATATCAGACGCTGGCGATGGTTGCTGGAACCGATCATACCTTGGGGCTGCGGACTAAAGAATTGTCTGAACGCTTCGGTCAGACGGCCACCTTCCCCACCGCTCCTTCTTTGACTGACCAAAGCCTCAGCAACTCGTTGTCCAAGACCAGGAGTTTGCAACCTCCCAGTCTCTAGGAACGCGTTGCACAGACCTTTCTGCAAGGCCTCCCGGAGTTGTCTCATCCTCTGCTCCCTCTGCGACGGTAAGATAAGGTCTGCAACCTTACCCTTGTACGGTGGATCAAGGAGAGTGGCCAGCCAGTAATGGTCCCTCTCCTTGATCCGAAGAATACGAGGATCCTTCCGCAGACTTTGCAGGATCAGGGAGGCCATGCAGCGTAGGTTAGCTGAGGCATTCAGTCCGGAGTCCTCTGGGTCACTAAGGACGACATGATCCGCAGCCACCTCCTCCCAGCCACGTACAAGTCCACTGGTTTCTTGGGACTGTAAATCATCCCTAAAAGACTGCTGCTGATGATGCTGAGTGCCAGGCTCCACCTCCATGCTGACACAATCCTCCTCCTCCTCCTCCTCTTCTTCCTGTGCGATGGGTGGGACAGAAGGAACACTGTCTGGGTAAAGGGGGCCTTGAGAGGCAAGGAAGTCCTCCTCTTCCTGCCTCTGTTCTGCCTCAAGTGCCCTGTCCATTATTCCACGCAGCGTATGTTCCAACAGGTGGACAAGAGGTACAGTGTCACTGATGCATGCACTGTCACTGCTCACCATCCTCGTGGCCTCCTCAAATGGTGCCAGGACAGTGCATGCATCCCTGATCATGCCCCACTGGCGTGGTGAAAAAAACCCGAGCTCCCCTGACCCTGTCCTGGTGCCGTAGTCGCACAGGTACTCATTGATGGCCCTCTGCTGCGTGTGCAGCCGCTGCAGCATGGCCAATGTTGAGTTCCACCTGGTGGGCATGTCACATATAAGGCGGTTCTTGGGCAGGTTCAACTCCTTTTGCAGCTCAGCCAGGCGAGCACTGGCATTATAAGATCTGCGGAAATGCACACAGACTTTCCTGGCCTGCCTCAGGACATCCTGTAAGCCCGGGTACCTGCCCAAGAACCGCTGCACCACCAGGTTAAGGACGTGAGCCACACAGGGCACATGGGTCAGTTGTCCCTGTCGGAGAGCGGAGAGGAGGATGGTGCCATTGTCGCAAACTACCATTCCTGGCTTAAGCTGGCGTGGCGTCAACCACCTCTCGGCCTGCCCCTGCAGAGCAGACAGAACCTCTGCCCCAGTGTGGCTCCTGTCCCCCAAACACACCAGCGCAAGCACTGCATGGCATCTTTTTGCCTGCGTACTTGCATAGCCCCTTGAACGCCTACGGAGCACTGCTGGTTCCGAGGACAAAGCACAGGAAGAGGCCACGGAGGAAGAAGAAGAGGAGGGGGTGGAGGACAGAGGTGTGTCACAACCAGTAGTAGCATTTTGGAGGCGTGGCGGTGGAACAACCTCCAACACTACTGCACCTTGTCCTGCATCCTTCCCAGCTGCCAAAAGAGTGACCCAATGGGCCGTGAAAGAAAGGTAACGTCCCTGTCCATGCCTGCTGGACCATGAGTCAGCGGTAATATGGACCTTACCGCTGACCGCCCTGTCCAGCGAGGCCCTAGACATTGCCTTCCACATGCCGGTAGAGAGCCGGAATCGCCTTCTGTGAGAAAAAGTGGCGTTTGGGAACCTGCCACTGAGGAACCGCACATTGCACAAACTAACGGAAGGGGGCCGAGTCTACCAACTGAAAAGGCAGCAGTTGAAGTGCTAGCAATTTAGCCAAGCTAGCATTCAACCGCTGGGCATGTGGATGGCTGGGAGTGAACTTCTTTTGACGGTCCAGCAGCTGGGGCAGAGAAATTTGCCTGCTAGAATCGGACGTTGGTGTACTGCTAGCAGAGTGCCCGCAAGTACTTGGCTGTGACACACCTAATTCTACACCTTCATTCCTCTCAGAGCAGGTTTCAGAGAGGACTGAAGGTATAGTGGGGTTGGAGATCCCAGCTGATGCGGTGCAAGAAGAGGTCAGCTTTGTTCTTTGGTGTGGGTTTTTAAGGTAGGCTTGCCAACGAGCTGCATGGCAGGTCAACATATGTCTGGTCAAGCATGTGGTGCCCAAGTGGGTGATGTTTTGGCCACGCGATATATGCTTGAGACATATGTTGCAAACAGCAGCTGTGCGATCTGATGCACTCGACTCAAAAAAGGCCCACACCAAAGAACTTTTTGAATAACGGGCAGAGGCAGCGCCTTGCACAGGCGGAGCTCTGCGGTGTGATTCCGTCGGTGTGCTGCCCTTACGCTGGCCCCCCGAGGGCATCCTGCCTCGTTGGAGATGTGCCTCCTCCTCATCCTCCTCCTCCTCCTCCTCCTCTCTCCTATTAGGCACCCACGTGGAGTCAGTGACCTCATCATCCCCTCCCTCCTCATCACTGGAGCCAATCTGGCAGTATGCTGCAGCTGCTGGAACATGACTGCCAGATTGGTGTCCTTCTTGAGCATCCCCTCTCTCTGCTCTCACGCTACTGCCTTCCTCTAGCTGGGTATCATCATCAGACCCTTCGAAACGCTGGGCATCCTCCTGGAGCATGTACCCAATAGGCTTGTGCACAACGGAAAAATTAGTTCCGTTTCGGTTCGTTTCTTTCCGGTCCTGTTGATTCGTAATCATTCGTAATTTTGCTAGACGGGATTTTTCGTGTTCGGACTCATTCGTATTTTTGCAAGCGACATTTTTCGTTGAATTTTTTGTTGCTTTATAATTCGTACTTTCGGTAGAGTACGTTGTTTTTCGTTGATTCTGGACACAACTCCTACTTTCGTAACTTTTTTTGGGTTCGTTGATTCGTAATTTTCTGTGTCTCTCTCACGACGACGCTGACTATTATGCCTAATGTGCTTCGAATGGATTTGTACTTTTCGAAATATATAGCGGTTATTTGTAACGATTCGAAATCTCGTATTTTACTTTCGTTTTTTACATGCGGCTATAGCCTCCGCCCCTGTACACCATTTTGAGAGGGTTCAGCACGGTGAGGGAGAAGCAGAGAGCAGAGCAGAGTGTTATTGTGCTTCGAATGGATTAGAAATCTCGTATTTTACTTTTGTTTTTTACATGCGGCTATAGCCTCCGCCCCTGTACACCATTTTGAGAGGGAGTTCAGCACGGTGAAGGAGAAGCAGAGAGCAGAGCAGAGTGAGTGTTATTGTGTTTCCAATGGATTTGTACATTCGTAAGTTTTTTCATAACGAATTATGCCGAAGACATTCGGGCATTCGCTATTTTGCGGTATAATTTATTTCGGATTCGGTTTTATTCGTAATTGCTTTGTTCGGAAATTCGAATGCTTCCGAATGTCCGAAAGTTGCTAAATTCGGACGAATTTCGATTCGTTACGAAACGAATTGCACAAGCCTAGTACCCAACACTGTGCTCAAACAGTTCGGGGGACTCCTCAGGAGGACATGGTTGGTCTAGGGAAGGAGTGACTGATGATGACATTGATACCAGGGAAAAGGACGCTTTGGCAGCTGCTTTGCCAGTACCCTGAGCCTGGGTGAGAGAGAATGAGGAGGATGAGGAGGGCTTGGTCATCCACTCTACCAAGTCTTCGGCATGATGCGGCTCAACACGTCCAGCTGCCGAAAAGAAGGACAAGCGTGTCCCATGGCCACGTGCTGATGGCGATGCACCGCGTCCACGACCAGCACTGTTGTCTCTAGACACAGAGCCTGCTTGCCCTCTTTTTTTGGCTCCTGACTGTCTGCCTCTCCTTGTTTGCCTTCCAGACATTCTAATGGCCTGCAGGGAAATGGGAAAAGCAGCAATACAGGCTAAGTTAAGGTGTAATATGGTCAGGAGGCACACTCCGCCCGCTGTAAGTGCCGCAAAATCCTGTTTGTGTAACACACCAGGAAAAAGCAGCAATACAGGCTAAGTTAAGGTGTAATATGGTCAGGAGGCACACTCCGCCCGCTGTAAGTGCTGCAAAATCCTGTTTGTGTAACACACCAGGAAAAAGCAGCAATACAGGCTAAGTTAAGGTGTAATATGGTCAGGAGGCACACTCCGCCCGCTGTAAGTGCAGCAAAATCCTGTTTGTGTAACACACCAGGAAAAAGCAGCAATACAGGCTAAGTTAAGGTGTAATATGGTCAAAAGGCACACTCCGCCCGCTGTAAGTGCCGCAAAATCCTGTTTGTGTAACCCACCAGGAAAAAGCAGCAATACAGGCTAAGTTAAGGTGTAATATGGTCAGGAGGCACACTCCGCCCGCTGTAAGTGCCGCAAAATCCTGTTTGTGTAACACACCAGGAAAAAGCAGCAATACAGGCTAAGTTAACCACTTAACGACCGCCCACTGTAAATATACGTCGGCAGAATGGCACCGACAGGCAGAATCACGTACATATACGTGATTGCCTTTGTATAGTTGGGGGGTCCGATCGGACCCCCCTTCTTTACAGTGGGTGGTCGTTTTACCTTCGGGAGCGATCCGGCATGAGGGGACGGCCGTTCGATTCCGGCCACCCCCTCTCGATCGCTCCCGGCGAATGAGAGAGCTTCCCCTGCCTGCCAGGCAGGAGGAAGTGATGTCATCTCTCCTGCGGCGCTCACATATACCGAGCGCCGTACAGGAGAAGATGCAGGTTAGTGCACACAACACTACACTGACACCAGGACACATAGGCACATAAATTGCCCCCCCAGGCCCCCCCAGACACCCCCAGATCACCCCCCCAGATCACCCCCAGCCCCCAGTCACAGTGTCACTGATTGCAGTGACCATTTATTTAGTGATCACTGCAATCAGTGACATTTGTTACTGTAAAAGTGTCACTACATTTAGTTTTGGGTCCAGTGTAGCCCCCTAACCCCCCCTAATAAAGGTTTAACCCCCTGATCACCCCCCAGATAACCCTTTCACCCCCTAGCACCGCCGTCGCTAAGCAATCATTTTTCTGATTGATGTCTTAGCGTCGGTGATGCTGATCGGTAGCCAGTAATTTTTTTTAGGTTCGCCGCAGGTTTTTATAGCGTCGGGTACCCCCATATGTTACCTAATAAAGGTTTAACCCCCTTGATCGCCCCCCAGGTAACCCTTTCACCCCCTATCACCACTGTCACTAAGCGATAATTTTTCTGATCGATGTCTTAGCGTCGGCGATGCTGATCGGTAGCCAGTAATTTTTTTTAGGTTCGCCGCAGGTTTTTATAGAGTCGGGTACCCCCATATATTACCTAAAAAAGGTTTAACCCCCTTGATCACCCCCCAGGTAACCCTTTCACCCCCTAGCACCGCCGTCGTTATGCGATCATTTTTCTGATCGATGTCTTAGCGTCGGTGATGCTGATCGGTAGCCAGTAATTTTTTTTAGGTTCGCCGCAGGTTTTTATAGCGTCGGGTACCCCCATATATTACCTAATAAAGGTTTAACCCCCTTGATCGCCCCCCAGGTAACCCTTTAACCCCCTTACACCACTGTCACTAAGCGATAATTTTTCTGATCGATGTCTTAGCGTCGGCGATGCTGATCGGTAGCCAGTAATTTTTTTTAGGTTCGCCGCAGGTTTTTATAGCGTCGGGTACCCCCATATATTACCTAATAAAGGTTTAACCCCCTTGATCACCCCCCAGGTAACCCTTTCACCCCCTAGCACCGCCGTCGCTATGCGATCATTTTTCTGATCAATGTCTTAGCGTCGGTGATGCTGATCGGTAGCCAGTATTTTTTTTTAGGTTCGCCGCAGGTTTTTATAGCGTCAGGTACCCCCATATATTATCTAATAAAGGTTTCACCCCCTATCACCACTGTCGCTAAGCGATCGTTTTTATGATCGTTGTCTTAGTGTTGGTGATCCCGATAGGTAGCCAGTAATTTCTTTTTAGGTTCGCCGTCAGGTTTTTATATAGCGTCAGGTACCCCCATATATTACCTAATAAAGGTTTTAACCCCCTAATTGCCCCTAGTTAACCCTTTCACCAGTGATCATCATATAAGTGTTACGGGTGACGCTGGTTAGTTAGTTTGCTTTTTATAGTGTCAGGGCACCCGCCGTATATAACCCAATAAAGGTTTAACCCCCTGATCGCCCGGCGGGTGATATCAATTAGGTTTTAGCGTCAGAGAGGGTCTGCATCACACCCCAGGCAGCGTCAGGTTAGTGCCAGTAACGCTAACACCCACGCGTGAAGCATACACCTCCCTTAGTGGTATAGTATCTGATCAGATCAATATCTGATCTGATCAGATCTATACTAGCGTCCCCAGCAGTTTAGGGTTCCCAAAAACGCAGTGTTAGCGGGATCAGCCCAGATACCTGCTAGCACCTGCGTTTTGCCCCTCCGTCCAGCCCAGGCCACCCAAGTGCAGTATCGATCGATCACTGTCACTTACAAAACACAACACACATAACTGCAGCGTTCGCAGAGACAGGCCTGATCCCTGCGACTCCAGTGCTGTAGGAGGTGATTTCACCACCACAGTTAAAAAAAAAAAGCATATATGCCGAAGCATTGGGGCAGCAGGAGCGGAGGAGCGATTTTTCTCCTAATGCCGCGTACATACGGTCGAAATTCCGACGGAGGCTTGCCCGTGGAAAAGTCTGACCATGTGTACGCGGCATAACTTTTGCGAGAAGATGCCCCCATGCTTCGGCATATATAAATGGTGCATGTATGCCCATCATTAGAAGTGGGTGGATGAAGGGCGGTATTCTAATGGTGGGCATACCCACCGATCAAGCTTTTTTTTTCGTTCAGCCAACAGGCTGCATGAAAAAAAAGATTACAATACATGTCCAACAAGGACCAGCAACGTACTGGTATGTTGCTGGACTTTGAATGTTTATACCAGAATGATGCCTGCGGGTTTAGGTATCATCTTGGTATCATTCTTTTCAGCCAGCGGCCGGCTTTCATGTAAAAGCAATCCTAGTGGCTAATTAGCCTCTGGACTGCTTTTACAAGCAGTGGGAGGGAATGTCCCCCCCCCGGATATAAAAAGCGCCATTGGGAAATTGGGAAAGCATTTTATCACACCGATCTTGGTGTGGTCAGATGCTTTGAGGGCAGAGGAAAGATCTAGGGTCCAATAGACCCCAGTTTTTTCAAAAAAGAGTACCTGTCATTACCTATTGCTATCATAGGGGATATTTACATTAACAATAAAAGTGATAAAAAAAAAAAATATGGAAGCAACAGTTTAAAAATAAAATAAAAAAGCAAAATTAATAATAAAAAAAAAAAAAAAAAGCACCCCTGTCCTGCCCTGCTCTTGCCCAATGGCGAATGCAAGCGTCGGTCTGGCGTCATATGTAAACAGCAATTGCACCATGCATGTGAGGTATCACCGTGAAGGTCAGAACGAGGGCAGTAATTTTAGCAGTAGACCTCCTCTGTAAATCTAACGGGGTAACCTGTAAATGCTTTTAAAGGCTTTTAAAAATGTATGTAGTTTGTCGCCAATGCGCGTTTGTGCGAAATTTTAAAGCATGTCGTGTTTGGTATCTATGTACTCGGCCTAAGATCATCTTTTTTATTTCATCAAACATTTGGGCAATATAGTGTGTTTTAGTGCATTAAATTTAAAAAAGTGTATTTTTTCCCCAAAAAATGCGTTTGAAAAATTGCTGCGCAAATACTGTGTAGAAAAAAAAATGCAACACCCACCATTTTATTCTGTAGGGCCTTTGCTTTAAAAATATATATAATGTTTGGGGGTTCAACATAATTTTCTTGCAAAAAAAAATATGTTTTCATGTAAACAAAAAGTGTCAAAAAGGGCTTTGTCTTCAAGTGGTTAGAAGAGTGGATGTAAGCTTCCTAATGTTGTGTATAAAATGCCAGAACAGTTCAAAACCTCCCCAAATGACCCCATTTTGGAAAGTAGACACCCCAAGCTATATACTGAGAGGCATGTCGAGTCCATGGAATATTTTATATGTTGACACAAGTTGCGGAAAAAATAATTTTTTTTTTTTTTTTTTTGCACAAAGTTGTCACTAAATGATATATTGCTCAAACATGCCATGGGCATATGTGGAATTACACCCCAAAATACATTCTGTTGCTTCTCCTGAGTATGGGGATACCACATGTGTGATACTTTTTGGGAGCCTATCCGCGTACGGGACCCCAAAAACCAATCACCGCCTTCAGGCTTTCTAAGGGTGTCAATTTTTGATTTCACTTCTCACTGCCTATCACAGTTTCGGAGGCCATGGAATGCCCAGATGGCACAAAACCCCCCCAAATGACCCCATTTTGGAAAGTAGACACCCCAAGCTATTTGCTGAGAGGTATTGTGAGTATTTTGCAGATCTCGCTTTTTGTCACAAAGTTTTGAAAATTGAAAAAAAAAAAGAAAAAAAAATGTTCTTTCTTCATTTTCAAAAACAAATGAGAGCTGTAAAATACTCACCATGCCTCTCAGCAAACAGCTTGGGGTGTCTACTTTCCAAAATGGGGTCATTTGGGGGTGTTTTGTGCTATTTTGGCATTTTATGGCCTTCAAAACTGTGATAGGTAGTGAGGAGTGAAATCAAAAATTTGCGCCCTTAGAAATCCTGAAGGCGGTGCTTGGTTTCCGGGGTCCCGTACGTGGCTAGGCTCCCAAAAAGTCCCACACATGTGGTATCCCCGTACTCAGGAGAAGCAGCAGAATGTATTTTGGGGTGCAATTCCACATATAACCATGGCATGTGTGAGCAATATATCATTTAGTGACAACTTTTTGTAATTTTTTTTTGTCATTATTCAATCACTTGGGACAAAAAAAAAAATATTCAATGGGCTCAACAGGCCTCTCAGCAATTTCCTTGGGGTGTCTACTTTCTAAAATGCGGTCATCTGGGGGGGTTTTGTGCTATTTTGGCATTTTATGGCCTTCAAAACTGTGATAGGTAGTGAGGAGTGAAATCAAAAATTTGCGCCCTTAGAAATCCTGAAGGCGGTGCTTGGTTTCCGGGGTCCCGTACGTGGCTAGGCTCCTAAAAAGTCCCACACATGTGGTATCCCCGTACTCAGGAGAAGCAGCAGACTGTATTTTGGGGTGCAATTCCACATATAACCATGGCATGTGTGAGCAATATATCATTTAGTGACAACTTTTTGTATTTTTTTTTTTTTTGTCATTATTCAATCACTTGGGACAAAAAAAAAAATATTCAATGGGCTCAACATGCCTCTCAGCAATTTCCTTGGGGTGTCTACTTTCTAAAATGGGGTCATTTGGGGGGGTTTGTACTGCCCTGCCATTTTAGCACCTCAAGAAATGAGATAGGCAGTCATAAATTTAAAGCTGTGTAAATTCCAGAAAATGTACCCTAGTTTGTAAACGCTATAACTTTTGCGCAAACCGATAAATATACGCTTATTGACATTTTTTTTACTAAAGACATGCGGCTGAATACATTTTGGCCTAAATGTATTACTAAAATTGAGTTTATTCGATTTTTCTTATAACAAAAAGTAGAAAATATCATTTTTTTTCAAAATTTTCGGTCTTTTTTCCGTTTATATCGCAAAAAAAAAAAAATCGCAGAGGCAATAAAATACCATTAAAAGAAAGCTCTATTTGTGGGAAGAAAAGGATGCAAATTTCATTTGGGTACAACATTGCATGTCCGCACAATTTACAGTTAAAGCAGGGCAGTGCAAAATTCAGAATTCACCTCTGGTCCTTTAGCTACCAAATGGTCCGGGGCTTAAGTGGTTAAGGTGTAATATGGTCAGGAGGCACACTCCGCCCGCTGTAAGTGCCGCAAAATCCTGTTTGTGTAACACACCAGGAAAAAGCAGCAATACAGGCTAAGTTAAGGTGTAATATGGTCAGGAGGCACACTCCGCCCGCTGTAAGTGCCGCAAAATCCTGTTTGTGTAACACACCAGGAAAAAGCAGCAATACGGGCTAACTTCAGGTGATAATGTGCAAGAGGCTTAGCAACAATGACACTGACACTGTCCCCTGCCTATCCTTCTCTCTCCCTGCACACAAGGTTTATCAAAGTATATGATACTGACACTCTCCCTGCCTATCCTTCTCTCTCCCTGCACACAAGGTTTAGCAAAGAATATGACACTGACACTGTCCCCTGCCTATCCTTCTCTCTCCCTGTACACAAGGTTTATCAAAGTATATGACACTGACACTCTCCCTGCCTATCCTTCTCTCTCCCTGCACACAAGGTTTAGCAAAGAATATGACACTGACACTGTCCCCTGCCTATCCTTCTCTCTCCCTGTACACAAGGTTTATCAAAGTATATGACACTGACACTCTCCCTGCCTATCCTTCTCTCTCCCTACACACAAGGTTTAGCAAAGAATATGGCACTGACACCCTCCCTGCCTATCCTTCTCTGTCCCTACACACAAGGTTTAGCAAAGAATAGATTTGACAAGATTTGACACTGTCCCTGCCTATCCTTCACTTTCCCTGCTCCGGAACACACTACACAAGGCCGCCGCGCTGGCGGCCTTTTATAGTGTGGGGCGTGTACTAAACCCCCTCAGCTATAATTGGCCACAGGCATCCTGCCTGTGGCCAATCATTGCTCTCCTCGCTGCCGGGGCTGTGATTGGCCAAGCATGCAGGGTCACAGTGCATGCTTGGCCAATCACAGCGCCGGGATTACACTGCGATGGCGCAGTGTATTGTGGGCCGTTCGCGTCACTCAAATTTGGCGCGAACGGCCCAAATCGTTCGTTGTTCGCCGAACGCGCGAACAGCCGATGTTCGAGTCAAACCTATGTTCGACTCGAACACCGAGCTCATCCCTAACAAGGAGTAATGGATGGCTTAGTAAATGAGCATGGGATAGAACCAGGGTTAACCAAAGTTGTTTTTTATAACATACTGCTTTTTATTTTACCTGTTACCAAAGGTGTTATGAAAAGCTGAACATCCCTTCCAGAGATTAAAAAAAAGAGATATAATGGGTTTCCACTTCAACCTGGGAACTATTTCCGACCAGACTACCACAATGTCTGGAAACAGACATGCAAAAAGAAAAAAAAAAACTACCATCATGTACTTCAACCTCCTCCTTATGAACGTGTGTTCATACTTCCACAAAATGAGGATGAGCATAAGATCGGAACCTGGTGGATTTCCGCCAACCAATTCTCCTAGCCTAGCCCTGACGTGGCTGCTTTTGCCCCTTCTTAAACCTTTATTCACTTCCTGCAAGAGGAATTTCTTAGTAATGTCAGGCCAACTTTACAATTTGAAAAGAACGAACAGTGCCACAAATTCTCTATGCACCCCAGAGGATGAAACCCCAGAATTAAACCAGAGCAGCAGATCTTGTGTAACTACATCTGAGAAGACATCCAGAGTCTCCGCCTCAAACTTCCACTTCTTCCATACCCTATTGTACAGGTCCTCTGTCAGTTTTGCCACCATGTTCTTTAGCCAACCTGCCAATTGTCTGAAGCAGACCTCCAAATAAACTTCGGAACTTCACGTAACATCAATCCTGCCTCTGGAGCCAGCGCCCCCAAAAAAAGCTCCAGCTGAAACCAAGACAGAGCATCAGAAATTCTATGTTTAACTCCCCTCCAGGCACATAAACACAGCCTGAAAATTAATAGTGTTATGTAATCACTGTAACACAAAAATCTAATTAAATTCACTACTGGTGGAGAGTGTGCCTTTTAATAGCTGAAACTACAGCCATGTTGTTAGGCTTCATGTACACGGGATGTTGTTCAACCTCTCCTGAAAGATTTAACTTGACAGCTAGAAACTGGTGTCTAAAAGCGGCCGTTTAGCCACGTTTACATGCCGCGTTTAGCCACGTTTGCGTCTGGAAGCGTTTGAATTTTTTTTTTGGTAAAATGAAAAACGTTTGTAAACAAAATGCTGCTAAACACGAGTTGCTGCGTTTAGCCGCGTTTGGCGCTTGAAATGCCTCTAAACACAGCTTCTGAACGCATTTTTTTGGGTTCCAGAAAAAGCCTCCAAACTCAGTTGCCTAGAAACTACTATAAATGACCCTGTGTGCATGTACTGATAAGATAACATAGAGGAGAGTACAGGAGCAGTTGAAAAAAATGCCCAACTGCTCCTAAACGTCCTTTCACCAGCAGCAGTGTACATGAGGCCTTAGAATGAAAAGACACACATTTGTTAGCCAACAGGGGACTCCAGACTGCAACAGCTACCACTAAAGGAAAGAATTCCTAAAATTCCAAATTCTTGGTAAGGCCCCTTGCCGGCCATGCCACAGACTAGCAACTGTGGCACCACTGTCCTTGAAAGTATGCCCCAAAACCCATGCCCCTAGATCCGTCTGTGAAAAGTTGCAGATCAGCATTTGACTGGGCTGAATCCTGCCACATGGGCCTACCACTGTGCGTTGCAAGAAACCGTAGCAAAACTTTGAGGTCCTCCCGGGCTTCCCTAGTGATACAGTATGTATAACATGGTGAAGCCGGTTGACTCCTGATGTAAAAAAAAGGTCAGCCACCTGCAAAACCTTTTGCCTATAGGCATAATTCTGTAGTCAAATTTCAAGTTTACCAACAATGACTGAATAGATATTAACCAGTTTCCGTTCACCCTATAGCAGTTTTACTGCTACAGGGTTTCACCTGTGCGCTGGATCACGTATATATACGTGATCCAACACTTCTGGGTAGATGAAGCACATGCACACCGCTGGTGGCTCGCTTCCACTATCATACACAGCGTAAGCGGATCTGCGGGTGTCGGGTACTCTATGACCGCTGGCACCCGCCAATAGGTTGGGTAAACAAGGCAGACCGCCATTCTGACAGGAGGAAAGGGATGGAATTTATGTCCTTGCAAAGCAGGGAACACATGTTGTCTTTTCCCCTAGTAAAAGCACCTCACACAGTATAGTAAAACACTGGTTAGGCACACAGTTAACCCTTTGATTGCCACTGACGTTTAACTACTTCCCAGCCAGTGTCATTAGTACAGTGACAGTGCATATTTTTATCACTGATCACTGTATTAGTGTCACTGGTTCTCAAAAAGTGTCAAAGGTGTCAGCTAATGTCAGAACGTCTGCTGCAATATCGCAGTCCCGCTATAAGTTGCAGATTGCCGCCATTACTAGTAAAAAAATGTTTTAAATTGTTAAAAAACTTTAAATATCCCATAGTTTGTAGAGGCTATAACTTTTGTGCAAACCAATCAATATACACTTTTTGGGATTTTTTTTACCAAAAATATGGAGCAAAATACATATTGACCTAAATCTATAAAAAGAAAATATTTTTTTCAATTTATTTATTGGAAATGTTTTATAGCAGAAAGTAAAAAATATAATTTTTTTCGAAATTGTTGATTCTTTTTGTTTGTACTCAGAGTCTCTGCGTGAGACATGGGTAACGAACGTGGAGAATGACATATGAACAAGACCTGGAGTGTGCCAAAGGTCACGTGGTCGGTATGCCTAAAAGGGGGCATACCCAAACAAGACATGATAAAGGAGAAATCAAAAGGGGCCGGGAGGGTGGGGAAACAAGAAGGGTCTGGCCGTGGGAGTAAGGAGGAGGAGGGAGGGTTTAAATACCCCCCGACTCCTCCTACAAACTCAGGCCAGCCTACGGCCGGCCTTCCCATTTGTACTCAGAGTCTCTGCGTGAGACATGGGTAACGAACGTGGAGAATGACATATGAACAAGACCTGGAGTGTGCCAAAGGTCACGTGGTCGGTATGCCTATAAGGGGCCAAAAAAGAAGACACTAGAGTAAGTAGTAACAGATTTTATTGCAGTAACAAAACATCAAACAGTCAGATGCATGAACGCACGAGCCATCTCCACCTGAGGATGCGGTATGTATCTGCTGAAACAAGTTGAATTCCACCTCCCCAACTTCCTGATGACATGAGCCGGGATCCCCTGGCATGAAGCTGCAGAGGCCGCCCCAATCCTAAATGAGTGACCCGACAGACTAGCCGGGTTCAAACCCAGGTTGGACCACAATGTGCGGCAGTGTTTGGAGAACTGCGATGCTGTGAGGGGAGCCACCGGGAAAGAAAGCAAGGGACTGTCCCTGGGTTTGTCGCCGATCAGCGCCATGAGCTGATCCAACACCAACACCGGGCACCACTAGTCTTGAAATACGAAACATCCATGCCAGCCCCGAACTGCTGAGTCTTGCAAGCTGACAGGTGTAAAATGTAACGGTTCGGATGCCTGACCAGCTGGCCTCTCGTGAGGGTCCGGGAACCAGGCCCAGAACAGGAAAACTCACCCGGCCTGAGGAACCCAAAGAAAGCCAGGTAAATGGCAGCCTTGAGCACCATGCTGAGAAGCCTGCCAAAAGGCAGCGCATCCAGCAAACCAGACATACTCCGAAAAATATGCCCCGTGACCGGGAGTCTGCAGATGGAGGTCGGAGGACAACTCCTCTGGATGCCCCTCAAAACAGCCTTGATGGCATGGGCAGATAAAAATGGAGAGCCGATTTGGATCCTGCAAGGACAAATGGTGCTGAACCCCGGCCAGATATGTTTTGATGGTGCCATGAGACAACCTGAGTTTGGTATGACAGTAAGCAACAAAAGCCAACAAGTAACGGACATCAGGGCAGTTGCCACACGGGTGCTGTGCCTGAAAAACCTGAAAGGACTTCCAAGCTGAGGTGTGAGCCTTCCTAGTGTTGACCGACAATGACGCCCTGACTAAGGCTGCCGCCTCCAGCCAATGGGAGTTTAATCCAGCATCAGAAGGGATGCCTGCGGGGACGGCGTGGCACATGCGTCGGCATGCGGGACCTGCTGGAAAAACTACAGAAAGTTAAGCCGGGACAGCGCATTAGCCGCCACATTGTCCACCCCACTGATGAACTTACACTGGATGTGAAAATTATATTGCAGGGATAACCAAATTAACCTACGAACGAAAGACATGATGACCAAGGACTGTGATCTGCCTTTGGTGATAATCTCCATGGCTGCTTGGTTGTCTGTGGAGAAAACCACCGTCTGCCCTGACCACGAACTACCCCAAACCCAAATTGCAGCCACTATGGGGAAAATTTCAAATAAGGCAGATGAATCTGTGAACCCTGGGATGGCCAACATGTCATCTGGCCAAGGCCCTGCCAACCAGTGGGTGCCAAAAATGGCCGCATAGCCCACAGTGGCTGCCGCGTCAGTTCCAACCTGAGGGGAGGAACTGGACTCCGCCGGAATGAACATGGTGACCCCATTCCAACACCGGAGGTACTCGTCCCACATGTGAAGGTCAGCCAACGCCACAGCGTCCAGCTTGACCCGTGAATCTGAGTTCGGGGCTGCTGGTAACAACGCCAACAACCTGGAAATGAAGGATCTCCCCTGCGGAATGATCCGCATGGCGAAATTCAACATGCCCAAGAGAGACAACAATTCCACCCTGGTACACCTGCGAGACTGAAAAGGCATGGATACACTCTCTGATCCTGGTGAGTTTGTCCGCCGGAAGCCTGGCCTGCATGGTTTCGGTGTCCAGGACAATCCCCAAAAAGGTGAGTGCTGATGTCGGGCCCTCCAACTTCTTGGTTGCCAGAGGCACGTTGAGTGCTGAAAAAACCGCCAGCAACTTCTGCAAATCAATGGGGTTTTGCTGAGGACTCTCAATGAGGAGGAAGTCATCCAGATAATGAATGACCTCATGACAATGCTCTACATGGATGAGAATCCATTCAAGGGCTTGGGCAAAGACATCGAACAACCATGGACTGCTCTTGGACCCGAAAGTGAGTCTGGAGGCAAAATAGTACAAACCTCTCCACTTTACCCCATGCCACTGCCAGAGTGACGGCATGATCGGGAGGAGTTTGAAAGCGTCAGCTATGTCTGCCTTGGATAACCAAGCCTGCCGCCCTACCTTGATAATCTGTTGGATGGCCTGGTCTACGGAAGCATATTTCAAGGAAAATTCTTTGGGCGGGATTAATGAATTGAGACTAGGTACAGCGGAGCAATGAGGGGCGGACAAGTCATAAATTAATCTCAATTTATTGGAAAACTTCCCCTTGACCAACCCCAGCGGATTGACCCTCCAGCACAGAAAAGGAGACATGAAAAAAGGACCGATGACGAACCCCTTGTCGAGTTCGGACTGGAGTAAGGTGTCCACCGCCCCAACATCCAACTCACACGACCTGAGGTTGGGACTCTCGAATGTGACCAACGGCAAGGTGATGAACCCGGTGTGGAAGCCCCGTGTGAACCCTTTAACCAAAAAGGGGCATAGCTCTGTGGAAGTGTGAGAGGACAAGCAGTCCTGCAAAAACCTAATGTTGATGCGGCTCAGTCAGCTGTGCTTGCCTTGCCTAAGCGAACAGGATGACTTAGGATGGGCCCTGAAACAGCCTGAGCAGATGTGCAACAACCGGCACTGACTGTAGTTGCACACATCGTGATTGAAATTGTTACAAATAGGTGACCTCCCCAGATACTGGATGGGCCTACCCAATTTGTCCACGGTAGCCGCCTGAGTAGGTGCTGGTAGTGAAGCGGGGAAGGCTCTGGAAGTGCCTGGCAGAACAGGAGGTTCCGCGTTGGGGCACCAGTAAGCCGTGTGTGATGATGACTGGCAGGTGGCGCAGACCGGTGACCTCAACCCCGCAAAATGACGGCAGAACAGCTCAGTATCCACGCTGCCCCAGGCTGCAACTACCTGATGCTGGGCCAACAAGGCGGCGGCTTTGGTGGAGAATGATCGGTGGTAATCAAAAAAAGCCGTACCCCCAAACTTGTGACTCAACTCCACCACCGCATAGAGGTAGTGATCCAGCTCCTCTCTCTTATGGGGACTCGCAGAGCAAATGATGTCTCTGAACAAGCTGAACGCCAACACGAACTCAGGGATGGAGAGCTTGCGGTTTAACCTGTGGTCCCTGGACTTGATGATGACAGAAACGTCCCCACAGGCATACGACTTATTGTCAGCCACATCGTGAGTGGCTATCAATAAGGACGCCAGGTTGACATCCTTCCCATCAAGGATGTTCCCTGGAATGAAATGGGCTGGGGTGACAGAAGGGACACTGGTACTGGTACCTGACAGTGAAGGCCCAGGAACCACAGGGACCTCGGGCCCTGCCGCGACCCCAGGAACAGCCAGATCCACCACAGCAGGAATAGGACCGGCCTCCAGAACCTCCACCCTGGCCCTTAAATCCTGAAAAGAGCCCGCCAATGAGCTGAGGGTGGAGTGGATCTGAGTCAGGGATGCGGCCATGGCACGCAGGGTGACCTGTTCCGCATCAGAACTCGCAGAGGAGGGGAACAAAAGTCTAAAAAGTTCTGCTTTGCGAGCTGAAGCCGAGTGAGAGATGCCTCTGAGCCGCAACTCCGCAATCAACCTCGGAACCGTCCAGGACCTCAAGGAAGGTGTGCCGCCCTGCACTGACCCCCTCGCTGGAGAAGTGGAAATGGAGGCGAAATCCTCTATGTTCGCTGCCTGAGACATGACCTGAAACGATCGAAACAAATGAAAACACCCTGGCAGAACTCACCACAGACCAACAACAGGCACCGACTCCCCACACACCCAACATCCTCAGACCCTGAAACAAACCTAATCTGGCCCAGAACGAACACCCCCCCTTTTCCCTTCCCGACTTAGAGGGCCGAGTCACCTGCAGTTGCAGATAAATTAAAAACGAAAACTCAGGCCCCCCAGAACCTGAAACGTGACAGGTCTAATGATTAAAAGAAATGACTGACACCCCAATTTAAAAACGAGAGATTGAGCCAATGGGTGAGGAGACTTGCCACCAAGCTAATTAAAAATGAACAACTCAACCCGCTAAGACCTGAACGAAATAGGTAACCACAGTGGCAGGCAGCCCCTTAAGCAACGAGAACGGAGAGCACGGTGCCCAGTACCCAGACTTACCTGCACCGGGAATCCTTAATCAAAACGAGAAACCTTGCGTCTGGAGCCTGAAATAAATGGACGAATGGGACTGAAAGCGAGTCAGAACCCTGGACAAGAACCAAAGGGGCAACAGATGACGCCCAGCAAAAAAACACCTACGAGACCTAAATGTGCGTCAGGCCATGACTGAGCGTGCCACGTGAAGCATGAAGGAATAGAAACGTGAAACCCAAAACGGTTGAGGAGACCTGCCACTGACCAAGCCAATTAAAAACGAAACATCTCAAACCGTTGACACCCACAAGTGTGGTGGGTGACCCCGCAGTGGAAACTACTACCCCCCCCGACAACTCACGAGTCCTGACACAAGACGCATGAGCAACTCGTCCTAACCTAACCCTGAGGACCACCACCCCTACCTTTGTGCAACAACTAACTAACACCGACTCCCAATCCGTCACCTGCGTGCATCACAGAGCAAACTCGCAGAACAAGCACCCTGACGTGGATGAAAAACGCATGAAACTTACTGGAAATAACCTGAAAAAGGAACAGATTCTGACGCAAATGTAAATACTTGCAAACGTCCTGAAAAGGAAAAGAAAACAACAGACACATGCATCAAATGATAACAGAGAAAAGACAATCCTACTGGAGATGAGAAAGTGACGAGATGACCACACATGTGGGCTCCCTCATGTACCCCAAACGCTGGCCTGTACCTCAAGTGTGAATGCAGTAAGGTTCCACGTGACACTGCCCAAGCAGAGATCGCAGCGTGTGTGGCCAGCAGCTGCCGACCTGACGGAACTGCCGGCATGGGAAACACCCCCACCCCCCCACAAAACACAATGCCACCGCAACAAAACCCACCCCTGTGGATGCCATAAAGCAGCCAACACCCCCCCCCCCCCGTAGCGATGTTCAGCAATGGTGACAGCCCCCCCCTACACAGGCATGATGTCAGAGTGACAACACCCCCCCTGTGAATTAACATGCCACAGCAGGACCCAGGACCCCCCCCTGCAAGAAAAAAAGACGAGCGGCGGCAGCGGTGGCAGCAGCAGCCCCCCCCCTTACCAACGAGCTCGCAGCACAACATCACACACCCCCCCCACTACGATACCTGTACCACAAGGTGAACCGAGGGCCTGACCCGATCCACCTGGCGGAGCCGAGCGCGGAGGCGATTTCAACCGCTGACAGCCGAGCGGAGGGAGAAAGAAGCGCTGAGTCCTGGAACCTCGTGGAGCACGAAGCCGGCGCCTGAGGATGACGTCACACACGGCGTCGTCACGTTCACGTCACGAAACAAGAAGGGTCCGGCCGTGGGAGTAAGGAGGAGGAGGGAGGGTTTAAATACCCCCCGACTCCTCCTACAAACTCAGGCCAGCCTACGGCCGGCCTTCCCATTTATAGCACAAAAAATAAAAATTAGGTAAGCAAATACCACCAAAAGAAAGCTCTGTTTGTGGGGGGGGGGGGGGGGGAACAAACATTTTATTTGGTTACAGTGTTGCACGACTGCACAATTGTCAGTTAAATTAACACAGTGCCATATTGCAAAAAATTATCTGGTCATGAAGGGGGGTAAATCTTCTGGAGATAAAGTGGTTAAAGTCACCTTTTTGCCCTGCAACACTATTGCCAATTCTTCAAACAAGCATGTATGTTTTTCTGCTGGCAGTCCATAGTCCAAGCAAAAATCTAATCCACTGGATCCCATGCATCAAAAATTGTCTAAATAGTGCACCAGCCCATGTGAACCAGACTCCCTCTTCACTACCCACTCTAGAAAAGGACTGAAAGCCTCAAAGGAAGCACATAAAATGGGGCAACTCATGGGTATGCACTGAACCACAAACATCCTGCAAATTTGCAACCCCAAGAGGTGCAATCTGTCTTTATGCACCAGTAAAAGACATCAACAGTGCCATGATCCTGATAAAGTGAATGGCTTCATCAAAAGATGTATAATGTACAGTAGAGAACTCCATAGAGATATCATCATTGACTGATAAACCTCTAGGATATGACAAATGATGAGTCATTCGGAACTTACCCAGCTTTTTCTTGGGCACAACACTGATGCCGCGTACACACGATCGATTTTCTCGACGGTGAAAACACCGCCGAGAAAATTGACGGGAAAAACAAGGGAACGGCTTGGTTCCCTAAACACGTCCGTTTTTCCCGACATTTTTTTTTTTGGTCGAGAAAAACGACCGTGTGTGGGCTCCGTGGCAGTGTTTCCCTATGGGAAAACTGCCGCAGAAAAAAAAACAACCAGAATCACGACAAGAAAAATTAGAGCATGTTCTAATTTTTCTCGTCGTGATTAATGCCATTTTTCCCGTTGGGAAAAATGACAAAAAGCCCACATACAGTCGTTTTTCTTGTTAAAAAAAATGTAATTTTTCCCGACGGGAAAAATGATCGTGTGTACGCGGCATTAGGCCGGGTTCACATCTATGTGAATTGAATGCGCGTTTCCCCACATTCAATTCGCATAGCAGGAGAATGTGACTGGCTCTCTATGGAGCTGGTTCACATATCTCCGCAGCGGGTCCGGTGCGGTGTGCTGGAAAAACGCGTACCTTTTTTGGTGCGTTTTAGCTTAGATTTCAGCCCAAAATTTGGGCTGAAATTGGACCTGAACCGGTGAACCAGCACGCACCGGACCCCTGCTGTGAGCCGCATGCGGCGGTAGTGTGAACCCGGCCTTAAAGGGGGAACCCTGACATGACTACAAGGAGGAACAGGAAAAGAGGACTGCTAACCTGCCCAGTGAGACATCTTCAATTTCTCCCTGATAATATAAGGGTATTCCAACACAGTCCACAAATTAGAACAGTTATTTCCCCTACCCATCGACTGACCCGGGATAAGAAATCCTTCAGGAAAAACCATGATAGAGCAGGTCAGCAATTACCCATCACAATACCTATTTAACCAGGGTAGCATCATTGTGAAGCTCACTGGAGTCCTCCCCTTTTTCAGTCGCATTGCTATTTCTCTGCCCATTTCAAGCCTATGTGGGTCTTAAGTAAGGATGGGCTCAGGCGCAGCTCCACATGCCCGAGCCCGCCAGGAAGCTTACATTGCGCAGCGCTAGTCACAGGCAGTGAGACATTTCCTGGTTCGCTGCTGCACAGTTCGGGAAATGTCTCACTGACTGTGATTAGCGCTACGCAGTGTAAGCTTCCTGGCGGGCTCGGGCATGTGGAGCTGTGAACACGCCTGAGCCCATCCTTAGTCTAAGGCAACAGAAAAGCTGTTAAGCTACTAGCAGCTACTTCATGAGTAGTTTCTGGAGCATCCATTTATCATATCCAAAAGGCGATATCTGTACGATCCCAAGCAAGGGATGGACGTACAGACATCTGCTGGCAGAGCCAGACATCCCCCCATATTCAATATGCTGCAAGTATTTAGTCTAAAAACAAAAAAAGCCTGAGCAATGTCCTTGTGACTTCTCACCAATAATGCTCCCCAGGATTGCAAAAGCCTGAAGCCAGTTATAAAATGTGAGGGGTATTAGACAATATCTGCATCTGTTCCCATTCTTCTCCTCCCTATGCTCTTTACCTCTTAACCTCACCCTTATAATTCCTGTGAGTGGTATTTGTGCCCGGATAGCAACCAGCACTGGCTGGCTTTTCTACAGTACCCGTGCTGCTAGTAGTAGGTGCCATCACAATCCCTTCAGTTGATGGGTTGTACCACAACAGTATTTACTGCAATTGTTTCTGTCCTGCTCTGGGATTCAAAACAGGACCCTGCATTGGTGAAGTAATGGCAGTTCTCGCTGACTCATCCAAAATAAGTAAATGGACATGCTTCCTGAACCCCACTGTTTGCTGACAGGTGCCAAATTCAGGAAGAACTCCACCTTGCAAGGCAAGAGGTAGAAATTTGGTTAGGCCCACCTGAAGGCACACTACAGGTGGCTATCAGTGGCACTGCTGTACCTGTCTCCAGCGATGATAATGATGGTAAAACTTCATGAAAACCTCCTGAATATCGTTGTCTGTGAAGGAACTGAAGGGTGCATGACCCGATGGCCTGAATGCATCCAGCTGCAGTGGGGCTGAAAAGGCATTTCCGGAACCCTGGGATTGCTGTCTTGCTCAGGGACATCGATCTGTATTCTGTGAGGGAAGCAAAAGAGAGGAGACAATGTCAATCCACCCTTCAGTCTTGGCAGTCACACAAACCTCAACACTTTCCATGCAGACCACCAGACTGTAGCCACTAACCCTCTCTGTCCAATATGCTGCAAGAATCCCCAGAACTGCTCTGTCCTGCAAAATCCATACAAAACTTCAGCAGACAGTTAACAAAGCTTCTCTGCCTCTCAGCAACTCTAGTCCCTTTTCACTCTGTACCTTGCACAGATCTAGTCTGTGTGCTTCTTGAGACAGCAGACACAAGACCCCTGTGTGAGACTTCTGCCCTGGCTCAATCCACAGATCATCCTAATTTGCTGCAGGAGCAGCTTCAGCGATGTACTCATCCTGAAAACCTAATGTAGCGCCTTGCTCCCAATGACTGGGCGCTATGTCAAATTTAGTGGGTATCAGAGCCAATATTTAGGCTCAGATTTAAGTGATTATGCTTAATCAGCCTCTGTTCCGGCTATGGCTGTGTCGGGAAGACTTCCCACTGTTTGCCTGTAGGTGGTGTTACCACCTTAGGCCAATGTGGAAGATTGACCGGCCAAAGTGTATTGGGTATCTTTCCTCAGGAACAGTTTAGTGGGCATAGTCTACCCACTGAGCATGCCAGGGAAGGGTACTTAAGGAGCAGATGCCATCTTTTGGGGTGCTTCGTCCCCTCGTGGCCCTCCTGGCACGGGGAGTGTGGTGTGTGATTTTGGCCTCGGGACCTTGTTGGTCTGAGGTTGCAACTCTACCAAGTAGGCCCAGTTATGCTGACTGGGCTTACACCTTGAAGGTGATCCTGTGCTGTCCGTCCTGCGGGAGGAGGCTACTCAATGGGGGAAACCAGGGGAGGACCTGTCCTGGAAACGACCGAGCGGAAGGCTGGTGTCTTGAGGAGGGCCTGGTAATTCTTTTTTTTTTTGTTCCATAAAGTTTTATTGAGCAAATTCACAGGAATCACAGTACAAGGATTGATGCAGAACAGGTGCATTTACAGAGAACCAGATTTTGGTACAACTTAAACAAACATTACAGGCGGGTGTAAAATAGTCTCCAAGTTTTGTATCAGTGAGAATGAAGGTGCGGATGGGCCGGAGCCTTTATTAGTTTGATCCGCATTCCAACCGCCTGCTAACTTTGCTACATTACATGTTGATTCCAACACCAAAGAGATGGTGTCTAAGATATGGTGATAAGGGGATAGGGTGGGGGGGACAATATCTATTCATGTTGAGGGGGTATGGGACTGAAGGAGGGGTAGGGGAGGGGGGGATGGATCAGAGCACAAGGGACAACAGCGAGAATGGGGGGAAGGGGTGGGGTGGGGTTGAGGATGGGGGTGAGGATGAGGATGAGGGGAGTGACCACTTGCTTGAACCTCCGTATGAAAGAGGGGGATAAAGAGCCCCTCAGAGTACAGACTCTAATCCGAGGGAACATGCTGATTGTATTCAGCTGTAGTTTTGAAGTGTGACCAACAGGACCAGGTAGTCGAGAAATTCTCCAGTCTCTCTTGAGAGATGTGGATCAGCTCTTCCATGTCGCAAATTCTAGAGATGGTCGTAAACCATTCTTTAAGTGACGGTATATGACAGGAGCGCCAGTGTTTGGGAATGCACAGCCTGGCAGCATTCACCATGTGCATGGCTAGGGATTTGAAATAGTCCTTCCTCGAGAGAGAAGTGTGATGCAGGAGAAATTGTGCTGGTGTGAAGTCCAAGGTGTAAGTGGTGATTGAGGCGATGCATCTGTGTACTTCCCTCCAAAAGGGTTGGATGTGTGAGCATTCCCACCAAATATGTATCATGGAACCCACCTCTGTATTGCATCTCCAGCATATATTGGAGGTTGAAGGAGCAAACTTATGAAGGAGAGCTGGGGTCCTATACCATCTAGTGAGCACTTTATACCCATTCTCCTGGATGGCAACGTTCAATGACCCCCTGTGTGCGTATTCGTGAATTCTCGTCCATTCAACTGGTGTCAGGGGGGTAGGTAGATCTCTGTTCCACGAGGCCTGCGATGGCGAAAGGGTGGAATCAGTAGGTTCTAAGAGTAAAGCGTAGAGCAGGGAAATAAGGTGCCGTTGGGGGGTTCTACGATAGCAGAGGGTTTCAAAAGGGGTAAGTGGTCTTGTCCAACTGCCCTGAGCTGCATGTGTGGATAGAAAGTGACAAATTTGTCTGTATGTCCAAAAGGGGAAGGTAGAGGTGTTGGAAATGAGCCTGAGGTCCTCTATCGAAGCGAGCTTACCGTCAGTGTATAACTGTAAAGCAAGGATGTCCTGATACGGCCATTCTTGTTTGAGGAAAGTAGGTGACTCGCCTGGGATAAAGTCGGGATTCCCTCTCAGCGTAGTCAGCGGGCCCGGGGTGGGTGAGAGGGAACCTCTGGAGGGGGACCACATAAGAAGCGTTAAGGAAGTGTGGATGAAAGGATGTGAGGTCAGAGGCTGTGGCCATTGTTTCGGGGATAGCCATGGAAGAAGATGTAGCAGAATGGGTGAGAAAGAGTCTTCGATAGCAGTCCAGACCTTTTCAAGGGAGTGGATGGACCAATCCGCGATTCTCGTAAGGTGACAAGCCACATAGTATTTATACAGGTCTGGGAGAGCAATACCCCCTTTAGGCTTGGGCAAGGTGAGTCTGGCGTATTTGATTCTAGGGGGGGAACCTTTCCATAGAAATGCCGAGCAGGCCTTCCGATAAGAGGAAAAGAATCCTGCGGGTATATGCATCGGGATGGTTTGGATCAAGTATAATATACGTGGCAGGACAATCATTTTGATCAGAGCCGCTCGGCCAAACCACGAGACATTCAGTGAGGACCACTCCAAGAAGTGGTCTTGGGCTTTTTTCAGGGCAGGGTGGAAGTTAAGGGCATACAAATCTTTAAGGCAGGGTGGGATCCGAATCCCAAGATAGGAGATAGCAGTCTTTTCCCAATGAAATGGGAGAGATTCCTGACAATGAAGAACTTCCTGTGGTGGGAGGGTGATATTCAGGGCGTGGGACTTTGTGTAGTTAATTTTTAGGTTTGAAATTGTACCAAAGGCTTCCAGGTCATGTAGGAGAGATGGGAGGGAGGTTCGCGGGGATGTGAGAGAGAGCAAGATATCATCCGCGAAGGCGGCCACTTTAAAGTCTTTGCCTTTGACCATCAAACCCCTAATGTCCGTGTTTTCTCTAAGTTTGTTTAAGAGGGGTTCTAAGGAGAGAATGTAGATCAGGGGGGAGAGGGGACACCCCTGGCGAGTGCCATTGCTGATGGAGAAGACGTTCGACAGGTGGCCGTTAACTCTCACCGCCGCCGTGGGGTTCGAGTATAATGCCATTATGGAGGTGAGCATGCGGTCCTCCAGGCCCACTCCTTTTAGGACCTCTCGCATGTAGTCCCAGGCCACTCTGTCAAACGCCTTCTCCACATCAAGGGAAAGCAAAAAGCCCGGTGTTTTAGTTGAGGTGAGCCAGTGATGTAGGTTGAGGGTTCGTATGGTATTGTCCTGCGCCTCCCTACCCGGGACAAAACCCACTTGATCATTGGAGATAAGACCGGGGATTAGAGGTATTAACCTGCTGGCAAGGATCTTGGCATAAATTTTTATATCGACATTAAGGAGTGAGATCGGCCTATAATTCGCCACCTGGAGGGCATCCTTCCCTTCCTTAGGGATTACCGTGATGTGTGCCTCTAATAGTCTATTAGGTCGGTCTTGCGGATTGGCCAGGGCATTAAACGTCTGTAAAAGGTTGGGGGCAAGGATGTCTGCAAATGACTTATAGTACTGGAGGGTGTACCCGTCCGGGCCCGGGCTTTTGCCCAGCTTCATTTGTTTCAGGGTTATCTCCAGCTCTCCTGTCGAGAATTGTCCCTCTAAGGATTGTGCTTGTTGGGAGGAAATGGGTTTAGGGCCATATTGAGCGAGAAAGTCCGCGATGAGCGTTTGACGTGTCTCCCCCGATGCTCGGGGTGGCAGGGCAGGGCGAAGGTTATAGAGCTTTCGGTAGAAAGACTCAAATTCTTTCGCGATGTCCTCACTCTTGGCCAGGAGGGTGCCCTGGGGATCGCGTAAGGCATGTACGGTGGACGAGAGTTTGGCCTTCTAGACTGACCGCGCTAAAAGGCGCCCACTCTTATTGCCATGTTCATAAAAGACCCTCTGGCCAAGAATATAGCGTCTTCTCGTGCGTTTACCCAATTCGTCTGTAAGGAGTGTGCGGAACTGAGTCAGTTCCTGAAGGGTGTTCTGGGCTTGCGTTTGTTTGTGGGACAGCTCTAGTGCTCTAATCCTTTTGATAAGAGCATTCACCTTCTCCTGATAAGCTTTTTTGGCCTGTGCATTCAGGGCAAGCAGTTCTCCCCTTACCACACATTTGTGGGCTTCCCATATGGATATTGGAGAAATGTCAGGATTAGCATTCTCCTGAAAATAAAGCTTGATGCATGAGCGGATCCGTTCCAATGAGGTTGGATCCGTCAAGCAGGAAGGGTTGAACCGCCATACTTTAGTCTTGGGGTACGTTTCCGGGAACGATAGTGTAACTGTGATGGGATGGTGATCCGATAAGAACATTGGTTCAATGGAGGCATGTTGGAGGGCGGGGAGGTCGGTCTGGGATAGAAAAAAAAAATCGATTCTGGAGTATTTCTGGTGGGGGGCCGAAAAGTAGGTGTAGTCTTTGGTTGAAGGATAGAGGGTGCGCCAAGTGTCATGAAGGGTCAAGGTTTGTAATTGGGCTTTAATTTGGCGTAATGCCTTATAGGGCAGAGATGTCGTGGCAGTGGAGGTATCTAGGAGGGGGTTCAAGGGCACATTAATGTCGCCTCCCAGGAGGACCAGGCCGCTCTGGAATGAGGACAGAAGGGCACATGTCTTGCGGAAGAAGGAGACCTGATGTTCATTAGGGCAATATATGTTAGCCAGTGTAATAGGCTTAGTTGCATATGTTCCCCTAATAAAAATTAATCTGCCTTCAGGATCCACTAGGGAGTCAGTCAGGAGGAAGTTGGCGTGTTTTGAAATAAGGATCGAAACTCCCTTAGATGTGGCCACCGGGTTAGTGGCGTGTAGGGCAGAGCGATATATGTGATTAGTCAGTTTGGGGATAGCATCAGATCGGAAGTGCGTCTCCTGTAGGAAGATAAAGTGAGCCTTATGTTTGGTGAGCGAAGCTAACACTTGTGACCTTTTTTCAGGTGCATTCAGGCCTTTTGTGTTCAATGAAACACACTTCAGAGTCAGTGGGATATTAGTCTTAGGGGGGTTCTGCATTATGAAGAGTTAGGGAGAGGTGAAAATGAGTGTCTGGTTGTCGAGTAGGTTAGGATCTTCCTATAGAGGATGAATGTGAGGGTCACTCCCCTAGGGGAAGGGAAAGAAGGGAAGAGGACACACAGAAGGGGAAGAGGGGTAAGGAGAGAGGACACACGGGTGAGAAAATCAAGAAGAGTTGGGGGTAGGGAGAATCAGGAGGATCAGAGCAGAAAAAAAAGGGGGAAAAAGAAGGGTAGGGGGGATCAGGGCCAAGTACCCAAGGCGGGGTAGAGAAGAAAAAAAAAAAAAGGGGGGGGATATGAGAGCTAAATGTAAGGGGATAAATATGGAAGAGGAGAAAGAAAAACCAGAGGTGGACTTAGCTAGGCTATCCACCTGTAGGAGTCAAGGGGAAATCTGGAGTGTCAGCTACGTCCCAGTGAGACCGCTGTGTGGGGGTAGTAGTGTGAGCGGTAACCACAGCCTAGCTGTGGACCGGGGGTCAAAGTGGAGCGGATGAGGGATCCCGCTTACAGCGAGAGCCCAAGAAGCGTAGCGGGGAGCCTACCATAAGGAACAAGCTACAGAAAGTTCAAGTGTCAAGTGCATAGGAACAATACACAAATCAACATAACATAACACATATAACCTTCTCCAGCTCGCAGTGCTGAAATCAATATAAGCGAACCATACTATTTAGAAAGTAAACCTTTTAAAGTGTATTCAGGAGAACTCAAACGAGAAATCCACAGCCCGTGAGGCATGCTGGGGAGAGGATACCCTCTTCAAAGACTTACGTTAAGCCACTCTATGGTGAGGGGGAGGGGGGGAGTAGGGGGGAAGGGGTAGGGCAACGGGTAGAAGGACGGGGGGAGGGAGGAATGGGAGGGGGAGGTATGGGAGGGAGGGGGGGAAGGAGAATGAGGGACAAGGGGATGAGGCGGGGGAAGGGGCAGGTTGGGGGGAGTGGGGACAGGAATAGGGGAAGAGGGGGGAGGAGAGGGGAAAGAGGGGGAAGGGATGGCTAGGAGGATAGAGGTGGAGGGGGAGAAGAGGGGATTAGGGGGAGGGGGAGAAGAGGCGAGGGGGGGAGAAGAGGTACGGGGGGAGGGGAGAGGGGGTGAGGAGGGGGAGGGGGGGAGAGATGGGGGGGAGAGGGGGAAAGAGAGGGGGGGAGGGGAGGGGAAATGCGGGGGAAAAAAGGGAAGGGAGGGGAAGTGAAGTGGGGAGAAAGGAGGGGGGG
Source organism: Rana muscosa (assembly GCA_029206835.1). Lineage (NCBI taxonomy): Eukaryota > Metazoa > Chordata > Amphibia > Anura > Ranidae > Rana > Rana muscosa. The sequence goes on along the minus strand of CM055122.1, from coordinate 82,328,063 downwards.
TAGGGAGGAGAGAACTAAGGGAGTGAGGGAGGGGGGGGGGAGTGGGGGGGGAGGGGGGAAGAAACGGGGGGGAGGGGGGAAGGAGTGGAGAGGGGAGAAGGGGAGGGATGAGGGGAGGAGAAGGGGAGAGGTGGGGGAGGGAGAGTCCAGAGTGAGTTAGGATGACGGTATCTCGACGTCTGCCTTCGCATCGGGGGGTGGGGTTCCCGGAACTTAGTGGTCTTTGGCATCTCCCAAAACCCCCCCGCCCGACCGACGCCCGGCACACCGTATATGTATAACCGGGGGTCAAGGGAAAACACGTGCGAATAAGGGACATATAATAGCACTGGTAATGTTAATGAGAGACAAAATAAAGTATTATTTGGGGGAATAAAAATAAAACATAGATTGCGGATACATTGCCTGCAGGAGTTTAGGATCGTCGTCCGTGAAAGAAATGTCCCAGGGGGGGATGATGTGTTCGTGTTGCAGGCCGAGGTATCGGGCAATATAGAGTTCAGTCCTCTAGTTTCCAAAAGGGGGGAAGTCTGTTCGGGCCCGAATTGCAGAGAGATCCTTATGCCTTCTCGGAAAGGGTCTCCGTAGCTGTGTGGGTAGGGGCCAATGACAGAAACCCAGGCCTACTCCTGGGCACTCATAGGGAGCCTCTCCCAGGACGGGGACATGTCGTGGGGGCGTCCATATCTTCCGGAGGACAGAGAGTTTCAACTTTGAGTGCAACCTCCCAGCTTTGGGGGATCCGGACATGTACGAGGAACTAGGTGCTCTGGGGTAAAAAGGCGTAGGTAGCTTTTCCGGGGATACGCACTTTCCACATCCGCCACCTGAATAAGGCAGGCCCTAGGCCGTCCGCTGGGTTACAGGTTGTGGAGCTATTGGGTGACTCCAGATGGAGAAGCATTGTATGGAGTCCCAAACAGGGAAAGAAGGTCGCCGTGAGGGCCATTGGGACGAGGGGTTGTCAGCTATGGGGTGCAAGAGACCGGGGTGGGAATGGCATACCTATATCAGATGAGGGTCTGAGGGGTCTCTGGGAGAGTGAAAGTTCAGTGAATAACGCTTACACATACGGGGGGGAGGCATACTCACGGGCTGCAGGTCTCAGTCTATCCAGCAGACAATTAGTCAATAGGTTTCTCGCATCACATACGCGGTGGTGAGGGGCTATGTTGTTGCAGGTCCCGGCGTGAGGAGCGGGCATTCAGTGACATCGGTCCAGGTCTACGGTGACGCGGTCTCTGGCGTGCAGCTTTCGGTGACGGGTGGAGCGAAACAGGAAGCCAGGGTTCCGCTGGGAAGTAAAGCGCATACCAATCCGGTAGTTCCAAGGCGGGCAGGTCGAGTTGATCACAGAACGCCTGAAGATCCTCCGGTGTGTGAAGCAGGGCAGAGCGCCCCCTCGCAGATGCAGACAGGCCAAACGGGAATTTCCAGCGGTACTGGATGTTTCTCGCACGCAGAGCATCTAACAGTGGTCGTAGTGCCCTCCTGTTTTGAAGGGTAATCTGTGAGAGGTCCTGGAACAGTTTCACCTCCGCGCCATTATAAAGAATACGTCCCCTTTCCCTCGCCTTGCGGAGAATCTCTTCCTTAAGGGGGAAGCTAACTATACAACATATAATGTCTCTGGGGGGTTCGTTATCTCGGGGTATGGGGCGGAGAGCGCGGTGGGCCCTTTCCATATCAATGGGGGAGTCCGCAGGGCACTCAATCAGGTCATTAAAGATAGCGCTGACGGTTTGCTGTATGGCGGTGGGGTCTACGGATTCAGGGACCCCCCGTACCCTAACATTGTGCCTCCTTCCCCGGTTATCCAGGTCTTCCACATGTCTGTGGAGCTCAAAAACTTGGGCAAGTTGGGAGTCATATGCCGACTGTACCTGGCGAATGGCAGCCGCGTGCGTCTGCGTCGTCTGCTCCACGTTATCCACTCGGTGGGCGACCGCGAGCATTTCGGCCTTCAGGTCTGCTATGGCAGCAGTGACTGTGTTTTTGATGTCCGTCGCAACTTTCTCCAAGTCGAATAGGCTGGGGGGGAGAGCCCCGCTGGAGCTGGGAGAGGATGTACCCGGCATATTGGCTGAAGGCGGTCTGTCAGGCGAGGCCGCGGCTTGGGCCTGTGCTGGCGCGAGGATCCGCAATGGCGCAGAGGCCTGTGTCTTTTGGGACCGGAATATGTCCGGTATATTCCTCCCCGAGTGGGTCTGAGAGTCCTTGAAGGTGCGAGAGGTGGACGAGCTCCTTGTGGCTCTGTGCATAGCAAGCTTAGGATGGTAGGCTCCCGTTCAAGGTGATAAATCAGCCCGGTCGCACAGGAGCTCTCAGGTTAGGCGTCCATCTCGGTCTCCGCTCAGGCCACGCCCCGGGCCTGGTAATTCTATTGGAGCATGTACCGTAGCTAAAGTTCACCTTGCAGTCTGCCGGGTCGGCTTAAAGGCTCTTGACTGTTTGGCTGGAAGATCGGGTGTTAAGTCCTGTGGCAGAGGATCCTGGATTATCCATTTTGTGCACAACCAGTCTGTGGCAGAGACTGGTCCTTATCATTGTCCGAGCATCATTCCGGCTGCTAGGCCAGTTGAGAGGGGCCTATCCAGGTGAGCAATACCCACTCCAGGAAAAGTGGTGAATGACTGTATAGTGGAGGAGATTTTTCCCAGTGATCTGTACCGCGTAGCTGAACCTACCCCTTCTCTTCACCCTTCTACTATTCTTCAAATGTTTTATGCAAAAGAAAATAAAACCTAACAGCTTAAGGTTTTACATCTTGTGTGGACATTGGAGTTTTTACAGACTTTCTTCCCCTAGACAACGAATACTGAGTTAACGTGAAAGGCCCAAATTGAAACCAGCAGCTCCTATGGGGGTGTGCTACACGTGGGGGCTCGAGTCTGGGATTTGCCGTTACCTCTCGTAACTGTAAAAAGGATTCTTGCTTTATTGAAAGTCTACAAGAAGGTGTTGGACTGTGCTTTGAAAAGAAACCAAAGGGGTAAAGGTACAGATCACTTTTCTAACTGCGTAGGTCGTGGGCGGAGCCACAAAAGAAAAGCCAGCGAGCTACGTGCAAAAGAACCTAAAGGGGAGGAGTTCCCGCCAACTGCGTGAGACACGTGAGTGTGTTTGGTGCCAAAGACCTGGAGCTGCCAGATCAAGTGAGTGGATCGGAAAGCAGCATGTCGTTAATTTCATGGTCACCATCCATGCCAGGGCCTAGGATGTTCCCCATGCCTGCCACTGTGGGAGCTATGCCATCTGGAACCTCGCTCACAGATACAGGGATCCGATTGAAGCCATGCAGACACTTCATACTGTACATGAGCAGAGATGTAGAGGCGCTGGGCATGCTGTGCCCTGGATGTGAAGCACTAGCAGTGCAGTTACGTCCATTTGCCCGGTGCCCATACTGCAGGGAATACTTGTTTGAGGTGGAACAACCCACTGCGTTGCCCCGCGCCTATCGGATAGACTGGGTTACAGGCACTGCTACGTTGGAAGATGTCGCCTTCGCCCCTGCGGTTCAGCCTGTGCGCACCACCTCTGCTGCAGAAAGTGAGTCTGGAAGAGATGTCGCTACCAACACAGAGGTACCAGTGGATACCGCAGCAGATACCACATCCACAACATGTGCCCCCGTCCCACCCGAGAAACGGAAGGTGGGGTACGTGAAGGCTTCCCGCGGCCGCGGTCGAGGCCTACACCAGTGTTTGCCAAAACCGGACCCCATGAGCAATGATATTCCCGGGAAGTCCACGTCGGGAGCTGGTAAGAAACCTGGGTGAAAAGTGACTGTGACTTTGGTTAGCTATTTTCTGGCAGAAGAGTTACAGTAGCAGACTCTGACTTAGACTCTTTGTCGGATGCTGAAGATGACTATTTGTTTGAGCCCATGCCTAGAGAATTGTTATGGAACAACATGGGAGATGTTACCTCAACACATAGCTGTTCAGAGTGGACAGCTATGGTCTCTGGGGAAACTACCCCCAGGGAGGGAACCCCGGATATTGCTAAAGTGACTTTGCCTGTTAAGAGGACTGTTCCTAAACCTACCAAGTCTATGGTAAATAAGTCACCGGATATGTGTGTGTTGCCCGGGACGGGGAGTTCTCGGACATTGCCTAGACTCGCCCGTCTACAACGAGTGCTAATGAGAAGGGTAGCCATGGAGTACGGCCTGGAGTTCCCGTACGTGCCAAGAGAGATAATGCAGGAGATTGAGGCAGACAGGGCGCAGTGGTGCAGCGAGGCCATCTGGGACTATTTAAAAGTACCAAAGCCATTTAGAAATCTGGACTATTCGTTCATCATGGCTGATCAATTCAAAGGATGTCAGTTGTACTGGAGCTACGGGCAGCATATCCACACTGATCGAGTGGTCATTTGCAGGCCAGGGAAGGACAATATTACCTATTTTATTACCACCCTGGACAAGCAAGGAAAACCTCTGACTTTGCCGGACCCCAGGTTTTACCTATGAGAATTCAAAATAACTTTTTGTCTTTAATTCTATTTTTTTCTTGTGGTCAAGAAAAAAAAAATTTCAACTGAGAGAAGGAATTTTGTTTGCCTTCTTATATTTGCTATGCTAACTGAACTTTGGGGAAGCTAGACAGTTAGGAATAGGGTTGCTGAGGACGTCGGGATCAAGATGTCATCTGTTTCAGCCCCTGTTTAAAGAACTGCTTCTGTAGAAGTTTTTAAGATTGCTACAATTATTTTGCTGTGTATCTCTGTGTTTTGTTTTCTCTTTTAGGTATCCAGATCTTCTGTCAAGACCTCCGGAGAATGGGGAGGGCTAGATAGTTAGTGATGGGTGGTAATGTGTGATATGCTATTATCTCATTGAGAATTTATGTCATTGCTATTTCTTTGCCCTTTTCCTTTCCTTCCCCATCCAAGTTTTTTTGGTCCAGGTACCAAAACCTCAGGCTTGAGGTGTTGTTTTTTTTTCTCCAGACACTGGGGACAGTGTCTTTATGCAGCAGGGGGAGTATGTAGCGCCCTGCTCCCAAAGACTGGGCGCTATGTCAAATTTAGTGGATATCTGAGCCAATAGTTAGGCTCAGATTTAAGCGATTATGCTAAATCAGCCTATGTTCTGGCTATTGCTGTGTCGGGAAGACTTCCCACTGTTTGCCTGTAGGTGGTGTTACCACCTCAGGCCAATGTGGAAGATTGACCGGGCAAAGTGTATTGGGTATCTTTCCTCGGGAACAGTTCAGTGGGCGTGGTCTACCCGCTGAGCATGCCGGGGAAGGGTACTTAAGGAGCAGACGCCATCTTTTGGGGTGCTTCTTCCCCTCACGGCCCTCCTGGTGCGGGGAGTGTGGTGTGCGATTTTGGCCTCGGGACCATGTTGGTCCGAGGTTGCAACTCTACCAAGTGGGCCCAGTTATGCTGACTGGGCTTACACCTTGAAGGTGATCCTGTGCTGTCCGTCCTGATCATTGTCCGAGCATCATTCCGGCTGCTAGACCAGGTGAGAGGGGCCTATCTGGGTGAGCAATACCCACTCCAGGAAGAGTGGTGAATGACTGTATAGTGGAGGAGTTTTTTTCCCAGTAATCTGTACCGCGTACCTGAACCTACCCCTTCCTTTCACCCTTCTACTATTCTTCAAATGTTTTATGCAAAGGAAAATAAAACCTAACAGCTTAAGGTTTTACATCTTGTGTGGACATTGGAGTTTTTACAGACTTTCTTCCCCTAGACAACGAATACTGAGGTAACGTGCAAGGCCCAAATTAAAACCAGCAGCTCCTACGGGGTTGTGCTACACTAAGTAAGATACTTATCAATTGTACATGTCTCCAAATTTCTCACCACACTGTCTGTTTCTTCTTGGGGGTTCTCTAAGCTATGGACACTTCCTCCCTGCTCCCAACATCATATCCTTAAACCATTCCCCACCCATTTTTAACCCTTCTCCTGCCTTCCAGCCCACCCTGTCATGTGCCCTTTCACCTAGGTGCTCAGGACAGCCCTCTTTTTTTTCAGCACATGAACCAAATGTCTGCTTGTACTGCTTCTTCTCACATTCCAGCTCTGCTGTACAGGGCTGTGAGTGGCTGATACCACGTCAAAGTCAGATATCATACTGCTTAAAAAATACATTAAATTATGTATAACTGATTACCTGCATTAGTATATGTCTTTTAGATCTGCCTGCAGTGCGGCATAAACTCTACTTAAAATCTGTTAAATTACAATATGTAACAAAATGATGTCTGTTCAGTATCCAAATAAGCCACTTCAAATACTTGAAGTGCTTCCTAAGCTCAGTTTCAATCAGTCTTCAAAGTGTTTTTCGCAGACAAGACATATAACATGCAATATAAAAGAGTAATTTCAAATATTTTATTTCCACCAATATTGTATTTGCAAAAATATGTGCAGACCCACTCATACACAGATATTTTAAATATATTTATTCATTTAAAGCTGATTGGACTGTTAATTTTCCTGGATATCCTATTATCTTTATACTGAAAATATATTCTCCAATTATTTAACATTTTCTTTTGAGCATTGCAAGAGTGCCATTATTTTTATAGTTTCAGCTAACAAACACTTGACTGATGTTTGACTGTTGATCACCTGTTTCAATAGTGCTGCCAAGAAGCTCTGAGGATACTACAAGCTGGAGCTGCATGGTTCTTTTTACACCATGCCACCCACACCATAGCACTGAAAGGTCATTACATTTTAAAGAATGAGAGATATAGAAAATGGACATAGAAACTTTGACTGGGAAAGAAAAAGAAAACTTGTTGAGAAGTTCACATAGCATGGAATTAAAGTGGAGCTCCACCCTAAATTTTGACTGGTGCTGATCGGATTCCTCCCCCCCTCCGGTGTCACAATTGACACCTTTCAGGGGGGAGGGGGGTGAAGATACCTGTCTAAGACAGGTATTTTCACCCACATCCGGGAGTCCTCTCTCCGGGAATCTGCGGGAGTGACGTCACTTCCCGCAGACTTCCCGTAGTGTTCTGGGAGACACTCGGCTCCCAGAACACAGGAGCACCAATCAGAACGGCGCAGTGCGACTCGCGCATGCGCTGTAGGGAACCGGGCATGAAGCCGCAGGGCTTCACTTCCTGGTTCCCTCAGCGAGGATGGCGGAGGGAGCAGCAGAGCGACGAGCGATCGCTCGTCCTCTGCTGCGGGCGTCGCTGGACTCCAGGACAGGTAAGTGTCCAAATATTAAAAGCCAGCAGCTGCTGTAGCTGTAGCTGCTGGCTTTTAATATTTTTTTTTCCGGCGGAGCTCCGCTTTAAGCTTACTTTTTCCACAGACTCTACAGGAAACCTTAGACAGTCTGCATATTCTGACTGCATGGTGACCTTTATAGTAATTTTATAGTAGTTTTTAATCTGTTAATTATAGATAATTTAATACCATTTCCAGGCAAAATTACGGTCAGTTCACATACACATTTACCTGTTTTTTTTAACAAATAATTGCTAAGGACAACAAATCACATTTATAGTGAGATACGCTCTAATGCTTTTGATCAAATCTAATAACTTTTTCATAGATGATAATAGTTACCTTACCTCAGCATGGATAATGCTTATGAAGAAGTGTGATGCTGAAAAAATTAGCTGTGAAGTGAGAACCTAATTAAAGATGCCTAATTTAAGTGAATAGCAGTATTAATTAAAAAAGCAGACATTTATTATATTGCAGCTTACCAATTCTTAGAAGTGATGGCTGTATTCATTTTCTTTTTTTAGACTTTCTTTCTTTTATGTTCATCTGGTGGTCCAATCAGTAAGTCTATTGTTTTTCAACAGAAACGTCCTCTTGCAATTACAGGGATGAGATAGACCATTGAACACTGACATGGGTGTTTGATCATCTTTTACTTATTTATGTAGAATCTTTATCCCAAAAGAAACAACTGTTTGTTATAACTGATTATAAAGTATTAGTTGGAGTTCAGCTTCAATTTGTCACTGTATTTAAATCTGCCAGTACAGTTACCACTTCTGTCCCCCAGACTGACAATGCTGCTGTCTGTTGAGGGCACTCTGATACAGGAGGTGTCTTACTGGCCAGATCACCAGGTGAAAACAGAGGTGAAAAAAAGCCTAAAAGCCTAAAAAAGAAAACGAATACAGCCACCACATCTAATGACTGCTAAGCTGCTTTATATAATATTTTTGGTTTTGGGTGTAATATCGCTTTAATAAATGGGTCTCTTAATATACAATATAACATGACATCTACTTCATCAAAACAGTATACACCACTTTTAAAGTGACCTTAACCGCTTCAGCCCTGGAAGTTTTGGCTGCTCAATGACCATGTCATTTTTTGCGATAGAGCACTGACTCGCTTTAACTGACAATTGCATGGTTGTGCGATGTTGTACCCAAACGAAATTGACAATTTTGTTTGGGTACAAGGTTGCACGACCATGCTATTGTCAGTTAAAAGCATCGCAATGCCGTATCACAAAAAATGGCCTGGTCATTAAGGGGGCAAATCCTTCCGGGTCTGAAGTAGTTAAATGCCATATTTTAGAAAGCTTACATTTTGCAAAGAAACCTCTGGGGTTTCAGTGGAAATCTAGTGGGAAAAGGGGCAGATAAGGTATCAAAGTAAAAGTATGATTTAGGATCTTGCTATCCTTTTTATACTGCTCCAGTATAAAAAAAATGCATATTCCACATAAGGAACTTTGTTTCAGCCCACCTTGACCTTCAGAACAGGTGAAGTTATATATTGGTACATTGTACCCTTCTTTCAGAAGGAAATTTGTAGGTCTTTGACAAATGAAGTGGGTGGAAACTTGCTCTTTTTATTGTGTACTCTGCTTGAGAACTTCCTAAACAGCTAATGATGATGTTTAGATATGATGATTGGAGAGCCTGTGAAAATTGGATCTGCAATTTTCACTGTATCTCTCATTGCAGGACTGCAACTTTTCAACATAGAGACTACTAGTACAGACTAGAACAGCATGGAAATAAGGGGTTAAAGATTTTTTTTAATGTGACCTAAAGGGCAACATTAAAAATACACAAGTTGCTTAACCACTTCAATACCAGGCATTTTCGCCCCTTCCTGCCCAGGACAATTTTCAGCTTTCAGTGCTGTCATACTTTGAATGACAATTGCGCGGTCATGCTACACTGTACCCAAACAAAATTTTTAGCATTTTCTTACCACAAATAGAGATTTATTTTGGTGGTATTTGATCACTTCTGGGGTTTTTGATGGGCACTGATGAGTTGGCACTGATAAGGTGGCACAGGTAGGCACTGATGAGGAGGCACTGATACGTAGAATTGATGGGCACTAATAGGCGGCACTGATATGCAGCACTGATGGGCACCAATAGGCGGCACTGATATGCAGCACTGATGGGTACTGATAGGTGGCACTGATGGGCACTGATAGGTGGCACAGATAGGCACTGACAGGCAGCACTGATGGGCACTGACAGGTGGGTGTGATGGGCACTGACCTGACAGGCGGCACCGATTGGCACTGATAGGTGGTGCTGATTGGCACAGATGATGAGGTACTGATGTGTTACTGACAGGTGTTACTGGTGGGCACTGATTGGCATGGTGGTGGGCACTGATTGGCACTGTGGTGGGCTCTCAATGGCACTGTGGTGGGCACTGATTGGCACTGTGGTGGGCACTTGCAGGCTTTTTTATTGGGACACTGCTGGGCATTGATTGGTAGCTGATTTGCACATCTGAGGGGGCTGTGCTGATAATTAATGTGCTGATTATCAGCACAGACCCCCCCCTCTGACAGGGAGAGCCGCCGATCGGCTCTCCCTGTCAGTGCGAACCGAAGAATGCCATTTATCGGCACTTCCTGGTTCACATGACCATCAGCTGTGATTGGTCACAGCTGATCACGTGGTAGGAAGCCTCTGACAGAGGCTCCTTATCACAATCGGAGATGCGGCGCGTCAGACTGACACGCCACAATCGCCATGCTGCGTGCCCCCATGGGTGTGCACTGGCATGTTATCCTGCTGGATGTCATATGACGTCCAGTCAGGATAACAGAACAACTTCCCGCCCATCATTCTGCATACGGCGGGCGTGAAGTGGTTAACCACTTAAGCTCCAGAAGGTTTTACCCACTTCCTGACCAGGCCATTTTTTGCGATATGGCACTGCGTTGCTTTAACTGACAATTGCACGGTTATGCAATGCTGTACCCAAATAAAATGTATTTCCTTTTTCCCACACAAATAGAGCTTTCCTTTGGTGGTATTTGATCACCTCTGCGGTTTTTATTTTTTGTGATATAAACAAAAAAAGACCGACACTTTTGAATAAAAAACAATATTTTTTACTTTCTGCTCTAAAAGATTTTCAATAAAAATAAAAAATAAAAAATAAAATATCTTGATCAGTTTAGGCCCATATGTATTCTTCTACATATTTTTGGTAAAAAAAATCCCAATAACCGTATATTGATCGGTTTGCGCAATAGTTGTTGCGTCTACAAACTATGGGATAGATTTATGGCATTTTTATTTTTTTTACTAGTAATGGCAGGCGATCTGTGATTTTTAGTGGGACTGCGACATTGCGGCGGACAAATTGGACACCTTTTGGGGACCAGTGACACCAGTGATCAGAGCTTAAAAAATGCACTGTCACAGTATAAATGACACTGGCAGGGAAGGGGTTAACACCAGGGACGATTAAAGGGTTAAGTGTGTCCCTGGGAGGTGCTTACTAACTGTGTGGGGGACGGATACACTGGAAGAAAAGGGAGATCTTGTGTTTCAGCTTAGCTCAGCTTAGCTGAAACACAAGATCTCTCTTTTGCTCCCTGACAGATCAGCAATCTGCCCTGTTTACATCACTGAACGATCTGCGGGTCACGGCGGCCATCGCGGCCACCGGACCCGCTGATTGGCTCCCGCTGTGTTCAACCACAGGAGGAGCGGCGCCCGCGCGCCCCACATCGCGTGCACAAAATCATGTACAGGTACATGATTTTGCACAGCCGGGCTGCCCTGCCGCAGTATATATGCGGTGGGCGGTCCGGAAGCGGTTAAATAAAGTGTTCTTGAAATATGTTAAACTTGTATATGACGTTGTGGAGCAATAGGATATACTGCTTTAAAAGTAGCATTAAAGTTTACAGGTAGTGGTTGGGAATCTGTAGTTTAGAAGCTGTACCACCAAATGTAGCCATGATAATGTCTTGTGACCCATGCATTCTAAAGGGGGCTTCCCAATTCTGATAAGCCCCCCTTACAGGATTTAGGAATAATGACCTTGTCCCCATCAACATGAGGACAAGATGCCTTGCAAGGTGGGGAGGCTATGCCACCTCCTCGATGCACACTCTAAATGTTGAAGGCTTGTGAAACACCCTGTGTGGAAAAAATATTTGTTGCCCTAAAACACAAGTTAGTGAGTCCTTAGCTGTTGAGAAAATAAAAGGCTGTTACAGTCATTAACTAGCCATCAACTAGAAAGCATGATGATCTTGATAGCTGGCATTCCTCAGTTACGGCAGGCTTCTATCAATTTTCTTCTCCTTCTGTAACTTCAGTTACACACAACTTCACCCTGGCACACATTGTAAGTTTTCGTTTGCTCGCTGTACTAGCTATGCTATGTTAGTACAAAGATCTAACCAGTGAGCTACTGTGTTCTGACAGGGGGACTGCCCCCCCCGCCAGAACACAGAAGTAACCACTCGCAGCCACTGGCTGCAAGCACTGATTGGATGCCGATCGGCTGCTGGTTTTCCAGCATGCCCGTTCGAAAGTTTGATGTTAGGCTGACTTCTGTCGGAAAGGGTGCTGTACACACAGGCCGAATGTTGGCCGCTTTCTGTTGATACAGATACCAGCCAATATTCGGCCTCTGGGTAACAGCCTTAAGCTACAGCTGTATTTGTTAAAGTAGGATAATGTTGGGGGATTACTAACTCTTCTGCATATTTAAAGATTTCTTAGAATTCTTAGGGGGAGATTTACCAAAACAAGTGCACACAGAATCGGGTGCAAATGTGCATAGTAACCAATCAGCTTCTAGGTTTTATTGTTAAAGCTTAATTGAATAAGCTGAAGTTAGAAACTGATTGGTTACTATGCACAGTTGCACCAGATTCAGTGTGTAACAGTTTTAGTAAAATTCCCACCTAGTATCTATGGTATCATAATAATAACAAGTATATATAAATAATAATAATAATAGAATTGCCTGTTGTTGATTCCATTCAGATACATTTAATGACTAGGTACAACAACAGGGGTCTATTGTGCCCCCTCTTTAGCTAGCTCTTACCCTTTTGTGTTAGCAATGCACTATTGGATATCGGCGGCTGAAGAAAATTTAAATATTTTTTTTTTAGATTACATGTACAGTTATTCGGAATCTAAGCAGCTTGACAGACTACCAGCAGAGAAGATTTTTGATTATTCAATCATATCTAGTCATAAGTTTGAATAGCCAATTAAAATATTCAGTGTGAGCTAAAAATGATATATACCATTCCTGCAAGCTATATTCTTCTACTTTATGTATTTTCAGGTCATCCATAGCCCAGAATCTGCAAAGCTAGCAAATGTATAAACTTCCAACGTTATAGCAAGGCTTCTATTTAGGTATTTAAAAAATAATACAGAAAATGTCGACTCTACATATTTTTTTTGTTTAATTTGTTGAAGTTTTATGTGGTTTAATAGACATCACTTTGGGGAGTTTTTGTTGAAAAAAGTGAAAACTGCAACATGAATATATCCAGTTAAAGATTGCAAAGAAATTTTTGTTGATTAGAGTATATTTACCATATATAATCCAGTGACTTTCTTCAACAATTTGCCATGCCTTCAAAAGTAATTCTGGCTAATGCAATGCTATCTTAATATAACATAAAAGTAGCAAAATTAATATGGTATTAGACAAGTTACATCTGGGAACTAATTTTACTGATATCTTCTGCCTTGGAACCATTTGGATCTGTCCTACAAAATGTCCTCTGGTTGGCAATAAATATTCTAAAGGTATTAAACGCACTCCTAGGCATTTATATATTATCACTTTTATATTAATGTAATTCTACTTAAAGTTCTGCTCCATTTTAATAGTAAAAGATTTTAGGAAGCTTTGAAGGCTGGCATAGCTGGCTTAGAAGCAATATTGAATGACACACCAGACCTCAAGCAATCCAACCCCTATCAACCAACATTTAATTGCCCAGATGATTAACAGTTACTTGGGATCCACCTCAATGAAGATATGATGAGCACTAGTGTCTTGAGTCATTCACCCAATTTGTACTTCTTTTGAAACCTCCAAAAGATGGCATTTATATTCAACCACTTCCACAAAATATTATGACATTTTTAGATAAAGTTCACGAATATTTATTTTTCCAACATTGTATAGAATTGATTTTTAGAAGTATGAAATAATATTTTGGCTTTGATTGCTTCAGCATAGGTTGGGAAGGTTAGGGGCTGGGTAAATATTGCCTGAAATATGTATATTAATCGTTGTGATTCCTTCCACAAAATATTATGAAAGTGTTCTTTTAGATAAAGTTCCCAAATATAAATTTTTTTCCAACATTGTAGAGAATTGATTTTTAGAAGTATGAAATAATAATTTGTCTTTGATTGCTTCAGCATAGGTTGGGAAGGTTGGAGGCTGGGTATATATTGCCTTAAATATGTATAGTAATCTATGTGATTCCACTAGCTATCAAACTGGAAAGTTTAAGTTTTAATATAACAATTTTTGGGGAAAAACATAAGTGAATCATCCATCTTACCATCTAAGGTTGTGAGAGTACCTTCTTGTTCTGCTTTGCGATCATTGCATTCTGAAACCTGACACTGCATTTTAAGAAGAAATGCACTTGTCTGCAGTTCTGCCATCTTTTAGATTCCTCATAAAGCCCAGTACTTTCAAATGCTAAAATTAGAGCAAGTATCTATTTTTTTCCAGATGCAATGACTACATCTGCAAACTATTCAAGCTTGCTTTTTAATTGGTCAGCAATAATTATATACATTCATTTTAGTAGAACAAAAGGTTTGGTTATTAAAAATGCTGAATGGCAATGTTGCAAAAATTAGTTATCAGACCATACATTAAATATATTTTATGTGCTACAAAAACTGCAGGGACACATTTTTTTTTTAAATCATTTTTACCTTTAAAGTAAATTGAACACAAGTACACCCTATTCACTTCAGCAATCGGAACTGTTTACCCAATATGGAGAAAATTTTATAGAAAAATATTTTAGCTATTAAAGAAAATATTTTAGCAATGGTCCCATTGATTCAGCAATGACTTATAATGCTAAAGTCAGGGCTCAAAATGTCAAATCCTTAGCTACTAGCCAGGCTTTAAGGGTTACTCGCCACCAGTTGCCCCAACCGATCCCTACTCTGCACCGCCCCTAATCCCCCCCCCCAACACGCCCTCATAAATTATCTCATGAAATGATGCTTAAATGTTTTATGCAGAATTAAGTTACAAAAATAAATATTAACAACAACTTTATCAGTGCAGCCTCACCAGTGCCCACCATTGCAGCCTCACCTGCGCCCACCATTGCAGTCTCACCAGTGTCCACCATTGCAGCCTCACCAGTGCCCGCCATTGCAGCCTCACCTTTGCCCACCATTGCAGCCTCAGCTCACCTGTGCCCGCCATTGCAGCTTTAGCTCACCTGTGCCTGCCATTGCAGCCTCAGCTCCCCTGTGCCCGCCATTGCACCCTCAGCTCACCTGTGCCTGCCATTGCAACCTCAGCTCACCTGTGCCCGCCATTGCACCCTCAGCTCACCTGTGCCTGCCATTGCAGCCTCAGCTCACCTGTGCCCGCCATTGCAGCCTCAGCTCACCTGTGCCCACCATTGCAGCCTCAGCTTACCTGTGCCCACCATTGCAGCCTCAGCTCACTGTGCCACCATTGCAGCCTCAGCTTACCTGGGCCCACCATTGCAGCCTCAGCTCACCTGTGCCCACCATTGCAGCCTCAGCTCACTGTACCACCATTGCAGCCTCAGCTTAACTGTGCCCGCCATTGCAGCCTCAGCTTACCTGTGCTCGCCATTGCAGCCTCAGCTCACCTGTGCCTGTCATTTCAGCCTCAGCTCACCTGTGCCCGCCATTGAAGCCTCAGCTCACCTGTGCAGAGGATCATTACAAGGAAGAGAGCATGCAGGAAGAGGAAAACCGTGGGATTACAGAGCGGTATAGCACGCTGTTACAGCTGAGTTTACATTACAAATGCCTCTGCTCTGCTCCGCTCGTGGTTACACACAGCCCCGCCTCCTGACCCCACGCCTGTGATAGACAGAATGCCAGTCCAATGCTGGGACGTGTTCTGTCTATCACAGGCGCGGGGTCAGGACTCAGGAGGTGGGGCTGTGTGTAACCACGAGCGGAGCAGAGGCATTTGTAATGTAAACTCAGCTGCAACAGCGTGCTATACCGCTCTGTAATCCCACAGCTTTCCTCTTCCTGCATGCTCACTTCCCCAGGACGATCGATGGGAAAACGGCTCCCGATCAACCTCGCATGCCGGCTGTACTCGCCCCCCCCCCCCCTCCGCGCTACCAGGCAGCCCAGCTCCTCTCCAAAAACTATTTTCCATTTACAAAATGCGAGTGGAAAATTTGAGGGCTGCTAAAGTGATACACTTTTCTTTTTCTTTGCTATTGTGGCATTGTCTTCCAAAAGATATTCACTTTCCATGTAAGAGTGATCATGTACAAATGCCTATTTCTAACAATTTCTGTTTAAAACAGCTGTTCATGCAATTGCAGAATACACACTTTATTCTGTAATATGTCTTTTTGATCATACCACAAGAATTATGTTTCTGCTAGAAAGTGCATTTCTTGACAAAAGACAAAGAGGTTTTTCTTATGTGCATTTCACTAACAATTTTAGATGCCTGCATTCCCCACTGTACTCTGTGGACCCCCACAGGACACAGTAGGGACATAAGGGCAGAGGTACCACAGAGCATGAAGGGACACAGGTATTTAACACACATGAATTGTGTTGGATGTGAAGATTCTTTAGGAGGAGTAGCTCTGCAATACAGCATAAATACCACAAAGGGGTGCCAGCCTAGGTAAGTCACTTAATTTATGCAAAGGGAAAGCGATACCAGCTGTGGATAAAAGTGCTGCACATCCCTGATTGGACTTTGAAAAAGGAAAAAATACCCCTAGGAGCTTTGAGTTGCAGCAATAAATAAAAATAATAATAATGTAGATGGAAGTTGCAAAAAAGTATAAAGTTTATTGAAATGAAAAATCATATAAAAAGGTAGTATAAATAGGAATCAGGACATGAGCTCCTGCCAGGGGCAGGCAGGGCGAAGAGGGATGGAGGGAAGCCGGGCCAGCCAAGAAAGGAGGCACACCACCAGATGGAAAACAAATGGCCCTGTAAAAAATATATATCAATAATGAAAAAATATAATCCAAAAGAATAGTCTACAGGATAAGAATAACCCAAACACGAAAGTGAAGTGAGAATGAATAAAGAGGAAGTGGGAGGTGTACAAATTAAGACAATGTAAAGAAATACATGTGAGTGGACTTGAATGACAGTGAACAAATTAGAACCTAAATATAATGAAAGATGTAGTGCGGTCTGGGTACAAAACAGCACAGTGCAAAACACCGTAAAGAGCCAATGGAAATATAGAGAAAAGTGACAGGGATCAAAACTATGGTAAGTGTTGGAATATTCTCTTTTGGAAAAGTATATAGAAGGATCTGTATGGCTGACATGTCTGGTGTGCACTGGAAAATGAAAAGGAAAAAAGGGTGATGTGCTGGTGGGGGCATGAATAAATAGCAAGGTGAAGAAAAAGTGGAGTGGAGTATGTGTGTGAAAAAGGTGAATATTGAGTATATGCGGGGAAAAAGAGGAGTGAGGATACTAGTGGGGAAAGGGAAATAAAGTGAAGGAAGGGGCTACCTGGACTATCGAGGTAGATGGCATAAATCGCTCAACAGGGTAAATTGATAGTATATGGGGATTCACAGGAGGATTCCCTTGAGTGGGTATGCAATTTGAGATGCCTGCAATCACAGGGATCTGCATTCGAAAATACAGGAAAATATAGTAATTTTATTTATAGGACAGGGCTGTGGGTCCATTTGAAGAGCCATGTAAAGGATCAGGCTATTACTTACTTGTTTGGACCAGCTGCACACATATCCCTCCGTCCAAGCCGCCGTAGGAGCTCTGGTGAGCAAGTCCCCTGGGGCTGTGCATTATATAGGGGCAAAAGTCATGAAGTGGGCATGCCCAAATCCCAGCTCCACCCCCCCTCCACCGGGATTGCCTGCACCACAACCACCACCTCCCCACGCACCCCCCAGCCCCACGCGTGGGGACGCCAAAGGCTGCCATAATGGCAGCCACTGTGCAGTCTCCCCGGCGTTCTGGAAGGACCGAGATCCCTGGCAACTGCCGTCACTGCCGCCGCCAGAAACGGCGTGACATCACCGCGTGCCGTGCACGCTGCGCGCGCCGTGCACGCTGCACGCGCATGCGCGGCACAGCGGACTGAGCCTGCAATGATCGTGGGACGCCGCCGGTAGACTCCCCCTAGCAGCCAAAGATTAGATGTCCACCGGGGAGCAAGGGCAAAAGACAGAGAGAAGGCTCGGAAAAGGACCCCTGTGCCTGCCGTGATGCATGGGGTGGAGCCAAGGCCCCACAATCGTCTCTACCATGTACTGACACGGGGTGCTCATGGGACTGGCAGCGTGGCCACAGGAGGGACACACACATCCAGGAACCGACAGGCGCCTGTGGGGGTAAAAATGTAAACATAAAGACAAGTTAAATTAACATCTTTAGAATTACATTGACCGGATTGGTTGAATACAGATGTTTGCCCTATTACATTGTTACAGAGCCCAAAATGGTTAACATATTAACCACTTAACGACCATGCGCTGTATATATACGTCGGCAGAATGGCTTGTACAGGCACAATCACGTCCCTGTACGTCCCCTTTAACTGCCCGACATCGGGGGGCGCGCTCGCGACCCCCCTGCCTTCCCCGTAAGTCGGACCGCAGGTCCCGCGGACTCGATCGCCGCGGGGATCCCCGCGATCGTCTCACGGAGGTATGGAGCAGAGAGATGCTTGTGTAAACAAGCATTTCCCTGCTCTGCCTAGTAACAATGACACCGATCTCCGCTCCGTGTACACGGAGCGGTTGATCGGTGTCATGTGACACATAGCCCGACCCCCCCCCCCTCAGTAAGGAAACACAAGCAGGGAACATTTAACCCCTACAGCGCCACCTAGTGGTTAACCCCTTCACTGCCAGTATCATTTTCACAGTAATCAGTGTATTTTTATAGCACTGATCGCTGTGAAAAGGACAATGGTCCCAAAAATGTGTCAAAACTGTCCGATGTGTCCGCCATAATGTCGCAGTCACAATAAAAATCGCTGATCACCACAATTACTAGTAAAAAAAAAATATTAATAAAAATGCCATAAAACTATCCCCTATTTTGTAAACGCTATAACTTTTGCGCAAACCAATCAATAAACGGCGATTGCGATTTTTTTTACCAAAAATATGTATAAGAATACTTATCGGACTAAACTGAGGAAAAAAATGTTTTTTTATATATTTTTGGGGGATATTTATTATAGCAAAAAGTAAATAATATTGATTTTTTTTCCAAATTGTCGCTCTATTTTTGTTTATAGCGCAAAAAATAAAAATCGCAGAGGTGATCAAATACCACCAAAAGAAATACCTATTTGTGGGAAAAAGAGGACATCAATTTTGTTTGGGAGCCACGTCGCACGACCACGCAATTGTCAGTTAAATCGGCGCAGTGCCGAATCACAAAAAGGGGCCTGGTCTTTATGCTGTGTATTGGTCCGGGACTTAAGTGGTTAATACATAATTACAAATTAAATACAAAGGACAACAAGAGAGATGGAAATTGTCAGTGAACCCAGCAATTCAAACAGAATAACCTCACAACATAATTTGGGATATGCATTGGGAAATAACAAGATAGTGTAGGAAAAGAGGAAGGTCACTGTGTTTACAGGAGCACTTCCACTACACTCCTTGTCATTGTGTTTTTCCTGATACAAACCCTTTTAGAAAAGGAGCAAATTAAAGGGATTCATTCAGGCCTGGGTAAGCGGTAGCATGTAGCCTGAAAATCCACTTCTGCTCACACTGAAGAAGAGATTTATTCCAATCACAGCCCCTGATCGGTATGTGTACCCGATCAATGGTGACGAATGAGATTTTGGGCATCTTATAGTTGTGTTTAAAGACCACGTGTCTGCCTAGGGATAAGTAGCGATTGCCAATTTACATGCTGTAAACATGTTTGGCGATGCAACGCCAAAATTCTTGTTTGGTCTTCCCTATGTAGAATGCATTGCATTCACATAGCATCAGATATACTAGACCACGAGTCTGACAGTTTGCAAAGTGGAGAGGTCTGAAAGTCTCACCATTCGGGAGCAGAAAAGATTTCTCTTTTCGCATCAGGGGACAATGGGAGCAGTGGCCGCACGGGAAAGTACCTTGTGTCGGACAATGTTTCTTGGGGAGAACCCCTTTAATTTCGCTCTGGACTAGTTTGTCCTTCAATGACATGGCTCTTTTGAAAGTGATGGATGGAGAGTCGGTAACAAATTTATTTGTTTTTGGGTCATCTGTTAAGATGGAACAATGTTGTTTAATGATTTCTCGGATTTGTTTTTCTTGCCTAGAGAAGCGCATAATGATCCTAGTGGTGTTACTTTGTGAAGTGTGTTTAGACTGGGTGTTAAAAAGAAGATCATTGCAAGATTTTATGGACACTTTGTTGTATGCCTTCCTTAAGCAGGACCTACTATAGCCCCTTTCCTGGAGTCTGTTTTGTAGTTTTCCCGCTTCTTCCTGAAAAGTATCCTCATTGAAGCAGTTTCTGTAGAGGCGCAGATACTGCCCATATGGGACTGAATCCTTTAATGCCATGGGGTGGAAGATACCGGCATGTAGTACTGTGTTTCCAGCGGTAGTGTCAGGAACGAGTATGGAGATCGAGATGCTAAGAGGGCTCCCCTTGCGGCTGAGTGCAGCGTGACCCTGGAGTTGGGAACAGGGAGCGCGGTGCCCACAGAAGCACAGTTGGCCAGGTGCTTGCTTGCAGTCTGATGAGCTCAGCCACTGAGGGATGGCGGAGGCAGGCAGAACTGAGCTTGTTATATTCAGATGAACGGAGATATCGGAAGCCAGGCTGGGGGTCAAACACAGGAGATCAGTCCAGAGCATATACAGGGGCGAGCCAAGGTCATACACGTGCAGGGTCCAGGTACAAGCCGAGGGTCAAGCCAGGTGGTCAGGAAGCAGAAGCAGAGTCCAGAAGCAGGCCGAGGGTCAAACACAGGAGATCAGGAAGCGAGGTCAAGGCAAGCCGGGTCACAACGGATAAGCACGGATCAGGAGACAAAGTCAAGGTACACAGGAGACTGAAGAGATAATCCAGCAATGAGCAGCTCCAGCAGCAGGCTTAAATAGACCAGGAAGTTAGTCATGTGATCTGTTCAGGTTACAAGGAGGAAGTACCACCCACCTTAGTCATGCTGTGCACCATGGCGGCCATGATTGTCTTGGGCAGAATTGCCAGTCCTTCTTCGGCTATTTCCCTGACAGTGCCCCCCCCCGCCCCGAGGGGCAGCCTCAGGATGCTCAACCTAGACCATCTTTCTGGGTACCTGTTGCGGAAATTTTGCAAAAGTCTTGGAGCATGTAAATTATCCATTGGTTCCCAAGAATTTTCCTCTAAAGAATACCCCTTCCATTTAACAAGAAATTGAGTCTGCCTACCTCTTTCCCGGCAATCTAGGATGGCTTCAACTTCATATTCGGTATCGTTACCTACGATAACTGGTGAAAGTGGCAACTCCTCTCTTCCTGGAAATGGACTTGGCACAGCTGGTTTCAGAAGGGAGACGTGGAACACCGGATGGATCTTGTAGGAGGCCGGTAAAGCGAGTTCAAAAGCCACAGGGTTCACTTCCTTCTTGATCTCGAATGGACCCACAAACCTTGGACCAAGCTTCCTGGAAGGGCAAGAAAGTCTGAGGTTAATAGAGGACAGCCATACCTTGTCACCCACCTTGTAGATGGGATTCCCTCTCTTTCTCCTGTCATGTTGTTTCTTGAAGTCTTCCTGAGCCTTTCGCATGGTCTCTTGAAGGATTCGGTAATTGGTTTGGAAGAAGTTTATCCTATCCTGAACGGCTGGTACCGGAGATTCAGGAATGGTGTTGGGAAGAAAGGATGGGTGAAAGCCATAGTTTGCCCAAAAGGGCGACTGATTGGTGGCCGTGTGTATGGTATTATTGTATGAAAATTCCGCACAAGGTAGCAAGGAGACCCAGTCATCTTGGGAGAAAGAGCAGAAGCACCGCAGGTATTGCTCTAAGGTCTGGTTTGTTCTTTCTGTTTGGCCATTACTTTGAGGGTGGTAAGCAAGACATAAGTCAATTGACAAGATCTTACAAAGATTCTTCCAGAAACCAGAGGTGAATTGAATGCCTCTATCGGAGACTATATTGTCGGGTAACCCATGAAGTCTGACTATCTCCTTAATAACAAATTTTGCAGTGTCCATGGCGGAGGGGGTGCCAAGCATGGGCAGGAAGTGGGCCATCTTTGATAGTCAGTCCACTACTACCAAGATTGTTGTAAAGTTCTCTGATGGAGGGAGATCGACTATGAAGTCCATAGAGATGTTTTTCCAAGGCTGCTCCGGAACTGGTAAGGGTCTTAATAGACCCCAAGACCTGGTCTTGGGACCCTTGTTACGCTGGCAAACCAAACAGGACTTAACATATTTTTTACAGTCTGATCTTAGGGAAGGCCACCATAGGTAACGTTGGACAAGGTCGATCGTCTTCCGGACCCCGAAATGCCCGGCCAGCTGGTGATCATGAAATCTTTTCAAGGCCTGCAGTCTGACTTCCTGGGGACAAAGATTTTGTCCTGATGCCACAGAAATCCCTCGTGACTCCTTAAGGTAGAAATTTCCGACTCTGGGCAGTGAAGAGAGGCTTGTACAATGGATGCTTTTAGGTCTGGCTGAATCAGAAGGAAATTTTGTGTGGACAGGATTGTGCCGGGAGTGGTTTCTTCAGGGGTGTCTGGGAACATCCGAGACAGAGCATCCGCCTTTCCATTTTTAGATCCGGGACGAAACGAGATGTGGAAATTGAATCTCGAAAAGAATAACGCCCACCGAGCTTGACGCGGTCTCAAACGTTTTGCAGTCCTCAGATATTCTACATTTTTATGATCGGTAAAGATCATAATGGGATGTGCTGCACCTTCAAGTAAATATCTCCACTCTTCCAGGGCTGTTTTGATGGCCAAAAGCTCCCGATCTCCGACGTCGTAATTTCTTTCCGGTTGTGTAATTTTTCGAGAGGAAAAGGCTACAGGATGTAACAATGATTTGGGGCCCTGTCGTTGAGAAAGGATAGCTCCTGTGGCCACTTCGGAGGCATCGACTTCCAAAATGTAGGGCAATGCAGGGTCAGGATGCTGAAGAACTGGTGCTGAAACAAACACTGTTTTAAGTCTGTCGAAAGCTGCCTGAGCCTCCGGGGACCACTGGAATCTGGAATGCAAACGGGTTAGTTGGGTAATGGGTGATATAATGGCTGAAAAGTTCTTAATAAATCGTCTGTAAAAGTTTGAAAAGCCAATAAACCTTTGAACACCCTTCTTGTCGGAGGGGACAGGCCACTCCAGGATCGCTTTTACTTTCTGGGGATCCATGGCCACTCCTTTCGCAGATATGACAAGACCCAAAAACTGGATAGATTCTTTCTCAAAGTCACATTTTTCGGCTTTTACATATAGTCCATGCGTTCTTAGAATAGTTAGTACCTTTTTCATGTGCACTCGATGAATCTCCAGCGTGGCTGAGAAGACAAGGATGTCATCCAGGTATACAATGAGGAAGTTGTCAAGATGGTCTCGGAAAATGTCGTTCACAAAGTGCTGGAACGTGGCTGGAGCATTGCAGAGGCCAAAAGGCATCACCAAATATTCGAAATGTCCGAAACGAGTTCGGAAAGCTGCTTTCCACTCATCCCCCTCTCGAATGCGAACCAGATTATAAGCACCTCGTAAGTCCAGTTTGGAGAAAACTCGAGCAAAACGGAATCGTTGGAAGAGTTCCGGGATGAGAGGGAGTGGATAGCGATTTTTGATAGTGATCTTATTCAGATCTCGGTAGTCTATACAAGGCCTAAGCGTTTTATCCTTTTTTTCGACAAAAAAGATGCCAGCACCTGCAGGGGAAGAAGAGGGACGAATGAATCCCTTTTCCAGGTTTTCATCGACATAGAGTCGTAATGTTTCGAGTTCAGTCTCTGATAAAGGGAAGATACGACCAAAGGGAATTTCGGAGCCTGGGAGCAAGTCAATAGGGCGGTCGTAGGGACGATGAGGTGGAAGGGAGTCTGCTCTCTTCTTGTCGAATACATCCAGAAATTCTAGGTAGGCAGAGGGTACATGAGGATTGGAACTAAAAACAGGTTGTATGGTCAGGCAGCTGGTAAAGTTCTTAGGGCCAGGGGGCAGACAATTCTGCTGACAGTAAGCAGATGAAAACAGCACTTCATTCTTCAGCCAGTCAATGTGAGGGTTGTGTGCTCGTAACCAGGGAACTCCCAGAATGACCGGAAACAGAGGAGAGCACAAAACATCGAAACGTACCAGTTCCTTGTGGCCAGAGCTGGTTATCATAGGGATTGGCAGGGTCTCATGGGTTATCAGTCCAGAACTGGGTAGAGATCCATCAGCCAAATGAACTGTTAACTGCTGCTTCTTGGTAACAAGGGGAATTCCAAGTCCTTTGGCCAAGTTGATGTCTAGGAAGCAGCTGCAGGCCCCAGAGTCGATGATGGCTGAAGGCCGGATCTCTTCCCTGGCCACCGATAGGGAGATAGCGAGGACAGGGTGAGATGAGGTAAGTCCTGACACTTGACAATGTACTGGGGGTTTGAAGAATGGTTTCTTCGGCCTGAGGTGGCAATTTTGTAAGAAATGGCCATTGTCTCCACAGTAAAAGCAAAGGTAGAGTCTTTCCTCAGGTGATAGAGCAGGCCGAAACAGGCCCATCTGTCTGGGCTTGACTTCAGGTATGGGTGGACTGGAGGCAAGAGAAAAAGAGGATTCTGGCAGTCCTTGAGCTGATTGGAGAGTCTGAGACTTCTCGAATAGACATTCACGTAGGCGTCTGTCCAGTTGTATGGCTAACTGGATGAGGCCCTCCAAGGTATCTGGGATTGCTACCCTGGCCAGCTCGTCCTTGAGGGACTCTGATAGGTCCAGACGATATTGGTACTTCAGGGCAGCTTGATTCCAACATGTTTCTGCGGCATATGTGCGGAAATCCACAGTGTAATCCTCTGCGGGAAGTTGCCCCTGCTGTAGGGTGTGCAGGGCATTCTCGGCCGTAGTCATACGTTGGGGATCATCGTACAACTGGGCCATAGCTGTGAAGAAAGTGTCAACAAAGTCAGTAATGGGGCTCTTCTGTTCCAGTAGCCCATGGGCCCACACCTGGGGGTCGTCCAAGAGTAAGGAGATAATGAAACCAACTTTAATATTCTCCAAGGAGAAAGTTCTTGGTTGAGGAACCAGGTATAGTAGGCAGGCATTTTTAAAAGTCCTAAACTTTCTTCGGTCCCCCGAGAACCGTTTAGGGGTCGGCACACGTGGTTCAGGAAGCGGGATCGGCACCGTGAGAGGAACCTCCTGAGACATTGCAGCAGAGGGAGTACAACTGGAGGTAGGTCTTGGATCAGGAGATATAGGATCGGAAGACAAGTGATGCAGGTGACCCTCTAATTGCTCATGGGCGTCTTGTAGTCTTTGCACTGTTTGGGTAAGTGCGGTGACCTGCTGCCACATAGCCACTATAGGGGAAGCGCCTCTGTCGATCTCTGACATGGCTGGATTATACTGTCAGTAACGAGTATGGAGATCGAGATGTTAAGAGGGCTCCCCTTGCGGCTGAGTGCAGCGTGACCCTGGAGTTGGGAACAGGGAGTGCGGTGCCCACAGAAGCACGGTTGGCCAGGTGCTTGCTTGCAGTCTGATGAGCTCAGCCACTGAGGGATGGCGGAGGCAGGCAGAACTGAGCTTGTTATATTCAGATGAACGGAGATATCGGAAGCCAGGCCGGGGGTCAAACACAGGAGATCAGTCCAGAGCATATACAGGGGCGAGCCAAGGTCATACACGTGCAGGGTCCAGGTACAAGCCGAGGGTCAAGCCGGGTGGTCAGGAAGCAGAGTCCAGAAGCAGGCCGAGGGTCAAACACAGGAGATCAGGAAGCGAGGTCAAGGCAAGCCGGGTCACAACGGATAAGCACGGATCAGGAGACAAGGTCAAGGTACACAGGAGACTGAAGAGATAATCCAGCAATGAGCAGCTCCAGCAGCAGGCTTAAATAGACCAGGAAGTTAGTCATGTGATCTGTTCAGGTTACAAGGAGGAAGTACCGCCCACCTTAGTCATGCTGTGCACCATGGCGGCCATGATTGTCTTGGGCAGAATTGCCAGTCCTTCTTCGGCTATTTCCCTGACAGGTAGCTTTTCAAAACAGAGTACTGCCTAGCCTTTCAGAGGGAGTGGTAAAGATCTGAACATCAAGAAAAGTGAGCGTACTTTTCTTATGTATCATTGTGAATTTGAGGTTGAATGAATTAGTGTTAATCAAATCAAAAAATTCCAACAATAATGCCTCTGAACCTTCCCAGACAAAGAAGACGTCGTCGATATACCTTAGCCATACTGCAATATGGCTAGTGTAATCGACAAGGTCCTCGTCGCTGAGAAGGGACTGCTCCCACTCCACCAGGTACAAATTGGTGTAGGATGGGGCACGAAATGTCCCCATCACTACGCCTTGCACCTTGAGGTAGTGGGAGCCGTCAAATTGAAAGGAATTGTGGTAAAGAATGAACTCCAATCCTCCACGGATGAATTCATTCAATGCCTTGTTGTAACGAGAGCCCTGCTGGAGGATCTGTGAAATGACAGCCAAACCTTTGGTATTGGGTATCGAACTATATAGGGCTTCTATGTCGATAGCCACTAAAATGGACTCAGTGTAAGACAGTTCATCAATTTTCGGCAGAAAATGAATTGTGTCCTTAATGAAGGATGGTAGGGTCAAAATAAAAGGTTGCAAGTAGGCATCGATCACTCGACTAAGGTTTTCCGCGATGCCACCGTTGCCAGAGACTATGGGGCGTCCGGTAGCATCAGATGGGTTTTTGTGGATCTTTGGAAGACTATAAAACATTGCCACCCTTGGGTGGCGGGTCCTAATGTACTCCCAAAGATCTTTTGAAATGGCACCTGTCGCATGGGCTTGGTCAACAAATTTGTAAAATTCTTTATTGAATCTATCAAGTAAGGTGGCTGGAATAGATTTGTACCAAGAACGATTGTCTAGGATTTTTTTGGCACATAGCTCTATAGTGGGAATTGTCCAGGCCTTGATTACAATAGATTGATTTTTACAAAGGTCTTCAAGAGCCTGAATTTCGTCTGTAGTTAGATTTTGTGGGGAAAGTTTCTTTAGTGGTAATTTGCAAATATCGTTGATAGTTTGTTTAAGAAAGATGGCCACATTGGGATTGATGTTCGGGGAGGGGAACTTAGGTTTTCTAAATAACGAGATTGGATTGAGGGTTGATTTTTTGATGTCCTCAAAGATTTTATCTAGATCTATTTGATCAATGTATTGTTTTCTTGAAACAGAATAGTAAGATCACGTAGAGCTTTGAACTCCCTCATGCTATAAGTGGACCAATGGGTATTGTCAATCTCAGTGTCATTCCTGGTATACATACACTTCAAGAGCAACTTGCGCACAAAGAGCTGTATGTCAGTAATGACTTCAAATATGTCAAAATTTGCCTCTGGGCAGAAACTTAAACCTTGTGACAGGAGATTTATTTCAGAAATAGTTAATAAATGTGATGATAAATTTATGACACTTGGGGATCTGGTTGTATCCGGACTTCAAACCTTTCCCTTCCTTCTTTGTTTGGGGGGAGCCCCTGGCCCCCCATATTATTATTAAAGTTTAAAGTTTTTTCCAAAGTTGGTTTTAGAAGTCCAAAGCCACACCGGGAAGGGAAAAAAAAATTGGAAAATGGATCTTAAAAGAAAATGCACAACTAAAAGATGTTATGGTCCAAAATAAATTACTGTATATACTCGAGTATAAGCCGACTCGAGTATAAGCCGAGGTACCTAATGTTGCCCAAAAAACTGGGAAACCTCACTGACCCGAGTATAAGCCGATGCCCCACTGTTCCCTAGCTCGCTGTTCCCTGTAAATATAAATTTTTACATTGTAATTATTACCTGTAAAGAAGTTGCGGCTGCGGCGTCCATCGTTCAAATTCCGCGGCGTCCATCGTTCGAATTCCGCGCTCTTTTCCTGTTCCTTACTTGATAGGCGAGTCTCAGCAGACACTCTCCGCCTATCACGATCATTCTCTCATCCTTAGTTTTCCCAGCAGACACTGTGTTGGGTATTCCGCCAATCACAGACGTCTGCTGGAAAACTGAGGATGAGAGAACGTTCGTGATAGGCGGAGAGTGTCTGCTGAGACTCGCCTATCAAGGAAGGAACAGGAAGAGACCGCAGAATTTTGAACGATGGACGCCGCGGAATTCGAACGATGGACGCCGCAGCTTCTTTACAGGTAATATTTACAATGTAAAATTTATATGACTCGAGTATAAGCCGAGGGGGGGACTTTCAGCCCCAAAAAAGGGCTGAAAATCTCGGCTTATACTCGAGTATATACAGTAATCACACTTCAGGAATTAAAAAAAAATACGGAATGGAGACTGATTGATGAGTGGCGGTACACCCAGCTAAAACATTTTTTCGAAAAATTACCTAAACCTATCAGAGCCAAAGAAAATTTAAGGCCGTTGGAGAAAATGTGCGAGGAAAAGGGGAAGAAGGGAGTTATTGCAAAGATTTACAAGATCTTAAATAACATAAAAAAGCCGGAGGTATTGCCATTCAAGAAGTGGGAAGAGGAATTGGGAGCACAAGTCCAAGAGCGTGAGATTAAACAAATGATTAAGAGGGTTCACTCAACTTTGGTTAATTGTAATATAATTGAAACTAATTATAAATGTCTCAACAGATGGTACCTAACCCCGGATAAGACGCACAGATATGCTACGGAAAAATCACAGTTATGCTGGCGAGGGTGTCAGGAAATTGGGACGATGGCCCACATACAGTAGGTGCCGCCGATATTGTGTTTCTATCGCACTCTCATCGCCGAGATTCTCGGCGACAGGAGTGCCGAGATGTCGGCAGCAGGGTGGCGACACGTGTCGCGCTCGCTGCAATGGCGAGGAGACGCGACACTGTATTGAGCGGGGATCCGACGTGGATTCCCGCCAATACCAGGCACTGCGTTTGGTATGAATCCTGAGCGGGAACTCCACGCCAATTTTTAAAGAAAAAACCGGAGTGGGTTCCCCCTCCAGGGGCATACCAGGCCCTTGGGTCTGGTCTGGATTTGAAGGGGAACCCTACGCCGAAAAAACGGCGTGGGGGTCCCCCTCAAGATCCAAACCAGACCCTTATCCGAGCATGCAACCTGGCAGGCCGCAGGGGAAGAGGGGGGGACGATAGCGCCCCCCCCTCCCTCCTGAACCGTACCAGGCCACATGCCCTCAACATGGGGGGTTTGGTGCTCTGGGGCAGGGGGGCGACCTGCGGCCCCCCCACCCCAGAGCACCCTGCCCCCATGTTGATGAGGACAGGGCCTCTTCCCGACAACCCTGGTCGTTGGTTGTCGGGGTCTGCGGGCGGGGGGCTTATCGGAATCCGGGAGCCCCCTTTAATAAGGGGACCCCCAGATACCGGCCCCCCACCCTATGTGAATAAGTATGGGGTACATCGTACCCCTACCCATTCACCTGGTGGAAAATAAATGGAAATAAAAACACAACACAGTTTTTAAAAGTATTTTATTGCACCGCTCCTGAGGTCTTCTTCCGACTTCGGGGGTCTCCGGTGTCGTCGCCGCGTTCTCCGGTTCTTTCTTCTGCCGGGCCTCCGCTAACTTCTTTTTAGCTCTTTTGCTAACGGAGGCCCGGTCTTCTCCGTCGTCTTCTTCTTCTCCCGCTCTCCGGTTCTTCTCCCACTCTCCGGTGTCGTCGCCGCGTTCTCCGGTTCTTTCTTCCGCCGGGCCTCCGCTAACTTCTTTTTAGCTCTTTTGCTAGCAGAGGCCCGGTCTTCTCCGTCGTCGCCGTCGGCATCTTCTTCCCTCTTCTCCTCCTCGATGTTGACTTGTCGCTTCCTCTCGCAGTAATGGTAAATCTTCGGTCCGCAGAGATTAATCTATTCTTCACATGACGTCACAGTCACATGCTCCGGGGCACATGTGCCCTGGAGCATGTGACTGTGACGTCATGTGCACATGTGCCCTGGAGCATGTGACTGTGACGTCATGTGAAGAATAGATTAATCTCTGCGGACCGAAGATTTACCATTACTGCGAGAGGAAGCGACGAGTCAACATCGAGGAGGAGAAGAGGGAAGAAGACGCCGACGGCGACGACGGAGAAGACCGGACCTCTGCTAGCAAAAGAGCTAAAAAGAAGTTAGCAGAGGCCCGGCGGAAGAAAGAACCGGAGAACGCGGCGACGACACCGGAGAGCGGGAGAAGAACCGGAGAGCGGGAGAAGAAGACGACGGAGAAGACCGGGCCTTCGTTAGCAAAAGAGCTAAAAAGAAGTTAGCGGAGGCCCGGCAGAAGAAAGAACCGGAGAACGCGGCGACGACACCGGAGACCCCCGAAGTCGGAAGAAGACCTCCGGAGCGGTGCAATAAAATACTTTTAAAAACTGTGTTGTGTTTTTATTTCCATTTATTTTCCACCAGGTGAATGGGTAGGGGTACGATGTACCCCATACTCATTCACATAGGGTGGGGGGCCGGTATCTGGGGGCCCCCTTATTAAAGGGGGCTCCCGGATTCCGATAAGCCCCCCGCCCGCAGACCCCGACAACCAACGGCCAGGGTTGTCGGGAAGAGGCCCTGTCCTCATCAACATGGGGGCAGGGTGCTCTGGGGTGGGGGGGCCGCAGGTCGCCCCCCTGCCCCAGAGCACCAAACCCCCCATGTTGAGGGCATGTGGCCTGGTACAGTTCAGGAGGGAGGGGGGCCGCTATCGTCCCCCCCTCTTCCCCTGCGGCCTGCCAGGTTGCGTGCTCGGATAAGGGTCTGGTTTGGATCTTGAGGGGGACCCCACGCCGTTTTTTCGGCGTAGGGTTCCCCTTTAAATCCAGACCAGACCCAAGGGCCTGGTATGCCCCTGGAGGGGGAACCCACGCCGTTTTTTTCCTTTAAAAATTGGCGTGGAGTTCCCGCTCAGGATTCATACCAAACGTAGTGCCTGGTATTGGCGGGAATCCGCGTCGGATCCCCGCCTATCGGCAATGCGTGTCGCTCATCGTGAAAGGAACATTTTTTCCTTTCCCGATGACGAGACAGCTCGGCGCTGGCTCTTGCGACGGAGCTCATAGGGTGTCAATATCGGCGGCACCTACTGTATGGTGGACATGCCCAAAAATTAAAAAATACTGGAGTGAGATAAGGAGAACCATCAGAGATATAACTAACATCGAAGTACCGGACGATCCGTGGGGATGTCTATTACATGGGATTCAGATGCCTAATAAATTGTATCTTAGAAGTTTAATCCCACAATTACTAAACGCAGCTAAGAGCCAAATTCCTATATATTGGCAAGATCCGGATAGCCCCAATCGGAAGGGATGGTGTAATAAATTAGACGAAATTCACAATATGGAATATCTAAGATCTAGTGATAGGGATTCAATGGAGGCATTTGAAGAAAAGTGGAAGGCGTGGACAGCCTATAAGTATACAATGGGTTACGCAGAGATAATGGGTGAATAATATAATAAGATATTAATAAAACAGAGAACGATAACGGAAGAAGTAGTTATGTTAGAAGGAAGAGGTCAGGAGTAAAGGGGAGGGGGGGTAGGGCATTCTATGAAAGGGATTGTATTATACGCCGTGTTTTGTATGAAAACTAATAAAGAAATAATTTTAAAAACTTGGAGAACCACAAATGATGTGAATCTATAGCAGAGACGATATTAAGGAATAAAACCACGAGCAAGTCTCTTGTTATGATTGAGTCTGAAGTGGTTAAAAAAAAAAAAAAGAAGTCCTAAGCATTGAGTGATCGTGCCTGAGTTGCAAGGACTATCGGAAATGGGTGGATCCGATTCTCCCACAGTGGTGTTTAGTTTCATATTGGTTTGTAACAAGGAACTGGAGTTAGTATGCAAATTTTCACTAATATGGTCTGAGTCAGCATCCATAATACGTTTTTTATTGTCTTGTTCTAGGCAACGACGATTATTCCGACTTTTTTGTCTAATTCTTCCTTTTTGAGAAGAGTCCCTTTCCTGTTGGCCCCGAGGTGGGATCTGGTTGGATCCAGACTACAAATGGGTCCAGACCTTTCCCTTCCTTCATTGTTCGGGGGGAGCCCCTGGCCCGCGGGGGGTTCCTGTCATCAGTTCTGCAAGCCCTGTGGGGAGTCTGTGGTGTCAGAGCCGCGAGACCTGCAGGTGGGGAGGGGGTTGCTGTCAGAGGCGCTGTCTGGGGGGGGGGGACCTGGTTACCTAACTGGTCAGCGGCAGACTTGATGTTTTTTTATTAATAAGTGCTCAAGGGTTCTTATGGACACAATTCCCAGGCCACCCACCTGTTGAAACCTCACTTTTATTGGTGTCTTATTGGTAGTTCTCTCTGAAACAGGTGCAATCATGCAATGCTCTATTTGATGATGTTGAAACAGGTGGGTGGCCTGGAGATTTCATCCACAAGAGCACTTATTAATAAAAAACGTTAAGTCTACCACTGACCCGTTTGGTAACCAGATGACCTCCCCTCACCAACAGCACCCCCCCGTGCCATTGTGTATTCCCATTTGCTCATGCAGGCGCATGCCCCTGATTACTCAATGGGTGCAATCTCCCAGTACCGTGAGGGTTCGGGCATCTGGGCTCTACTGAACCATTGTTTTTTTGTTTTTTTTTGCAGTGATGTTAAAGCTTTGCAGGATTGTCTGCATGTCTATAGGTGAAAACAAAAACATGTCCACCGCCCCCATCTATAGCTGGCTATCACGGTAAGTAGCATTGGAAGGCTAAAGCAGATAACAACATGGCCTGGGGAATGCCCAGGGAAAACCAAGCCTACTTACCGACCAGCTCGCTGACAACCAATTAACCTGTCTAACAGTATGCGTTAAAAACAGGGGTTTGTCCGCACGCATTTGCAAACGCATGCGTGAGCCACAGAGCCACGCCAAGGCCCCCTGGAGTCTGTGGTCCTACACTAACATTGAGTGTCCCCACAATGGAGGCACATGCATTCTGATGGTTAGATGAGGGCAGGTGGACTGAAGGGGAGCCACCCCTCCTTAAAGGTACAGGAGCACACCAAACACCCAGCGTAGCACAATGGCAGCAAAGGTGTTGGTGCACTGCTGGACCAATACAAGCACCATAGGTGAAAACAAAACCATGTCCACCGCCCCCATCTATAGCTGGCTATCACGGTAAGTAGCATTGGAAGGCTAAAGCAGATAACAAGCATGTGCCTCCATTGTGGGGACACTCAATGTTAGTGTAGGACCACAGACTCCAGGGGGCCTTGGCGTGGCTCTTTGGCTCACGCATGCGTTTGCAAATGCGTGCGGACAAACCCCTGTTTTTAACGCATACTGTTAGACAGGTTAATTGGTTGTCAGTGAGCTGGTCGGTAAGTAGGCTTGGTTTTTCCCTGGGCATTCCCCAGGCCATGTTGTTATCTGCTTTAGCCTTCCAATGCTACTTACTGTGATAGCCAGCTATAGATGGGGGCGGTGGACATGTTTTTGTTTTCACCTATGGTGCTTGTATTGGTCCAGCAGTGCACCAACACCTTTGCTGCCATTGTGCTACGCTGGGTGTTTGGTCTGCTCCTGTACCTTTAAGGAGGGGTGGCTCCCCTTCAGTCCACCTGCCCTCATCTAACCATCAGAATGCATGTGCCTCCATTGTGGGGACACTCAATGTTAGTGTAGGACCACAGACTCCAGGGGGCCTTGGCGTGGCTCTGTGGCTCACGCATGCGTTTGCAAATGCGTGCGGACAAACCCCTGTTTTTAACGCATACTGTTAGACAGGTTAATTGGTTGTCAGCGAGCTGGTCGGTAAGTAGGCTTGGTTTTTCCCTGGGCATTCTCCAGGCCATGTTGTTGTCTGCATGTCTAGCCCAGAGATGCAAGTGTCAAAAGGTACTCTTTTCCCCACATTGCATGCTGACCTATATACACCTATCTGTAATGCGACCTATATACCCTATCTGTAATGCGACCAATATAACCTATCTGTAATGCTGATCTATATATCCTATTTGTAATGCAACCTATATACCCTATCTGTATTGCGACCTATATACCCTCATCTGTGATGCTGAACTGTATACTCTGTCCTGTGATGTTGAGCTATATACTCTGTCCTGTGATGCTGAGCTGTATAGCAAGTGAAATACAGGGGGCGGAGTGGGTGGATTATATAAGTGATGTGGCTTAAGAGAAGTGGGATGGGTCAAAAAGGAAGGGAGGGGTCTGGCGCCCCCCCCCCCCATCCTAAAACTTCACCAGCCACCACTAGTACAGAATGTTATTATGTGGAATATAGAATATACAGTACAGCCTACAGAATAAGTTGGTATGGAATTGGGAATGCATAGCATGGCCTACAAAACTGGACAGCGTGGAATAGGAAATGTACAGCATAACAGCAGAATTCAGCAGTGTGGATTGGGGAATGCACAGTGCAGAGTACAAAATGAGGTGCTGTGGAATAAGGAATATACAATACAGTGTTCAGGTTAAGGTGGTGTGGATTAGGGAATGTACAACATAATGTACAGAATAAGGCTGTGTGGGTAAAGAAATGTACATTACAGGGTACAAAGTAAGTTGGTGTGGAATAAGGATTGTATAGCACAATGTGTTCAATGAGGTGATGTGAATTAGGCAATGTACAGCACAGGGTACAAAATAAGGTATTGTAGAATAGGGAATGTACAGTGCAACATACAAAATGGTACATAATAGAATAGGGAATGTATAGAACTGGTCTTACATATGTCTTACTTCTCCATTCTGTGTATATCAAGGTACTCTGTATGGTACATTGCATACTCCTGAACTATATACTGTACTGTATAGTACATAATTCTGACTGCTTCAATCGTTGTGCTGTATTGCACATTGCCTACTCACTGCGCTGTATAGTACCTTATGTTATTCTTTCTGCTCCACACTGTAAACTGTATAATTTCATATGCTTGGCCACTCCAAAGTATGCTCTACTGTATATTACCTACACCTGTATGCAACCCTAGATTGCATCATCTTGTACACCTGAGTAGGGGTGAAGAGGGGTAAGCAGGGACTACCCACCCCTCTCCATGAAAAATGCCCATGAAGGGAGGCTCTTATTCACCACCCACACACGCATCAAAGGCAGATCTCCCATCCATAGTAAAATAAATTAGTGAAAGGCCTCCTACTTTAACATTGCTGTTGTTGAGATGCTTACCATTACTTTGCTGTGTCACCACTCTCTTCTTGCTGCTTCTTTGTTGTTCAGACTATGAATGTATAAAATTGTTTCAAATAATCAAAGAGGCCACTAAACCGTATCAGTGCAGCCCCTGCAGCCAAAATTAGTAAAATAAATCAACTAGAGCAAGTGCTCCAGAATAAAGAGGCTGAATTCAAGGGACACACATGGCATATACCAGACAGTAATCATAGCTTGGATAAGTAGTAAAAAAAATTATTAGCATAAATATTACAAAAATCACACTTACAACAAAAATCACACAAAAAGGTATACTATTCTACCACGCATTTAACCACTTAAGCCCCAGACCATTTGGTAGCTAAAGGACCAGAGGTGAATTCAGAATTTTGCACTGCGCTGCTTTAACTGTAAATTGTGCGGACATGCAATGTTGTACCCAAACAAAATTTGCGTCCTTTTCTTCCCACAAATAGAGCTTTCTTTTAATGGTATTTGATTGCCTCTGCGATTTTTATTTTTTGCGATATAAACGGAAAAAGACCGAAAATTTTGAAAAAAAATGATATTTTCTACTTTTTGTTATAAGAAAAATCGAATAAACTCAATTTTAGTCATACATTTAGGCCAAAATGTATTCAGCCACATGTCTTTAGTAAAAAAAAAACGTCAACAAGTGTATATTTATCGGTTTGCGCAAAAGTTATAGCGTTTACAAACTAGGGTACATTTTCTGGAATTTACACAGCTTTAAATTTATGACTGCCTATCTCATTTCTTGAGGTGCTAAAATGGCAGGGCAGTACAAAACCCCCCCAAATGACCCCATTTTGGAAAGTAGACACCCCAAGGAAATTGCTGAGAGGCATGTTGAGCCCATTGAATATTTTTTTTTTGTCCCAAGTGATTGAATAATGACAAAAAATAAATAAATAAATAAATTACAAAAAGTTGTCACTAAATGATATATTGCTCACACATGCCATGGTTATATGTGGAATTGCACCCCAAAATACATTCTGCTGCTTCTCCTGAGTACGGGAATACCACATGTGTGGGACTTTTTAGGAGCCTAGCCACGTACGGGACCCCGGAAACCAAGCACCGCCTTCAGGATTTCTAAGGGCGCAAATTTTTGATTTCACTCCTCACTGCCTATCACAGTTTTGAAGGCCATAAAATGCCAAAATAGCACAAAACCCCCCCAAATGACCCCATTTTAGAAAGTAGACACCCCAAGGAAATTGCTGAGAGGCCTGTTGAGCCCATTGAATATTTTTTTTTTGTCCCAAGTGATTGAATAATGACAAAAAAAAAAAAATTACAAAAAGTTGTCACTAAATGATATATTGTTCACACATGCCATGGTTATATGTGGAATTGCACCCCAAAATACATTTTGCTGCTTCTCCTGAGTACGGGGATACCACATGTGTGGGACTTTTTAGGAGCCTAGCCGCGTACGGGACCCCGAAAACCAATCACCGCCTTCAGGATTTCTAGGCACAAATTTTTGATTTCACTCCTCACTACCTATCACAGTTTTGAAGGCCATAAAATGCCAAAATAGCACAAAACCCCCCCAAATGACCCCATTTTGGAAAGTAGACACCCCGAGCTGTTTGCTGAGAGACATGGTGAGTATTTTACAGCTCTCATTTTTTTTTGAAAATGAAGAAAGAATTTTTTTTTTTTTAAATTTTTTTTTTTAAATTTTCAAAACTTTGTGACAAAAAGCGAGATCTGCAAAATACTCACAATACCTCTCAGCAAATAGCTTGGGGTGTCTACTTTCCAAAATGGGGTCATTTGGGGGGGTTTTGTGCCATCTGGGCATTCCATGGCCTCCGAAACTGTGATAGGCAGTGAGAAGTGAAATCAAAAATTTACACCCTTAGAAAGCCTGAAGGCGGTGATTGGTTTTTGGGGTCCCGTACGCGGCTAGGCTCCCAAAAAGTCTCACACATGTGGTATCCCCGTACTCAGGAGAAGCAACAGAATGTATTTTGGGGTGTAATTCCACATATGCCCATGGCATGTTTGAGCAATATATCATTTAGTGACAACTTTGTGCAAAAAAAAAAAAAAAATTGTCTTTTTTCCGCAACTTGTGTCAACATATAAAATATTCCATGGACTCGACATGCCTCTCAGTATATAGCTTGGGGTGTCTACTTTCCAAAATGGGGTCACTTGGGGGGGTTTTGAACTGTTCTGGCATTTTATACACAACATTAGGAAGCTTACATCCACTCTTCTGACCACTTGAAGACAAAGCCCTTTCTGACACTTTTTGTTTACATGAAAACATATTTTTTTTTGCAGGAAAATTATGTTGAACCCCCAAACATTATATATATTTTTAAAGCAAAGGCCCTACAGAATAAAATGGTGGGTGTTGCATTTTTTTTTTCTAAACAGTATTTGCGCAGCGATTTTTCAAACGCATTTTTTGGGGAAAAAATACACTTTTTTTTATTTTAATGCACTAAAACACACTATATTGCCCAAATGTTTGATGAAATAAAAAAGATGATCTTAGGCCGAGTACATAGATACCAAACACGACATGCTTTAAAATTTCGCACAAACGCGCATTGGCGACAAACTACATACATTTTTAAAAGCCTTTAAAAGCCTTTACAGGTTACCCCGTTAGATTTACAGAGGAGGTCTACTGCTAAAATTACTGCCCTCGATCTGACCTTCACGGTGATACCTCACATGCATGGTGCAATTGCTGTTTATATATGACGCCAGACCGACGCTTGCGTTCGCCATTGGGCAAGAGCAGGGCAGGACAGGGGTGCTTTTTTTTTTTATATTATTAATTTATTTATTTATTTATTTTTTTAAATTGTTCCTTCCATGTTTTTTTTTTTTATCATTTTTATTGTTATCTCAGGGAATGTAAATATCCCCTATGATAGTAATAGGTAGTGACAGGTACTCTTTTTTTGAAAAAACTGGGGTCTAGACCCTAGATCTTTCCTCTGCCCTCAAAGCATCTGACCACACCAAGATCGGTGTGATAAAATGCTTTCCCAATTTCCCAATGGCGCTTTTTATATCCGGGGTTGGGTCATTCCCTCCCACTGCTTGTAAAAGCAGTCCAGAGGCTAATTAGCCACTAGGGTTGCTTTTACATTAAAGCCGGCCGCTGGCTGAAAAGAATGATACCAAGATGATACCTAAACCCGCAGGCATC
Organism: Rana muscosa; assembly: GCA_029206835.1. Taxonomy (NCBI): domain Eukaryota; kingdom Metazoa; phylum Chordata; class Amphibia; order Anura; family Ranidae; genus Rana; species Rana muscosa. Next base: position 82,290,133 of record CM055122.1, on the reverse strand, counting down.
AATCTGGTATAACCATTCAAATTCCAGCAACATACCAGTACGTTGCTGGTCCTTGTTGGACATGTATTGTAATCTTTTTTTTTCATGCAGCCAGGTGGCTGAACGAAAAAAGAGATTGATCGGTGGGTATGCCCACCATTAGAATACCGCCCTTCATCCACCCACTTCTAATGATGGGCATACATGCACCATTTATATATGCCGAAGCATGGGGGCATCCTCCCGCAAAAAAGTTATGCCGCACACACATGGTCGGACTTTTCCACGGGCAAGCCTCCGTCGGAATTTCGACCGTATGTACGCGGCATTAGGAGCAAAATCGCTCCTCCGCCCCTGCTGCCCCAATGCTTCGGCATATTTGCTTCTTTTTTTTTTTAACTGTGGTGGTGAAATCACCTCCTACAGCACTGGAGTCGCAGGGATCAGGCCTGTCTCTGCGAACGCTGCAGTTATGTGTGTTGTGTTTTGTAAGTGACAGTGATTGATTGATACTGCACTTGGGTGGCCTGGGCTGGACGGAGGGGCAAAACGCAGGTGCTAGCAGGTATATGGGCTGATCCCGCTAACACTGCGTTTTTGGGAACCCTAAACTGCTGGGGACGCTAGTATAGATCTGATCAGATCAGATATTGATCTGTTCAGATACTATACAACTAAGGGAGGTGTATGCTTCACGCGTGGGTGTTAGCGTTACTGGCACTAACCTGACGCTGCCTGGGGTGTGACGCAGACCCTCTCTGACGCTAAAACCTAATTGATATCACCCGCCGGGCGATCAGGGGGTTAAACCTTTATTGGGTTATATACGGCGGGTGCCCTGACACTATAAAAAGCAAACTAACTAACCAGCGTCACCCGTAACACTTATATGATGATTACTGGTGAAAGGGTTAACTAGGGGCAATTAGGGGGTTAAAACCTTTATTAGATAATATATGGGGGTACCTGACGCTATAAAAACCTGCGGCGAACCTAAAAAAAATTACTGGCTACCGATCTGCATCACCGACGCTAAGACATCGATCAGAAAAATGATCGCTTAGCGACAGTGGTGATAGGGGGTGAAAGGGTTACCTGGGGGGCGATCAAGGGGGTTAAACCTTTATTAGATCATTTATGGGGGGTACCCGACGCTATAAAAACCTGCGGCGAACCTAAAAAAATTACTGGGTACCGATCTGCATCACCGACGCCAAGACAGCGATCAGAAAAATGATCGCTTAGTGACAGTGGTGATAGGGGGTGAAAGGGTTACCTGGGGGGCGATCAAGGGGGTTAAACCTTTATTAGATAATTTATGGGGGTACCCGACGCAATAAAAACCTGCGGCGAACCTAAAAAAAAAATACTGGCTACCGATCAGCATCACCGACGCTAAGACATCGATCAGAAAAACGATCGCTTAGTGACAGTGGTGATAGGGGGTGAAAGGGTTACCTGGGGGGCGATCAAGGGGGTTAAACCTTTATTAGATAATTTATGGGGGTACCCGACGCTATAAAAACCTGCGGCGAACCTAAAAAAAATTACTGGGTACCGATCTGCATCACCGACGCCAAGACAGCGATCAGAAAAATGATCGCCAAGCGACGGCGGTGCTAGGGGGTGAAAGGGTTATCTGGGGGGTGATCAAGGGGTTAAACCTTTATTAGGGGGGGTTAGGGGGCTACACTGGACCTAAAACTAAATGTAGTGACACTTTTACAGTCACAAATGTCACTGATTGCAGTGATCAGTAAATAAATGGTCACTGCAATCAGTGACACTGTGACTGGAGGCTGGGGGGTGATCTGGGGGGGCTGGGGGTGATCTGGGGGGGCCTGGGGGGGGCGATTTATGTGCCTATGTGTGCTGGTGTTAGTGTAGTGTTAGTGCACTGACCTGTGTGTCTTCTCTTGTACGACGCTCGGTATATGTGAGCGCCGCACAGGAGATGACATCACTTCCTCCTGCTTTCTCTATCTGTGTAAACATTACACAGACAGAGGGGGCATTTCTATTCGCCGGGAGCGATCGCGCGGGGGGGTGGTCGGAATCGAACGGCCGCCCCCCCATCTCGGAACGCTCCCAGACGAATTCCGACCGCTCACTGTACAGAAGGGGGGTCCGATCGGACCCCCCAACTGTACAAAGGCAATCACGTATGCTCTACGTGATTGTGCCTGTCGGTGCCATTGTGCCGACGTATATATACAGTGAGCGGTCGTTAAGTGGTTAAGAAAACAGACAATGTTGTCTCTAACTCCCCTATACCATGGCAACCATGGCCCTTTTAGGAACACAGCACATGAGCATATTAACCACTTAGCGCCCACCTGCAATGACGAGCGGCCGGTGTAGGCAAAGCGATGTACTCGTTTGTCGCTGCCTACTTCCAGGTTTACTGTGCATTCATGCCCCCCCCCCCTCTCAGCTGTGATTGTACACAATGGTACCCTGTCAGCAAGACCCAACCAATGATACATGGACAGGACCTGCTGATCGTCTGTCAAAAACTGTGTGTGTGTTTTTATTTATTTTTGGTGAATGGGTAGGGGTACTATGTACTCCATACTTATTCACATGGGGGGCTGGAATCTGGGGGCCCCCTTGTTAAAGGGGCTTCCAGATTATGACCCGCAGAGCCCCGCCCCAAAGCCCCCCATGTGGCCTGGTATGGTTCGGGGGGAGGGGGCACTCGCTCACCCCCCCTTTGCTGGCCTACCAGGCTGTATGCTCGGATAAGGATCTGGTATGGATTTTTGGGGGGACCCCATGTCTTTTTTCTTTTTTTTTAATTAAACATTTTTTCTATTGTCGACAATGGTATTGAATTGACGGCAATTTAAATGTCTTTTTTCTTTATAAATGTCAGTTTTGCTACAGCAGGTTCTATACATGGTACAGATCTGCCACTTTACAGGCACACTAAGGGGACCACCCAGGCACTATATATAAAGGATTTTTTCATTTTCATTGTTTCACGTTAAGCATCATTAAAATCATTGCTCCTGCAAAAACAATATTTAAAAAAATAAAATAATTAATTGATACATGGCAGTACCCAGGCCCCCATACCCTTTTTACGGCCAATAACTTATATAAAACCCTTCAAAATGGGCACTTTTGATTATTCAAGTTCAGATCCCATAGACTTTAACAGTGTTTGGAGTTCAGGTACAAACTCTTACAATGTTCAAGAGTTCTGACGTGAACCGAACCGGGGGGGGGGGGTGTTCGGCCCAACTCTAGCAGACATACTAGTTGTTCCATGTTGAAGTTAAACCGACACTTCAGGACAAAATTATTTGAACCTGGATGATATCTCTGTACAGGGTCCAATGCTGTCACGTACCTGACGGTGACGAGCCCGGATTTGCAGAGGAAGGCCTCACTTACGGCTCCCACCAGCGGCCCCTGGTAGTGTAACAGAAGGCGCGGAGGTAGGAGGGGTACGAGTGCCTGGCAGGATCAACCAAGGTAGAGGTAATTCCGAAGACTAGGCTGGGTCCAGGCACACAGGAAGTACGGCAGACAGAACTGGAACAAGGAACACAGGAACACAGCAAGCGTAACTGGAACAGCTACAGCAGACCGGACCGGAACCAGGAACGCAGGAAACCAGCAGGCAGAACTGGAACCAAGGACACGGGAACACAGCAGGCAGAACTGGAACCAGGAACACCGGAACACAGCAGACAGGACTGGAACCAGGGGTAGTAAGATTGGTCGGACATGCCGGGTCGGTTAACTGGCTGGCAGCAAAGGTACAGGAGGATCAGGCAGAGGAGAAGTCACAACAAGCCAGAGGTCAGATGCAGGCGGAAAACTGGAGAGGTCACAGGCAAGCCGGGTCAGATGCAGGTAAGACTTAGGATCAGGTTATCAGGTACTAAACGCTGTAGAGCAGACAGCAGGGACTGTCTGTCATTGACAGGTTTAAATAGGCCTTCTGGCGCCACCTGCGGAACGCGCGCGCGCACCTGCAGAACGCGCGCGCGCACCTGCAGAATGCACCCGCAATTGGGAACCAGGAAGTCTGGGGCACCTGTTTCTGGCAGGATCTCCGTGACATTGCACCCCTCCAAGGGGCAGCCTCCGGATGCCCATCCGGGTAAACCTTTCAGGGTGAGACCTCTTGAAAGACTGCACCAGGCTCCTGGCATGGATGTTCTCCTCAGGTTCCCAAGAGTTTTCTTCGGGTCCGTAGCCCTTCCATTTAATCAGGAATTGGTTCCGGTTATTTCTTCTCCTGAAGTCCATGATAGCTTCCACTTCAAATTCCTGCTCACCGTCTATAATGATCGGATCAGGGCGAGCCGGGCTTCGACCTGGAAATGGGTTGGAGACTGAAGGTTTCAGCAGAGAGACATGGAAAACCGGATGGATTTTAAGAGAGTCAGGGAGTTCCAGCTCATAAGCCACTTCATTAATCTTCCTTTTGACAGGGAACGGCCCTAAGAATTTGGGGCCCAGTTTTTTAGAAGGGCATGCCATCCTTAGGTTTATGGTGGATAGCCATACTTTGTCGCCGGGTGTCAACACTAATTCACCCCGTCTCTTCCTGTCGTAGATCGTTTTGTTGTGTTCCTGAGTCTTGGTCATGGTTTCTTGCAGAAGTTGGTTGTTAGCCGAAAAAAAATTAAACTTTTCCTGGACTGCAGGCACAGAGCACTCAGGAAGGGAATTGGGCAGAAATGTAGGGTGAAAACCGTAGTTTGCGAAGAATGGAGTCTGACTGGTAGCGGAATGGATAGAGTTATTATAGGCAAACTCGGCCAACGGAAGCAGGGAAATCCAGTCGTCCTGAGCAAAAGAGGAGAAGCAGCGCAGGTACTGCTCGAGGGTCTGATTCGTCCTCTCAGTCTATCCGTTGGTCTGGGGGTGGTAAGCAGAGGAAAATGATAATTCTATCTCCAGAGTCTTGCAGAGGGATCTCCAGAACCGGGAGGTAAATTGTACCCCCCGATCGGAGACAATATTGGCTGGTACCCCGTGGAGTCTGACGACCTCTCTGATGAACACCTGTGCGGTTTCAGGAGCTGAGGGAGTCCCTTTCATAGGAACGAAATGTGCCATCTTGGACAGGCGGTCCACTATCACGAAGATAGTGGTATGGTTCTCAGCCGGGGGCAACTCAACAATGAAGTTGATGGACAACATTCTCCAGGGCCTCTCTGGAACGGGTAAGGGTCTCAGTAGTCCCCAGGCCTTGGATCTGGAACCCTTGTTTCGGATGCAAATTGTACAAGAGTCCACAAACCTCCTACAGTCTTCGCATAACCGAGGCCACCAGAAGGTGCGCTGTACCAAGTCAGTGGTCTTGGCAACGCCAAAATGCCCGGCAAGGACGTTGTCGTGGCAGAGTTCCAGCGCGGTTATTCTTAACTCCTCAGGTACGTAGATCCTATTCTGGTACCACAACAGTCCATCCTTAGCCTGTAATTCCGGCTCTGAGAAGGGTCTCTGCCCAGTGGAGGCTTGTTTGACCCGGGTAAATAGGTCCTCCTGTAGAAGAAGGAAATTTCCAGGGGCAAGGATGGTTTCAGGCGGAGAGGTTTCCTTAGACTTATGAAATATCCGAGACAGGGCATCGGGTTTAATGTTCTTGGAACCAGGACGATAAGTAACGTGAAAAGAGAACCGGGAGAAGAAGAGTGCCCACCTGGCTTGTCGTGGTTTCAATCTTCTTGCGGCCTTCAGGTACTCCAGGTTTTTGTGGTCAGTAAATATCAGAATCGCTCCCTCCAGCAGGTACCGCCATTCCTCCAATGCAGACTTGATCGCCAGTAATTCCCGGTCCCCCACGTCGTAGTTCCTCTCTGCTGCAGATAGTTTGCGAGAGAAGAAAGCTACTGGGTGGAGCAAGGCCCTGGCCCCCTGTCTTTGGGACAGTATTGCTCCTATCGCAATTTCGGAGGCATCTACCTCAAGTACGAATGGCAACGAGGAATCTGGGTGTTTCAGGATGGAGGCAGGGGTAAAGAGACCTCGAAGGCCTTTTGGGCCTCAGGGGACCAGTGGAAGCGGGTTCCTTGTTTAGTTAGCTGGGTAATGGGTGCGATGATGTCCGAGAACCCCCTGATGAATTTGCGGTAGAAGTTGGCGAATCCAACGAAACGTTGGATTCCCTTCTTGTCCGACGGTACTGGCCAGTCCAGGATTGCGGCAATCTTTTGAGGATCCATCTTGATGCCCTCGCTGGAGATGATTAACCCCAGGAATGATATACTTTCCAGATCAAATTCACATTTCTCGGCCTTCGCATACAGGCCATGCTGGCGAAGCCGACCCAACACACTTTTGACTTGCCTGCGGTGAGAATCAAGGGAGGAAGAAAAGATTAGTATATCATCAAGATAAACAATGACAAAGAGGTCTAGGAAGTCCCGAAGTACATTGTTAATAAAGTACTGGAATGTAGCAGGGGCGTTACACAAGCCAAAGGGCATTACCAGGTACTCGAAATGCCCATATCGGGTACGGAAAGCAGTCTTCCACTCATCCCCCTCCTTGATGCGGACCAGGTTGTAGGCTCCGCGGAGATCAAGCTTGGTAAAAATTATGGCAGTCCCCAGTCTCTGAAACAGTTCCAGTACCAGGGGGCGAGGGTAACGATTTTTTACTGTAATTTTATTCAGTTCACGGTAATCCACACAGGGTCGAAGGGTATGGTCCTTTTTTTCTACGAAAAAGATGCCTGCACCTGCTGGGGATGTGGAAGGGTGAATGAACCCCTTTTGCAGGTTCTCATCAACATAGTTCTTTAATGCCCCTTGTTCTACCTCTGTTAAGGGGAAGATTCTGCTGAACGGAATTTCTGCTCCTTGAAGTAGGTCGATGGGGCAATCATAGGCCCGATGGGGTGGTAGAGTCTTTGCCCCTTGTTTGCTGAATACGTCGAGGAAGTCGTGGTAAACCTCAGGGATGGATTGACGTATTCCAGCTTCTGTATCAATGTACAGTAAGGAGGCCGGCCCAGGGGGTTCGTGCAAGCCGCAGGACTGCTGGCAATAGGGAGAAAGGAAGGTAACCACCCCCGTGGCCCAGTTGATGGTGGGATTGTGGGCTTGTAACCAAGGCATACCGAGGATCATAGGAAACAATGGAGAGGAGATAATGTCCAGACATAGGTATTCTTGGTGGGTTCCAGAGATGGTAGAGATGGTAACGGGTATAGGGGCGGTCTCCTGGACCATGGGTCCAGACTTTATGACTGACCCATCAGCCAGATGAACACATAGTCCATGGGTCTTGGTAAGAAGGGGGATCTGGTGTTTGACGGCAAAGGCTGAGTCCATAAAACAGCTGCAAGCCCCAGAATCAATAATGGCGGGCACTTGCAGAGTCCTTCCTGGGAGCTGTAACGAGACAGAAAGAGCAAGGTGAGATGTGGATTTGGCCCGTGGGTTGGTCATGTTAGGAGAAACTGAAAAGCACTTACGAAGCTTCAGGGGACAGTTTCTAACGAAGTGTCCGGGTTCCCCGCAGTACAGGCACAAGTTATTCGTTCGGCGATGCTGGCGTTCCTCTGGAGTGAGGGATGGACGAAGGACTCCGAGCTGCATTGGCTCAGGCGCGTCAGTTGTGGGGGCTGGAGGTGCAGCAGGAGCCGGGTACAGATGGCTAGGAGCCCGGGAAAGCATCCAGGTCGGGCGGGAGAAGCCCGTAGCCCTCTCAGCCCTCCGTTCCCTCAGACGTCGGTCAATCTGAATAGTTAAGTCAATCAACAGGTTCAGGGTCTGCGGTACACCGACTCTAGCAAGCTCGTCCTTCAGGGGGTCGGAAAGTCCTATGCAGAACTGATGGCGGAGGGTGGCCTCATTCCAATTGGTATCCGCGCTCCACCGCCTGAATTCGGCTACATAGTCCTCTGCCGCTCTGCGCCCCTGCTGAAGGGTACGCAAGGCGGTTTCTGCGGTTACTGAGAGCTGGGAGTATTCATATAACTGGGCCATGGCATCGAAGAAGGCAGCAAGGCTGATTAAAGTCACATCTTTCCGTTCCAAGAGACGATGGGCCCAGCTCTGAGGGTCTCCGGAGAGCAAGGAAATCACAAAGCCCACCTTGGTGGCCTCTAAAGAGAAGGTGCGAGGCTGTAGGGCAAAGTACAGTTCACAAGAATTACGAAAGGCCCTAAACTTGCTCCGATCCCCGGAGAATCTTTCGGGTGTAGGAACCTTGGGTTCAGGAGGAAGCATGACAACTGTGGGTGTGGATCCTGTCCCGGCTGTGGAGGTGGAGGCATGAGGGCCCCCTTGGGCAACAGAGGGATTGGAGAGGGCCCGCACTTGTTCTTCCAGGTGGGTGTAGCCTTGTTGAAGGCTCTTGACTGCTTCAGTCAATTCTGCCAGGTGCCGGCAAAGTTCCTCCATAGGTGAGGCTCCTTGCTCGGGCTCAGACATGGCTGTCTGCTACTGTCACGTACCTGACGGTGACGAGCCCGGATTTGCAGAGGAAGGCCTCCCTTACGGCTCCCACCATGGGCCCCTGGTAGTGTAACAGAAGGCGCGGAGGTAGGAGGGGTACGAGTGCCTGGCAGGATCAACCAAGGTAGAGGTAATTCCGAAGACTGGGCTGGATCCAGGCACACAGGAAGTACGGCAGACAGAACTGGAACCAGGTACACAGGAACACAGCAAGCGGAACTGGAACAGCTACAGCAGACCGGACCGGAACCAGGAACGCAGGAAACCAGCAGGCAGAACTGGAACCAAGGACACGGGAACACAGCAGGCAGAACTGGAACCAGGAACACTGGAACACAGCAGACAGGACTGGAACCAGGGGTGGTAAGATTGGTCGGACAAGCCGGGTCGGTTAACTGGCTGGCAGCAAAGGTACAGGAGGATCAGGCAGAGGAGAAGTCACAACAAGCCAGAGGTCAGATGCAGGCGGAAAACTGGAGAGGTCACAGGCAAGCCGGGTCAGATGCAGGTAAGACTTAGGATCAGGTTATCAGGTACTAAACGCTGTAGAGCAGACAGCAGGGACTGTCTGTCATTGACAGGTTTAAATAGGCCTTCTGGCGCCACCTGCGGAATGCGCGCGCGCACCTGCAGAATGCGCCCGCAATTGGGAACCAGGAAGTCCGGGGCGCCTGTTTCTGGCAGGATCTCCGTGACAAATGCCCTGTAACTGCTAAGCAGAGCTGAGGGAGATAAATCTAGGCCAGGCAATGTTAGATTACTCCAAACTGGCAGTGGATTAAATGAAGGCGGAGCACGGGAACAGCAATACCATAGTAGTCTAAAGGGTTAATAGCTCAGGCGTTGAATACAAGACAGGCAAGGTGTTAGTAGCCAAGCACAGCAATGATGACAGTGTGCACTGCAGAGGTCAATGCAAAGCGGATAGGCAGCATTACTCAGCAGACGACATAAAGGGTTAACATCCAGAAAGTTGTTAGTTAAATGAAGCGGCATATATTCTTAAGCTCACAGTTTATTGTATGTACAGGTATGTACAGAGTAAGCAGAGAGAAGGAGCTTGCAGTACAGCTTATAATCTCACCCACTCTGGGATATAGACATGAAGCTGTCAAAGCCGCTGGCTCCTCTCTGCGAAAGCTGCTGATGGCCGCTCCGGGATCTTAGGTATTTAGGATGTTACAAGGTGACAGACTCCTCTCTGCACTGAGTGTTGTCTGATGGCTCCTGCTCCAGAAACTGCAGGCTGCTTCATCCACAGGCCAACACATCAATATGCCTGTCACATATATGGTAACTCTCCCTGCTCCAGCACTAAGATGGGAGCTTCCTTAGCTGAAAAAGATTGGAGGGCTTAGTTCTTCTTTAAATTCTCATTGAACATTGGGGAAGGAGTTCCTTGTGACATTGCAGCCCGTATTTGTTAATGTAGGCTCAGTCCCAGCACTATAGAGTGTGTCTGCTGACAAAGTCCCTTGCAGGCCTAAAGAGTTGTTCTTGCATCTACCATACAAGTACCATTCAATAAGTGTTCACATGTATTCTCCTGGTACATAATCATTTTATTGTAAATAGAGGGAAAATTAATGCGGAGCGCCATGTGAATGCTGTCCATATATGATATACAGTTATATACAGTATAATGTACGGTTAATATATATAATATTTCTGCATAACTGAAACATATTTTTCCTTTACCATTGCTGCTGTGCTAACTAAAGATTGCATTTACCTTTATACAGTTATACAAATTCACTTGTGTGTTCTGAAGCTATATAAATTTTGCAATTGAAAATTGCTGAATTGTTGTCATGATCTAAACACTGCTCACTTAAGCGAAAAATGGTTTTCAGTTTTACAAGTCTTTAGAAATAAAATGTACCATCAGAAAATATCTTTCACTCTAACATTGTCTCTGTATACACATTTCTGGTTCTGTAACTGCAATAGTTTCCTTAAAGTGCTTGTCATAAAATAATAACTTTGAAATACATGTTCACTTAATAAAAAAAAAATCCTAGCCCCCTTGATAGGGATGAGCTCGGTGTTCGAGTCGAACATAGGTTCGACTCGAACATCGGCTGTTCGCGCGTTCGGCGAACAACGAACGATTTGGGCCGTTCGCGCCAAATTCGAGTGACGCGAACGGCCCACAATACACTGCGCCATCGCAGTGTAATCCCGGCGCTGTGATTGGCCAAGCATGCACTGTGACCCTGCATGCTTGGCCAATCACAGCGCCGGCAGCGAGGAGAGCAATGATTGGCCACAGGCAGGATGCCTGTGGCCAATTATAGCTGAGGGGGTTTAGTACACGCACCACACTATAAAAGGCCGCCACCGCGGCGGCCTTGTGTAGTGTGTTCCGGAGCAGGGAAAGTGAAGGATAGGCAGGGACAGTGTCAAATCTTGTCAAATCTATTCTTTGCTAAACCTTGTGTGTAGGGACAGAGAAGGATAGGCAGGGAGAGTGTCAGTGTCATATTCTTTGCTAAACCTTGTGTGTAGGGAGAGAGAAGGATAGGCAGGGAGAGTGTCAGTGTCATATACTTTGATAAACCTTGTGTGCAGGGAGAGAGAAGGATAGGCAGGGGACAGTGTCAGTGTCATATTCTTTGCTAAACCTTGTGTGCAGGGAGAGAGAAGGATAGGCAGGGAGAGTGTCAGTGTCATATCCTTCGATAAACCTTGTGTGCAGGGAGAGAGAAGGATAGGCAGGGGACAGTGTCAGTGTCATTGTTGCTAAGCCTCCTGCACATTATACACCTGAAGTTAGCCCGTATTGCTGCTTTTTCCTGGTGTGTTACACCAACAGGATTTTGCGGCACTTACAGCGGGCGGAGTGTACCTCCTGACCATATTACACCTTAACTTAGCCTGTATTGCTGCTTTTTCCTGGTGTGTTACACCAACAGGATTTTGCGGCACTTACAGCGGGCGGAGTGTGCCTCCTGACCATATTACACCTTAACTTAGCCTGTATTGCTGCTTTTTCCTGGTGTGTTACACCAACAGGATTTTGCGGCACTTACAGCGGGCGGATTGTACCTCCTGACCATATTACACCTTAACTTAGCCTGTATTGCTGCTTTTTCCTGGTGTGTTACACCAACAGGATTTTGCGGCACTTACAGCGGGCGGAGTGTACCTCCTGACCATATTACACCTTAACTTAGCCTGTATTGCTGCTTTTTCCTGGTGTGTTACACCAACATGATTTTGCGGCACTTACAGCGGGCGGAGTGTGCCTCCTGACCATATTACACCTTAACTTAGCCTGTATTGCTGCTTTTTCCTGGTGTGTTACACCAACAGGATTTTGCGGCACTTACAGCGGGCGGAGTGTACCTCCTGACCATATTACACCTTAACTTAGCCTGTATTGCTGCTTTTTCCTGGTGTGTTACACCAACAGGATTTTGCGGCACTTACAGCGGGCGGAGTGTACCTTCTGACCATATTACACCTTAACTTAGCCTGTATTGCTGCTTTTTCCTGGTGTGTTACACCAACAGGATTTTGCGGCACTTACAGCGGGCGGAGTGTACCTCCTGACCATATTACACCTTAACTTAGCCTGTATTGCTGCTTTTCCCATTTCCCTGCAGGCCATTAGAATGTCTGGAAGGCAAACAAGGAGAGGCAGACAGTCAGGAGCCAATAAAAGAGGGCAAGCAGGCTCTGTGTCTAGAGACAACAGTGCTGGTCGTGGACGCGGTGCATCGCCATTAGCACGTGGCCATGGGACACGCTTGTCCTTCTTTTCGGCAGCTGGACGTGTTGAGCCGCATCATGCCGAAGACTTGGTAGAGTGGATGACCAAGCCCTCCTCATCCTCCTCATCCTCTCTCACCCAGGCTCAGGGTACTGGCAAAGCAGCTGCCAAAGCGTCCTCTTCCCTGGTATCAATGTCATCATCAGTCACTCCTTCCCTAGACCAACCATGTCCTCCTGAGGAGTCCCCCGAACTGTTTGAGCACAGTGTTGGGTACATGCTCCAGGAGGATGCCCAGCGTTTCGAAGGGTCTGATGATGATACCCAGCTAGAGGAAGGCAGTAGCGTGAGAGCAGAGAGAGGGGATGCTCAAGAAGGACACCAATCTGGCAGTCATGTTCCAGCAGCTGCAGCATACTGCCAGATTGGCTCCAGTGATGAGGAGGGAGGGGATGATGAGGTCACTGACTCCACGTGGGTGCCTAATAGGAGAGAGGAGGAGGAGGAGGAGGAGGAGGATGATGAGGAGGAGGCACATCTCCAATGAGGCAGGATGCCCTCGGGGGGCCAGCGTAAGGGCAGCACACCGACGGAATCACACCGCAGAGCTCCGCCCGTGCAGGGCGCTGCCTCTGCCCGTTATTCAAAAAGTTCTTTGGTGTGGGCCTTTTTTGAGTCGAGTGCATCAGATCGCACAGCTGCTGTTTGCAACATATGTCTCAAGCGTATATCGCGTGGCCAAAACATCACCCGCTTGGGCACCACATGCTTGACCAGACATATGTTGACCTGCCATGCAGCTCATTGGCAAGCCTACCTTAAAGACCCACAACAAAGAACAAAGCTGACCTCTTCTTGCACCGCATCAGCTGGGATCTCCAACCTCACTATACCTTCAGTCCTCTCTGAAACCTGCTCTGAGAGGAATGAAGGTGTAGAATTAGGTGTGTCACAGCCAAGTACTTGCGGGCACTCTGCTAGCAGTACACCAACGTCCGATTCTAGCAGGCAAATTTCCCTGCCCCAGCTGCTGGACCGTCGAAAGAAGTTCACTCCCAGCCATCCACATGCCCAGCGGTTGAATGCTAGCTTGGCTAAATTGCTAGCGCTTCAACTGCTGCCTTTTCTGTTGGTAGACTCGGCCCCCTTCCGTGAGTTTGTGCAATGTGCGGTTCCTCAGTGGCAGGTTCCCAAATGCCACTTTTTCTCACAGAAGGCGATTCCGGCTCTCTACCGGCATGTGGAAGGCAATGTCTTGGCCTCGCTGGACAGGGCGGTCAGCGGTAAGGTGCATATCACCGCTGACTCATGGTCCAGCAGGCATGGACAGGGACGTTACCTTTCTTTCACGGCCCATTGGGTCACTCTTTTGGCAGCTGGGAAGGATGCAGGACAAGCTGCAGTAGTGTTGGAGGTTGTTCCACCGCCACGCCTCCAAAATGCTACTACTGGTTGTGACACACCTCTGTCCTCCACCCCCTCCTCTTCTTCTTCCTCTGTGGCCTCTTCCTGTGCTTTGTCCTCGGAACCAGCGGTGCTCCGTAGGCGTTCAAGGGGCTACGCAAGTACGCAGGCAAAAAGATGCCATGCCGTGCTTGCGCTGGTGTGTTTGGGGGACAGGAGCCACACTGGGGCAGAGGTTCTGTCTGCTCTGCAGGGGCAGGCCGAGAGGTGGTTGACGCCACGCCAGCTTAAGCCAGGAATGGTAGTTTGCGACAATGGCACCAACCTCCTCTCCGCTCTCCGACAGGGACAACTGACCCATGTGCCCTGTGTGGCTCACGTCCTTAACCTGGTGGTGCAGCGGTTCTTGGGCAGGTACCCGGGCTTACAGGACGTCCTGAGGCAGGCCAGGAAAGTCTGTGTGCATTTCCGCAGATCTTATAATGCCAGTGCTCGTCTGGCTGAGCTGCAAAAGGAGTTGAACCTGCCCAAGAACCGCCTTATATGTGACATGCCCACCAGGTGGAACTCAACGTTGGCCATGCTGCAGGGGGTGCACACGCAGCAGAGGGCCATCAATGAGTACCTGTGCGACTACGGCACCAGGACAGGGTCAGGGGAGCTCGGGTTTTTTTCACCACGCCAGTGGGGCATGATCAGGGATGCATGCACTGTCCTGGCACCACTTGAGGAGGCCACGAGGATGGTGAGCAGTGACAGTGCATGCATCAGTGACACTGTACCTCTTGTCCACCTGTTGGAACATACGCTGCGTGGAATAATGGACAGGGCACTTGAGGCAGAACAGAGGCAGGAAGAGGAGGACTTCCTTGCCTCTCAAGGCCCCCTTTACCCAGACAGTGTTCCTTCTGTCCCACCCATCGCACAGGAAGAAGAGGAGGAGGAGGAGGAGGATTATGTCAGCATGGAGGTGGAGCCTGGCACTCAGCATCATCAGCAGCAGTCTTTTAGGGAAGATTTACAGTCCCAAGAAACCAGTGGACTTGTACGTGGCTGGGAGGAGGTGGCTGTGGACCATGTCGTCCTTAGTGACCCAGAGAACTCCGGACAGAATGCCTCAGCTAACCTACGCTGCATGGCCTCCCTGATCCTGCAAAGTCTGCGGAAGGATCCTCGTATTCTTCGGATCAAGGAGAGGGACCATTACTGGCTGGCCACTCTCCTTGATCCATGGTACAAGGGTAAGGTTGCGGACCTTATCTTACCGTCACAGAGGGAGCAGAGGATGAGACAACTCCGGGAGGCCTTGCAGAAAGGTCTGTGCAACGCGTTCCCAAAGACTGGGAGGTTACAAACTCCTGGTCCTGGACAACGAGTTGCTGAGGCTTCGGTCAGTCAAAGAAGGAGCGGTGGGGAAGGTGGCCGTCTGACCGAAGCGTTCAGACAATTCTTTAGTCCGCAGCCCCAAGGTATGATCGGTTCCAGCAACCATCGCCAGCGTCTGATATACATGGTGCAGGAATACCTAGGGGCAAGGTCAGACTTGGACACCTTCCCCACCGAAAATCCTCTGGCTTACTGGGTCTTGAGGATGGATCACTGGCCAGAGCTTGCACAGTATGCAATTGAGCTACTGGCCTGTCCTGCATCCAGCGTTCTTTCAGAACGCACATTCACTGCTGCTGGAGGATTTGTCACGGATCACAGGGTGCGCCTGTCCACCGACTCTGTTGATCGACTGACCTTCATAAAGATGAACCAGTCTTGGATCACCACCAGCTACCAAACACCTGAAGCTGATATAACAGACTAATTTATTTTCAAATGTCACATCCCTTCAAGACTGATGCTGATGCTGAGAGACTGTTCTGTTATGTTGACTGACTATCCTCCTCCTCCTCAATGATCCGATTGACGATGATAGCTTGGAAGAACATTTTTGTTTCTGCGTGCCGCCACCAGTGGCTAAGGCCCAATTTTTCAGCCCCTGTTTAACAGGGGTGTGTTATTACAATTTTTTATGCAATGCTTTGCAGCAGGGTTCATTCCTGCACTCCAACTAGAGTATCTGGGAGTGGTTGCAGTGTCGTGGCACCAGCACCAGTGGCTAAGGCCCAATTTTTCAGCCCCTGTTTAACAGGGGCGTGTAATTACAATTTTCGATGCAATACTTTGCAACAGGGCTCATTGCTGTGCTCCAAGTACAGTATCTGTGAGGGGTTGCAGTGTTGTGGCACCAGTGCCTAAAGCCCAATTTTTCTGCCCCTGTTTAACAGGGGCATGTAATTACAATTCTTGATCTAATAATTCACAGCAGGGCCCATTCCTGCGCCCATCAAGACTAACTGTGAGGCCTTACAGTGTTGTGTCAACACCCCCACCACCACCACCACCAAAGGCCCAATTTTTCAGCCCCTGTTCAACAGGGGCATGCAATTACAATTCTTGATCTAATAATTCACAGCAGGGCCCATTCATGCGGCCACCAAGAGTAACTGTGAGGGCTCACAGTGTTGTGGCAACACCAACATGTAAGGGGCAAATTTCAGCTGAGTATATACGGCAGGCCCCTACTTTTTAAACATCCAACTTACAAACGACCCCTCCTTGCAAACGGAAGGATACAACAGGAAGTGAGAGGAAATCTACCCCTAGGAAGGCAAATTCTCTCCTGTAAGAGTTAATATGGGAAAAAAAGTGTCTCCTCTCCACTGATGCTTTATCACCAATTCTTGTTTCAATAAAAACCCCAAATTTTCAAAAAACATTTGTCATTAGGACGGAAAGTGAGGTGAACTGTTCTGAACAGGTGCACACTGCACAAACAGCAAAACAAATGTTACAGGGGTGATAACTCTTCCCTATGTTTTCCAAAAAGCTTAAAAATAGATTTTTTGCCTGGAGCTACACTTAAACAATGTACCTGTTCAAAATTACAAACAGATTCTACATAAGAACAAACCTACAGTCCCTGTCTTGTATGCACCGCCTGTATACGGCTGTTCAGAGTATATAGGGCCTTTTTTATTTTGTGTGCGGGGTTCCCCTTAATATCCATACAAGACCCAAAGGGGCTGGTAATGGGCTGGGGTAGGGGGCGGGGGTGTGATGGGGTAGCTATGCCATTTTTCTTAAAGATTTTCATCCATATTACCGGGACCAGACATTACATTAAAGCCGCAAGCAGTTTTAAATGGCTTCTTTTCCTTTAGAAATGTAATTTTGTGCAGGGACAGTTCTAAACACGGGAAACACGTGGCACTTCACAGGCATACTTTAGACACCCCCCAGGTACGATATTTAAAGGAATATTTGACTTTTTTTTTTTCACTTTATGCATCATTAACCACTTAAGCCCCGGACCATTTGGTAGCTAGAGGACCAGAGGTGAATTCAGAATTTTGCACTGCGCTGCTTTAACTGTAAATTGTGCGGACATGCAATGTTGTACCCAAACGAAATTTGCGTCCTTTTCTTCCCACAAATAGAGCTTTCTTTTAATGGTATTTGATTGCCTCTGCGATTTTTATTTTTTGCGATATAAACGGAAAAAGACCGAAAATTTTGAAAAAAAATTATATTTTCTACTTTTTGTTATAAGAAAAATCGAATAAACTCAATTGTAGTCATACATTTAGGCCAAAATGTATTCAGCCACATGTTTTTAGTAAAAAAAATGTCAAGAAGCGTATATTTATTGGTTTGCGCAAAAGTTATAGAGTTTACAAACTAGGGTACATTTTCTGAAATTTACACAGCTTTAAATTTATGACTGCCTATCTCATTTCTTGAGGTGCTAAAATGACAGGGCAGTACAAACCCCCCCCCCCAAATGACCCCATTTTGGAAAGTAGACACCCCAAGGAAATTGCTGAGAGGCATGTTGAGCCCATTGAATTTTTTATTTTTTTGTCCCAAGTGATTGAATAATGACAAAAAAAAAAAAAAAAATTACAAAAAGTTGTCACTAAATGATATATTGCTCACACATGCCATGGTTATATGTGGAATTTCACCCCAAAATACATTTTGCTGCTTCTCCTGAGTACGGGGATACCACATGTGTGGGACTTTTTGGGAGCCTAGCCGCGTACGGGACCCCGGAAACCAAGCACCGCCTTCAGGATTTCTAAGGGCGCAAATTTTTGATTTCACTCCTCACTACCTATCACAGTTTCGAAGGCCATAAAATGCCAAAATAGCACAAAACCCCCCCAAATGACCCCATTTTAGAAAGTAGACACCCCAAGGAAATTGCTGAGAGGCCTGTTGAGCCCATTGAATATAATTTTTTTTGTCCCAAGTGATTGAATAATGACAAAAAAAAAAAAAAAATTACAAAAAGTTGTCACTAAATGATATATTGCTCACACATGCCATGGTTATATGTGGAATTACACCCCAAAATACATTTTTCTGCTTCTCCTGAGTACGGGGATACCACATGTGTGGGACTTTTTAGGAGCCTAGCCGCGTACGGGACCCCGAAAACCAAGCACCGCCTTCAGGATTTCTAGGCACAAATTTTTGAAATCACTCCTCACTACCTATCACAGTTTCGAAGGCCATAAAATGCCAAAATCGCACAAAACCCCCCCAAATGACCCCATTTTGGAATACAGACACCCCAAGCTATTTGCTGAGAGGAATGGCGAGTATTTTACAGCTCTCATTTGTTTTTGAAAATGAAGAAAGAAAATATATATATATATATATTTTTTTTTCAATTTTCAAAACTTTGTGACAAAAAGCGAGATCTGCAAAATACTCACAATACCTCTCAGCAAATAGCTTGGGGTGTCTACTTTCCAAAATGGGGTCATTTGGGGGGGGTTTTGTGCTATCTGGGCATTCCATGGCCTCCGAAACTGTGATAGGCAGTGAGAAGTGAAATCAAAAATTTACACCCTTAGAAAGCCTGAAGGCGGTGCTTGGTTTTTGGGGTCCCGTACATGGCTAGGCTCCCAAAAAGTCTCACACATGTGGTATCCCCGTACTCAGGAGAAGCAACAGAATGTATTTTGGGGTGTAATTCCACATATGCCCATGGCATGTTTGAGCAATATATCATTTAGTGACAACTTTGTGCAAAAAAAAAAAAAAAATTGTCGTTTTTCCGCAACTTGTGTCAACATATAAAATATTCCATGGACTCGACATGCCTCTCAGTATATAGCTTGGGGTGTCTACTTTCCAAAATGGGGTCATTTGGGGGGGTTTTGAACTGTTCTGGCATTTTATACACAACATTAGGAAGCTTACATCCACTCTTCTAACCACTTGAAGACAAAGCCCTTTTTGACACTTTTTGTTTACATGAAAACATATTTTTTTTTGCAAGAAAATTATGTTGAACCCCCAAACATTATATATATTTTTAAAGCAAAGGCCCTACAGATTAAAATGGTGGGTGTTGCATTTTTTTTTCTACACAGTATTTGCGCAGCGATTTTTCAAACGCATTTTTTGGGTTAAAAAATACACTTTTTTTAATTTTAATGCACTAAAACACACTATATTGCCCAAATGTTTGATGAAATAAAAAAGATGATCTTAGGCCGAGTACATAGATACCAAACACGACATGCTTTAAAATTTCGCACAAACGCGCATTGGTGACAAACAACATACATTTTAAAAGCCTTTAAAAGCCTTTACAGGTTACCCCAGTAGATTTACAGAGGAGGTCTACTGCTAAAATGATTGCCCTCGATCTGACCTTCGCGGTGATACCTCACATGCATGGTGCAATTGCTGTTTACATATGACGCCAGACCGACGCTTGCGTTCGCCATTGGGCAAGAGCAGGGCAGGACAGGGGTGCTTTTTTTTTTTTTTTTTTTTTTTTATTATTAATTTTGCTTTTTTATCTCATTTTTAAATTGTTCCTTCCAAGTATTTTTTTTTTATCATTTTTATTGTTATCTCAGGGAATGTAAATATCCCCTATGATAGCAATAGGTAGTGACAGGTACTCTTTTTTTGAAAAAACTGGGGTCTTCTAGACCCTAGATTTTTCCTCTGCCCTCAAAGCATCTGACCACACCAAGATCGGTGTGATAAAATGCTTTCCCAATTTCCCAATGGCGCTTTTTATATCCGGGGGGGGCATTCCCTCCCACTGCTTGTAAAAGCAGTCCAGAGGCTAATTAGCCGCTAGGATTGCTTTTACATGAAAGCCGGCCGCAGGCTGAAAAGAATGATACCAAGATGATACCTAAACCCGCAGGCATCATTCTGGTATAAACATTCAAAGTCCAGCAACATACCAGTACGTTGCTGGTCCTTGTTGGACATGTATTGTAATCTTTTTATTTCATGCAGCCAGTTGGCTGAACGAAAAAAGAGATTGATCTGTGGGTATGCCCACCATTAGAATACCGCCCTTCATCCACCCACTTCCAATGATGGGCATACACGCACCATTTATATATGCCGAAGCATGGGGGCATCCTCCCGCAAAAAAGTTATGCCGCACACACATGGTCAGACTTTTCCACGGGCAAGCCTCCATCGGAATTTCGACCGTATGTACGCGGCATTAGGAGCAAAATCGCTCCTCCGCCCCTGCTGCCCCAATGCTTTGGTATATTTGCTTTTTTTTTTTAACTGTGGTGGTGAAATCACCTCCTACAGCACTGGAGTCGCAGGGATCAGGCCTGTCTCTGCGAACGCTGCAGTTATGTGTGTTTTTGTTTTGTAAGTGACAGTGATCGATCGATACTGCACTTGGGTGGCCTGGGCTGGACGGAGGGGCAAAACGCAGGTGCCATCAGGTATCTGGGCTGATCCCGCTAACGCTGCATTTTTGGGAACCCTAAACTGCTGGGGACGCTAGTATAGATCTGATCAGATCAGATATTGATCTGTTCAGATACTATACCACTAAGGGGGGTGTATGCTTCACGCGTGGGTGTTAGCGTTACTGGCACTAACCTGACGCTGCCTGGGGTGTGACTCAGACCCTCTCTGACGCTAAAACCTAATTGATATCACCCGCCGGGCGATCAGGGGGTTAAACCTTTATTGGGTTATATACACGGCGGGTGCCCTGACACTATAAAAAGCAAACTAACTAACCAGCGTCACCCGTAACACTTATATGGTGATCACTGGTGAAAGGGTTAACTAGGGGCAATCAGGGGGTTAAAACCTTTATTAGATAATATATGGGGGTACCTGACGCTATAAAAACCTGCGGCGAACCTAAAAAAAATTACCAGCTACCGATCTGCATCACCGACACTAAGACAGCGTTTAGAAAAACGATTGCTTAGCGACAGTGGTGATGGGGGTGAAAGGGTTACCTGGGGGGGCGATCAAGGGGGTTAAACCTTTATTAGATAATATATTGGGGTACCTGACGCTATAAAAACATGCGGCGAACCTAAAAAAAAATACTGGCTACCGATCTGCATCACAGACACTAAGACAGCGTTTAGAAAAACGATCGCTTAGTGACAGTGGTGATAGGGGGTGAAAGGGTTACCTGGGGGGCGATCAAGGGGGTTAAACCTTTATTAGATAATATATTGGGGTACCTGACGCTATAAAAACATGCGGCGAACATAAAAAAAATTACTGGCTACGATCTGCATCACCGACACTAAGACAGCGTTTAGAAAAACAATTGCTTAGCGACAGTGGTGATAGGGGGTGAAAGGGTTACCTGGGGGGCGATCAAGGGGGTTAAACCTTTATTAGATAATATATTGGGGTACCTGACGCTATAAAAACCTGCGGCGAACCTAAAAAAAATTACCGGCTACCGATCTGCATCACAGACACTAAGACAGCGTTTAGAAAAACGTTTGCTTAGTGATAGTGGTGATAGGGGGTGAAAGGGTTACCTGGGGGGCTAACAAGGGGGTTAAACCTTTATTAGATAATATATTGGGGTACCTGACGCTATAAAAACATGCGGCGAACATAAAAAAAATTACTGGCTACGATCTGCATCACCGACACTAAGACAGCGTTTAGAAAAACAATTGCTTAGCGACAGTGGTGATAGGGGGTGAAAGGGTTACCTGGGGGGCGATCAAGGGGGTTAAACCTTTATTAGATAATATATTGGGGTACCTGACGCTATAAAAACCTGCGGCGAACCTAAAAAAAATTACCGGCTACCGATCTGCATCACAGACACTAAGACAGCGTTTAGAAAAACGTTCGCTTAGTGATAGTGGTGATAGGGGGTGAAAGGGTTACCTGGGGGGCGATCAAGGGGGTTAAACCTTTATTAGATAATATATTGGGGTACCTGACGCTATAAAAACCTGCGGCAAACCTAAAAAAAATTACTGGCTGCCGATCGGCATCACTGACGCTAAGACAGCGATCAGAAAAATGATCGCTAAGCGACAGTGGTGATAGGCGGTGAAAGGGTTATCTGGGGGGTGATCAGGGGGTTAAACCTTTATTAGGGGGGGTTAGGGGGCTACACTGGACCTAAGACTAAACTTTGGTGACACTTTTACAGTCACAAATGTCACTGATTGCAGTGATCACTAAATAAATGGTCACTGCAATCAGTGACACTGTGACTGGGGGCTGGGGGGGTGATCTGGGGGGTGATCTGGGGTGTCTGGGGGGGCCTGGGGGGGGGGCGATTTATGTCCCTATGTGTCCTGGTGTCAGTGTAGTGTTGTGTGCACTGACCTGATATTTTCTCTTGTACGGCGCTCGGTATATGTGAGCGCCGCACCAGAGATGACATCACTTCCTCCTGCTCCCTCTGTCTGACACAGACAGAGGGGGCATTTCCATTCGCCGGGAGCGATCGCGAGGGGGTGGCCAGAAACGAATGGCTGCCCCCTCATCCCAGAACGCTCCTGGACACTTAGCCACCGCTCACTGTATAGGAGGGGGGTCCGATTGGACCCCCCAACTGTACAAAGGCAATCACGTACACTCTACGTGATTGTGCCTGTCGGTGCCATTCTGCCGACGTATATATACAGTGAGCGGTCGTTAAGTGGTTAAAATGACTGCTCCAGAAAAACTGCAGTTTTTAAAACTTCTTTTTTGCATTGATACATGTCCCCTGGTGCAGAACCCGGGATCCCAAACCCTTTTTAGGACAATAACATGCATAATAGTCGTTATAATTAGCACTTTAGATTTCGAACGTTCGCATCCATAGTATTTAATAGGGTTCTAAAGTTTGTGCGAATTTTCGGTCCGTTCGCGGGTTCTGGTGCGAACCGAACCCGGGGGTGTTCGGCTCATCACTACCTCTTAATAAACAGAGCTTTTCTCCCCCTGCAAGCCTGTACTTATATACTTTGACAGGTGCGGCCTGCTGCGCCATCTGCAGCTTGGCCAGTAAAAATCTAGTGCCAGGCTGTTTACACTTGTGCACTAAAACTTTACAGACGTGAACAGGACATAGCTGTACAGAAGGATCAACATCCTAATCTAACCTATAGAACATTAGCTTGCTAGCCTGTACAGGCAGCCCGGAACTATATTTTTTTCTGTGTGGATTGCAGGTAGCGATGGAGGCAAAATACATACAATACCTTAGAGACATTCAGGGGAGGGGGGTGGGTGAGAAAAGGCTAGGGCTAGAAACCTGTTAGGGGACATTCTTTTTTCAGTGAACATACTCATACCTCCCAACCCGCACGGATTATGCAGGGACTTTCCTGCATAGACACTTACTTCTCGCAGTCCCGCGATAGAGGAAATTTTCCCGCAAAGGAAGAGGAGCCAGTGGAGGCAGCACGGGAGGAGGAGGTAAGAAGATATCACCCTGCGGCCCTCCCCCCCCTTATCCATGTATAACTGTAATGTCGGGCGATCGGCGGCAGTCCGCGGCAACCCCCCCCCCCCGCTGAACAACTTTGATGTCAGGATAAAAATAAAAAAAACGCCGTCCCGCGGTAGAAAACCCCCAGTCTTTAGCTGCTGATTCCATTGAACAGTGTTTTCCTGGACAGCCAGGTTGTATGCTCAGATAAGGGTTTGGTATGGATTTTGGAGGAACCACACACGGTTTCTATTTTTTTTCATAGGGGCCCCTTAATATTCATACCTGGCCTAAAGGAACTTGTATAAATTTTGGAAGGGGAAGCCACAGCATTTTTTAAACTATCCCTTTGTTTACATTCGGCGCCCAGAATCAAATAGAAGCTAACATTACACACATATTACAAACATTATGGGTATTATTCATTATGTTTGTGCAAATGAGAAATTTGCAAAGCAATTATTTTGTAAATAGACCCAAAAATTGCCTTTTTGTTGCATATGTAGCGGTGTGTTGCCACTAGTTACTAACATCCACGCATATTCACCCTGCTGCCAGACATCCATACGTCACACTTGTAGACAATGAAAAGTCTTTTGCTTTGTTTTGTTGTTTTATTTGGGGGATTTAATTTGGTTAGGGGAAAAGGATATGGGATGCCCATAGAACAATTGGTATTTGCAATGCTGGAGCTGATCCGGCTTCACGTTGGCAAATAGTTACTTATTATTAGGGATGAGCTTCGAGTTCGAGTCAAACTCATGTTCAACTCGAACATTGCCTGTTCGCCCGTTCGAACAGCGAACAATTTGGGGTGTTCGCGGCAAATTCGAAAAGTCTATGGGAGAAATCTAAAGTGCTAATTTTAAAGGCTTATATGCAAGTTATTGTCATAAACAGTGTTTGGGGACCCGGGTCCTGCCCCAGGGGACATGTATCAATGCAAAAAAAAGTTTTAAAAACGTCCGTTTTTTCGGGAGCAGTGATTTTAATAATGCTTAAAGTGAAACAATAAAAGTGAAATATTCCTTTAAATTTTGTACCTAGGGTGTGTATATAGTATGCCTGTAAAGTCGCGCTTGTTTCCCGTGCTTAGAACTGTCCCTGCACAAAGTGTCATTTCTGAAGGAAAAAAAGTCATTTAAAACTCACTCGCGGCTATAATGAATTGTCATTGGTAAAAAAAATAAAATAAATGCGTGGAGGGTCCCCAAAAAATTCAATTACCAGGCCCTTCAGGTCTGGTATGGATATTAAGGGGAACCCTTCCGCAAATTAAAAAAAATATGTGTGTGGTTCCCCCCAAATATCCATACCAGTCCCTTCAGATCTGGTATGGATTTTAAGGGGAACTCCACCCAATTTAAAAAAAAAAATGGGGTGGAGTTCCCCCAAAAATCCAGACCAGACCCTTTATCCGAGCACGAGAGCGCCCCCCCCCTGAACCGTACCAGGCCACATGCCCTCAACATGGGGAGGATGTCCCCATGTTGATGGGGACAAGGGCCTCATCCCCGCAACCTTTGCCCGGTGGTTGTGGGGGTCTGCGGGCGGGGGGCTTATAGGAATCTGGAAGACCCCTTTAACAAAGGGGATCCCCAGATCCCAGCCCCCCAATGTGAATTGGTAATGGGGTACATTGTACCCCTACTATTTCACAAAGAAAGTGTAACAAACTATAAAAAAAAAACAGACACAGTTGGGAAAGTCCTTTATTAAAAAAAAAAAAAACATTCCAGCGATGAAATCCAGTGTCCCACGGTGATCCAATGTCCAGCGTTGTCCACACGAAACATCATTGGCTGAGCCTGTGCGGACCTGATGGGGAACTTCCTCCGCAGTGTATTAAATGAATAGACCCACCCCTTCTAAAGTTCCCCATCAGGTCTGCTCAGCCAATGACGTAGGTGTAAGGCTAAGCGGACCAGATGCGGAACGTGAGAAGGGGCGGGTCTATTCATTTATTACACTGCGGAGGAAGTTCCCCATCAGGTCCGCTCAGGCTCAGCCAATGACGTTTCGTGTGGACAGCGCTGGACATCGGATCACCGCGGGACACTGGATTTCATCGCTGGAATTTTTTTTCTTTTCTTTTTTTTAATAAAGGACTTTCCCAACGGTGACTGTGTTTTTTTTACAATTTGTTACACTTTTTTAGTGAAATGGTAGGGGTACAATGTACCCCATTACCAATTCACATGGGGGGGCAGGATCTGGGGGTCCCCTTTGTTAAAGGGGTCTTCCAGATTCCGATAAGCCCCCTGCCTGAAGACCCCCACAACCACTGGGCAAGGGTTGTGGGGATGAGGCCCTTGTCTCCATCGACATGGGGACATCCTTCCCATGTTGAGGGCATGTGGCCTAGTACGGTTCAGGAGGGGGGGCGGGGTCGCTCTCTCGTCCCCCCCTCTTTTCCTGCGGCCTGCCAGGTTGCGTGCTCGGATAAAGGGTCTGGTATGGATTTTTGGGGGAACTCCACGCCATTTTTTTTTATTTGGGGTGGAGTTCCCCCAAAAATCCAGACCAGACCCTTTATCCGAGCACGAGAGCGCCCCCCCCTGAACCGTACCAGGCCACATGCCCTCAACATGGGGAGGATGTCCCCATGTTGATGGGGACAAGGGCCTCATCCCCGCAACCTTTGCCCGGTGGTTGTGGGGGTCTGCGGGCGGGGGGCTTATAGGAATCTGGAAGACCCCTTTAACAAAGGGGATCCCCAGATCCCAGCCCCCCAATGTGAATTGGTAATGGGGTACATTGTACCCCTACTATTTCACAAAGAAAGTGTAACAAACTATAAAAAAAAAACAGACACAGTTGGGAAAGTCCTTTATTAAAAAAAAAAAAAAACATTCCAGCGATGAAATCCAGTGTCCCACGGTGATCCAATGTCCAGCGTTGTCCACACGAAACATCATTGGCTGAGCCTGTGCGGACCTGATGGGGAACTTCCTCCGCAGTGTATTAAATGAATAGACCCACCCCTTCTAAAGTTCCCCATCAGGTCTGCTCAGCCAATGACGTAGGTGTAAGGCTAAGCGGACCAGATGCGGAACGTGAGAAGGGGCGGGTCTATTCATTTATTACACTGCGGAGGAAGTTCCCCATCAGGTCCGCTCAGGCTCAGCCAATGACGTTTCGTGTGGACAGCGCTGGACATCGGATCACCGCGGGACACTGGATTTCATCGCTGGAATTTTTTTTTTCTTTTCTTTTTTTTAATAAAGGACTTTCCCAACGGTGACTGTGTTTTTTTTACAATTTGTTACACTTTTTTAGTGAAATGGTAGGGGTACAATGTACCCCATTACCAATTCACATGGGGGGGCGGGATCTGGGGGTCCCCTTTGTTAAAGGGGTCTTCCAGATTCCGATAAGCCCCCTGCCTGAAGACCCCCACAACCACTGGGCAAGGGTTGTGGGGATGAGGCCCTTGTCTCCATCGACATGGGGACATCCTTCCCATGTTGAGGGCATGTGGCCTAGTACGGTTCAGGAGGGGGGGCGGGGTCGCTCTCTCGTCCCCCCCTCTTTTCCTGCGGCCTGCCAGGTTGCATGCTCGGATAAAGGGTCTGGTATGGATTTTTGGGGGAACTCCACGCCATTTTTTTTTATTTGGGGTGGAGTTCCCCTTAAAATCCATACCAGACCTGAAGGGCCTGGTATGGATATTTGGGGGAACCCCACGCATTTTTTTTTTAAATTTGCGGCAGGGTTCCCCTTAATATCCATACCAGACCTTTTTTTTTTTACCAATGACTTTTCTATGTATTGCCGGGAGCCGACAATTCATTATAGTCGCAAGTGAGTTTTAAATGACTTTTTTTCCTTCAGAAATTACACTTTGTGCAGGGACAGTTCTAAGCATGGGAAACAAGCGCGACTTTACAGGCATACTATATACACCCTAGGTACGAAATTTAAAGGAATATTTCATTTTTTTTGTTTCACTTTAAGCACTATTAAAATCACTGCTCCCGAAAAACGGCCGTTTTAAAACTTCTTTTTGCATTGATACATGTCCCCTGGGGCAGGACCCGGGTCCCCAAACACTTTTTAGGACAATAACTTGCATATTAGCCTTTATAATCAGCACTTTTGATTTCGAACGTTCAAGTCCATTGTATTTAATAGGGTTCTAAAGTTTGCGCAAACTTTCTGTCTGTTCGCAGGTTCTGGTGCGAACCGAACAGGGGGGTGTTCGACTCATCCCTACTCATTATCTTCACAGAACAAAAATGGTGGACTCTAATCTTGACAGACTTTTCACCTCCCGCCCTGCAGACTTCTACCTCCAGGACTCTTCACCTCCTGCGCAACACTTCCCTGTCACAGCATTAGACATTCTGTCCCACCATCTTGAACAGGCTAGGACTCACTCTGAATAATTCCTAGCTGAAACTTCAGTTGATGAATAATAGGCCAGGGGCCTGCAGTACCCCTTCTTGATGGCCCTGAACATTTAGTTAGAAAAGCATACTTGACGATGGACTACTGATCCCAGCAAGCCCAACTTGCAGATCCTGAGTCCTCAGACTGCAGTGACTTGACACATCACCCCACAGTCTCTCCTGTGGCTCTGCACTCAGCTCCCCTGGCATGCCTCTTCCAGATCTCCACTGTGCTTCACTCACCGACTCCTGCCCTGAGTCCTTCTTGAAAGATTTACCTGGACCGTGCAGACCAATTGCTCCTCCAGCTCCTGTTCCAGGACACCTCTCCATGACCGTGTAAGGAGAGGCTCCCTCCCAGCTCCCGAGCTCCTCTGCCGATTCCACACCCCCCCCCCCAGATGGGGGTATCTCTCCAGCACGCAGTCTAGCACACCATCTTTCAATTCACCCAGCTGACAACTCCTCCCCAGCAGGCTGACCGTGGGTATATGTAGGATATGTAGGAGGCCTGCCCCCTGCCAATCCT
This sequence comes from Rana muscosa, assembly GCA_029206835.1. Classification (NCBI taxonomy): domain Eukaryota; kingdom Metazoa; phylum Chordata; class Amphibia; order Anura; family Ranidae; genus Rana; species Rana muscosa. The sequence continues at coordinate 82,261,932 of CM055122.1, read as the reverse complement.
AGTTGGGGATTTGTCAGGGCTCCTCACATGTACTCCATGCCACTCCAACTCTCAGCCCTGCCCCTCTTTCAGAACATTCTCACTGAAAGCAGGGGAGGCGCCCAAGAGCTGAAGCACATGTCAGTCACACCCACTGCTACACTAACCACTCCCTGCCCCCAGATGAAAAACATTTAGAAAGAAAAGGAGGGCGCACCGACCTTGTGCATTACCAATTGCAAGGTTTATTCATAAATATACAGATAAAATAACTACTCACAAACAAGCTTTAAAATAGTTGCTGTGGCTCTGAGGAAGAGGGTCCGCCCTCGCAGCGCTTTAGCCGTAATTGGTGCCATCTGGTTACCCCGGTCATCTGGTCCAGGTCGCAGACATCTAGAGCCATCATTCGCTACTGGCAGAGGGTTGTTAAGCCATATTTTAAAGCTCATTTGTGAGTAGTTATTTTATCTGTATATTTATGAATAAACTTGCCAATGGTAATGCACAAGGTCAGTGCGCCCTCCTTTTCTTTCTATATGTTTCAGCCTCAAGAATACCCATTGTTCTGAGGAGGGCAGCAAGACTTTAGTCACATCCCCTACTTCATTAGAAGGCTCTGGTTGTGCCACTTGGTGACTTGGCTCCAGAGCGCAGAAGAAAGTTTGTGTTTCCCAGATCAAAAACAAACAGGCCTTGCTTGCAGCATAGGCCTGCTTAAATTTACCTGTACTGACAGAATCTACCAAACACTACACCTCTAGCACCTACCTATGGTATAGGGTGCTACACATATGTGAAGTGAAGATCTGAGTTCTTTTTTTTTTTTTTACAAATCCTTACACACATTGCATTTACAGTTAACAGTATAATTTTGGTTCACTACATATACCACACAACCATTCTACCCATGCACAATATCTAGATTTTATGTCATATTTATGCCATATTAGATTTTTAAAGTCTTGTAGAACTTTAATTTTCCTATAAAAACTAAACACCTTTTCCAATTCTATGTCATATTGTATTTGTAAAGTCTCCTATAGAACATACATTTTTAAAATAATTGCTTCTTCTTGTACTGAGAAATACCTGTCATAACTTTTTAAAGAAAAGCTGCCACCTAGTAATATTAGTATGCATAACTATGTTTGTAAAAAATGAGCAGATTAACCCAAATATTTTATTTTAGGAAAGCTAACACTTATATGCAGCACTGTGTCTGTTCCAGTAGTATGTAAAAAAATGATTACCAAAAAGTTCAGCTTTCTTTAAATTGTATGTTACCCCAACATTTTATATTCCTGATATGTGTCTGTTGTACCATGTACTTATAATAAAACGTTTCTGGTTCTCTTTCTTGCTTTCTTTGTGGGAAATACCTATTGAGCCTTTAGTCCCCCTACTTTCCTATTTCAAACGGAAAACACTATGCATGGAAGCTCATCCATCTGTGGTCAGTTTTCCCACACAGCCTGTCGGTCCTCCAATGGTCAGACTTGTGTGCCGACATACCCCTTTCACCCCTACATACATACCCCTTTTGTCTTCACCCCCACCTCTCTAAGCCTGTTATGCTGCTGAGAACAGAGATCATGTGATCGCATATAAAAAAAAAAAGAGGTATTTATAAAAAAACATTTTGCCTTTAGTTTTATAAGGTGAGGGTTCATAATGGTTACTGCCTAATTTTCAATATGTAAATATTTGTTTTCTTAGCAGTCAGGCTTGGATTTCATTGATGTTAACAATATGTAGGTGATTTTCCAATTCCTGAACTTTTAACCTGGCTGATTTGGACAGGAATCAGCATTTTCCCTTTGGCTGGTATGCAAAGGTGTGTGTGTTAAAGTGTTTGTAAAGTCAAAAGGTTTTTTATCCTTAGGCCCCATGCACACGAGACGCAGGTGCAAACTCTGCTGAACACACGTTTTTAAACGCTGAAACCGGCGTTTAAAAAGGCGCGTTTTGCCGCGTTTGCGGCCGCGTTTAGCGGCGTTTTACCGCGTTTGCGTTTATAAGCGTTTCATCATAGACCCTCCCTAAGCTCAAAAAACAGAAAATTTTAACCATTTCAGCCAGTTTGTGAGACCAGAGTGAGTAGCAGCAGCTGAGAGAGCCGCAGTGTACTTGTATTTAGCGTATCACTTGCCAAATCACCTGCCACAAGTTGTGGATTGTCCACTTGCCACCTCACCTGGCCACGTCACCTGCCACCTCACCTAGCCACGTCACCTGCCACAAGTTGTGGATTGTCCACTTGCCACGTCACCTGGCCACATCACGTGCCACTTCACCTGGCCACGTCACCTGCCACAAGTTGTGGATTGTCCACTTGCCACGTCACCTGGCCACGTCACCTGGCCACGTCACCTGGCCATGTTACCTGCCACGTCACCTGGCCACGTCACCTGCCACAAGTTGTGGATTGTCCACTTGCCACGTCACCTGGCCACGTCACCTGGCCACGTTACCTGCCCACGTTACCTGCCACATCACCTGGCTACGTTACCTGCCACAAGTTGTGGATTGTCCACTTGCCACATCACCTGGCCACGTCACCTGGCCATGTTACCTGCCCACGTTACCTGCCACGTCACCTGGCCACATCACCTGCCACAAGTTGTGAATTGTCCACTTGCCACGTCACCTGCCACGTCACCTGCCACAAGTTGTGGATTGTCCACTTGCCACGTCACCTGGCCACATCACCTGGCCACGTCACCTGCCACAAGTTGTGAATTGTCCACTTGCCACGTCACCTGCCACGTCACCTGCCACAAGTTGTGGATTGTCCACTCGCCACGTCACCTGGCCACGTCACCTGGCCACGTCACCTGCCACAAGTTGTGGATTGTCCACTGGCCACGTCACCTGGCCACGTCACCTGCCACAAGTTGTGGATTGTCCACTGGCCACGTCACCTGGCCACGTCACCTGCCACAAGTTGTGGATTGTCCACTGGCCACGTCACCTGTCACGTCACCTGCCACAAGTTGTGGATTGTCCACTGGCCACGTCACCTGGCCACCTCACCTGACACAAGTTGTTGTCCACTTGCCACGTTACCTGCCACAAGTTGTGGATTGTCCACTTGCCACGTTACCTGCCACAAGTTGTGGATTGTCCACAATGCAATGCAAGCAATTACAGTTTTCTTTTATATTTTTTAATAGTTTTTCATCATTTGCCATCATTTTTGAGATTTCTAATGTAAAAAAATAGGTCACCTTTAAAAACGCTGTGACAGCAGGAAGGTAAAGTCACCTGGTTGCATCCAGGGGGGTAGATATATTTCGCCCAGATTCAGGCTTTACGCCGACTTATACAACTAGGTGGAGAGTTGTATAAGCCCAGCTGAGGCTAGTGGGCTCATGGATGACTCATACCTCTAGGGAGAGTGTGGGGCGTCGTGCAGACAGGGAGTTGATGAGACCAGCTGAAGCTTGTCAGCTCATTTAGGCCTCTATAAGAACTCCCAGATTCATTAGGTGTTTGCTCATGCCTGGAACCAGACCTGTGTGGACTGTCTAGGGAGAGTGAACCCCTGTGCGGTGAGACAAAGCCTGTGTGGCTATTTGCTTGGACATTTAAAACCAGGGACTTAGGGACTAGGACAGCACTAGGCTGATCCCAGTTGTTAGTTAGGAAACCTGTATGTTTACTCAGAGGTCAAGTTGACCAGGATTTATTTTATTTATGTTTCTTTTGCTTTGCTGTGTTTTGTCACTGTAAATAGAAAATAAACCGCACCTTTTTGATTTTGAAAACCACAACCTCCGTTTGCTGGGCCTGTTTTTGTGTGGGGAGCCCATCCCGGGGGTCACACACACCCGCTGCCGAGCTAACCCCCTCACAGTTGGTGGAGAACCAGTGGCAGTTTTTTTTAAGCCAGCATGGAGGAGATACTGAAACAGCTGGCTCTAGCAAATGCCAATCAACAGCAGACAAATGCAGGTTTGCAAAGGAGCCTTGCAGCCCAGCAGCAAGCTCATCAACAGAGCCTTGCAGCCCAGCAGCAAGCTCACCAACAGAGTCTGGAAGCTCAGCAACAAGCCCAGCAGCAATCTGAGGCCCGCTTCATAGACCTGTTACAGAAGCAAGAGCAGAGACTACAACAAATGGAAGCAGTAATGCAGCAACGTCCGCAGACCAGTGAGGAAAGCCGTCCCACTAATACCGCGTCCTTTGGGGTGAGTCGTTTATTGACAAAAATGACTGGAGAGGATGATCCAGAGGTATTTTTGACCACATTTGAAAGGACCGCTGAAAGAGAAAAGTGGCCTGAGGAGCAGTGGGCTGGACTGGTGGCTCCTCTGTTAACTGGTGAATCGCAGAAAGCTTACTATGACCTAGAGCCTAACCAAGCAAAAGACTATGTGATGCTAAAAGCTGAAATTTTGGCAAGGCTGGGTGTCACCCAGGCTGTCCGGGCTCAGCGTGTGCATAACTGGACTTTCCAGCTTGGAAAACCCCCCAGGTCTCAAATGTATGATCTCATTCACCTGAGCAGAAAGTGGCTACAGCCAGAGACTTTGTCCGCACCAAAGATTGTGGAACGTGTTGTAATGGATCGGTTTTTGAAAACTCTTCCTACTGCCATCCAAAAGTGGGTAAGCCATGGAGACCCAGAGACGGCCGATGGTCTTGTGGATCGTGTGGAGAAATACTTGGCTACAGAGAACCTGACGGCCTCTTCCAGAGACACTCGGACTTTCCACCCTAAGACCAGACCATCCCCAGGGGCGGATAAGAGGATTCCAAGGGGTGAGGGTGGAGAGAGTGAGAGGGTGGGAGCTCTACCCCAAGTTTGGCGAGAACAGCCTGGGAAATCAGCGGCTCAAGAGGCGGCAAGAAGGATCGTTTGCTACCGCTGCCGGCAAGCGGGACATATTGCAGCCAATTGCCCGGTTATGGAGGAACTCATGCAGTGTGACTTTCTGACGGGCAGACGTCAGTCGCTGTGTGCGACAGTCGCATGCACTGCCATTCGAGGAACTGAGAAACATTTATGCAAAATGTGTGTTAATGGTAGAAATGTTGTGGTATTGCTGGATTCAGGTAGCCTTGTGACCCTGATAAAGGCTGAGTTAGTTAAAACAGAGGTCTTTGGGAATAGCAAGGTAGCTGTTATTTGTGTGCATGGGGACACACGAGAGTATCCAGTGACTACAGTGTGTTTCGAGACCCCCAAAGGTACCCTCTCTCATCCAGTGGGCTTAGTATCTCAGTTACCGCATGACGCCATTGTGGGAAGGGATTTTCCGAAGTTCTGGGAACTGTGGGATGATCCCGAGCCCCCCACTGGTGCCCCTATGTACCAGGAATGTGATAGCCAGAACTCCCCTGAGAGTGGTGAGGACTCTCCGGAATTTCCCTTATCAGTATTGGCAGGGGAGACTCAAGAAACTGGAGAGGAGCCCACCTCCTCAGACGAAAACCTACCGTCTGTGGAGTTTTCTGATCTTGAGGTTCACAGGGAAAACTTTGCCACAGAACAGTTGAAAGACCCCGCCCTAATAAAGGCACGGGAAAACGTAGTGAAAATAGATGGCGAGTTAGTGAACCCAGATAATACCTGCACTTACCCATACTTCAGCGTAGAGAAGGACCTACTGTATCGGGTGGCAAAAAGGGCAGAAGAAACCGTTGAGCAGCTTGTGGTGCCCAAACCTTACAGGAAGTTGGTGTTGGAGTTGGCCCATGGGCACATTCTTGGAGGTCATCTGGGGACAGAGAAAACCCGAGAGAGGGTATTACAGAGATTCTATTGGCCGGGGGTGATGAAGGACATAGAAAATTATTGTTCCTCCTGCCCTGTGTGTCAGAGGTCGGCCCCGATGCCACATTTCCGTAGCCCGCTGGTCCCTCGACCCATCATTGAGGTCCCGTTTGAGAGGATCGCCATGGATTTGGTAGGGCCTATAATCAAGTCCGCTAGGGGGCACCAGTACATATTAGTTATAATGGACTATGCCACCCGTTATCCAGAAGCGATCCCTCTCCGAAATACCTCGGCCAAAACCATAGCCAAAGAGCTATCTCTTGTGTTTAGCCGGGTGGGTATTTGTAAAGAACTGCTTACGGACCAAGGTACACCCTTTATGTCCCGGGTTATGAAGGAGCTGTGTAAATTGTTCAAAGTGACGCAATTACGTACATCTGTGTATCACCCCCAAACCGATGGGCTGGTTGAAAGATTCAACAAAACCCTAAAACAAATGTTGAAGAAAGTGGTGGATAGAGATGGAAAGGATTGGGACTGTCTACTTCCTTATCTGATGTTTGCTATTAGGGAGGTGCCCCAATCCTCTACGGGATTCTCCCCCTTTGAGTTACTGTATGGGAGACACCCAAGAGGGCTGTTGGATATTGCCAAGGAAACTTGGGAAAGTGAGAGTTCTCCCCACAGGAGTGTGATTGAGCATGTCGCCCTGATGCAAGACCGAATTGCACAGGTAATGCCCATCGTGAAGGAACATTTGGCCCAAGCGCAGTTAGCACAGCAGAGAGTGTACAACCGTGGAGCCAAGACCCGTACCTTTTCCCCGGGGTATAGGATACTGGTACTTGTCCCTACGGTTGAAAGTAAATTCCTTGCCAAATGGCAAGGCCCCTATGAGATAATGGAAAAAGTGAGCGAAGTGAATTACAAGGTCAGACAACCAGGAAGGCGAAAGCCCAAACAGATCTATCACGTTAATCTGTTGAAAGCCTGGAGGGATAGAGAGTCCCTAGTCGCAGACACTTGGTCACCAGCTCAAACTGGTTGCGTGATTCCTGAGGTTGGAATAGCAGCCACCTTGTCACAACCCCAACAACAAGAGGTTAAGGAGTTTGTGCTTCGCAACAAGGAGGTATTCTCTGAGCTGCCGGGACAAACATCTGGGGTAGAGCATGACATCATTACCCCGCCCGGTGAAAGGGTGAAGTTAAAACCCTATCGGATCCCAGAGGCCCGACGGGAGGCAATACGGGAGGAAGTACAGAAAATGCTGAACTTAGGGGTGATAGAGGAGTCCCAAAGTGATTGGTCTAGTCCCATTGTGTTGGTGCCTAAACCGGATGGGAGCTGGCAATTTTGTAACGATTTTCGTCAGTTGAACAAAGTTACAAAATTTGACACCTACCCCATGCCACGTATAGATGAGTTGATCGACCGGCTGGGAACAGCCCGATACATGACGACTCTTGACCTCACAAAAGGGTATTGGCAAATCCCCCTGGCCAAGTCGGCCAAAGAGAAAACCGCATTTGTAACCCCAGACGGGGCGTTCCAATATAAAAGAATGCCGTTCGGGTTACAGAATGCGCCAGCCACATTCCAGCGGAAAATGGACCAGATGCTGAGGCCCCATCGGAAGTATGCTGCGGCTTACCTGGATGACGTAATTGTCCATAGCACAGATTGGGCCTCACATCTGCCAAAAGTGCAAGCAGTCCTGGACTCTGTTCGGGAAGCGGGGTTTACGGCTAACCCCAAGAAGTGTACCATTGGGCAGGAGGAGGCCAAATATCTTGGGTACACCATTGGGAGGGGAGTAATAAAACCCCAACTCAACAAAGTCGAGGCCATCCAGAGTTGGCCACGTCCCAACAGCAAGAAGCAGGTACGAGCCTTTCTGGGAATCGCTGGGTATTATCGGCGATTCATTCCCCACTTTGCTTCTAAGGCTGTGCCCCTAACCAACCTGACGAAGGGGAAAGGGTCGGTCATGATTAAATGGACCCCCGAGGCTGAGGCAGCATTCCAATTCTTGAAACAAGCCTTATGTAGCCAGCCAGTGTTGTACTCACCCGACTTCTCTAAAGACTTTGTCGTACAAAGTGATGCGTCAGATGTGGGGTTAGGAGCAGTATTGTCCCAGGTCTGGAACGGGGAAGAGCACCCAGTCATTTACCTCAGCAGGAAGTTGAAGTCCCATGAGGTAAATTACGCCACCGTTGAAAAGGAGTGTTTAGCGGTGAAGTGGGCTCTAGATTCCCTTCGGTACTACCTGCTAGGTAGGCACTTTGACATGGTTACGGATCACGCTCCGTTAAAGTGGATGGCTCAAAACAAGGAAACAAATAGAAGAGTGAATAGGTGGTTCCTGGCCCTCCAGGAATTCAACTTCACAGTAAAGCATCGCCCTGGCGTTCAAATGGGGAATGTGGATGCTTTGTCTCGAGTACATGAATGCCTGATTGCTGGTGTTCCAACCCCGAGGTTAAAACAAGAGGGGGGGTATGTGACAGCAGGAAGGTAAAGTCACCTGGTTGCATCCAGGGGGGTAGATATATTTCGCCCAGATTCAGGCTTTACGCCGACTTATACAACTAGGTGGAGAGTTGTATAAGCCCAGCTGAGGCTAGTGGGCTCATGGATGACTCATACCTCTAGGGAGAGTGTGGGGCGTCGTGCAGACAGGGAGTTGATGAGACCAGCTGAAGCTTGTCAGCTCATTTAGGCCTCTATAAGAACTCCCAGATTCATTAGGTGTTTGCTCATGCCTGGAACCAGACCTGTGTGGACTGTCTAGGGAGAGTGAACCCCTGTGCGGTGAGACAAAGCCTGTGTGGCTATTTGCTTGGACATTTAAAACCAGGGACTTAGGGACTAGGACAGCACTAGGCTGATCCCAGTTGTTAGTTAGGAAACCTGTATGTTTACTCAGAGGTCAAGTTGACCAGGATTTATTTTATTTATGTTTCTTTTGCTTTGCTGTGTTTTGTCACTGTAAATAGAAAATAAACCGCACCTTTTTGATTTTGAAAACCACAACCTCCGTTTGCTGGGCCTGTTTTTGTGTGGGGAGCCCATCCCGGGGGTCACACACACCCGCTGCCGAGCTAACCCCCTCACAACGCTTATAAACGCAAACGCGGCAAAACGCCGGTACCGCGTTTAGCCGCGCTTAGCGGCGTTTAGCGTCTGAAACGTGGAAAACTTTTGCGTCTGAACCCATTTTTTTGCTTCTGGAAAAACGAGGTTAAACGCAACTGCTTGTAAACGCCAAAAAACGAGAGTGTGTGCATGGACACATAGGATAACATTGAATGGGTTCAGGGGCAGTTGAAAAAAGCGTCCAACTGCCTCTGAACGCGCGTTCAACAGCAAATAACAGCGTCTCGTGTGCATGGGGCCTAATGCATTCTATTTATTAGGATAAAAAGTCTTCTGTGTGCAGCAGCCCCCCTCAGCCCCTCTAATACTTACCTGAGCCCCATCTAGATCCAGCGATGTTGCAGCAGCGTCTCAGCAGCCCGGGACTCCCCTCCTCATTGGCTGAGACAGCAGTGTGGTGCCATTGGCTCCCACTGCTGTCAATCAAAGCCAGTTAGCAAATGAGGAGAGAAAGGGTGCGGGGCTGCGGACCTGGTTCTGAATCGACACGGAGCTGCGGCTCAGCTCGGATTCCCCCATAGCAAGCTGCTTGCTGTGGGGGCACTCAACAGGAGGGAGGGGCAAGGGTCACCAAAGAGGCAAAACCACTGCACATGGAAGGTAAGTATAACATATTTGTTAATTTTAAGAGAGAAAAAAAAAAAAGAGGCTTTACAATCTCTTTGAGGCTCAGCCAGCAGTCTGTACTGTATTGCATGTCTGCATCCAGAATTTGCAGTAATGTAGTGCATAGCCTTTGCCCTTGGTCAAATAAATCACAAGAATCAATAATCTGAAGGAATAGATAATCCAGCTACCTTTCTGTAAAAGGCTGGGTTCACAGCTATGATGTCAGTGCGTACTTGAACTTTAAGGGGAAGCTGACAGTTCTGTATAGGAACTACTTGTTAATTTTTACCCAAAATTCTCCATAGGTTATGCTTTAAAAGCCTTTATAGGTCATCGGTTTAAAGGTAACCATGAACTATGGTCCTAGAATTTTTGCTCTCACTCTGATGTTCGCAATAACACCTTACATGTGTGGCGTAATTGATAATGAATAGATGTGCTCACGATACGCTGCACTTTTTATATGGGGTCTGTGTGGGGTGACTGGGGTGCTTTAAAATTTTTAAAATTATTTTTAATTTATTTTATACAGTGTTTTTATTTATTTATTTATTTATTTATTTTTTTATTGCCATCACAAGGGGCTAAGAAGCATGGGTAGGTGATAGGTCTTCTTTATTGAGACATTGGGGGTCTATTAAAACCTCTGCACAGAGCAAAAAAAAACAAAAAGACAAGACTTTACTATTACTTTAACCGCTTGCCGACCCCCGCACGAATTTATACGTCGACAGAATGTCACGGCTGTGCAAATGGGTGTATATATACGCCCCCTTTAAATTGCCGCCGTGTGGTCGCGCACCTGCTGCGAGCTCCGTAACCGTGCCCGCGGGACCCGCGGACTCGATGTCCTCCGGTGTCCCACGATCGTGTCACAGAGCTGAAAAACAGGGAGATGTTAGTGTAAACACAACATTTCCCCGTTCTTCCTAGTGACATGTTACTGATCGTCTGTTCCCTGTCATCTGGAACAGCAATCAGTGACATGTCATGGCAAACCACACCCCCTAACAGTTAGAATCACTCCCTAGGACACACTTAACCCCTTCACAGCGCCCCCTACAGATTAACCCCTTCACTTCCAGTGTCATTTTTAACAGTAATTAGTGCATTTTTATAGCACTGATCGCTGTAAAAATTACAATGGTCCCAAAATGGTGTCAAAAGTGTCCGATGTGTCCACCATAATGTCGCAGTCACGATAAAAATCGCTGATCGCTGCCATTACTAGTAAAAAAAAAATAATAATAAAAATGGCATAAAACTATCCCCTATTTTGTAGACGCTATAACTTTTGCGCAAACCAATCAATAAACGCTTATTGCGGTTTTTTTTACCAAAAATATGTAGAAGAATACGTATCGGCCTAAACTGAGGGAAAAAAATGTTTTTTTTTATATATTTTTTGGGGATATTTATTATAGCAAAAAGTAGAAAATATATAAAAAAAAAATTTTTAATTGTCGCTCTATTTTTTTTTATATTGCAAAAAATAAAAACCGCAGAGGTGATCAAATACCACCAAAAGAAAGCTCTATTTGTGGGAAAAAAAGTACGTCAATTTTTTTTGGGAGCCACGTCACACGACCACGCAATTGTCAGTTAAAGCAACGCAGTGCCGAATCGCAAAAAGTGGCCTGGTCTTTGACCCGCCAAATGGTCCGGGGCTGAAGTGGTTAAAGCCAGTATCAAGCTCACAGCTACAGCAACAACTATGAGTTTGGTTTAACCACTTATCTACCAAGGTACATTTATAAATGTCATGTTAGACAAGTGGTTTAGCAATATTTGTGAATCTGTTCATAAATGTAACCCTAGCACATTCACTTATCCCCATCTGGGACCTCATTTGGGTCTTTTACTGTCCCTGTGATGCCTTTACAAGAAAAGGGAGCTGTGGCTTTCATTGGGAAGGAAAGACACAAAGCATTAGAACACTCAAGCCTCATACACACGACTGGTTTTCTCGGCAAGAAAACTGCTGGGAGAGCTTTTTGCAGAGAAAACTGTTTGTGTGTATGGTTTCTCGGCAGGAAAACTGCCGGGAATCACGACGAGAAAAATAGAGAACCTGCTCTCCATTTTTCTTGTCGGGATTCTCGGCAGAGTGTTTCCTGCCGAGAAACCCGGTTGTCTGTATGCTTACCTGTCCAGGGAAACCCGCGCATGCTCGATGAGACTTCGACGCATGCGCAGAAGCATACAAGGGTAGTGTAGGGTGTAGCAAAATGGCGGTGACGGCATCGAATGTGACGAGCGCCGGCACGTCGTAGTCGATGACGTCACCGCGTTTTTGTTATTCAAAAGAACGGCGGTTCTTTTGAATGGCACGTGTGTACACAAGGCTTGGCAAGACAAGCTTGCCAGGAATCCTGTCAAGAAAACCAACGTTTTTTTTGAAGGAATTCATCACTCTACTCAAAGAGTTTTCAATTGCCTGTGTCTTTTTCCTTTTTTTTTTTTTTTTTTTTTTTTTTTTTTTTTAGGGACATAAATTGCAGCAAATAAAAAGACAGAGGCTCTGTACTTTCATTGGTCTAAAACTAAATCTAAAACAAAATCCTAAGTTTTAAATAAAGTTTATTTCTGTAGGAAGCCTTATTTTTTTTAAATATTACACAGCTCAGCTGACTCTTTTGTATGGTCTAACCATCTATCTCCTGAACTCTGCTCCTTGTAGTGTCACTATTAATGTGATATTATGCTAACTTGCTCTGTGGTATTGCATGGAGTGGCCCCTTAGCTCTTCTTTGGTGGTAGCCTGCCTGCACTCACTGCTCTTCTACTGCACAGAGCAATTAAATATAACATATTTGTTATAAAAAAATAAAATAATATCTAGCTCAATGATAGATGCGTTTTAAGTGAGTTCACAGCCAACAGGAACGAAGGTTTAAGGGCGTGGTAGCCCATTTTTATTGAAAGAAACAAAAAGGAAAGTTCATACGTGCATTTGGTTTCCCACACAGGGGTTCTTCTCCCAAAAATAACAACAAATGAAAATGCCAATCCACTCAGCCTTGGGCACAGTTCCTTGCTGCACAGGCCCACTCGGGGCCTCTAGGAAGGGCTCTCCTGACACTCCAGGCTTCCACACTCCTCCAAGACTTACAGTCCCCTCTGGTCCAAGACTCTCTCTTCCAGTTGTCTCAGCTATAGTCTCCCGACTCTCTCAGTCCACTGACCTGGAACCTCTCCCACATGGAGAACCGTCTTAAGGATGTTGCCTGAGTTCTTTATCGGTAGCACACTTCCCTCCAAAAAACTGCTGTATCACCAACTCCTTTCCCACACACTCTGAGCTATGTTCAGCTCTGCCTTATAACGAGTGTGTGCAGCTCGACACACACAACCTGCAGAGCTCCTGGAAAACCCGGACACATGACTGAAGACTCCATCCCTCCCAATGCTCTTTGAAGTCTTCAAGTTTCCAGCCCCAATCCAGACTTACAAAATCCAGAGAAAACTTAAAGCATAGTTTTCTCTGCTCAGCAATCTTTTGCTGGAACTTCTCAAATTGCTTCTTTGAGATTCCTGTGTCCATTTTAAACACATTTTCACTAAGACAGGGGCTCTCCCTCTCACATACAGTATCTCACCCCTCACATTTTTGTAAATATTTTCTTATACCTTTTCATGTGACAACACTGAAGAAATGACACTTTGCTACAATCTAAAGTAGTAAGTGTGCAGCTTGTATAACAGTGTCAATTTGCTGTCCCCTCAAAATAGCTCAACACAGCCATTAATGCCTAAACCGCTGGCAACAAAAGTAAAACATTTCCAAATTGGGCCCAAAGTGTCAATATTTTCTGTGGGCACCATTATTTTCCAGTACTGCCTTAACCCTCTTGGGCATGGAGTTCACCAGAGTTTCACAGGTTGCCACTGGAGTTAGGGTTGCCACCTCATCCCTTTAAACCCGAACACATATGAATTACACAGGTTCTGAGGCTGATTTAATGCAGGTAAGGCACCAAGTGAGATTAATTACCACCTTAATCAGCCACTGAACCGGTGTAGTCAATATGTGTTCGGGTTTAAAGGGATGAGGTGGCAACTCTAACTGGAGTCCTCTTCCACTCCTCCATGACGACATCACGGAGCTGGTGGATGTTGGAGACCTTGCGCTCCTCCACCTTCTGTTTGAAGATGCCCCACAGGTGCTCAATAGGGTTTAGGTCTGGAGACATGCTTGGCCAATCCATGACCTTTACCCTCAGCTTCTTTAGCAAGGCATTGGTCATCTTGGAGGTGTGTTTGGGGTCATTATCATGTTGAAATACTGCCCTGCGGCCCAGTCCATGACACTCCCACCACCATGCTTGACTATAGGGCAAGACACACTTGGCTTGACACCATTTGAGCCAAATAAGTTTATCTTGGTCTCATCAGACCACAGGACATGGTTCCAGTAATCCATGTCCTTAGTCTGCTTGTCTTCAGCAAACTGTTTGCGGGCTTTCTTGTGCATCATCTTTAGAAGAGGCTTCCTTCTGGAACGACAGCCATGCAGACAAATTTGATGCAGTGTGCGGCGTATGGTCTGAGCACTGACAAGCTGATCCCCCACCCCTTCAACCTCTGCAGTAGGGATGAGCCGAACACACCCCAGTTCGGTTCGCACCAGAACCTTCGAATGGACCGAAAGTTTGCACGAACGTTAGAACCCTATTAAATACAATGGAAGCGAACGTTTGAAATCTAAAGTGCTAAATATAACGACTAATATGCATGTTATTGTCCTAAAAAGGGTTTGGGGACCCGGGTTCTGCCCCAGGGGACATGTATCAATGCAGAATGAAGTTTTAAAAACGGCAGTTTTTCGGGAGCAGTCATTTTAATGATGCATAAAGTGAAAAAAAAAAGTGAAATATTCCTTTAAATATCGTACCTGGGGGGGTGTCTGAAGTATGCCTGTGAAGTGGCATGTGTTTCCCGTGTTTAGAACTGTCCCTGCACAAAATTACATTTCTAAAAGAAAAAAAGCCACTTAAGCCCCGGACCAATACGGGCCATTATGACCAGGCCCCTTTTTGCGATTCAGCACTGCGTCGCTTTAACTGACAATTGCGCGGTCGTGCGACGTGGCTTCCAAACAAAATTGGCATCCTTTTTTTCCCACAAATAGAGCTTTCTTTTGGTGGTATTTGATCACCTCTGCGGTTTTTATTTTTTGCGCTATAAACAAATATGGAGCGAAAATTTTGAAAAAAATTACATATTTTTTACTTTTTTCTATAATAAATATCCCCAAAAAATATATAAAAAAACAATTTTTTTCCTCAGTTTAGGCCGATACGTATTATTCTACATATTTTTGGTAAAAAAAAAATCGCAATCGGCGTTTATTGATTGGTTTGCGCAAAAATTTTAGCGTTTACAAAATAGGGTATAGTTTTAAGGCATTTTTATAATTTTTTTTTTTTTTACTAGTAATGGGGGTGATCAGCGATTTTTTTCGTGACTGCGACATTATGGCGGACACATCGGACACTTCTGACACATTTTTGAGACCATTGTCATTTTCAAAGCGATGAGTGCAATAAAAATGCACTGGTTACTGTGAAAATAACACTGGCAGTGAAGGGGTTAACCACTAGGGGCGCTGAAGGGGTTAAGTGTGCCTAGGGGCGTGTTACTAACTGAGGGGGGGCGTGGCTACGACTGACACGTCACCGATCTCCGCTCTGATTACACAGAGCGGAGATCGCTGACAGTGTCAGTAGAGGAGCGAGGAGATGCTGTGTTTACACACACATCTCCCCGCTCTGAGCCTCCGTGAGACGATCGCGGGGATCCCGGCGGCGATCGAGTCCGCGGGACCCGCGGTCCCACTCACGGGGAAGGCAGGGGGGTCGCGAGCGCGCTGCCGGCGGCAGTCGCGCGCGACCCCGACGTCGGCAGTTAAAGGGCCACGTACAGGTACGTGATTGTGCCTGTACGAGCCATTCTGCCGACGTATATATGCCATGAGCGGTCGGCAAGTGGTTAAAACTGCTTGCGGCTTTAATGTAATGTCTGGTCCCGGTAATATGGATGAAAATCTTTGAGAAAAAATGGCATGGCTACCCCATCACCCCCCTACCCCAGCCCATTACCAGCCCCTTTGGGTCTTGTATGGATATTAAGGGGAACCCCGCACCAAAATAAAAAAAGGCCCTATATACTCTGAACAGCAGTATACAGGCGGTGCAAACAAGACAGGGACTGTAGGTTTGTCCTTAAGTAGAATCTGTTTGGAATTTTGAACAGGTACTGTACATTGTTTAAGTGTAGCTCCAGCCAAAAAATCTATTTTTAAGCTTTTTGGAAAACATAGGCAAGGGTTATCACCCCTGTAACATTTGTTTTGCTGTCTGTGCACCTGTTCAGAACATTTCACCTCACTTTCCGTCCCAATGACAAATGTTTTTGAAAAGTGGGGTTTTTATTGAAACAAGGATTGGTGACAAAGCATCAGTAGAGAGGAGACACCTTTTTCCCATATTAACTCTTACAGGAGAGAATTTTCGCTTCCCATAGGTAGATTTTCTCTCACTTCCTGTTGTCTCCTTCTGTTTGCAAGTAGGAGTCGTTTGTAAGGTGGATGTTTGAAAGTAGGGGCCTGCCGTATATACTCTGCTGAACTTTGCCCCTTAGATGTTGGTGTTGCCACAACACTGTGAGCCCTCACAGTTACTCTTGGTGGGCGCTGGAACGCCCTGCTATGAACTATTATATCAGGAATTGTAATTACATGCCATTGTTGAACAGTGGTAGGAAAAATTGGGCCTTTGGTGGTGGTGCTGGTGCTACAACACTGTCAGCCCTCACAGTTACTCTTGGTGGGCGCATGAATGGGCCCTACTGTAAATTTTTAGATCAAGAATTGTAATTGCATGCCCCTGTTGAACAGGGGCTGAAAAATTGGGCCTTTGGTGGTGGTGCCACAACACTGCAACCCCTCACAGATACTGTACTTGGAGCACAGAAATGAGCCCTGTTGCAAAGTATTGCATCAAAAATTGTAATTACACGCCCCTGTTAAACAGGGGCAGAAAAATTGGGCCTTAGGCACTGGTGCCACAACACTGCAACCCCTCACAGATACTGTACTTGGAGCACAGCAATGAGCCCTGTTGCAAAGTATTGCATCAAAAATTGTAATTACACGCCCCTGTTAAACAGAGGCTGAAAAATTGGGCCTTAGGCACTGGTGCTGGTGCCACGACACTGCAACCTCTCCCAGATACTCTAGTTGGAGTGCAGGAATGAGCCCTGCTGCAAAGCATTGCATCAAAAATTGTTAAACAGGGGGTGAAAAATTGGGCCTTAGCCACTGGTGGTGGCACCCAGAAACAAAAAAGTTCTTCCAAGCTATCATCAAGAATCAGATCATTGAGGAGGAGGAGGATAGTCAGTCAACATAACAGGACAGTCACTCAGCATCAGCATCAGTCTTGAAGGGATGTGACATTTGAAAATAAATGATTCTGTTATATCAGCTTCAGGTGCTTGGTAGCTGGTGGTGATCCAAGACTGGTTCATCTTTATGAAGGTCAGTCGATCAACCGAGTCGGTGGACAGGCGCACCCTGTGATCCGTGACAAAGCCTTCAGCAGCACTGAATGTGCGTTCCGAAAGAATGCTGGATGCAGGATAGGCCAGTAGCTGAATTGCATACTGTGCAAGCTCTGTCCAGTGATCCATCCTCAAGACCCAGTAAGCCAGAGGATTTTCGGTGGGAAAGGTGTCCAAGTCTGACCTTGCCCCTAGGTATTCCTGCACCATGTATATCAGACGCTGGCGATGGTTGCTGGAACCGATCATACCTTGGGGCTGCGGACTAAAAAATTGTCTGAACGCATCGGTCAGATGGCCACCTTCTCCACTGCTCCTTCTGCTACTGACCGAAGCCTCAGCAACTCGTTGTCCAGGACCAGGAGTTTGTAACCTCCCAGTCTCTGGGAACGCGTTGCAAAGACCTTTCTGCAAGGCCTCCCGGAGTTGTCTCATCCTCTGCTCCCTCTGCGACGGCAAGATAAGGTCCGCAACCTTACCCTTGTACCGTGGATCAAGGAGAGTGGCCAGCCAGTAATGGTCCCTCTCCTTGATCCGAAGAATATGAGGATCCTTCCGCTGAATTTGCAGGATCAGGGAGGCCATGCAGCGTAGGTTAGCTGAGGCATTCGGTCCGGAGTCCTCTGGGTCACTAAGGACGACATGATCCGCAGCCACCTCCTCCCAGCCACGTACAAGTCCACAGGTTTCTTGGGACTGTAAATCATCCCTAAAAGACTGCTGCTGTTGATGCTGAGTGCCATGCTCCACCTCCATGCTGACACAATCCTCCTCCTCCTCATCCTCTTCCTGTGTCATGGGTGGGACACAAGGAACACTGTCTGGGTAAAGGGAGCCTTGAGAGGCAAGGAAGTCCTCCTCTTCCTGCCTCTATTCTGCCTCAAGTGCCCTGTCCATTATTCCACGCAGCGTATGCTCCAACAGGTGGACAAGAGGTACAGTGTCACTGATGCATGCACTGTCACTGCTCACCATCCTGGTGGCCTCCTCAAATGGTGCCAGGACAGTGCATGCATCCCTGATCATGCCCCACTGGCGTGGGGAAAAAACCCTAGCTCCCCTGACCCTGTCCTGGTGCCGTAGTCGCACAGGTACTCATTGATGGCCCTCTGCTGCGTGTGCAGCCGCTGCAGCATGGCCAACATTGAGTTCCACCTGGCGGGCATGTCACATATAAGGCGCTTCTTGGGCAGGTTCAACTCCTTTTACAGCTCAGCCAGCCGAGCACTGGCATTATATGATCTGCGGAAATGCACACAGACTTTCCTGGCCTGCCTCAGGACATCCTGTAAGCCCGGGTACCTGCCCAAGAACCGCTGCACCACCAGGTTAAGGATGTGAGCCACACAGGGCACATGGGTCAGTTGTCCCTGTTGGAGGGCGGAGAGGAGGTTGGTGCCATTGTCGCAAACCACCATTTCTGGCTTAAGCTGGCTTGGCGTCAACCACCTCTCCACCTGCCCCTGCAGAGCTGACAGAACCTCTGCCCCAGTGTGGCTCCTGTCCCCCAAACACACCAGCGCAAGCACGGCATGGCATCTTTTTGCCTACGTACTTGCGTAGCCCCTTGAACGCCTACGGAGCACCACTGGTTCCGAGGACAAAGCACAGGAAGAGGCCATGGAGGAAGAAGAAGAGGAGGGGTGGAGGAGAGAGATGTGTCACAACCAGTAGTAGCATTTTGGAGGCGTGGCAGCGGAACAACCTCCAACACTACTGCACCTTGTCCTGCATCCTTCCCAGCTGTCAAAAGAGTGACCCAATGGGCCGTGAAAGAAAGGTAACATCCCTGTCCATGCCTGCTGGACCATGATTTAGCGGTAATATGCACCTTACCGCCGGAATCGCCTTCCGTGAAAAAAAGTGGCGTTTAGGAACCTGCCACTGAGGAACCGCACATTGCATAAACTCACGAAAGGGGGCCGAGCCTACCAACTGAAAAGGCAGCAGTTGAATTGCTAGCAATTTAGCCAAGCTAGCATTCAACCGCTGGGCATGTGGATGGCTGGGAGTGAACTTCTTTCGATGGTCCAGCAGCTGGGGCAGGGAAATTTGCCTGCTACAATCGGACGTCGGTGTACTGCTAGCAGAGTGCCAGCAAGTACTTGGCTGTGACACACCTAATTCTACACCTTCATCCCTCTCAGTGCAGGTTTCAGAGAGGACTGAATGTATAGTGGGGTTGGAGATCCCAGCTGATGAGGAGCAAGGAGAGGTCCGCTTTGTTCTTTGGTGTGGGTCTTTAGGGTAGGCTTGCCAACGAGCTGCATGGCAGGTCAACATATGTCTAGTCAAGCAAGTGGTGCCCAAGCGGCTGATGTTTTGGCCACGCGAGATACGCTTGAGACATATGTTGCAAACAGCAGCTGTGCGATCTGATGCACTCGACTCAAAAAAGGCCCACACCAAAGAACTTTTGGAATAACGGGCAGAGGCAGCCCCCTGCACAGGCGTAGCTCTGCGGTGTGATTCAGGCTGTGTGCTGCCCTTACGCTGGCCCCCGGAGGGCATCCTGCCTTGTTGGAGATGTGCCTCCTCCTCATCCTCATCCTCCTCCTCTCTCCTATCAGGCACCCATGTGGAGTCAGTGACCTCATCATCCCCTCCCTCCTCATCACTGGAGCCAATCTGGTAGTATGCTGCAGCTGCTGGAACATGACTGCCAGATTGCTGTCCTTCTTGAGCATCCCCTCTCTCTGCGCTCACGCTACTGCCTTCCTCTAGCTGGGTATCATCATCAGACCCTTCGAAACGCTGGGCATCCTCCTGGAGCATGTACCCAACACTGTGCTCAAACAGTTCGGGGGACTCCTCAGGAGGACATGGTGGGTCTAGGGAAGGAGTGACTGATGATGACATTGATACGAGGGAAGAGGATGCTTTGGCAGCTGCTTTGCGAGTACCCTGAGCCTGGGTGAGAGAGGATGAGGAGGATGAGGAGGGCTTGGTCATCAACTCTACCAAGTCTTCGGCATGATGCGGCTCAACACGTCCAGCTGCCGAAAATAAGGACAAGCGTGTCCCATGGCCACGTGATGATGACAATGCACCGCTTCCACGACCAGCACTGTTGCCCCCAGACACAGAGCCTGCTTGCCCTCTTTTATTGGCTCGTGACTGTCTGCCTCTCTTTGTTGGCCTTCCAGACATAGTAATGGCCTGCAGGGAGATGGGAAAACCAGCAATTGGGTAGTGTATGTTGTGCTGGAGGCACACAACACCCACTAACTCCTGCAGATGCCTGTATTAGAGAACAGTAATGATGGATATATACAGGTGTACACTCTGCCACTAACTCCTGCAGATGCCTGTATTAGAGAACAGTAATGATGGGTATATACAGGTGTACACTGTGCCACTAACTCCTGCAGATGCCTGTATTAGAGAACAGTAATGACGGGTATATACAGGTGTACACTGTGCCACTAACTCCTGCAGATGCCTGTATTAGAGAACAGTAATGACGGGTATATACAGGTGTACACTGTGCCACTAACTCCTGCATATGCCTGTATTAGAGAACAGTAATGATGGATATATACAGGTGTACACTCTGCCACTAACTCCTGCAGATGCCTGTATTAGAGAACAGTAATGATGGGTATATACAGGTGTACACTGTGCCACTAACTCCTGCAGATGCCTGTATTAGAGAACAGTAATGACGGGTATATACAGTTGTACACTGTGCCACTAACTCCTGCAGATGCCTGTATTAGAGAACAGTAATGACGGGTATATACAGGTGTACACTGTGCCACTAACTCCTGCATATGCCTGTATTAGAGAACAGTAATGATGGGTATATACAGGTGTACAATGTGCCACTAACTCCTGCAGATGCCTGTATTAGAGAACAGTAATGGTGGGTATATACAGGTGTACACTGTGCCACTAACTCCTGCAGATGCCTGTATTAGAGAATAGGGATGAGCTTCGTGTTCGAGTCGAACATACGTTCGACTCGAACATTGGCTGTTCGATCGTTCGACGAAGATCGAACGATTTGGGCCGTTCGCGCCAAATTCGAGTGACGCGAACGGCCCACAATGCACTACGCCATCGCAGTGTCATCCAGGCGCTGTGATTGGCCAAGCATGCACTGTGACCCCGCATGCTTGGCCAATCACAGCGCCGGCAGCGAGGAGAGCAATGATTGGCCACAGGCAGGATGCCTGTGGCCAATTATTGCTGAGGGTGTTTAGTACACGCCCCACACTATAAAAGGCCGCCAGCACGGCGGCCTAGTGTAGTGTGTTCCGGAGCAGGGATAGAGTAGCATAGGCAGGGACAGTGACTGTTATTTCTTTCTTGCTTAACCTGGATTCCTTTAGTTTAGGGAAAGAGAAGGATAGGTAGGGAGAGTGTCAGTGTGTTTTGTGCTTCTGCTATAGTGTGCTTAAAAAAAAACATTTATTCTAGGGACAGAAAACTCTAGGTAGGGACAGTGTCAGTTTCTTTCACTCTGCAAGTCCTTGTTTCCAGGGACCTGGAAGGACAGTGAGTGAATTGTCCTTTTGCTATATTGTGATTAAAAAAAACATTTATTCTAGGGACAGAAAACTCTAGGTAGGGACAGTGTCAGTTTCTTTCACTCTGCAAGTCCTTGTTTCCAGGGACCTGGAAGGACAGTGAGTGAATTGTCCTTTTGCTATATTGTGATTAAAAAAAACATTTATTCTAGGGACAGAAAACTCTAGGTAGGGACAGTGTCAGTTTCTTTCACTCTGCAAGTCCTTGTTTCCAGGGACCTGGAAGGACAGTGAGTGAATTGTCCTTTTGCTATATTGTGATTAAAAAAAACATTTATTCTAGGGACAGAAAACTCTAGGTAGGGACAGTGTCAGTTTCTTTCACTCTGCAAGTCCTTGTTTCCAGGGACCTGGAAGGACAGTGAGTGAATTGTCCTTTTGCTATATTGTGATTAAAAAAAACATTTTTTTCTAGGGACAGAAAACTGTAGGTAGGGAGAGTATTTTTTTTCTTTCACTCTGCAAGTCCTTGTTTCCAGGGACCTGTAAGGACAGTGAGTTAATTGTCCTTGTGCTATATTGTGCTGAAAAAAACATTTATTCCAGGGACAGAAAACTCTAGGTAGGGACAGTGTCAGTTTCTTTCACTCTGCAAGTCCTTGTTTCCAGGGACCTGGAAGGACAGTGAGTGAATTGTCCTTTTGCTATATTGTGATTAAAAAAAACATTTTTTTCTAGGGACAGAAAACTGTAGGTAGGGAGAGTGTTTTTTTTCTTTCACTCTGCAAGTCCTTGTTTCCAGGGACCTGTAAGGACAGTGAGTTAATTTTCCTTGTGCTATATTGTGATTAAAAAAAACATTTATTCTAGGGACAGAAAACTCTAGGTAGGGACAGTGTCAGTTTCTTTCACTCTGCAAGTCCTTGTTTCCAGGGACCTGGAAGGACAGTGAGTGAATTGTCCTTTTGCTATATTGTGATTAAAAAAAACATTTATTCTAGGGACAGAAAACTCTAGGTAGGGACAGTGTCAGTTTCTTTCACTCTGCAAGTCCTTGTTTCCAGGGACCTGGAAGGACAGTGAGTGAATTGTCCTTTTGCTATATTGTGATTAAAAAAAACATTTATTCTAGGGACAGAAAACTCTAGGTAGGGACAGTGTCAGTTTCTTTCACTCTGCAAGTCCTTGTTTCCAGGGACCTGGAAGGACAGTGAGTGAATTGTCCTTTTGCTATATTGTGATTAAAAAAAACATTTATTCTAGGGACAGAAAACTCTAGGTAGGGACAGTGTCAGTTTCTTTCACTCTGCAAGTCCTTGTTTCCAGGGACCTGGAAGGACAGTGAGTGAATTGTCCTTTTGCTATATTGTGATTAAAAAAAACATTTATTCTAGGGACAGAAAACTCTAGGTAGGGACAGTGTCAGTTTCTTTCACTCTGCAAGTCCTTGTTTCCAGGGACCTGGAAGGACAGTGAGTGAATTGTCCTTTTGCTATATTGTGATTAAAAAAAACATTTATTCTAGGGACAGAAAACTCTAGGTAGGGACAGTGTCAGTTTCTTTCACTCTGCAAGTCCTTGTTTCCAGGGACCTGGAAGGACAGTGAGTGAATTGTCCTTTTGCTATATTGTGATTAAAAAAAACATTTTTTTCTAGGGACAGAAAACTGTAGGTAGGGAGAGTATTTTTTTTCTTTCACTCTGCAAGTCCTTGTTTCCAGGGACCTGTAAGGACAGTGAGTTAATTGTCCTTGTGCTATATTGTGCTGAAAAAAACATTTATTCCAGGGACAGAAAACTCTAGGTAGGGACAGTGTCAGTTTCTTTCACTCTGCAAGTCCTTGTTTCCAGGGACCTGGAAGGACAGTGAGTGAATTGTCCTTTTGCTATATTGTGATTAAAAAAAACATTTTTTTCTAGGGACAGAAAACTGTAGGTAGGGAGAGTATTTTTTTTCTTTCACTCTGCAAGTCCTTGTTTCCAGGGACCTGTAAGGACAGTGAGTTAATTGTCCTTGTGCTATATTGTGCTGAAAAAAACATTTATTCCAGGGACAGAAAACTCTAGGTAGGGACAGTGTCAGTTTCTTTCACTCTGCAAGTCCTTGTTTCCAGGGACCTGGAAGGACAGTGAGTGAATTGTCCTTTTGCTATATTGTGATTAAAAAAAACATTTTTTTCTAGGGACAGAAAACTGTAGGTAGGGAGAGTGTTTTTTTTCTTTCACTCTGCAAGTCCTTGTTTCCAGGGACCTGTAAGGACAGTGAGTTAATTTTCCTTGTGCTATATTGTGATTAAAAAAAACATTTATTCTAGGGACAGAAAACACTAGGTAGGGACAGTGTCAGTTTCTTTCACTCTGCAAGTCCTTGTTTCCAGGGACCTGGAAGGACAGTGAGTGAATTGTCCTTTTGCTATATTGTGATTAAAAAAAACATTTTTTTCTAGGGACAGAAAACTGTAGGTAGGGAGAGTATTTTTTTTCTTTCACTCTGCAAGTCCTTGTTTCCAGGGACCTGTAAGGACAGTGAGTTAATTGTCCTTGTGCTATATTGTGCTGAAAAAAACATTTATTCCAGGGACAGAAAACTCTAGGTAGGGACAGTGTCAGTTTCTTTCACTCTGCAAGTCCTTGTTTCCAGGGACCTGGAAGGACAGTGAGTGAATTGTCCTTTTGCTATATTGTGATTAAAAAAAACATTTTTTTCTAGGGACAGAAAACTGTAGGTAGGGAGAGTGTTTTTTTTCTTTCACTCTGCAAGTCCTTGTTTCCAGGGACCTGTAAGGACAGTGAGTTAATTTTCCTTGTGCTATATTGTGATTAAAAAAAACATTTATTCTAGGGACAGAAAACACTAGGTAGGGACAGTGTCAGTTTCTTTCACTCTGCAAGTCCTTGTTTCCAGGGACCTGGAAGGACAGTGAGTGAATTGTCCTTTTGCTATATTGTGATTAAAAAAAACATTTTTTTCTAGGGACAGAAAACTGTAGGTAGGGAGAGTATTTTTTTTCTTTCACTCTGCAAGTCCTTGTTTCCAGGGACCTGTAAGGACAGTGAGTTAATTTTCCTTGTGCTATATTGTGATTAAAAAAAACATTTATTCTAGGGACAGAAAACACTAGGTAGGGACAGTGTCAGTTTCTTTCACTCTGCAAGTCCTTGTTTCCAGGGACCTGGAAGGACAGTGAGTGAATTGTCCTTTTGCTATATTGTGATTAAAAAAAACATTTATTCTAGGGACAGAAAACTCTAGGTAGGGACAGTGTCAGTTTCTTTCACTCTGCAAGTCCTTGTTTCCAGGGACCTGGAAGGACAGTGAGTGAATTGTCCTTTTGCTATATTGTGATTAAAAAAAACATTTATTCTAGGGACAGAAAACTCTAGGTAGGGACAGTGTCAGTTTCTTTCACTCTGCAAGTCCTTGTTTCCAGGGACCTGGAAGGACAGTGAGTGAATTGTCCTTTTGCTATATTGTGATTAAAAAAAACATTTATTCTAGGGACAGAAAACTCTAGGTAGGGACAGTGTCAGTTTCTTTCACTCTGCAAGTCCTTGTTTCCAGGGACCTGGAAGGACAGTGAGTGAATTGTCCTTTTGCTATATTGTGATTAAAAAAAACATTTATTCTAGGGACAGAAAACTCTAGGTAGGGACAGTGTCAGTTTCTTTCACTCTGCAAGTCCTTGTTTCCAGGGACCTGGAAGGACAGTGAGTGAATTGTCCTTTTGCTATATTGTGATTAAAAAAAACATTTTTTTCTAGGGACAGAAAACTGTAGGTAGGGAGAGTATTTTTTTTCTTTCACTCTGCAAGTCCTTGTTTCCAGGGACCTGTAAGGACAGTGAGTTAATTGTCCTTGTGCTATATTGTGCTGAAAAAAACATTTATTCCAGGGACAGAAAACTCTAGGTAGGGACAGTGTCAGTTTCTTTCACTCTGCAAGTCCTTGTTTCCAGGGACCTGGAAGGACAGTGAGTGAATTGTCCTTTTGCTATATTGTGATTAAAAAAAAACATTTTTTTCTAGGGACAGAAAACTGTAGGTAGGGAGAGTATTTTTTTTCTTTCACTCTGCAAGTCCTTGTTTCCAGGGACCTGTAAGGACAGTGAGTTAATTGTCCTTGTGCTATATTGTGCTGAAAAAAACATTTATTCCAGGGACAGAAAACTCTAGGTAGGGACAGTGTCAGTTTCTTTCACTCTGCAAGTCCTTGTTTCCAGGGACCTGGAAGGACAGTGAGTGAATTGTCCTTTTGCTATATTGTGATTAAAAAAAACATTTTTTTCTAGGGACAGAAAACTGTAGGTAGGGAGAGTGTTTTTTTTCTTTCACTCTGCAAGTCCTTGTTTCCAGGGACCTGTAAGGACAGTGAGTTAATTTTCCTTGTGCTATATTGTGATTAAAAAAAACATTTATTCTAGGGACAGAAAACACTAGGTAGGGACAGTGTCAGTTTCTTTCACTCTGCAAGTCCTTGTTTCCAGGGACCTGGAAGGACAGTGAGTGAATTGTCCTTTTGCTATATTGTGATTAAAAAAAACATTTTTTTCTAGGGACAGAAAACTGTAGGTAGGGAGAGTATTTTTTTTCTTTCACTCTGCAAGTCCTTGTTTCCAGGGACCTGTAAGGACAGTGAGTTAATTGTCCTTGTGCTATATTGTGCTGAAAAAAACATTTATTCCAGGGACAGAAAACTCTAGGTAGGGACAGTGTCAGTTTCTTTCACTCTGCAAGTCCTTGTTTCCAGGGACCTGGAAGGACAGTGAGTGAATTGTCCTTTTGCTATATTGTGATTAAAAAAAACATTTTTTTCTAGGGACAGAAAACTGTAGGTAGGGAGAGTGTTTTTTTTCTTTCACTCTGCAAGTCCTTGTTTCCAGGGACCTGTAAGGACAGTGAGTTAATTTTCCTTGTGCTATATTGTGATTAAAAAAAACATTTATTCTAGGGACAGAAAACACTAGGTAGGGACAGTGTCAGTTTCTTTCACTCTGCAAGTCCTTGTTTCCAGGGACCTGGAAGGACAGTGAGTGAATTGTCCTTTTGCTATATTGTGATTAAAAAAAACATTTTTTTCTAGGGACAGAAAACTGTAGGTAGGGAGAGTATTTTTTTTCTTTCACTCTGCAAGTCCTTGTTTCCAGGGACCTGTAAGGACAGTGAGTTAATTTTCCTTGTGCTATATTGTGATTAAAAAAAACATTTATTCTAGGGACAGAAAACACTAGGTAGGGACAGTGTCAGTTTCTTTCACTCTGCAAGTCCTTGTTTCCAGGGACCTGGAAGGACAGTGAGTGAATTGTCCTTTTGCTATATTGTGATTAAAAAAAACATTTATTCTAGGGACAGAAAACTCTAGGTAGGGACAGTGTCAGTTTCTTTCACTCTGCAAGTCCTTGTTTCCAGGGACCTGGAAGGACAGTGAGTGAATTGTCCTTTTGCTATATTGTGATTAAAAAAAACATTTATTCTAGGGACAGAAAACTCTAGGTAGGGACAGTGTCAGTTTCTTTCACTCTGCAAGTCCTTGTTTCCAGGGACCTGGAAGGACAGTGAGTGAATTGTCCTTTTGCTATATTGTGATTAAAAAAAACATTTATTCTAGGGACAGAAAACTCTAGGTAGGGACAGTGTCAGTTTCTTTCACTCTGCAAGTCCTTGTTTCCAGGGACCTGGAAGGACAGTGAGTGAATTGTCCTTTTGCTATATTGTGATTAAAAAAAACATTTATTCTAGGGACAGAAAACTCTAGGTAGGGACAGTGTCAGTTTCTTTCACTCTGCAAGTCCTTGTTTCCAGGGACCTGGAAGGACAGTGAGTGAATTGTCCTTTTGCTATATTGTGATTAAAAAAAACATTTTTTTCTAGGGACAGAAAACTGTAGGTAGGGAGAGTATTTTTTTTCTTTCACTCTGCAAGTCCTTGTTTCCAGGGACCTGTAAGGACAGTGAGTTAATTGTCCTTGTGCTATATTGTGCTGAAAAAAACATTTATTCCAGGGACAGAAAACTCTAGGTAGGGACAGTGTCAGTTTCTTTCACTCTGCAAGTCCTTGTTTCCAGGGACCTGGAAGGACAGTGAGTGAATTGTCCTTTTGCTATATTGTGATTAAAAAAAAACATTTTTTTCTAGGGACAGAAAACTGTAGGTAGGGAGAGTATTTTTTTTCTTTCACTCTGCAAGTCCTTGTTTCCAGGGACCTGTAAGGACAGTGAGTTAATTGTCCTTGTGCTATATTGTGCTGAAAAAAACATTTATTCCAGGGACAGAAAACTCTAGGTAGGGACAGTGTCAGTTTCTTTCACTCTGCAAGTCCTTGTTTCCAGGGACCTGGAAGGACAGTGAGTGAATTGTCCTTTTGCTATATTGTGATTAAAAAAAACATTTTTTTCTAGGGACAGAAAACTGTAGGTAGGGAGAGTGTTTTTTTTCTTTCACTCTGCAAGTCCTTGTTTCCAGGGACCTGTAAGGACAGTGAGTTAATTTTCCTTGTGCTATATTGTGATTAAAAAAAACATTTATTCTAGGGACAGAAAACACTAGGTAGGGACAGTGTCAGTTTCTTTCACTCTGCAAGTCCTTGTTTCCAGGGACCTGGAAGGACAGTGAGTGAATTGTCCTTTTGCTATATTGTGATTAAAAAAAACATTTTTTTCTAGGGACAGAAAACTGTAGGTAGGGAGAGTATTTTTTTTCTTTCACTCTGCAAGTCCTTGTTTCCAGGGACCTGTAAGGACAGTGAGTTAATTGTCCTTGTGCTATATTGTGCTGAAAAAAACATTTATTCCAGGGACAGAAAACTCTAGGTAGGGACAGTGTCAGTTTCTTTCACTCTGCAAGTCCTTGTTTCCAGGGACCTGGAAGGACAGTGAGTGAATTGTCCTTTTGCTATATTGTGATTAAAAAAAACATTTTTTTCTAGGGACAGAAAACTGTAGGTAGGGAGAGTGTTTTTTTTCTTTCACTCTGCAAGTCCTTGTTTCCAGGGACCTGTAAGGACAGTGAGTTAATTTTCCTTGTGCTATATTGTGATTAAAAAAAACATTTATTCTAGGGACAGAAAACACTAGGTAGGGACAGTGTCAGTTTCTTTCACTCTGCAAGTCCTTGTTTCCAGGGACCTGGAAGGACAGTGAGTGAATTGTCCTTTTGCTATATTGTGATTAAAAAAAACATTTTTTTCTAGGGACAGAAAACTGTAGGTAGGGAGAGTATTTTTTTTCTTTCACTCTGCAAGTCCTTGTTTCCAGGGACCTGTAAGGACAGTGAGTTAATTTTCCTTGTGCTATATTGTGATTAAAAAAAACATTTATTCTAGGGACAGAAAACACTAGGTAGGGACAGTGTCAGTTTCTTTCACTCTGCAAGTCCTTGTTTCCAGGGACCTGGAAGGACAGTGAGTGAATTGTCCTTTTGCTATATTGTGATTAAAAAAAAACATTTTTTTCTAGGGACAGAAAACTGTAGGTAGGGAGAGTATTTTTTTTCTTTCACTCTGCAAGTCCTTGTTTCCAGGGACCTGTAAGGACAGTGAGTTAATTGTCCTTGTGCTATATTGTGCTGAAAAAAACATTTATTCCAGGGACAGAAAACTCTAGGTAGGGACAGTGTCAGTTTCTTTCACTCTGCAAGTCCTTGTTTCCAGGGACCTGGAAGGACAGTGAGTGAATTGTCCTTTTGCTATATTGTGATTAAAAAAAACATTTTTTTCTAGGGACAGAAAACTGTAGGTAGGGAGAGTGTTTTTTTTCTTTCACTCTGCAAGTCCTTGTTTCCAGGGACCTGTAAGGACAGTGAGTTAATTTTCCTTGTGCTATATTGTGATTAAAAAAAACATTTATTCTAGGGACAGAAAACACTAGGTAGGGACAGTGTCAGTTTCTTTCACTCTGCAAGTCCTTGTTTCCAGGGACCTGGAAGGACAGTGAGTGAATTGTCCTTTTGCTATATTGTGATTAAAAAAAACATTTTTTTCTAGGGACAGAAAACTGTAGGTAGGGAGAGTATTTTTTTTCTTTCACTCTGCAAGTCCTTGTTTCCAGGGACCTGTAAGGACAGTGAGTTAATTGTCCTTGTGCTATATTGTGCTGAAAAAAACATTTATTCCAGGGACAGAAAACTCTAGGTAGGGACAGTGTCAGTTTCTTTCACTCTGCAAGTCCTTGTTTCCAGGGACCTGGAAGGACAGTGAGTGAATTGTCCTTTTGCTATATTGTGATTAAAAAAAACATTTTTTTCTAGGGACAGAAAACTGTAGGTAGGGAGAGTGTTTTTTTTCTTTCACTCTGCAAGTCCTTGTTTCCAGGGACCTGTAAGGACAGTGAGTTAATTTTCCTTGTGCTATATTGTGATTAAAAAAAACATTTATTCTAGGGACAGAAAACACTAGGTAGGGACAGTGTCAGTTTCTTTCACTCTGCAAGTCCTTGTTTCCAGGGACCTGGAAGGACAGTGAGTGAATTGTCCTTTTGCTATATTGTGATTAAAAAAAACATTTTTTTCTAGGGACAGAAAACTGTAGGTAGGGAGAGTATTTTTTTTCTTTCACTCTGCAAGTCCTTGTTTCCAGGGACCTGTAAGGACAGTGAGTTAATTGTCCTTGTGCTATATTGTGCTGAAAAAAACATTTATTCCAGGGACAGAAAACTCTAGGTAGGGACAGTGTCAGTTTCTTTCACTCTGCAAGTCCTTGTTTCCAGGGACCTGGAAGGACAGTGAGTGAATTGTCCTTTTGCTATATTGTGATTAAAAAAAACATTTTTTTCTAGGGACAGAAAACTGTAGGTAGGGAGAGTGTTTTTTTTCTTTCACTCTGCAAGTCCTTGTTTCCAGGGACCTGTAAGGACAGTGAGTTAATTTTCCTTGTGCTATATTGTGATTAAAAAAAACATTTATTCTAGGGACAGAAAACACTAGGTAGGGACAGTGTCAGTTTCTTTCACTCTGCAAGTCCTTGTTTCCAGGGACCTGGAAGGACAGTGAGTGAATTGTCCTTTTGCTATATTGTGATTAAAAAAAACATTTTTTTCTAGGGACAGAAAACTGTAGGTAGGGAGAGTATTTTTTTTTCTTTCACTCTGCAAGTCCTTGTTTCCAGGGACCTGTAAGGACAGTGAGTTAATTGTCCTTGTGCTATATTGTGCTGAAAAAAACATTTATTCCAGGGACAGAAAACTCTAGGTAGGGACAGTGTCAGTTTCTTTCACTCTGCAAGTCCTTGTTTCCAGGGACCTGGAAGGACAGTGAGTGAATTGTCCTTTTGCTATATTGTGATTAAAAAAAACATTTTTTTCTAGGGACAGAAAACTGTAGGTAGGGAGAGTGTTTTTTTTCTTTCACTCTGCAAGTCCTTGTTTCCAGGGACCTGTAAGGACAGTGAGTTAATTTTCCTTGTGCTATATTGTGATTAAAAAAAACATTTTTTCTAGGGACAGAAAACTGTAGGTAGGGAGAGTGTTTTTTTTCTTTCACTCTGCAAGTCCTTGTTTCCAGGGACAGAGAAGGACACCTGAAGGTAGCCCTTATTGCTTTTTTCCCATCTCCCTGCAGGCCATCTATTAGAATGTCTGGAAGGCAAACAAGGAGAGGCAGACAGTCAGGAGGCAATAAAAGAGGGCAAGCAGGCTCTGTGTCTGGGGGCAACAGTGCTGGTCGTGGACGCGGTGCATTGTCATCAGCACATGGCCATGGGACACGCTTGTCCTTCTTTTCGGCAGCTGGACATGTTGAGCCACATCATGCCGAAGACTTGGTAGAGTGGATGACCAAGCCCTCCTCCTCCTCCTCATCCTCTCTCACCCAGGCTCAGGGTACTGGAAAAGCAGCTGCCAAAGCGTCGTCTTCCCTGGTATCAATGTCAGACAAATCATCAGTCACTCCTTCCCTAGACCCACCATGTCCTCCTCCTGAGGAGTCCCCCGAACTGTTTCAGCACAGTGTTGGGTACATGCTCCAGGAGGATGCCCAGCGTTTCGAAGGGTCTGATGATGAAACCCAGCTAGAGGAAGGCAGTAGCGTGAGAGCAGACAGAGGGGATGCTCAAGAAGGACACCAATCTGGCAGTCATGTTCCAGCAGCTGCAGCATACTGCCAGATTGGCTCCAGTGATGAGGAGGGAGGGGATGATGAGGTCAATGACTCCACGTGGGTGCCTAATAGGAGAGAGGAGGAGGAGGAGGATGAGGAGGAGGCACATCTCCAACGAGGCAGGATGCCCTTTGGTGGCCAGCGTAAGGGCAGTACACCGACGGAATCACACCGCAGAGCTCCGCCTGTGCAGGGCGCTGCCTCTGCCCGTCATTCAAAAAGTTCTTTGGTGTGGGCCTTTTTTGAGGCTAGTGCATCAGATCGCACAGCTGCTGTTTGCAACATATGTCTCAAGCGTATATCGCGTGGCCAAAACATCAGCCGCTTGGGTACCACATGCCTGACCAGACATATGTTGACCTGCCATGCAGCTCGTTGGCAAGCCTACCTCAAAGACCCACACCAAAGAACAAAGCGGACCTCTCCTTGCACCGCATCAGCTGGGATCTCCAACCCCACTATAACTTCAGTCCTCTCTGAAACATGCACTGAGAGGAATGAAGGTGTAGAATTAGGTGTGTCACAGCCAAGTACTTGCGCCCACTCTGCTAGCAGTACACCGACGTCCGATTCTAGCAGGCAAATTTCCCTGCCCCAGCTGCTGGACCGTCGAAAGAAGTTCACTCCCAGCCATCCACATGCCCAGCGGTTGAATGCTAGCTTGGCTAAATTGCTAGCGCTTCAACTGCTGCCTTTTCAGTTGGTAGACTCGGCCCCCTTCCGTGAGTTTGTGCAATGTGCGGTTCCTCAGTGGCAGGTTCCCAAACGCCACTTTTTCTCACGGAAGGCTATTCCGGCTCTCTACCGGCATGTGGAAGGCAATGTCTTGGCCTCGCTGGACAGGGCGGTCAGCGGTAAGGTGCATATTACCGCTGACTCATGGTCCAGCAGGCATGGACAGGGACGTTACCTTTCTTTCACGGCCCATTGGGTCACTCTTTTGGCAGCTGGGAAGGATTCAGGACAAGGTGCAGTAGTGTTGGAGGTTGTCCCACCGCCACGCCTCCAAAATGCTACTACTGGTTGTGACACACCTCTCTCCTCCACCCCCTCCTCTTCTTCTTCCTCCATGGCCTCTTCCTGTGGTTTGTCCTATGAACCAGCGGTGCTCCGTAGCCGTTCACGGGGCTACGCAAGTACGCAGGCAAAAAGATGCCATGCCGTGCTTGCGCTGGTGTGTTTGGGGGACAGAAGCCACACTGGGGCAGAGGTCCTGTCTGCTCTGCAGGGCCAGGCCGAGAGGTGGTTGACGCCACGCCAGCTTAAGCCAGGAATGGTGGTTTGCGACAATGGCACCAACCTCCTCTCCGCCCTCCGACAGGGACAACTGACCCATGTGCCCTGTGTGGCTCACGTCCTTAACCTGGTGGTGCAGCGGTTCTTGGGCAGGTACCCGGGCTTACAGGATGTCCTGAGGCAGGCCAGGAAAGTCTGTGTGCATTTCCGCAGATCTTATAATGCCAGTGCTCGCCTGGCTGAGCTGCAAAAGGAGTTGAACCTGCCCAAGAACCGCCTTATATGTGACATGCCCACCAGGTGGAACTCAACGTTGGCCATGCTGCAGCGGCTGCACACGCAGCAGAGGGCCATCAATGAGTACCTGTGCGACTACGGCACCAGGACAGGGTCAGGGGAGCTTGGTTTTTTTTCTCCACGCCAGTGGGGCATGATCAGGGATGCATGCACTGTCCTGGCACCATTTGAGGAGGCCACGAGGATGGTGAGCAGTGACAGTGCATGCATCAGTGACACTGTACCTCTTGTCCACCTGTTGGAGCACACGCTGCGTGGAATAATGGACAGGGCACTTGAGGCAGAACAGAGGCAGGAAGAGGAGGACTTCCTTGCCTCTCAAGGCCCCCTTTACCCAGACAGTGTTCCTTCTGTCCCACCCATCGCACAGGAAGAGGAGGAGGAGGAGGAGGAGGAGGAGGATTGTGTCAGCATGGAGGTGGAGGCTGGCACTCAGCATCATCAGCAGCAGTCTTTTAGGGATGATTTACAGTCCCAAGAAACCAGTGGACTTGTACGTGGCTGGGAGGAGGTGGCTGCGGATCATGTCGTCCTTAGTGACCCAGAGGACTCCGGAGCGAATGCCTCAGCAAACCTACGCTGCATGGCCTCCCTGATCCTGCAAAGTCTGCGGAAGGATCCTCGTATTCTTCGGATCAAGGAGAGGGACCATTACTGGCTGGCCACTCTCCTTGATCCACGGTACAAGGGTAAGGTTGCGGACCTTATGTTACCGTCGCAGAGGGAGCAGAGGATGAGACAACTCCGGGAGGCCTTGCAGAAAGGTCTGTGCAACGCGTTCCCAGAGACTGGGAGGTTGCAAACTCCTGGTCCTGGACAACGAGTTGCTGAGGCTTCGGCCAGTCAAAGAAGGAGCGGTGGGGAAGGTGGCCGTCTGACCGATGCGTTCAGACAATTCTTTAGTCCGCAGCCCCAAAGTATGATTGGTTCCAGCAACCATCGCCAGCGTCTGATAAACATGGTGCAGGAATATCTAGGGGCAAGGTCAGACTTGGACACCTTCCCCACCGAAAATCCTCTGGCTTACTGGGTCTTGAGGATGGATCACTGGCCAGAGCTTGCACAGTATGCAATTGAGCTACTGGCCTGTCCTGCATCCAGCGTTCTTTCGGAACGCACATTCAGTGCTGCTGGAGGATTTGTCACGGATCACAGGGTGCGCCTGTCCACCGACTCGGTTGATCGACTGACTTTCATCAAGATGAACCAGTCTTGGATCACCACCAGCTACCACACACCTGATGCTGATATAACAGACTAATTGATTTTAAAATGTCACATCCCTTCAAGACTGATGCTGATGCTGAGTGCCTGTGCTGTTATGTTGACTGGCTATCCTCCTCCTCCGAGTCCTCAATGATACGATTGATGATGATAGCTTGGAAGATCATTTTTGTTTATGGGTGCCGCCACCAGTGCCTAACGCCCAATTTTTCAGCCCCTGTTTAACAGGGGCGTGTAATTACAATTTTTGAAGCAATACTTTGCAACAGGGCTCATTGCTGTGCTCCAAGTACAGTATCTGTGAGGAGTTGCAGTGTTGTGCCACCAGTGCCTAAGGCCCAATTTTTCAGCCCCTGTTTAACAGGGGCGTGTCATTACAATTTTTGAAGCAATACTTTGCAACAGGGCTCATTGCTGTGCTCCAAGTACAGTATCTGTGAGGGGTTGCAGTGTTGTGCCACCAGTGCCTAAGGCCCAATTTTTCAGCCCCTGTTCAACAGGGGCATGTAATTACAATTCTTGATCTAATAATTCACAGCAGGGCCCATTGCTGCACCCACCAAGAGTAACTGTCAGGGCTTACAGTGTTGTGGCACCAGCACCACCATCAAAGGCCCAATTTTTACTACCACTGTTCAACAATTATATGTAATTAAAATTCCTGATATAATAGTTGACAGCAGGGCGTTCCAGCACCAACCAAGAGTAACTGTGAGTGCTTACAGTGTTGTGCCAACACCAACAACTAAGGGGCCTATTTCTGCAGAGTATATACGGCAGGTCCCTACTTTCAAACATCCAACTTACAAACGACTCCTACTTGCAAACGCAAGAAGACAACAGGAAGTGAGAGGAAATCTACCACTAGGAAGGAAAATTCTCTCCTGTAAGAATAAATATGGGAGAAAGGTGTCTCCTCTGTACTGATGCTTTATCAGCAATCCTTGTTTCAAGAAAAACACCACATTTCAAAAACAGTTGTCATTGGGACGGAAAGTGAGGTGAAATGTTCTGAACAGGGGCACAGACAGCAAAACAAATGTTACAGGGGTGATAACCCTTACCTATGTTTTCCAAAAAGTTTAAAAATAGATTTTTGGGCTGGAGCTACACTTCAACAATGTACCTGTTCAAAATTACAAACAGATTCTACATAAGAACAAACCTACAGTCCCTGTCTTGTATGCACCGCCTGTATATGGCTGTTCAGAGTATATAGGGCCTTTTTTATTTTATGTGCGGGGTTCCCCTTAATATCCATACAAGACCCAAAGGGGCTGGTAATGGGCTGGGGTAGGGGGGGGGGGGTCATGGGGTAGCTATGCCATTTTTCTTAAAGAATTTCATCCATATTACCGGGACCAGACATTACATTAAAGCCGCAAGCAGTTTTAAATGGCTTTTTTTTCCTTTAGAAGTGTCATTTTGTGCAGGGACAGTTCTAAACACGGGAAACACGTGGCACTTCACAGGCATACTTTAGACACCCCCCAGGTACGATATTTAAAGGAATATTTGACTTTTTTTTTTTCACTTTATGCATCATTAAAATGACTGCTCCCGAAAAACGACCGTTTTTAAAACTTCTTTTTGCATTGATACATGTCCCCTGGTGCAGAACCCGGGTTCCCAAACCCTTTTTAGGACAATAACATGCATAATAGTTGTTATAATTAGCACTTTAGAATTCGAACGTTCGCATCCATTGTATTTAATAGGGTTCTAATGTTCGTTCGAACTTCCGGTCCGTTCGCGGGTTCTGGTGCGAACCGAACCCGGGGGTGTTCGGCTCATCACTATTAGAGAACAGTTATGACGGGTATCTACAGGGGTACACTGTGCCACTAACTCCTGCAGATGCCTGTATTAGAGAACAGTAATGAAGGGTATATACAGGTGTACACTATGCCACTAACTCCTGCAGATGCCTGTATTAGAGAACAGTAATGATGGGTATATACAGGTGTACACTGTGCCACTACCTCCTGAAGATGCCTGTATTAGAGAACAGTAATGACGGGTATAAACAGGTGTACACTTTGCCACTAACTCCTGCAGAAGCTTGTATTAGAGAACAGTAATGACGGGTATATACAGGTGTACACTGTGCCACTAACTCCTGCAGATGCCTGTATTAGAGAACAGCAATGACGGGTATATACAGGTGTACACTGTGCCACTAACTCCTGCAGATGCCTGTATTAGAGAACAGCAATGATGGGTATATACAGGTGTACACTGTGCCACTAACTCCTGCAGATGCCTGTATTAGAGAACAGTAATGACGGGTATATACAGGTGTACACTGTGCCACTAACTCCTGCAGATGCCTGTATTAGAGAACAGTAATGACGGGTATATACAGGTGTACACTGTGCCACTAACTCCTGCAGATGCCTGTATTAGAGAACAGCAATGACGGATATATACAGGTGTATATTGTGCTGGGGGCACACAACACCCACTAACTCCTGCAGATGCCTGAAAAAATAATAGAACATAGAACACACTGTCCCTGCCTATGTATCTCTTTCCCTGCCTGCCTATCTAGCTTAGAGAACAGCAATGATGGATATATACAGGTGTATACTGTGCTGGGGGCACACAACACCCACTAACTCCTGCAGATGCCTGAGAAAAGAAAAGAACATAGAACACACTGTCCCTGCCTATGTATCTCTTTCCCTGCCTGCCTATCTAGCTTAGAGAACAGCAATGACGGATATATACAGGTGTATACTGTGCTGGAGGCACACAACACCCACTAACTCCTGCAGATGCCTGAGAAAAAAATAGAACACAGAACACACTGTCCCTGCCTATCTATCTCTTTCCCTGCACGCCGGAACACACTGCACGAGGCCGCCGCGCTGGCGGCCTTTTATAGTGTGGGGCGTGTACTAAACCCCCCTGATCTATGATTGGTCACAGGCATCCTGCCTGTGACCAATTATGGCTCTCCTCGCTGCCGGCGCTGTGATTGGCCAAGCATGCAGGGTCACAGTGCATGCTTGGCCAATCACAGCGCCGGGATTGCACTACGATGGCGCAGTGTATTGTGGGCCGTTCGCGTCACTCGAATTTGGCGCGAACGGCCCATAACGTTCGATCTTCGTCGAACGATCGAACAGCCGATGTTCGAGTCGAACGTGTGTGCGACTCGAACACCGAGCTCATCCCTACTCTGCAGCAATGCTGGCAGCACTTATACGTCTATTTTCCAAAGACAACCTCAAGATATGACGCTGACCATGTGCAATCAAATTCTTTGGTCGACCATGGCAAGGTCTATTCTGAGTGGAACCTGTCCTGTTAAATCACTGTATAGTCTTGGCCACCATGCTGCAGCTCAGTTTCAGGGTCTTGGCAATCTTCTTATAGCCTAGGCCATCTTCATGTAGAGCAACAATTATTTTTTCAGATCCTCAGAGAGTTCTTTGCCATGAGGTGCCATGTTGAACTTTCAGTGACCAGTAAAAGAGTGAGAGCGATAACACCAAATTTACCACACATGCTCCCAATTCACACCTGAGACCTTGTAACACTAACGAGTCACATGAAACCGGAGAGGGAAAATGGCTAATTGGGCCCAATTTGGACAATTTCACTTATGGGTGGACTCACTTTTGTTGACAGTGGTTTAAACAATAATGATTATATGTTTAGTTATTTTGAGGGGACAGAAAATGTACACTCTTATACAAAGCTGTACACTCAATACTTTACATTGGGCAAAGTGTAATTTCTTCAGTGTTGTCACATCAAAAGATATAAAATATTTACAAAAATGTTAGGGGTCACTTTACTGTATACACTATATTACCAAAAATATTTGGACGCCTGCCTTTACATGCACATGAACTTTAATGGCATCCCAGTCTTAGTCCTTAGGGTTCAAGATTGAGTTGGCCCACCCTTCTGGGAACTTCAACTCTTCTGGGAAGGCTGTCCAGTCAAGTTCCTCTACCCCAAACTCGCTCATCTATGTTTTGTTGGACCTTGCTTGAAACAGGAAGGGGCCATCCCCAAACTATTCCCACAAAGTAGGGAGCATGAAATTGTCCAAAATGTCTTGGTATGATGACGCCTTAAAAGTTCCCTTCACTGGAAGTAAGAGGCCAAGCCCAACCGCTGAAAAAACAACCCCACTCCATAATCCCCCTCCACCAAATGATTTGGACCAGTGCACAAAGCAAGGTTCATAAAGACATGGATGAGCGAGTTTGGGGTGGAGGAACTTGACTGGCCTCTGACCTCAACCCGATAGAACACCTTTGGGATGAATTAGCGCAGAGACTGCGAGCCAGGCCTTCTCGTCCAACATCAGTGCCTGACCTCACAAATGCGCTTCTGGAAGAATGGCAAAACATTCCCACAGACACACTCCTAAACTCTGTGGACATCTGGCCCAGAAGAGTTGAAGTTGTTATAGCTGCAAAGGGTGGGCCAACTCAATATTGAATCCTATGGACTAAGATTGGGGTGCCATTAAAGTGTTTGCTACCCTAAAAAAATAATTGGATCCTGTTCCCTTAAAGCATGTTATACAGCACAGTGCTCGTGCTGTGTAATTTGGCCCCTTCTATCATCTAAAATCCTGCCTGGTTTTTCCCTCCCCCTGTAAACTGACCATGGTATATCATGGCTGCTGAGCCCTGACACCGTGGTCAGTTTACGTGCCTCTGTCATCCGCAGCCTACTCAACTGTGTCTGTGTCCTCCCCACCCTCCCCTCCTGCTGCTCTCATAATACAACAACCTTTCAACAATCCGCTCTGCTATGTTAAACAATGTCCCCAGTGTATTATTTATTTTTTTTAAATGCTGCTGTGTACCTGCTTTCAGAGTGGCGATCAGTGCTCATATGACCAGCGGCCTCTCTCCTTCTCCTGACTGATGTCAGCGGGGGTTTCCCAGTCCCGCCCACTAGAGCTGTCAGCTCGAGAGAGGAGAGGGGAAGCCGGTCATATGAGCACCGATCGGTGCTATGAAATCAGGTACACAGTAGCAGTTTTTTTTTTTAAAACAAATACACTGGAGACATTGATTAACATAGCAGAGCGGATTGTTGAAATGTTGTTGCATGGCTTAACAACTTCTTTAAAGTTCATGTGTGTGTAAAAGCAGGTGTCTCAATACTTTTGGTAATATATATATATATATATATATATACACACACACACACACACACACACACACACACACACACACACACACTGTATACAAGTATATATATCACTTGTCTTTAATTCTAACAACCAGTTTATTCATACATGTAATAACTATGCAGTAAATGTACAAATGAAAAAGTGGAGGTAGTAGCGACAGTGATGTTTTACAAGATGCACAGGTGGCTGATGCTGACAATAAAAGCTGCAATTGTGAGTGCCATAGCTAACTGGCTTACTGAATTATGTTACCCTGAAGTCAATGTGCACAGCTGCTCTTCTTTAACCACTTGCTTACTGGGCACATAACCCCCTTTCTGCCCAGGCGAAATTTCAGCTTTCGGCACTGTCACGCTTTGAATGACAATTGCGCAGTCGTGCGATGTGGCTCCCAAACAAAATTGACGTCCTTTTTTTCACACAAATAGAGCTTTCTTTTGCTGGTATTTGATCATTTCTGCGGTTTTTATTTTTTGCGCTATAAATAAAAAAAGAGCGACAATTTTGAAAAAAAAACACAATCTTTTTTCCTTTTTGCTATAATAAATATCCCAATTTTTGTTTAAAAAACTATTTTTTTTCTCAGTTTAGGCCGATATGTATTCTTCTATGTATTTTAGGTAAAAAAAAACCGCAATAAGCGTATAGTGATTGGTTTGCACAAAAGTTATAGCGCCCACAAAATAGGGGATAGAATTCTAAAAACATTTTTGTATTATTTATTTTTTACTGGTAATGGTGGCGATCTGCGATTTTTATTGTGACTGCGACACTATGGCGGACACATCAGACACTTTTGACACATTTTTGGGACCATTCACATTAATACAGCGAACAGTGCTATAAATATGCACCGATTACTGTATAAATGTGACTGGCAAGGAAGGGGTTAACACTAGGGGGCGGGAAGGGGTTAAATGTGTACCCTGCTAGGTGATTGTACTGTGGGGGGAGGGGACTGACTGGGGGAGGAGACCGATCTGTGTCCCTATGTACAAGGGACACAGCATCGGTCTCCTCTCTCCCTGACAGGACATGGATCCCTGTGTTTACACACAGAGATCCACGTCCCTGCTCTGTGACAGCCGATCGCGTGTACCTGGCGGACATCGCGGCCGCCAGGCACGCGCATCGGCACCCGTGTGACACAGCGGGCACAGCTTTTACCCGATGCGCGCCCGCGGTGGCGCGCATCACGGAAATAAACAGGAGGACGTCCATGGACGTCCTCTCGGCAATTGAGCGCCGCAATGCGGGCGTCTTGTGGCAATGGCCCGGGCGCGAAGTGGTTAAGCTGTGGATGTTTTTTTCCATTCATTTAAAAAAAAGTATACTCTGAAGCCTCGTACACATGACTGATTTTCTCGTCCAAAACCGGCAAGAAAAGTGCCGCGAGAGCTTTTTTCTCGAGAAAAACGTTTGTGTGTATGGTTTTACGACGAGAAAATTGCCGTGAATCTCGACGAGAAAATAGAGAACCTGCTCTCTATTTTCTCATCAGGATTCCAGATTTCCTCGTCGTGTTTCTCGTCGGCCTGTTTTGTGACGAGAAAATGGTTCGTGTGTATGCTTTAACGAGTCTTTCAAAAGCGCGCATGCTCAGAAGCATGTATGAGACGGGAGCGCATCTTCTGGTAAAACAAGCCTTCACAATGGAGATAGCACATTCGTCACGCTCGAAATTATTGCATCTTTAAATGTTGTGAATTGAAATCTTCTTTAGAATGTTACATTAATCAAAACAAAAGAACTTCTTTTGCTGCTGATATTCACACAGAGTTATGACTATATTTTTTTAACCTTTTTCATGCTGCTCTTAAGAAGATTTATGTGTATTATATCGTGCAAGTTTTTATGAATATTTAACATTTTTATATTTTTCAAACTGATGTTAATTTTAATTTCGCAATGTTTTGATAGTGATCTCCCATTGAATATTTTAATATATAGTTGTAAAATTTTTCACCCTCTTTTTGGGAAATCAGATTCTTTTATTTTTTAGGGGGATTGTTATCTGTCAGTCAAATGTCTCTGCTTACTCCAAAGCTAAATTTTTAATTTTTACAAATACACATAGTCAAGTATGAACTTAAACAAAAATAACATTTATTCATGTTTCAAATAAATTAAAGAGAAGGCAGCGCTGGAGAACCTGCTGCCATTTGTGCATCCCAGGGACCCCAGACCACACATCAACCCTGTGTGGACACTAAAATTGGGAGCTTGAGAAGGCCAACATTTCTGAGCACAATCTGATGCTGGCCTCCCAGAGGTCAGGAACAGCAGCAGGTGAGATATATGTCCCAAGTGTGTGGTACTACAACAGGCTGCCTTCTGTCCGACCACAATGAAGCAAGGCCATCACTTCCTTGTCTTCCTGGCAACCTTCCCTGCAACCTTTCCTGAAGCCTTCCCTGCAGCCTTCCTTCTTCGTTTGGCTGGAGGCTGGGCCACTGGAGGGGTACTCCTGTCAGGAGGAGGAGGAGGTGGAGGAGAAAGGGGTGGCGCAGAAGAACAAGGTGGAGGTGGAGGAGAAGGGGGTGGGGCGGAAGAACAAGGTGGAGGAGGAGGTGGAGGAGAAGGGGGTGGGGCAGAAGAAGAAGGTGGAGGTGGAGGAGAAGGGGGTGGGGCAGAAGAAGAAGGTGGAGGTGGAGGAGGAG
This sequence comes from Rana muscosa, assembly GCA_029206835.1. Taxonomy (NCBI): domain Eukaryota; kingdom Metazoa; phylum Chordata; class Amphibia; order Anura; family Ranidae; genus Rana; species Rana muscosa. The sequence continues at coordinate 82,219,752 of CM055122.1, read as the reverse complement.
GTTGAGGTTGGGACAGTTGTGCCACCTCACAAATTGCAGTATTGGGGGTCATTTTTCCCATCACCCCCTTGTTGAGCAAGGTGATGAGCAGGGGCTCGCATAGGAGGCGTTGCTCCATGCTCATCACCTTGAACTTTGCCTCCACTAGGCCGGCAATGGCCTCTTCAGGGGATGTGGGCTCTTTGAGGGTGGCATGGGCCTCTTTAATAAGGGCCATTGCTGCCTCACTGGTGGTCCTGTCCCTCCTGCCTCTTTTGGGAAATCGGATGGGAGGCACCTGTGATCTGGTGCTTCTCCTTTGCCCTGCCACCTCCTGCCTGCCACTGGGCCCTGCAGCCTTCTGGCTGCCACTGGGCCCTGCCACCTCCTGCCTTCCACTGGGCCCTGCCACCTCCTGGCTTCCACTGGGCCCTTCCTCCTCCTGCCTGACAGTTTCCAGACCCTCCTCCTGGCTGATGTCATCCTGTGTATGAAAAAGGGACATAGTTTAATATGTTGCTTTAATCTTTGCCTCCAAATTTATAATCATGATTCAACCAATTAGAATGTAAATCCTGAAATCAGTTTCTAAAATTTACAACTACATCAGATTGACTATTTAGCACCCAATTAAGTGCAGACTAATGTCTAGAGATCTTGATTTCACTTGTGGAACTCTAAATAGTTTATGTTTGTCATCTTGACATATTTGGCAAACATTAATTTTATCCCAATACATTTTCATTTAATACTATACCTGGCTCCAGATGGCCAAATCAGGATCATCCAGGATGGCTGCCTGCTGCCTCCTCTTGCTCCAGAGAAGGCTCAGGTTGGCTGCAGGGAAGTCTGGGGGGAAGAGTGGAGAGTGATGGTCTTGCCTCAATGTGGTCATCCAGGAAGGACATCCTGCTGTAGTACCACAAATTCGGGACATACACATCATCTGCTGCTGCTCCTGACCTCTGAGAAGCCAGGACCTTAGAGCGTTCAGTCCTGTAGGTGCCTCTCAAGCTCCCAATTTTAGTGTCCACCTGTTTTGCTGTGGCTGTGGGCACCTTGGTATGCACAAATGGGAGCAGGGTCTCCAGCGCTGCTTTTCTCACCCTCTTTTTTTGTGGATGGGGTTTTTCATCTCCCACAGAGCGGGCAGCTCCCTTACCCAGTCTATAAATTCCACAAGGAATTCCTTGTCACTTATAAACACATTCATTTTGGGTCTGCAAGTAAAATAAATAATATATAACTAATGTGAGGCACACAGTCTAACCTCCTTAACATCGTAGTCACCATATATGTTCTACAACATTCTCAAGACAGTATAGGCCAACAATTTGTCCAAGTCACAAAATCACATACCTTCGTTCGCACGTCCGTAACTTGAACTCCTCTCTCCGCACACCGAACGTAGTATAGTCACATGTGTGTTTGCTATATATACACCACGCATGCGTCAAACTACGAACACGTCGCTCCGCACACGTCGCCCGCCCATGACGTTCTAACTAACATCTTTTTCCCGCCCCTTCTCTTTCGGCGCGCAGACAGATATGGCGGAGTTACAGCAGGTGTCTGATAATTCCGCAACTAACGAGGAGGAGACAGGCCCGGAGACCGAGGAAACGTCACGATCAAGGAGGAGATTCAAGGCATCTAATATGTCTTTTGCGGAGATGGCGGAGATGGTGGACATCTTGCTCAAGTCTGATTATGACGCAAAGCATGGGCCATATAGCAAACCAAATGGAAGAAAGGCCAAAATCCTCAATAAAGTCGTGAAGAGTCTGAAGACGAATTTTGGGGTGAAACGCTCAAATGAGCAGCTCAGAAAGAGGTGGTCAGACCTCAAACTGAGGGAGCCAGAGCAGTTAAGGAGCATTAAGAGAATGCTAGCAAAAAGTAAGTAAAATGTACACTTTTCGGCTATTAATGTTTTTCTCAACTTACATGTTGCTCCTTTTTGTGATTTTATCATATTGGACTCCCTTCCATAATTTAATAATTTGAACTTGGTTTGGCACAGTAATCGTTCGTTACGTTACAGACACTTCGTTCGGCCACTATCCGCTGTTTTGGCTTATTTAATAGCCACAAAAGTAATTAGACATCTGCGTGTTTTTTTACCATTTTTGTTCAAAATTTTTAGGCTAGATGATGTGTTTGTAAAGAGAATGAAATGCAAACTTTAGTCAGTGTAAAGGAGAGGACACTCAGCAGCTGGTACCACATCTGTACTTTGGAGCACTATAGTGTGGGCCACCAGACCCGCCTTTTTTGGGGGTCCCACACAGGTGCATTAGTGATTTTTTGTGGTGCCTCCATGTCTAAAAACTGACAGCCAAAGGTGAATACTAAACATATTATTGGTCAGAAATAATGCATTCATCTTTAACTTCCGCCCAAACACACACTTGTACCCCACTTCCAAACAATTTAGCCTGTTTTTATTTTTCATAGAGAATTTCAGTGTGATAAATAGACCTTTTGTTTGATTCTCATAGGGGAGAGAAGACTGGGAGAAGAACACTCCAGGGAGCACAGGAACCCCACAGCTTCACAACAACCCCAAACTCCCAAAGACCCACAACCGAAGGATGTTGAGGAAGTTGAGGTGGAGGAAGGAGAAGTGCAGGAAGGAGAGGTGGATGACGTTGTGGAACTGGTCACCACAACAGGTCAGTTTCTGTCACCACAGCTTCAGGTAAGAGATGTAGGCCTGCAGAGTTATAATACCTTTTTATTTTGTTTTTAGGGGATGTAAATGTTGTGGTGAAGGATAGTACACGTTTCTCTGCTGACAGTGCCCTCCGAATAATACAGCAAGTGATGGAATGTAGCACGGAACTGGACAGAATAAAACAAATAATTCATGTGATGGATCAAACATTTAAAGATATTCTATATGTTTTGGGGAGAATCGAATAAGTCAACCAAACACCCATTTTTTTTCAGGAATGACTGTTCATCAACCTTTTATACTGTTTTTGACAATGCAACCAGCCAAAAATTGAATATGCACACAGTGTGTCAACATGTGCCATCTGCCATCAGGGGATATTCATGTACGTCTTTTGGGGGTGCAACCCCTTCCTCGTATCTAAAGTAGGTGAACTGAGGAAGGGGTTGCACCCCCAAAACACGTCCATTGATCACCCCTGATGGCAGATAGCACATGTTGACAATAGGGATCAGGAGTCTCAAATCCCTAGTGGAAAATAATACAAAATGTGTGCATATTCAATTTTTGGCTGGGCAAGGGGTGGCAAGACCCCATATTAGGACGGGCACATAGAGACATAGTTTGTGTAAGTGAATGTGTCAGATTGCTCAGAGGTATCCAATGTTGTAATTTTTGGAATGCAACTGTTTTTGTATTTTCCTAAGAAAAGAATTGGCGGTTTGTGGCCAGGAAAAAAATAAAAAAAATAAGAAAGGAAACGTGTGTGAATGTGCACAGAGTAAAATGTTTGAACAGAAACAACGTGTAGCTTCTTTTTTCAATACGCTCTAACCTGATTTGTGTTTTTTTTAAGGTTACATAGTGAAATGGTTGTTATTTACTAAAGGAAAATACACTTGGCACTACAAATGCACTAAGACAAACTAGGAGACAGGAAACAAACCTAAGTTAAAATTAGAAATCAGAATTTTATTTAAATCATTCTCCAGGAATCTTTAGCCATAGCCTGGCATAGGAATTGCCCCCCTACCCGTGAAATATTCCATATATTTGTCCCGAACCTCATGGGCATTTTGGGGAGGCAAGCCAGGACGGGCAGATTCTAGGCCCGGCAGGGGATTAGCAGGTGAAAGTCCAGCCTCAGGCAATACTGAGGCCATATATGAATTGGATTTTCTGCTGAGAAAATTGTGTAGCACACAGCAGCATAAAACTACATAGTTTATTTTGTAGTCCGCCAAGTGTATGGAAGTCATAAAAATGCGGAACCGGCTGGCCATTATGCCGAAGGCATTTTCAACGACTCTTCGGCCCCTGGCCAGCCGGTAATTGAACACCCTCTTCTCTGGGGTCAGGGTCCTGTGAGGAAATGGCCTCATAAGATGCGGTCCGAGTCCAAAGGCTTCATCAGCCAAGAAAACAAACGGGAGTCCTTCAATATTCCCTGCATACGGTGGCAATGCAAGGTCGTCACTCTGGAGACGGAGGGCAAACTCCGTCTGGATGAAGGATCCCCCATCGGACATCCGGCCATTCTTCCCTACATCAACATAGAGGAATTCATACCGTGCTGACACCACCGCTATCAGCACAATGCTATGAAACCCCTTGTAATTGAAGTAGTAGGACCCAGAACAGGGTGGCGGCACGATGCAGACGTGCTTCCCGTCTATGGCACCACCGCAGTTGGGGAAGTCCCACCGCGTGGCAAACTCCGATGCCACAGTCTGCCATTCCTGTGGCGTGGAAGGAAGCTGGGGGAGTCAAACAAGATGAAAGAAAATTAGAATTTAAAAATATTACATTACAAGGAGATTATAATAAAAAACATTAGAGGCCAACATCAATCAAATTCTACGTTTATTAAGGTGTTTTCAATAAGTATAATGGAAGGCTCATGTTTCATATTCATCACCCCCTCTGATGGTCCATTAATACATTATTTTGGGGGGGGGGGTAGATGTGTTTGGCCACAGGATAGCAGTGCAGTGGCGGTGCGTCCAGAGTGGGCGCTGGAACACTGCCCCCTCTCTCCTGTGCCCGTCACTCAGAACAATACATAGGTTCTTGCCTTGCATTAACCTATGTATTGTCAATGCCGCCCACTATTCAGGTGTATGGCCCCCTGTTAAGCAACCAACATATGAATAACTGCGGCCATTTATGGGGTGAAAATTGCATATCAGAAACAGGGAGGCAAATAGGCTTGCACATTACAGCCTGAGGAATGTAATTGGCTTCATAAAAGTTAAATAGGGGACGCAGGGGGGGGGGAGCATTCCTTGGGTAAACACTGACAGGCTGCTCTGCCAATCATGTTCACCAAGTCTGTTTAATGGTAACATGATTGGCTGATGCAACATAAAGGGAAGGAGAAGACATCAAGGACAGAAGAAGGATGGCGCTGACCACAAGAAGGTATGTGCAGGGCTGGGGACAAAATGGCTGCATTGGAGGGGACAAAATGGCTGCATTGGAGGGTTACAAAATGGCTGCATTGGAGGGTTACAAAATGGCTGCATTGGAGGGGACAAAATGGCTGCATTGGAGGGTTACAAAATGGCTGCATTGGAGGGTTACAAAATGGCTGCATTGGAGGGGACAAAATGGCTGCATTGGAGGGTTACAAAATGGCTGCATTGGAGGGTTACAAAATGGCTGCATTGGAGGGGACAAAATGGCTGCATTGGAGGGGACAACTGGGGGCGTTTAAATAGGCACCTTTGCAAAAATGGAGGAAGTTTATTTCCTAAATTGGGGTTGGACCCCCAAACATTTGTTGCAACAGGCGCCCCTGCTGGAAAGGTTAGTGAAGGGAAATATGCATGGAGGAGAAAAAAGGGGCAATCTAAAGCTTCCAGCATGCATGGGGACAAAGGGGACATTCTCAGCATATTACAATCATGGTAATTAGGGAAGGATGAAAGAAATACAATACATTAGCATACATGGAAACATAAAATGTGATGTTAAAGGAGAAAACTTACCCTAATATAGTCCTCCTGCAGGACTTGTATAATGGCAGAACAAGTGTCTGGGATTATGAGGCCCAGAGCCTGGGTGGAGATGCCTGTCGTGAACTTCAAGTCCTGAAGACTTCTCCCTGTCGCCAGATAACGTAACGTGGCGATGAGCCTCTGCTCAGCACTGATGGCTTACCGCATAACGGTGTCCTGCCTGGTAATATAGGGGGCCACCAAAGCCAACAGTTCCTGAAAAACGGGGTCAGACATCCGCAGAAAATTCCTGTAGTCCTCAGGATTATTCTCGACTATCTCCCGCAGCAGAGGCATGTGGCAGAATTGGTCCCGCTGGAGCAACCAATTCTTGGTCCATGAACTCCTCCTCACACCATTCATGGACTGGTCTTGGTCCAAAACAAGCAGACCAACACCAAGCGCACGCACAGCACGAACTCGACGACGAGAACGTCCAGGCGACATGGCTAGGAAACGGTCGTCTTATCAGAACGTACAGAACAGAACGCACTTTAGAATAGCAAGGCCTATGAAGAACGAACTGAAAATCTGAAACGAACGGGCAAGAACGCACTGTAAAACAGATACGACCTGCCTAGACGCCCTGAAAGTCAAGACACGAACCCACAAGCACAAACTGAACCTCAGAAAACGAACTGAAAAGCACGAAGACTGAAAAGCGCGAATCGTCTCTTCCCAAACTTTTACTTCACACGCGGTAACACAAGATCAGCAAAAGCAGCCCAAGGGGTGGCGCCAAGAAAAATAGGATTTTTATAACAGCTTACCTGTAAAATCCTTTTCTTGGAGTACATCACGGGACACAGAGCGACATAGTCATTACTAATGGGTTATATAGATACCGTCAGGTGCTGGCACTGGCAACTTCCAAAACCGGAAGTACCCTCCCCTATATAAGCCCCTCCCATCCGGGAGCACCTCAGTTTTGTAGCAAAGCAATAAGTGTCCCCAAAGAGGGGCGGGAGCTCTGTGTCCCGTGATGTACTCCAAGAAAAGGATTTTACAGGTAAGCTGTTATAAAAATCCTATTTTCTTTCTCGTACATCACGGGACACAGAGCGACATAGTCATTACTAATGGGATGTCCTAAAGCAATGCCCAATGAGGGGGGGGATACACCATATATAAGCTGAGCGCTATCAGACATGAGGATCTTTTGCGGCCTGCAACACACTGCGCCCAAAGGCGACATCCTCCTGACTTCTAACGTCCACCTGGTAGAACCTAGTAAACGTGTGTACTGAAGACCATGTTGCGGCCTTACAGATTTGAGCCAGGGAGGCCTGGTGATGCACTGCCCATGAAGTTCCAACTGCTCTCGTGGAGTGCGCTCTAACTTTGAACGGAGGCGGTCTCCTTCTCAAGCCATAGGCTTGTATTATGACCTGTCGAATCCACTTGGCTAAAGTAGATTTTGACGCTGCCTGACCCTTTCTGGGGCCTTCCGGCAGAATAACCAAAGTATCCGTTCTGCGAATCTGAGCAGTGGCCTTTAGATAAGCTTTAACTGCTCTTACTACATCCAAAGAATGCAATAACTTTTCCTCTACCGAAGTAGGTTTGGGGAAAAAAGAAGGAAGAACCACATCTTGGTTCAAATGAAACCTCGATACCACCCTAGGAAGAAAGGCTGGATGAGGACGTAACACTACTCTATCCTTATGGATAACCAGATATGGCTCCTTACAGGACATAGCTGCTAATTCCGACACTCTTTTAGCCAAACAAATGGCTACTAGAAAAATCAATTTCCTGGTGAGAAGCACCAAAGAAATATGCTGTAATGGTTCAAATGGTTGTTTCTGTAGAACCGACAGAACCAAGTTTAGATCCCATGGACATATGGGAATATTAACCGGAGGACTAATACGCATCACTCCTTGTATAAAGGCTTTGACTAGTGAATGCGAAGCCAAGGGCCTTTGAAAAAATATTGACAAGGCCGAAATCTGACCCTTGATAGTACTCAAGGCAAGCTTCCTATCTACAGCCCATTGTAGGAAGTCCAGAATCCTACCTATTACGTACTTATGTGGATGCCATTTCTTGGCCTCACACCACGCAATGTACGCCTTCCAGATTCTATATTAGATCTGCCTGGATACCGGCTTCCTGGCATTGATCATGGTAGATACCACAGGATTAGAGAGCCCTCTCTTTTTTAGAATGTGGGCTTCCATAGCCAGGCCGTCAAACCTAGGGCTGGTAAAGAAGGGTGGTATATCGGTCCTTGCGAAAGCAGGTCCGGACGACGTGGGAGAGTCCAAGGACTCCCCACTGAAATTTTACAATCTCCGCGTACCACGCTCTTCAGGGCCACGCTGGAGCCACCGGAATCACTGGTTTCTTTTCTACCCTGATTCTGCGGAGTAATCGAGGTAACCATTGTGGCGGTGTGAATGCATATATCAGCTTGAACTGATCCCAAGGGAACACTAGGGCATCCGAGCCGCAAGCTAGGGGATCCCTTGTCCGAGAGACAAACCTGTCCCCCTTTGCGTTGAATCTGGATGCTAGAAGATCTACATCCGATGTTCCCCACCGCTGACATATTGTCCAGAAAACCTCGGGGTGAAGGGACCCTTCCTCTGGGCCTAATTGCTGGCGACTTAGAAAGTCCGCCTTCCAATTCTCCGCTCCTGGAATGAATACCGCAGATATGGCTGGGACATATTTTTCTGCCCATTTCAGGATGTAATTTACTTCCCTCTGGGCTGCACGACTCCTGGTGCCCCCCTGATGATTGATATATGCCACTGCTGTGGCATTGTCTGATTGAATTCTGACAGGGGACCCTTGGAGTTTGGATGTCCATGCTACTAGGGCATACCGGGCTGCTCGTATCTCTAAGAGATTGATGGGCAGGGCCTTTTCTGCATCCGACCATCTGCCCTGGAGAGACTATTGCTCCAGTACTGCTCCCCAGCCTATAAGGCTGGCATCTGTAGTGACCACCTTCCAAGAAATCAGACTGAAGGATTTCCCTTTTTCCAGATTCTGAGGAACCAACCACTAACGGAGGCTCTTGCGAACGGAAGGGGACAAGGACATTGTAAGTCTAGGGCCTGAACTTTTTTGTTCCAGGCTGACAGTATGGCCCCCTGCAAATTCCTTGAATGGAATTGACCGTAGGGTACTGCTTCGAATGATGCCACCATTTTTCCCAGCAGCCTCATGCACAGGCGTATGGACGGCTGTCTTTTTTGTACCCACTAAGTGGATCAAATCTTTCAAAGACAACACCTTTCCTCGAGGCAAGAATATTTTTCTCTGGCCTGAATCCAACCTTAGCCCCAAGTGTTCCAGACTTTTGACTGGTTTTTAGGGCTGACTTTTCTCGGTTGATAATCCAACCGTGAGATTCCAGATACTTGATTGTCTTGTGAACGACCACGTCTAGTTTTTTCACTGAGTGGTCTATCAGCAACAAGTCATCTAGATATGCCATTATCATTACACCTTGTGTTCTCAGATTGGCCAATAAAGGGCCAGAATTTTTGTAAACACTCGTGGTGCTGTGGCCAAACTGAAGGGTAAGGCTCTGAACTGAAAATGGCGCCCTTCTACTGCAAAGCGTAGAAACTTTTGGTAGACTGGAAAGATGGGAATGTGCAGATAAGCATCTTTGATGTCGATCGCGGCTAACCAATCCTCCCCTTGTAGGGCAGTGGCCACCGATCGGATCGACTTCATCGGAAAGTCCTGATATACAGGAATTTGTATAGCCCTTTTAGAATTAATATGGGCCTCCCGTCCGCGTTTGCTTCGGGACTGTAGAGAGGTTTGAGTAAAACCCGAACCCTCATTCTTCCAGGGGAACCTCCATAATTACTCCTTGGAGCAATAGTTGTTCTAGTGCCAACAGGAGGGACTCTCTCTTCCGGGGATCCCTTGGCACGTTTGACCTCAAAAATGGGAAGGAGGAGAGTCTCTTAACTCCAATCTGTATCCTCAACATACTGCGGAGAGCACCTATCTGTCTTGATCGCGTCCCGCCAGGTCTCTTGTGAACAACTGGAGTCCTCCCCCCACCCGACTGAGTGGGGGCAACCCTTCAATGAATTTAACTTTGGGGGAGGTTTTGTACCTCCCCTGACCCAGGGTTTCTCATTACCCTGCTATTGTCCCTGTTTTTTACCCCCGGGAATTGACCGAGGAGGCCGTCGGAACTGTTACACAGCCGATGCCCCAGGGACTGGAGAAGCAGGCCTCTTAAAGAGGGACCTCTAACTCTGTTTTTAACCGGCAAGAGCGTATTTTTACCGCTGGAAATTTTCTGGATATATTTGTCCAGGTTTTCCCTGAATAAGCGTTCACCATGAAATGGGACGCTAACCAGCCATTCCTTACAGGGAGCTTCAGCAGACCAGTTTTTGAGCCATAGAAGCCTACGCATATGTACTCTAGACAGCGTAAGGCGGGAGGCCTGATGGACTGAATCCTTTATGGCGTCAACCGCAAAGCCTAAGGCTCTAGGTAGATCAGCTAGGGCAAGGCCTGCTGATCTGTCAAGTCCCTCAAGACCTGTTTCAACTGATCCTTCACTGCTTAGCAGACCCCAATAGCTGCTACTGCTGGTTGTGTCACCAAGCTTGCTGTAGAAAGAAGCAGACTTTCATAAGGACTCCAATCTTTTATCTATTGGGTTCTTGAACATTTGGACATTATCCACTGGACATGTCAGTGATTTATACATACAAGAGATGGCTGCGTCCACTGTAGGGACCTTCCATTTTTTTTTTTTATGAACTTATCCTCCATGGGATAGACCACCGGAAATCTCTTGGGGGAATAATATTTTCTCAGGACGTTCCCAATCCTGGTAAATAAGCCCTTTCAGTAAAGGGTGAAGTGGAAAAGAACAGACAGTCTGGGGGCTTCTAGCGACCCCAACGAGGATACAGTAGTGGTTGATGGTTCCGCAAGGTGCATTTTTAAATGCCGATCGGACCATGTTAGTCAGAGACTGAACCCATAATCTTTCAGCTTGAGCTGCTGAGAAAGGTTTCTCCACTGTTGATTCCTCTATAACAGAATCAACCTCATCCTGATCCCCTTCAGGCAGGTCGATCCCTGTATGGGACTGTTGCTCTGCTAACAGGCACTCTGAAGGAGGAGACGGAGATCGGCGTGCTTTCCCTGACAGGGAGGCAGCGATCAATGTTGACAATCTCTCTCTAATCCTCCCAGAGCTGAGGAAAAAACCTCCTCTGTTACATACACAGGAGCAGGTGACTGAGGACAGCCACAGTACCAAGTACCCCTGCGGGGTCTCTATGGTCACTTACCTCTGAACTTCAGGGGAGACTGGTGCAGCAGAAGCATGCCCACCTCAGAGCCCGATGAGACCCCCTTCGCTTCCTGGAAGATTCAGTTCCGGAGCTTCTGGACGGCATATTCTTAAGCCTAAAGCTGAGGTATTCCAGCCGTAATACACCACTTTTACTGAGAATAGTCTAGCACAATTGCTGCTATATCACAGTTGGTGTCTACTAAAGTGCCTTTCTAGGGGATGCCTGCATCAACCGCCTCTGTGTGCCTTTATCTGTTGCTAGCTCTGTCTGTGCATTCAATAGCCAGCTATAATGTGCTTTAAAACACGCTGGACGCCCGCACATGCGCAGTAGCGCCGCGGCGCACACCTGAGCGTCATCCACCCGCTCCGCCCCTTTTTTCAGATCGCCTCTATGAATAGAGGCGCGTGAACGCGCACGCGCGCGGGCACGTGCGCCTTCGGCGCCCTTTTTTAAAAACAATAAGGAGCTAGATGGGAGCCAGGGCCCCCTTTGCCGCAGGGCCCGGGGATGGATGAGCGCAGCAACAGGGCAGAGGAGACAGCTTCCCAGCAGAGAACATACCAACTGCCTGGATTTGATTCTGGAAGAAAAAAATCCACATTACAAGAAAAAGAACCATAGCGGCCTCTAGTGTCTAACACAGGTACCGCGGTCTTACATTTTTTTTTTTTTTTTTTTTTCTTGCCTACTATTAAAATTTTTACATTTTCTCAGTAGTAACAGGCATACACAGAATATTAGCGGGAATACCTTAGGTAACAGGCAGAAAGACAAAATAGGCTTGGGGGTCCCTCAATAGAACCAAGTTCCTGAGGGCCCCCACTTACCTTTTCCTCGCCGCAGGACTTTGTTTGGTCCACAGAAGCCCAAACTTCACCTATCACGGCAGGCATTGTAATCAAACCTTCAGGGACCGGGTTCCCAAGGATTCCACTCCCCTGGACCTGTATAGCACCCTGCACAGAAAACATCTTGGTCGTGGGTATGACCAGAGCTCTGGATCCCAGGGTCCAGCCCTCCTAAGAGAAGCATTACAGGCAAAACCTTGCTCTTCTCTGCAAGGCCCGGGTACCGACCGCTTAGCTATGAAGCTTTTTTGGTCGGATCCGGAATAGCTTACTGAGGCCCAAAAGAACCTGTACACAAGCTCAGTGAAAAACACATGTTTCTTCTTGGCCAACACCTTAGACACTGGCAAAAAACTGAGGTGCTCCCGGATGGGAGGGGCTTATATAGGGGAGGGTACTTCCAGTTTTGGAAGTTGCCAGTGCCAGCACCTGACGGTATCTATATAACCCATTAGTAATGACTATGTCGCTCTGTGTCCCGTGATGTACGAGAAAGAAATCGATCTTCCCCTTTATAGTGCTGTCGTACGTGCTGGACGTGAGCACGGAGAACAACGAGGAAATTGGGAAATGTCAGTGTGTACGCATAGAAAGCTTGACGAGAAACTCGTCAAGGTTAACAAGAATCTCGTCGAAAAAAACGACGTGTTTTTAACGACGAGAAACTCGGTCGTGTGTACGAGGCTTAAGAAGCAAAATACACATGTATAGAGTTATTATAGGGAAAGCCAATTGTCTGTGTGCACTGTATTACAAATGTTATGTAGCAAATGTAAAATAATACTTATGAAATAAAATACAAAATTTTGTTTGACGAGGATTGCAGCAGCAAACCATCTTTGTGAACTCCAGAGTTGTTTTTTTTGTTCACAATGATTTTTGTAATCTTACTCATTAAAAAACTTATGCTTTTCTGATTTTTATAGAAGCACAGATTTGTACCTGGGGTTAATTTGTTGAATCACACACCTGGGAGAAGAAAGGATAACAATTTCAAAAAATTTGTTAATTTTTCATAATTATATGAGTGTAGCGGGGTCTCCTTTAAGGCCCCGGGACTACGTTACCCAGAACCCCGTTCAGCACGCAGAGTGCAGTTGGCCACCGCAGAGACTCATGGGAGGGGTTATTTAAGAAGGAGGCGAGGTGGAGCTCGGCCTCTTTGGACACCGCTCTGCAAGCAACAGCTTCTTCCTGTGCGGATCTGCTGCAGTGCAAGGCCTGAAGCCTGGGGCCTTGTGCAACTTCCGAAGAGCCTTCCACCCCGCTGCAGAGCCTGGGTGGCACCAGACTGGTCGAGTGAGGACATCAGTTGGATCGGGGACCCGATCGTTGCAGACGCTGTGTGTGGAGACACAGCAGGTGGAAGTCCCGGACTGGGATCGCGTCCGGAGTGGTGAGCGAGCACTTGCTCAATCAAATAGACTTTACCGTTTTTAGGCCTATAGACTGCCTTGGCTCACCGATCGTTTGCTTGTTGTTCCACTGGGGGACCGGTAGCAGGACAGAGTTGAAGTGTCCCCCCAGCATAGTGTTCTTGGTGATTGCCAGTTTGTGGATTACAAATACTATTCATCAAGTGCACCACCGAAAGTTTGCATGCGAAGAAATCCCTATAGGAAGGACTGAGATTTATTCTAGGTCAGGCCTGGCCAGGGTGGGGAGATAGGATATTGTTTAGTGCGCCACAGGGCGTGTATACCATAATAGCTACGCGTGGTGGATTACCGCGCAGCGCCATTATTGTGTGCTATATTGATTGCTGCAGGGCTCTGCAAGCCAGTTGTGTGTATTATATTCTGCTTAAGCCTTTTTACAACCAAAGTAAAACTGTTATATTTAATCTTTAACATTTGTGTGTTGTCTTACTGTAAAGAGGGTGCCCTTACAATACCAATTGATTATGATAAAAATATAACCCCCCGGGGGCGTGGCTTGCACGTGACCGAAGATGGCTGCCTGAGCTGAGAGCTCCGCTCACCGGACCGGACAAAAGCAACTTTGTGGGCTTCTCAGACACCATTCTCCGCACCAATCGGTTCCCAGACCTTACCCACGACCTCCGCCGCCGATATGTCCCGTAAACGGGGCCAGGAATCCGGCCCACAGAGGCTGCAAGCGTTCGCTTATCAGCCACACCGTACACAGCATGGAGGGCAAGATGGCGTTGCCGGAGGAACAGCGCAACATTCCCTGAGCTTTCCAGGACCCCCCGGGGACCATCCTCATGAAATAACACATGGATTATCCTCAGGCTTCTCCATGGACCCCTCTCCTGCAACCCCAGCCTTGCAGAGCCCAGCCAAATCGAGGATGAGGATGGATGTGAACGGACAGGCCTCAGGAACTGTGAGTACAGGCCTACATAATGATGCAGCTATATCATCATTGCAATCCTCCATAGCTCAGTTTCCAACTATGGGGCAGCCAGTTTTGGACACTACTATGAAGGACATGCTCATGTCTCTACAATCCTCCCTTATGTCTAACCTATCATCACTGATGAATAGGTTTTCCCTAGAAATGAAACAGGTGGACAACAGGGTGCAATTTATTGAGAACAGTATGGGAGAATGTACAGACACAGTGAATGAATTGGTGGATGCCTATCATGAGCAAAAAGAGGAATCCTTATGGGTCAAATCTAAGCTCGCAGACCTCGAGGACCGCTCCAGGCGCAATAATATAAAAATACGCGGAGTCCATCCAACCTAAAGAACTACATAACTTTGCTAGCACCATGTTCTCCAGCATGATCCCCGAGCTGACCCCGATTGAACTTACCATTGACCGCATACATAGACTCCCAAAACCACGCCATCTTGAGGCGGAAGTCCCTGGAGATGTCCTCCTCAGAGTACATTTCTTTCAAGCCAAAGAACAACTTCTCAGGAAAGCAAGAGAGTTATCACCCCTGCCTGCTCCTTACACGGCCATTCATCTTTACGCAGATTTGTCACAATACACGCTGCAAATGCGCAGACAACTCAAAACCATTACAAATGCCATGAACAACCACAAGATTGTGTACAAATGGCGCCACCCTGCTACTATCCTAGCTACCTACAACGGAATTCCTCATACCATCTCCACACTCGAGGGAGGCATGAAACTTCTGCGCGATTGGGGTATCATACCAGACCCCCCTCCAGATCAACAAGACTCACCCAGGGTTCCGAACCCCTTTACCTTTGGTACGAGCCGCGGGCGCCGTAGAAGCAACCGCCACCCATAATTAGCCCACCAGCTTCATCAGAGCAACTACTAGTCAGGAATGGTTCTGCGATTTGTCATCTATTTGCTGAACTATACCCCTAATTTTTGACCAGTTGCTCCAGTGAGCTGCCTATTACTGGTCTATTGCCTTGTTCTGTTTTTTTTTGCCTTTTTTTTTTCTTTTTTGTTCTTTATTTTGTTTCCGGTTCATACCGGCCATTTCACAAGGTGAACTCTGATCATCCCCTTGTTTAGTTACAACTTGGTACATCTAACTTGTTTTATACCCTTTTAGTGTCTTCGGGGCCTCCAACCTCAGTTTTTCAAGCTGCACAACAAAGACTTCTCATCCAACACCACCTGATCTAACCAATCCCGGTCAATTCTTCCTCAGAACTGTAAGTTTCCTCACACACACCTTTCACGCTTAACACCTATCATGGGGATCACTATTCTCTCCTTGAATGCGAAGGGGTTAAATCACCCTGCCAAAAGAACCTCCTTATGGAACACTGCTATCACTAACAATTGTGACATCTTATGCGTGCAGGAGACGCACTTTGCCCTCAATGCCCCTCCCAAATACCGCCACAGGCTGTTCCCCCATGTATTTGCATCCTCTTATCCCAAAAAGCAGAGGGGAGTGATGATAGCTGTCAGGGATACAGTGAACTTCCAACTTCTACATTGTAACTCTGATACGGAAGGAAGGTATATAATCCTGGTGTGCACCATAAACAACGTCCCGTATACTATTGTTTCCATATACGCTCCTAACTATGGCCAAATGGCTTTCATCAAAAAGACTTTGCGAGCTGTTAAGAAGCTCCAACAAGGTCACCTTCTGGTGTGTGGAGACTTCAACATGGTCCCAAACAATGACATGTACTCAACATCAGGCATTAAACTACGCTTTTCCCCTCTGGAAAACTTCATCACTTCTAATGATTTATATGACGTGTGGAGGTGCTGTCATGCGAGT
This sequence comes from Rana muscosa, assembly GCA_029206835.1. Lineage (NCBI taxonomy): Eukaryota > Metazoa > Chordata > Amphibia > Anura > Ranidae > Rana > Rana muscosa. The sequence continues at coordinate 82,203,751 of CM055122.1, read as the reverse complement.
GAGAGGGACTTTACCCTTCTCTCACCGCGTCACAACACCTACTCATGTATCGATTTGTTCCTTTCTGATAATCTTTTGTTGCAGAAGATTGTCAAGTCTACTATCCATGCCACCACCTGGTCAGATCATGCCCCTATCAGCATATCTATAGCTGACAATTCTCCTCAACCCACCTCCTATATATGGAGAGTAAATAACTACCTCCTACGTACCCCATGCTATTCAACACCTATCAAAAAACATCTTGAAGAATATTTTGCTATCAACAGTGAAGGTGTATCTGACCCGGTTGTGGTATGGAACGCCCATAAGGCAGTAATTAGGGGGGTTTTCTTACAAATGGGAGCTAGGGCTAAGAAAGCCAGAACCCAAAAAATGGACAAACTAATACTAGACATATCCGAGGCTGAATCACAAAACAAGATTACGCCTTCCCCCTTCCTCCAGGCAAAAATCTTTACATTACACCACGAGTTAAGATCCCTCCTTCTTGAAAAACACCACAAATTCTATAGACTACTTAAAGCTAGATCATACACCACAGGGAATAAAGCGGGGAAAGCAATGGCCCTAAAAATTAAAGGGTACAGGAACAAAACTAAAATCCCATTTCTACATCACCCCTACACTACTGAAAAACTCCTCAAACCACATACCATCGCAAATGCTTTTAGCACTTATTACGAAGACCTTTATAACCTTAAAAACGACCCTTCTACCTCGCACCCTTCACCTGAGAATATACAATCCTTTCTGGATAGACTACATCTTCCTTCCGTAACTCCAGAGCAACTCTCTTCCCTAAATGACCCTATATCGATAAATGAAATACTACAAGTGATCAACAAACTTCTTTCGGCAAAATCCCCGGGCCCGGATGGATTCACTGGAGAGTATTACAAATTATTCCAAAATATTTTAGCCCCCTCACTGTGCCACAATTTTAATGCAGCCACCAAATCCGCATCCTTTCCTGCGGAAATGCTCAGTGCCATGGTAGTTATCCTCCCCAAACCTGGGAAAGAACCCACGTCCCCCAAAAATTTTAGGCCAATTTCACTGCTCAATCTGGACTTGAAGATATACGCCAAACTTCTTGCTAATAGAATAGAGAATATACTTCCCTCCCTCGTTCATCAGGACCAATCTGGCTTTACCAAGGGCCGCCAAGCCTCTGATGCCACCAGACGCATGATCAATCTTATACACCAAGTAGAAACTAAGAAAAAACTCTCCCTCCTCCTACCCCTTGACGCCGAAAAGGCATTCGACAGGGTTCACTGGGGTTACATTTCAGCAGTACTAACTAAATTTGGGTTAACAGGTCAAATCCACGACTCTATAATGGCACTATACTCTAACCCCTCAGCCCGAGTGTTCTCGGCTGACACTATGTCAATCCCCTTCACAATATCTAATGGCACTAGACAAGGTTGCCCACTCTCACCTCTGATATTCAATCTAGTTATGGAACCACTTGCAGAGAGCATTAGAACCAACCCCAATATTAAAGGTATCACTATCGCAGAAATAGAACATAAAATAAGCCTGTTCGCGGATGACGTGATTCTCATAATCACCGATCCAGAACGGTCGTTGCCGGAGGTTCAGAAGACGCTAGCCTGGTTCAGTGATATCTCATATTATAAAGTCAATGAGACTAAATCGAATATACTTGATCTAGGGGTGGATGAATTCGTAAGGAAAAAACTTCAAACATTATTCCCGTACACATGGGCGGAAAAAAGCATTACTTACCTAGGAATTCAGCTCACTCCATCGACTAAATCTCTATTCGCTTCAAATTATATCCCCCTACGTACTAAACTACAGGTGGATCTTACCAGGCTGGCGTCGTTTGAATTTTCATGGCTAGGTCGTTTAGCAGCATTCAAAATGCTACACCTCCCCCAAATACTCTACCTATTTAGGACCATACCCATTCATTTACCCACTGTATATTTTCAAACCCTACAATCAATCCTTTCCAAATATATCTGGCAAGGGAAAAAACCTCGATGCGCCCAACAACAATTATCCAAACACCGCCTGGCGGGGGGAACAGGTTATGTTAATTTACACGATTATTACTTATCATCCATCCTAACCCAGGCCAAAGAATGGTTTTCGTCTGCCCCGGATCCCCCACTATGGAGGACCATAGAATCCTCCTCAGTCCCTAACAAAAACCTGTCGTCATGGTTACTAGCTTTATTCCTAGGAGCAAAACTTCCCCTTCACCTCTCCCCAACAATGATAGCTACAACCAAGGCCTGGTCAAAACTCACGCAACTCTCACATACCAACCCCGTGAACTCCAAGGTATACATTCCCACTGAAACTCTCCATCATTTAATGGAGTCCACATCTTTCCTAAGATGGAAAGCACTAGGCATCACATTTTTAACCGATCTGATAGACATAGACAAAAACGAAATAAAATCATTCCCCTCTCTCCAGAAGGAATTCCATCTTCCTAGCTCCGACATTTTTCTTTATTTACGCACTAAACATTGTCTTACCTCACTGAAATCATGGACGTGTCTAATCCCCCAAATGGCATGGTTATTCCTCACCTCATCTCCTAAACACAATAAAGGCATCTCCATATTCTATAAGATATTTAGCCAAAAAACTACATTTCTCAAAACGGCACCAATACTCAAATGGGAAAAGGATGTGGGACATACCTTTTTGAGTTACGAGTGGGAGAGAGCATGGAAGGCTACATATCAATCCACTAGCTGCTCTACCCTCTGGGAATTAGCGTACAAAATAACGTACAGATGGTACCTGACTCCAGCTAGACTTTCAAAATTTGATCCTTCTCTAACAGACTTATGTTGGAGGAAATGTGGTAGAACAGGCGGGCTTCTGCACACCTTTTGGAACTGCCCCAAACTAATAAGCTTTTGGAACATGGTATTTAGACTAATTACAGATGTTAAGCCTCGTACACATGACCGAGTTTCTCGTCCAAAACCGGCAAGAAAAGTGCCGCGTGAGCTTTTTTGTCGAGAAAACCGTTCGTGTGTATGGTTTTACGACGAGAAAATTGCCGTGAATCTCGACGAGAAAATAGGGACCCTGCTCTCTATTTTCTCGTCAGGATTCCAGATTTCCTCGTCGGCCTGTTTTGTGACGAGAAAATGGTTCGTGTGTATGCTTTTACGACTCTTCCAAAAGCGCGCATGCTCACAAGCAACTATGAGACGGGAGCGCATCTTCTGGTAAAACAAGCCTTCGTAATGGAGATAGCACATTCGTCACGCTCAAAATTTTTGCATCGTTTAAATGTTGTGCATTGAAATCTTCGTTAGAATGTGACATTAATCCAAACGAATGAACTTCTTTTGCTGCTGATATTCACACAGAGTTATGACTATTTTTTTTAACCTTTTTCATGCTGCTCTTAAGAAGATTTATGTGTATTATATCGTGCAAGTTTTTAGGAATATTTAAAAATTAGTTATTTTTATAACTGATGTTAATTGTAATTTCGCAATGTTTTGGTAGTGATCTCCCATTGAATCTTTTAATATATATGATTTAAATTTACACACTTTTTTGGGAAACACGATTTAGTTATTTTTTTGGGGGGTTGTTATCTGTCCCTTTTTTTGTCAGTCAAATGTATCTGCTTACTCCAAAGCTAGATTTTACATTTTTACAAATACACATAGTCAAGTATGAACTTAAAGAAAAATAACATTTATTCATGTTTAAAATAAAATAAAGAGAAGGCAGCGCTGGAGAAGCTGCTGCCATTTGTGCATCCCAGGGACCCCAGAGCACACAGCAACCCTGTGTGGACACTAAAATTGGGAGCTTGAGAAGACCAACATTTCTGAACACAATCTGATGCTGGCCTCCCAGAGGTCAGGAACAGCAGCAGGTGATATATATGTCCCAAGTGTGTGGTACTACAACAGGCTGCCTTCTGTCCGACCACAATGAAGCAAGGCCATCACTTCCTCGTCTTCCTGGCAACCTTCCCTGCAACCTTTCCTGAAGCCTTCCCTGCAGCCTTCCTTCTTCGTTTGGCTGGAGGCTGGGCCACTGGAGGGGTACTCCTGTCAGGAGGAGGAGGAGGTGGAGGAGAAGGGGGTGGTGCAGAAGAACAAGGTGGAGGTGGAGGAGAAGGGGCTGGGGCGGAAGAACAAGGTGGAGGTGGAGGAGAAGGGGGTGGGGCGGAAGAACAAGGTGGAGGTGGAGGAGAAGAGGGTGGGGCGGAAGAAGAATGTGGAGGTGGAGGAGGAGGTTGAGGTTGGGACAGTTGTGCCACCTCACAAATGGCGGTATTGGGGGTAATTTTTTCCATCACCCCCTTGTTAAGCAAGGTGATGAGCAGGGGCTCGCATAGGAGGCGTTGCTCCATGCTCATCACCTTGAACTTTGCCTCCACTAGGCCAGCAATGGCCTCTTCAGGGGATGTGGGCTCTTTGAGGGTGGCATGGGCCTCTTTAATAAGGGCCATTGCTGCCTCACTGGTGGTCCTGTCCCTCCTGCCTCTTTTGGGAAGCCGGATGGGAGGCACCTGGGATCTGGTGCTTCTCCTTTGCCCTGCCACCTCCTGCCTGCCACTGGGCCCTGCCACCTCCTGGCTGCCACTGGGCCCTGCCACCTCCTGGCTGCCACTGGGCCCTGCCACCTCCTGGCTGCCACTGGGCCCTTCCTCCTCCTGCCTGACAGTTTCCAGACCCTCCTCCTGGCTGATTTCATCCTGTGTATGAAAAAGGGACATAGTTTAATATGTTGTTTTAATCTTTGCATCAAACTTTATAAACATGATTGAAGTAATTAGAATGTAAATCCAGAAATCATTTTTTATAATTTACACCTACATCAGATTGACTATTTAGCACCCAATTAAGTGCAGACTAATGTCTAGAGATCTTGATTTCACTTGTGGAACCCAAAATATTGTATGTTTCTCGTCTTGACATATTTGTCAAACATTAATTTTATCCCAATACATTTTCATTTAATACTATACCTGGCTCCAGATGGCCAAATCAGGATCATCCAGGATGGCTGCCTCCTCTTGCTGCTCCAGAGAAGGCTCAGGTTGGCTGCAGGGAAGTCTGGGGGGAAGAGTGGAGGGTGATGGCCTTGCCTCAATGTGGTCATCCAGGAAGGACATCCTGCTGTAGTACCACAAAATCGGGACATACACATCATCTGCTGCTGCTCCTGACCTCTGAGAAGCCAGGACCTTAGAGCGTTCAGTCCTGTAGGTGCCTCTCAAGCTCCCAATTTTAGTGTCCACTTGTTTTGCTGTGGCTGTGGGCACCTTGGTCTGCACAAATGGGAGCAGCTTCTCCAGCGCTGCTTTTCTCACCCCTCTTTTTTTATGGATGGGGTTTTTCGTCTCCCACAGAGTGGGCAGCTCCCTTACCCGGTCAATAAATTCCGCCAGGAGTTCTTTGTCGCTAATAAAGACATTCATATTGTATCTGCAAGTTTAAGAAATAATATATAACTAATGTGAGGCAAACAGTCTAACCTTTTTAACATCGTAGTCACCATATATATCCTACAACATTCTCAAAACAGTATAGGCCAACAATTTGTACAAGTCACAAAATCACATACCTTCGTTCGCACGTCCGTCACTTGAACTCCTCTCTCCACACACCGAACGTACTATAGTCACATGTGTGTTTGCTATATACATACCACGCATGCGTCAAAATTCGAACACGTCGCTCCGCACACGTCGCCCGCCCATGACGTTCTAACTAACATCTTTTCCCCGCCCCTTCTCTTTCGGCGCGCAGACAGATATGGCGGAGTTACAGCAGGTGTCTGATAATTCCGCAACTAACGAGGAAGAGACAAGCCCGGAGACCGAGGAAACGTCACGATCAAGGAGGAGATTCAAGGCATCGAATATGTCTTTTGCCGGGATGGCGGAGATGGTGGACATCTTGCTCAAGTCTGATTGTGACGCAAAGCATGGGCCGTATAGCAAACCAAATAGAAGGAAGGCCAATAATCCTCACTAAAGTCGTGAAGAGTCTGAAGACGAATTTCGGGGTGAAACGCTCAAATGAGCAGCTCAGAAAGAGGTGGTCAGACCTCAAACTGAGGGAGCCAGAGCAGTTAAGGAGCATTAAGAGAATGCTCGCTAAAAGTAAGTAAAATGTACACTTTTATGCTATTAATCCTTTTCTAAACTGACATGTTGCTGTTTTTTTTTTTGTTTTTCTTATTGGACTCCCTTCCAAAATGTTATATTTTGAACTTGGTTGGGCACAGTAATCGTTCGTTACGTTACAGACACTTCGTTCGGCCACTATCCGCTGTTTTGGATTATTTTACAGCCACAAAAGTAATTAGACATCTGCCATTTTTACGCAAATTTGGGGCACAAAGTTTTAGGCTAGATGATGTGTTTGTAAAGAGAATGAAATGCAAACTTTTGTCAGTGTAAAGGAGAGGACACTCAGCAGCTGCTTCCACATCTGTACTTTAGAGCACTATAGTGTGTGCCACCAGACCCGCCTTTTTTGGGTGTCCCACACAGGTGCTTCAGAGAATTTTTGTGTTGCCTACATGTCTAAAAAATGACAGACAAAGGTGAATACTAAGCATATTCTTGGTCAGAAATAATGCATTCATCTTTAACTTCTGCCCAAACACACACTTGTACCCCACTTCCAAGCAATTTAGCCTGTTTTTTGGTTTTACATAGAGAATTTCTGTGTGAATACTCTACCTTTTTTTTGATTCTCATAGGGGAGAGAAGACTGGGAGGAGGACACTCCAGGGAGCACAAGAACCCCACAGCTTCACAACAACCCCAAACTACCAAAGACCCACAAACGAAGGATGTAGAGGAAGTTGAGGTGGAGGAAGGAGAAGTGCAGGAAGGAGAGGTGGATGACATTGTGGAACTGGTCACCACAACAGGTCAGTATCTGTCACCACAGCTTCAGGTAAGAGAGGTAGGCCTGCAGAGTTATAATACCTTTTTATTTTGTTTTTAGGGGATGTGAATGTTGGGGTGAAGGATAGTACAGGTTTCTCTGCTGACAGTGCCCTCCGCCTCATCCAGCAAGTGATGAAATGTAGCACAGAACTGGACAAAATTAAAGAAAGAATACATGTGATGGATCAAACATTTAAAGACATTCTCGATGTTTTGGGGAGAATTCAATAAGGCATCCCAACCCCCTTTTTTCTCATGTTTGTTCTTCAACTTTTAAAAAAACTTTTTGACAATCAAACCAGCCAAAAATTGAATCTGCACACAGTGTGTCAACATGTGCTATCTGCCATCAGGGGATATCCATGTACGTCTTTTGGGGGTGCAACCCCTTCCTCGTATCTAAAGTAGGTGAACTGAGGAAGGGGTTGCACCCCCAAAACACGTCCATTGATCACCCCTGATGGCAGATAGCACATGTTGACAATAGGGATCAGGAGTCTAAAATCCCTACAGAAAAATAATCCCAATTGTGTGCATATTCAATTTTTGGCTGGGCAAGGGGTGGCAGGACCCCATATTAGGACGGGCACATAGAGACATATAGTTTGTTTAAGTGAATGTCTCAGATTGCTCCGAGGTATCCAATTTTGTAATTTTTGGAATGCAACTGTTGTTTTTGTATTTTCCTAAGAAAACAATTGCCGGTTTGTGGCCAGGCAAACCAAAAATGTAAAAAAAAAAAAAAAAAGGTGTGTGAATTTGCACATAGTAAAAGATTTGAACACAAACAACGTGTAGCTTCTTTTTCTAATATGCTTTAACCTTATTTGGTATATATTTTTAAGGTTACATAGTGAAATGGTTGGTATTTACTAAAGGAAAATACACTTGGCACTACAAATGCACTAAGACAAACTAGGAGACAGGAAACCAAGAAAAGGTAGAAGTTTAAACAAGATTTTTATTTGGACCGTTAGACAGCAATCTTTAGACATAGCCTGGCATAGGAATTGCCCCCCTACCCGTGAAATAGTCCATGTATTTGTCCCGAACCTCACAGGCATTTTGGGGGGGCAAGCCAGCACGGGCAGATTCCAGGCCCGGCAGGGGATTATCAGGGGAAAGTCCAGCCTCTGGCAAAACTGAGGCCATATATGAATTTGATTTGCGGCAAAGAAAATTGTGTAGCACACAGCAGCATAACACTACATAGTTTATTTTGTAGTCCTCCAAGTGGATGGGAGTCCTAAAAAGGCGTAACCGGCTGGCCATTATGCCGAAGGCATTTTCAACGACTCTTCGGCCCCTGGCCAGCCGGTAATTGAACACCCTCTTCTCTGGGGTCAGGGTCCTCTGAGGAAATGGCCTCATAAGATGTGGTCCGAGCCCGAAGGCTTCATCAGCCAAAAAAACAAAGGGGAGTCCTTCAATATTCCCTGCATACGGTGGCAATGCAAGGTCGTCACTCTGGAGACGGAGGGCAAACTCCGTCTGGATGAAGGATCCCCCATCGGACATCCGGCCATTCTTCCCTACATCAACATAGAGGAATTCATACCGTGCTGACACCACCGCCATCAGCACAATGCTATGAAACCCCTTGTAGTTGTAGTAGTAGGACCCAGAACGGGGTGGCGGCACGATGCGGACGTGCTTCCCGTCTATAGCACCACCGCAGTTGGGGAAGTCCCACCGCGTGGCAAACTCCGATGCCACAGTCTGCCATTCCTGTGGCGTGGAAGGAAGCTGTGGAGTCAAACAAGATGGAAAAATATTAGAATACACAAATCAAACATTACAAGTATATTCTAAGAAAATACATTAGAGGCCAACATCAAGCAAAGTCTACGTTTATTAAGGTGTTTTAAATAAGTATAATGGAAGGCTCATGTATCATATTCATCACCCCCTATGATGGTCCATTAATACATTATAATGGGGAGGGGGGGGGAGATGTTTTTGGCCACAGGATAGCATTGCAGTGGCGGTGCGTCCAGAGTGGGCGCTGGAGCACTGCCCCCTCTCTCCTGTGCCCGTCACTCAGAACAATACATAGGTTTATGCCTTGCATTAACCTATGTATTGTCTATGCCGCCCACTATTCAGGTGGATGGCCCCCTGTTAAGCGACCGACATATGAAGAATTGCGGCATTTATGGGCTTAAAATTGCATATCAGAAACAGTAAGGAAAATTGTCTTGCACATTACAGCCTGAGGGATGTAATTGGCTGCAGAAAAGTTAAATAGGGGACGCGGGGGGGGGGGGGGGCATTCCTTGGGTAAACACTGACAGGCTGCTCTGCCAATCATGTTCACCAAGTCTGTTTAATGGTAACATGATTGGCTGATGCAACATCAAGGGAAGGAGAAGACATCAAGGACAGAAGAAGGATGGCGCTGACCACAAGAAGGTAAGTGCAGGGCTGAGGGGGAACTGGCTGCATTGAAAACGGACAACAACCCCCTCACCTATCTTTTCACCACAGCAAAGCTGGATGCCACAGGACATAGGTGGCTGGCAGCGCTGTCTGCCTTCAATTTCAGCCTGAAATACAGGCCTGGGGCTGGAAATCAAGATGCGGACACCTTGTCCAGAAGATCTCATGTCCCCACCTGCAGTACAGAAGACTGGACCCAAGTGGCACCCGATGGGGTGCGGGCCCTCTGTCAAGGGGCTGAACTCCAAGCCAGTGGAGGCTCAAGAGCAGAAGAGATAGGGGGTACCGTAGTAGGAGTTCCCAAGCAGTACTGTGGGGTAACCCAACTGGGGGAAGATAACTTGCCAAAACTGTCCAAAAAGGAGTTGAGATCCGACCAATTGGAAGACCCCAAGGGGAGATTGGTTCTGGATGCCCTGGAGAATCAGGATCCGAACAGACTCCTGTGTCACCCCTCAAAGGAAGCTCGCCTGTTGAAGAAGGAGTGGGACAGGTTGCAGTTGCGTCAGGGAGTGGTCTACCGAAGGGGCCCCTCTGATGACCTGGAAGACAAATGGCAGTTGTTCCTGCCCGAGAAACACAGAGAGACTGTCATGGTTGCTCTGCATGACAACCATGGCCACCTAGGGGCGGAAAGGACTTTCCAACTCGTTAGGGACCGTTTCTATTGGCCCTGCATGAGGGCTGAAGTTGAGGAATACTGCCATTCATGTGCACGATGCATCCAGAGAAAGACTCTACTCCATCAAGCTGCCCCAATGGGCCATCTACAAAGTCAAGGCCTGCTTAATTTGGTATGCATTGATTTTCTCTGCCTCGAACCTGACCTGAGTGGACTAGGAAATGTTCTGGTAGTAAATGACCATTTCACCCGGTATGCCCAGGCTTTCCCAACCAAAGACCAAAAGGCCTCCACTGTGGCCAAAGTGCTTATGGAGAAATACTTTGTACACTATGGGTTACCACAACGGCTTCATTCAGACCAGGGAAGGGATTTTGAAAGTTGACTGATCCAATAGCTTCTGGATTCCTTGGGGATTAAGAAGACAAGGACTACCCCCTACCATCCACAGGGTGATGCTCAGCCGGAGAGGTTCAACCGAACCCTGCTCAACATGCTGGGGACTTTAAGCAGTGAAAAGAAGCAGCATTGGAGCAACCACATAGCGGCAGTCGTGCATGCATACAACAGCACCACCAGTGACGCTACAGGGTACTCACCCTATCGACTTATGTTCGGGAGAGAAGCAAGACTGCCAGTAGATCTGGCCTTTGGCACTTCCATAGACCATTGTTCTGCCGCTTCCCACAAGGGATATGTTGATAGACTCAGACGCAACTTGGGGTTGGCCTATGAACAGGCCCAGGTGGCTTCGGAGCAAAGGGGGGCACGCAACAAGAGAAATTTTGATTTGAAAGTTAGGATCCAAGATCTACAACCTGGAGACAGAGTGTTGCTGTGGAACTTGGGGGTCCCTGGAAAGCACAAGCTTGCAGACAGATGGAGACCTGAACCTTATGTTGTTTGCAAAAGACTACCGGGCCTACCCGTTTACAGACTTAAACCAGAAGGGAAGGTGGGGCCCTTGAAGACCTGGCATCGGAACCACCTACTCCCACTAGCTGAGGCAGTTCGGATACCCCCTGTGATGGATTCGCCTGAGTCAACCTCCATCCTGGATACTCCCAGACCCCTCGAGTCAGGGATACAGAGACCTCGGAGATAAGTGAAGATGAGGGAGAGGAACTTGATTGGCTTTGGCCTTCTCAGGCCCCAGAGACTTCTGTTATTGATCTTCCACCTGAAGAAGACACCAAAGACCGAACACTGAATGCAGAAGCCACTGAGCTCATCCCATCCAGTCCTTGGTCAGATGCTTGGGAGGGTGCCTGTGACTTACTCCCAGAGGAAGACCCAAGGGAATCCATTTACCTCCCTGCTCCAAAGTCCAGTGCTCCCGAACCAGAGGCAATTCCTGAGTTGGTTCCAGAGGAGGAGCCTGTTCTAACAGAGAGCCCAAGAGGACAGAGGAAGCAAAGAGCCATAAAGCCTCCCAGAAGATTAACTTACCCACAGATGGGGAGAAGTGCGGAAGACACTGTGGTTACTGCCAGAAGGAGTATGGAAGACCCTGATCCTCCCACTGTTCATTTAGTGGGGGGCAACCCCAGCTCACTCTCTGGCACAGTTGGCAGGACACTAGTGATGGTGTGACCTGTGGGCAGGGGAGTTCACCGCCTCGGTTTTGGTGGTAATTTCCTCTGCCAACATCATACAAAACTTTGATTGATGTTGTACATTCTGTGATTTAAGTTTATGTTATCTTTGGGGACCAAAGAGTTTAAGTGGGGGGAGTGTGTAGCGGGATCTCCTTTAAGGCCCCGGGACTACGTTACCCAGAACCCTGTTCGGCACCCAGAGTGCAGTTGGCCACCGCAGAGACTCATGGGAGGGGTTATTTAAGAAGGAGGCGAGGCGGAGCTCGGCCTCTTTGGACACCGCGCTGCAAGCAACAGCTTCTTCCTGTGCGGATCTGCTGCAGTGCAAGGCCTGAAGCCTGGGGCCTTGCGCAACTTCCGAAGAGCCTTCCACCCCGCTGCGGAGCCTGGGTGGCACCAGACTGGTCGAGTGAGGACATCAGTTGGATCGGGGACCCGATCGTTGCAGACGCTGTGTGCGGAGACACAGCAGGTGGAAGTCCCGGACTGGGATCGCGTCTGGAGTGGTGAGCGAGCACTTGCTCAATCAAATAGACTTCACTGTTTTTAGGTCTATAGACTGCCTTGGCTCACCGATCGTTTGCTTGTTGTTCCACTGGGGGACCGGTAGCAGGACAGAGTTGAAGTGTCCCCCCAGCATAGTGTTCTTAGTGATTGCCAGTTTGTGGATTACAAATACTATTCATCAAGTGCACCACCGAAAGTTTGCATGCGAAGAAATCCCTATAGGAAGGACTGAGATTTATTCTAGGTCAGGCCTGGCCAGGGTGGGGAGATAGGATATTGTTTAGTGCGCCACAGGGCGTGTATACCATAATAGCTACGCGTGGTGGATTACCGCGCAGCGCCATTATTGTGTGCTATATTGATTGCTGCAGGGCTCTGCAAGCCAGTTGTGTGTATTATATTCTGCTTAAACCTTTTTACAACCAAAGTAAAACTGTTATATTTAATCTTTAACATTTGTGTGTTGTCTTACTGTAAAGAGGGTGCCCTTACAATACCAATTGATTATGATAAAAATATAAACCCCTAGACTAGCTGTGCCAGGGTGGGTCGAGCAGATTGCCGGGGGTTGGTGGTGCTGTACACAGGGCGCGAGAACAAATCCAGCGGCTCTCTTAACTGGGGGTAGCGCTACACAAGCCAGTTAAATGTCCTTTAAAAATGTATTATTTTACTGCATTTATTACATACATATCATTTTGATGCAGGTTTGAAAATGTATTCAGTATGAGCCCTTGCAATAGTATGAATGTTGCCCTATCACAAAATAACTGTATACTTTGTGAAGTAACATAGGTAAAAAGGTTCTAGTTAAACATAATTTTCATAGCAGGCAATGCATTCTGACTAAAATTGTTGTAATAGTATTTTTTTCTTCCCCTGATCGCTATGCATGCCCTTTGTAGAGAGGAGACAACCAGAACCCCAAACACACCAAAATATTTGGCATCCAAAAATATAATTTATTGTATGTAGATTCAAGCAGATACAGGATGAAGGCATATAGGAGGCCAGAATGAATATTTCATTCCTCACCTCAGCATGTGACTTAAAGGAAAGAACTGATACAGAGAAAGGAACAACTTACATCACACAGGTGAAGAATATACAGTGTGAGCTTTAACGTCAACTGGAGAGTTTTCCAAGGATTTAGTCCACTCAGCAGAATGCATTTAGGGCTATTTGCCCACTTTTAATGGGCAGTGTTCTGTCAATGCAGGTGTTGTTTCACATAACAATGAACACAAATGTATTTCAATGACACACTAAATGTCCCAGCGCTGAAAAAAACACCCCTGCTGGAGAAGATCGTAGTCCAAAAACACCAAACCTGGCCAATAGAGCCTTGTGTTAAACAGAAAAGTCAATAAAGTAGCGCACACAGGTAAATAAGTTCATAATCACCCCCAAAAAGAATATTCAAATTAAGAACCATGCCAAAATAAAAGTCAGTTCCACTTTATTCAATCGTATAGATAAAACAAAGTCACTGAATAAAAGGTCCAGATTTAACGACAACTCTAAATGGACTAGATTCACTGACACTTGGTGTGATGTGGGGCTCCACTGATAATATGTGCCAATCAATGAGGGGGACCTGGAAACCAGATGGCTGCAAACACAGGGACCCAGGCAGGCAGTGACCAACAAAATGGCTGCAGTCAGCATCCCATGGGAGCTTGAAATTGCATCACAGAAAGCCGTGTCACCCATAAGTGATGTCAGCGCTCAGCCATACATGGAGTACAATGGAAGAGAAGGACCAGAAAAAGCTCCCTCTAGTGGATAATGCATTTTGCAGCGGCTGCTTATTTTTCAAATCCAAAGGGGAGAGACAATGACAGAACTTTAAATACCACACTAGAACTAAACATCTGCGACAATTGATGTAACGTCTGTGATGGTTACACTGTTTAACCCCATACTTTGAAGAGATTTCAGACAAAATTCTAAGCACCATAAGACTAAGAGTAATAGTAACTGGGGCAAATTAACTAATCTGTTAACTCTTTACACACATACAGTAGCTGACATCACCTGTTTTAATAGAAACATGCACCATTCATAGCATATGCTGTTTCAACTCTGACCTATAATGAAATTGTATTACTTGCTGATACGCCCTGACAGGTATGCTACAAAATTAACACCGTGGTAGCTACCGGTACTTACAGAGGCAACATATTTTTTTAATTGTAATTAGAGCAATCACACACAAACACATACCTACCGACTTTAAACATAACATTTTTTAATGTCCCCCAAAGTAAATCCAGTGTCAGCCATGGTGCCCTGTGAGGTAATCCACATGAATCACAGCACCAAGCACTTTAATCTACGTCAATCACAGTGACCCATTGCACACTGATTTCTACATGCTGTATTTTCGCTGCTAAATGACAGACTCCCGACTGTGATAACCATTCAGTTAGACTCTCAAAATAACCACAAACATATGAGTACATCAAATTTCCTGCCATCACAGCTCTGTAGGTTTGAAGGAAACTCGCAAAAAAAAAAATGGGTCTATTTATTATTGAATTACTGGGAAATGGGTTCATTGAATTCTTTACTGCTATTTGCCCAAGTGAGATTTAACAACATTTACCTGGCATTCCACAGTCACATTCACCCTATTAACAATAGGTAAAAGCAGCAGCTAGAGAACAGCAGTCAAAGTTCACATATATAGTCATTGTAAACAAAGGTTTTTTAGCCTACAGGTGAATCTGCTAACAGAGGCCCTCCATAGTACTGAAACTGTAGTAATGTAAATGCAAACAAAACACAGCAAAACACAGCACTCCTTTTCCGGGGCTAACCAGCATATGGGCTGTTAATTCCTTTGCAAGGGAGTGTTCAAGAGAATGAAGTGTCACCAGCACACCAGGATCTCCAAAATTGGGTCCAAAACTTAAATCACATAGTATCAAAAAATAAAAGTGACGTTTCGGGCGCCACACAGGACCCCTTCATCAGGCATGTGAAGCCACTGCAAATGTTAATGTTTTGGCTGGTTGCCTTATACCCCCCAATTCAGACATCAGTGAGAGCAGGACCTGCAGTAACTACAGATGATGTGCATTATTACAAACATTATGTTTCTTGTTCTGACCTGCAATCACAGCTCCTGGCAGGGGAAGGATTTTTGGCATCTACTTGAGTTGTGGCTCTGAGATGTTAAGTGACTGAAAACAGTGAGCTGAAGAGAAAGTCAATGCTGAAAGAATGCACAACTGTGAAATGCATTGTGCTCATTTGTAAAGCTAAATAATAAGAACAATGTGTGGGAATGACATGATATTTCTTGAGTGTTTTAATCAATCCAATTTTTCACAGACATTCTTTTTAGCTAATAGCATGCAACCTCCTTCACAATTCATCCTTTACAATTCAATGTGTGTGGCTCAATGAGGATGGCGTATGCAGAACATCATTCCATTGTGATAACCAAACACATTTTGGGAAAAAACAATTTTCTTGTTCATACATCACGGGACACAGAGCAGCATAGTCATTACTATGTGGGTTATATAGAATTACCTTCAGGTGCTGGCACTGGCAACTTCCAAAACAGGAAGTACCCTCCCCTATATAAGCCCCTCCCATCCGGGAGTACCTCAGTTTTTTGCCAGTGTCTAAGGTGTTGGCCAAGGTTAACATGTATTCATCTGGGCTTGTGTACAGGTTCTCTGGGCCTTAGCAAGCTATTCCGGATCCGACCAAAAAAGCTTCATAGCTAAACGGTCGGTACCCGGGCCTTGCAGAGAAGAGCAAGGTTTTGCCTGTAATGCCTCTCTTAGGAGGGCTGGACCCTGAGATCCAGAGCTCTGGTCATACCCAAAACCAAGAGGCTATCTGTGCAGGGTGCTATACAGGTCCAGGGGAGTAGAATCCTTGGGAACCCGGTCCCTGAAGGTCTAGTACAATGCCTGCCGTGAAAGGTGAAGTTTGGGCTTCTGTGGACCAAACAAAGTCCTGCGGCGGGGAAAATGTAAGTGGGGGCCCCTCAGGAACTTGGTTCCATTGAGGGGACCCCCAAGCCTAATATGTCTTTCTGCCTGTTACCTAAAAGGTATTCCCGCTAATAGCTGTATATGCCTAAGAAATCCTAGAAATGTTTTTTCATAAAGGAAGTTTTAAAAACTGTAAACCTGGAAATGTTTTTCATAAAGGAGGTTTTAAAAAAAAAAAAAAAAGACAAAAGTGTGGTACCTGTGTTTGTCCACTAGAGGCTGCTGTGGAACGTCTTTTTTTCTTGGGACTATTCCTTCCATGGTGAAAGTCCAGGCAGATGAGTGAGCTCTCTATCAGGGAAGCTGCATTCCTCTGTCATGCTGCCAAGTAGTTTCCTTCCATCCCCGAGTCCTGGTGAAACAGGGACCCTGGCTCCTCTCCCTACAGGGCGCCAAGAGCGCACACGTGCACGCGCGCACGCACACACGCTTTCTTTTGATAGATTTAGCTTCAAAAGGTGGGCGGAGCCTGGCGGATGACGCGCCCTGTGCGCCCAGCGCTTCTGCGCATGTGCGGCCGTCCCAGCAAGATAAAAGGACTCAGTCCACGCTGCTTGCTATGGACACAGAGCATGAAAAGGAGCTGGTAGCATGGTATAGGGGCTTACAGCGGGCGGTTGATACAGGCATCCCCAGAAAGACGCATTAGTAGACACCCACTGATGTACATAGCAGCAGATTGCATTAGACTATTTCAGTAAGGGGTGTATTGCGGCTGGAATACCTCAGCTTTGAACTAAGGAATATGCCGCCTAAAAAACTCCGAGATATACCTCTCAGGAAGTGTAGGGGGTCTCCATCGGGCTCTGAGGATCTGGAGCAGTCATCTGCACCCTCCTCCCCTGAGAAATCAGAGGTTAATACCCAAAGGAACCCCCGGGAGTGCCAGGTACTGCGGCTGTCCTCAGTCCACCTGCTCCTGCATATATAACAGAGGAGGTTTTTTCCTCAACTCTGGAGGGATTGGAGCAGAGATTGGCAGCATTGATCGCTTCTTCTCTACAGGAAAGAAAGCGCGCCAGATCTCCATCACCTCCATTAGAGTTTAGAAAGTGAAAAAAGAAATTGCGCTACAGGTATGGAACTAGGCAGATATATCAAATGCCTAGGAACAAACAAAGGGAAAAAGCAGCAACTATTCTGAAAACTAACAGTGCATACAAATAAGAAAAAATATATATAGTCGCGCTAACTTATGAATATAAACATAAGCCCACCACTGAGTAATTGAAAAAATTGTTTCCAAATCACCACAGTGATAAATTATGTGAGTGCTCAGTGAAGAGCAATAACTAAACAATGTAAACAAAGCATATAAATTAATAATAATACAAACTTAATTAATAATATTATTACATGCTTGTATAGGACCCTTAAATGATCAAGTCTAAAGTCCATACAAAAAAAAAAAAAAAAAAACACACCCGTGATCAAGTGTCCATACTAGATAAAAAAGAAAAAAGGAAAAAAGAAAGAAAACAAAACAAAAACGATTCCAAATCTTCTTGTATTCGTGACTTTCACCACCACCAGTAAAAATTCCTGCTTACCAAAAAGCGATGGTCCCCTATAACGGAGGACCCCAAACAGCCTCAAATGGTAATCAATAGGACTCCAAGCTTCAGTATAAGTTGAGCCTCAATTAATTTGGTAGCCAGAACGCTCATATACCATCATGCAGTACTCGATGCGGAACATGAAAGGAAGGGAGGACACTACATAGTGTAAAATCCTTGGTGGATGTTTATTTAAAAGAAGAAAACATACTTACAAAAATGCAATTTAAAAACAGCCTTAGAAGTGTGACAGCGCCGACCGGTCAAAGGCGCTAGTCACACACATACGTCCGTGGAAGTCGAGCAGTGGAGGGTGACGTCAGCACAAAGCTCGTATCCTGCCCTACGCGTTTCGTGAAAATTCACGTCGTCTCGTGCCCCGAGACGACGTGAATTTTCACGAAACGCGTAGGGCAGGATACGAGCTTTGTGCTGACGTCACCCTCCACTGCTCGACTTCCACGGACGTATGTGTGTGACTAGCGCCTTTGACCGGTCGGCGCTGTCACACTTCTAAGGCTGTTTTTAAATTGCATTTTTGTAAGTATGTTTTCTTCTTTTAAATAAACATCCACCAAGGATTTTACACTATGTAGTGTCCTCCCTTCCTTTCATGTTCCGCATCGAGTACTGCATGATGGTATATGAGCGTTCTGGCTACCAAATTAATTGAGGCTCAACTTATACTGAAGCTTGGAGTCCTATTGATTACCATTTGAGGCTGTTTGGGGTCCTCCGTTATAGGGGACCATCGCTTTTTGGTAAGCAGGAATTTTTACTGGTGGTGGTGAAAGTCACGAATACAAGAAGATTTGGAATCGTTTTTGTTTTGTTTTCTTTCTTTTTTCCTTTTTTCTTTTTTATCTAGTATGGACACTTGATCACGGGTGTGTTTTTTTTTTTTTTTTTGTATGGACTTTAGACTTGATCATTTAAGGGTCCTATACAAGCATGTAATAATATTATTAATTAAGTTTGTATTATTATTAATTTATATGCTTTGTTTACATTGTTTAGTTATTGCTCTTCACTGAGCACTCACATAATTTATCACTGTGGTGATTTGGAAACAATTTTTTCAATTACTCAGTGGTGGGCTTATGTTTATATTCATAAGTTAGCGCGACTATATATATTTTTTCTTACCTCCATTAGAGTGCCTGTTGGCAGAGCAACAGTCCCAGGAAGGGACCGACCTACCTGAAGAGGATCAGGAGGAGGTTAACTCTGTTTTTGAGGAATCGACAGTAGATGAACCATTTTCAGCATCACAGACTGAAAGATTGTGGGTCCAGACCCTAACTGACATGGTTCGATCTGCATTTAAAATGCCTCTTGTTGAACCATCAACTACTGCTGTCTCCTCATTGGGGTCGCTAAAAGCTCCCCAGGTTAATTGCTCCTTTCCAATACATCCATTATTGGAAGGACTTATATACCAGGACTGGGAACATCCTGATAAACTATTTGTTCCGCCTAAGAAATTTCCGGTGATCTATCCCATGGAGGAAAAGTTCACCCAGAGATGGAATGTTCCTACGGTGGATGCAGCCATCTCTTCTGTGAACAAATCACTGACATGCCCAGTAGATAATGTTCAAATGTTCAAAGATCCAGTAGATAAAAAATTGGAATCTTTATTAAAATCTGCTTTTTCCACAGCAGGGGCTGTTACACAGCCAGCAGTGGCAGCTATTGGGGTCTGCCAAGCTTTAAAGGATCAAATGAAAATGGTCCTGAGGGATTTGCCAGACCAGCAGGCCCAGGCTCTGGCTGATCTGCCTAGAGCATTATGCTTTGTGGTTGACGCCATCAAGGATTCTATCCATCAGGCCTCCCGCCTCACGCTGTCTTTGGTACATATGCGTAGGCTTCTGTGGCTCAAAAACTGGTCTGCTGAAGCTCCCTGTAAGAAGCTCTTAATTAGCTTCCCATTTCATGGGGAACGCCTTTTTGGCGAGGACCTGGATAAGTATATCCAGAAGATTTCCAGTGGTAAAAGTACTCTCTTACCGAGTAAGAAGAGGTCTAGGGGTCCATCTTTTAAGAGGACTACCTCTCCTATCCCTGCGACGTCTGCTACTAAGCAGTTCCGACGGCCTCCTCGGTCAAACTCAGGGGGTAAAAATCAGGGACAGTCACAGGGTAATAAGAAACCCTGGATCCGAAGGGGTACTAAACCAGCCTCCAAGTCAAGCCTATGAAGGGCTGCCCCCACTCAAACGGGTGGGGGGAAGACTTCAGTTGTTCGCAGAGACCTGGCGGGAGACGATCAAAGACAGATGGGTGCTCTCCGCAGTAACTCTGGGATACAAGTTGGAGTTAAAAGAGTCTCCTCCTTCCCATTTTATGTGGTCAGGCATGCCAAGAGACCCTCTGAAAAGAGGGTCTCTCCTATTGGCGTTAGAACAACTATTGCTCCAAGGAGTAATTATGGAGGTTCCTATGGAAGAGTGGGGGTTGGGTTTCTACTCAAATCTTTTCACAGTCCCGAAGCCAAACGGGGACATAAGACCCATATTGGACCTAAAGAGTCTAAACAAATTTCTAAACGTCCGGTCTTTCCGGATGGAGTCGATCCGATCGGTCACCGCTGCCCTACAAGGGGAGGAATGGTTAGCCTCGATCGACATCAAAGATGCTTACTTGCATGTTCCCATCTTTCCAGGTCATCAAAAATTTCTACGCTTTGCAGTAGAAGGGCGCCATTTTCAGTTCAGAGCCTTACCATTCGGTCTGGCCACAGCACCACGAGTGTTCACAAAAATTCTGGCCCCACTGTTGGCCGATCTAAGAACACGAGGTGTAACGATAATGGCATACCTAGACGACCTGTTGTTGATGGACCACTCAGTTGCCAAGCTAGAAGTGGTAATTGTCGATACAATCAAGTATCTAGAATCTCACGGTTGGGTCATCAACCTGGACAAGTCAGCCCTACAGCCAGTGAAAAACCTGGTATATCTAGGGCTACGGCTGGATTCAGACCAGAGGAAGATTTTCTTACCTCTAGACAAGGTATCCTCTTTGAGGGGCTTGGTCCGTCTGCTTTGTGCAAAAAGACAGCCGTCCATACGCCTGTGCATGAGGCTGCTAGGAAAGATGGTAGCATCATTCGAAGCTGTGCCATACGCCCAATTCCACTCAAGGAATTTACAGAGGGCCATATTGTCAGCCTGGAACGGAAAAATTCAGGCTCTAGACTTCCCGATGGCTTTGTCCCCTTCCGTTCGGAAGAGTCTCTGCTGGTGGTTGATCCCCCAGAATCTCCAGAAGGGAAAACCCTTCAGTCCGATATCTTGGAAGGTGGTCACTACAGATGCCAGCCTTATAGGCTGGGGGGCAGTACTGGAGCAATGGTCTCTCCAGGGCAGATGGTCAAATGTAGTAAAAACCCTGCCCATCAATCTCTTAGAGATACGAGCAGCCCGGTATGCCCTAGTAGCCTGGACATCCAGACTCCAAGGGTCCCCTGTCAGAATTCAATCAGACAATGCCACAGCAGTGGCATATATCAATCATCAGGGAGGCACCAGGAGTCGTGCAGCCCAGAGGGAAGTAAGTCACATCCTGGAATGGGCAGAAAAGCATGTCCCATGTATATCAGCTGTCTTCATTCCAGGGGTGGAGAATTGGAAGGCGGACTTTCTGAGTCGCCAACAGTTATGCCCAGGGGAATGGTCCCTTCATCCCGAGGTCTTCCGAGCAATATGTCAGCGGTGGGGAACACCGGATGTAGATCTGCTAGCATCCAGATTCAACGCAAAGGTGGACAGATTTGTCTCCCGGACAAGGGATCCCCTCGCTTGCGGCTCGGATGCTCTGGTGTTCCCTTGGGATCAGTTCAGACTGATATATGCATTCCCTCCGCTACAATTGTTGCCTCGACTCCTTCGCAGAGTCAGGTTGGAGAAGAAGCCGGTGATCCTGGTGGCTCCAGCGTGGCCCCGAAGGGCCTGGTACGCGGAGATCATCAAAATGTCTGTGGGGAGTCCTTGGACCCTTCCACGTCGTCCGGACCTGCTTTCGCAAGGACCGATATACCACCCTTCCTTACTAACTCTAAGTTTAACGGCCCGGCTATTGAATCCCACATCCTAAAGAAGAGAGGTCTCTCTAACTCTGTGGTATCAACTATAATCAATGCCAGGAAGCCTGTATCCAGGCAGATCTACTATAGAGTTTGGAAGGCGTACATCACTTGGTGCGAGGCCAGAAAATGGCATCCACGTAAGTACGTTATAGGCAGAATTCTGGACTTCCTGCAGTGGGCTGTAGACAGGAAGTTTGCCTTAAGTACTATCAAGGGCCAGGTTTCGGCCTTTCAATACTATTTCAAAGGCCCCTGGCTATGCATTCACTTGTCAAATCCTTTATGCAAGGGGTGACTCGTATTATTCCACCGATTAAAGCTCCCATATGCCCATGGGATCTAAATTTGGTTCTGTCGGTTCTGCAGAAGCAGCCGTTTGAACCTTTGCGGCACATTTCCTTGGTTCTACTCACCAGAAAATTGATATTTTTAGTAGCCATATGCTCGGCTAGAAGAGTGTCGGAATTAGCCGCCATGTCCTGTAAAGAGCCATATCTGGTTATCCATAAGGACAGAGTAGTATTACGCCCTCACCCAGCCTTTCTTCCTAAGGTGGTATCGAGGTTTCACTTGAACCAGGATGTGGTTCTTCCTTTTTTTTTTTCCCAAACCAAGCTCGGTAGAGGAAAAGTTATTGCATTCTTTGGATGTAGTAAGAGCAGTTAAAGCTTATCTAAAAGCCACTGCTCAGATTCGTAGAACGGATTCTTTGTTTGTTCTGCCGGAAGGCCCCAGAAAGGGTCAGGCAGCATCAAAATCTACTTTAGCCAAGTGGATTTGACAGGTCATAATACAAGCCTATGGCTTGAGAAGTAGACCACCTCTGTTCAAAGTTAATAATCACTAATAAAACAATTAATATCTAAATCTATGTTTAACCCCTTAGGTGATAGAGTATCTACCGAATATATCCATTGGGTCTCAAGTTTTGATAATTCTCTTACTAGATTGGACCCCCTCCATGGTGGCTTCAGGTGGTCCACACCCCAAAACCTGAGACCCACAGGGTTTTGATCATGGAACAATTTAAAATGTAGAGAGACATTGTGATCTTTATACCCAATTTTGATATTTGCCACATGTTCGGCCACTCGTACTTTAAGAGCTCTTTTAGTGCGGCCTATGTACAACAATTTATAAGGGCATTCCAAAACATACACTACATGAGTGGTGTTGCAGGTAATAAAATCCCTAATGGTGAACTCCATGTTATTAGACGTAGATGTGAAGTTTACCAGTGCTCTAAGGGGTTTATTCACCTCTCTACAAGGGCGGCATTTCCTGGAGGCATAAAAGCCATCCTTATCCCAAAAGGAGGGTTTTTTTTTGGTGCATCTAGTACCTTCTTAACAACCCTATCTCCATAGTTAGGAGCTTTCCTATAGATAAAAGTAGGTCTTATAGGTATATAAGTTTTAAGGATCTTGTCAAGCAGGAGTATGTGCCAGTGGGAGGTGAAAATATGCTCCACCTCTTTATATTGTGAATGGTACCCTGATATAAAACTCCATTCATGATTAATTTTATGGCATTGGAGAGGATTTTTGTTCAGATAGTTAATTCTGGGAGTGGCTACAAGTTCTTCAATGATTTTAACAAGTTGTGTTTCTTTATAGCCCTTTTCAATAAATTTGTTCTTCAGTACATCTGCCTGGAGTAGGAAGTCAGCATCCTCAGAGCAATTGCGTCTTACCCGTGTAAGTTGGCCTTTAGGAATATTCCTTAGCCATGCGGGGTGATGCCCGCTTTGTATGGGAAGAAAACTATTGGCATCTGTGGGCTTGAAGTACACTTTAGTACCCAATTTATTGCCATTTCTATATATATGAAGATCTAGAAAATGGATGCTTTCCTTATTGTATTCACAAGTGAGATTAATGTTATTAGTATTCTGGTTTAATCCTTCCAAAAAGGTTTCTAATGACGTTGTGGATCCTGCCCAAATGAGGAATATATCGTCAATATATCACCGATAAAGTATCAGTTCATTACGTTTTATGTGAAAAATAGTTTTGTCTTCCCACTCTGACATAAAGAGATTTGCTATGCTCGGAGCAAATTTGGCTCCCATAGCTACCCCTTGCTTTTGGGAGTAAAAACTTCCATCAAACCAAAAATAGTTGTGTCCTAGACAAAAGTCTAGGGCATTACGTAGAAACACTTTTTGTGAATGGGAGATATCATCTCTTTTACTGAGTGCCCAATTTAAGGCCAAAAGTGCGTCGTCATGCTGAATTATTGTGTATAACGACGACACGTCTGCAGTAACCAGAAATACTTCTTCTTTTTCAGACAAATCTATTTCCTGTAATAGTGATAAGAGGTCTTTGGTATCCTTTAGATAGGCTTGTGTTGATCTCACACTACTTTGTAGATAGTGGTCAAGATATTGGCCCAAACGTGATGTGATTGATCCGATGCCATTCACGATGGGTCTTTGCAACACGGGCACTAGGCT
Organism: Rana muscosa; assembly: GCA_029206835.1. Classification (NCBI taxonomy): domain Eukaryota; kingdom Metazoa; phylum Chordata; class Amphibia; order Anura; family Ranidae; genus Rana; species Rana muscosa. The sequence continues at coordinate 82,179,528 of CM055122.1, read as the reverse complement.
TGTGCAATTCGTTTCGTAACGAATTGAAATTCGTCCGAATTTAGCAACTTTCGGACATTCGGAAGCATTCGAATTTCCGAACAAAGCAATTACGAATAAGACCGAATCCGAAATAAATTATACCGCAAATAGCGAATGCCCGAATGTCTTCGGCATAATTCGTTATGAAAAAGTTACGAATGTACGAATCCATACGAAGCACAATAACACTCACTCTGCTCTGCTCTCTGCTTCTCCCACACCGTGCTGAACTCCCTCTCAAAATGGTGTACAGGGGCGGAGGTTATAGCCGCATGTAAAAAACGAAAGTAAAATACGAGATTTCGAATCCATTCGAAGCACAATAACACTCTGCTCTGCTCTCTGCTTCTCCCTCACCGTGCTGAACCCTCTCAAAATGGTGTACAGGGGCGGAGCCTATAGCCGCATGTTAAAAACGAAAGTAAAATACGAGATTTCGAATCGTTACAAATAACCGCTATGTATTTAGAAAAGTACAAATCCATTCGAAGCACATTAGGCATAATAGGCAGCGTCGTTGTGAGAGAGACACGGAAAATTACGAATCAACGAACCCAAAAAAAGTTACGAAAGTAGGAGTTGTGTCCAGAATCAACGAAAAACAACGTACTCTACCGAAAGTACGAACCCAAAAAAAGTTACGAAAGTAGGAGTTGTGTCCAGAATCAACGAAAAACAACGTACTCTACCGAAAGTACCAATTATAAAGCAACATAAAATTCAACGAAAAATGTCGCTTGCAAAAATACGAATGAGTCCGAACACGAAAAATCCCGTCTAGCAAAATTACGAATGATTACGAATCAACAGGACCGGAAAGAAACGAACCGAAACGGAACGAATTTTTCCGTTGTGCACAAGTCTAACGGGCACCCTCTTGAGACAGAAGAGCGGGGAATACACTCTATACTTTTTGTGCTTTTTATCAGTGATTTTTATGTACGTGCATTTGACACAGGGACTTTGTATTGGGGGATTTCTCTATTAAAGCAATATTACACTATTTGGTGCTTTTATGTCCTTATATGTTTCTTGAGGATTTTAACCCTTACTACCCTGGTGGTGATGACCGAAGTTGGAGTGAGACTACCTACAGATTAAAAGGCTTATCTTTTTCATCTTTTTGGTGAGTTTGCACCCCAGAGGGGGAGCGTGCCTCACTCGTGGTGAAGATTTGGGATTTGGTGTAGGGTGCACTACAGACCGTATCCACAGAAGAAACTTCACTCTTAGTTAGACTGTTGCATAGTCATCACTCAAGTGCTTTTTGTGCTTTTGGACACTTATCCTTTACTAGCGCTGTTTATCATATGGACTATATGTTCTAGTGTTTTTTTATATGATATTTATATTTTATTATTTTTTATATGTATGAGGTTCTCATTCGTATAAATTTAAATAGCTGCTGCATTTACATATTTTATCATTGTTTTAATTACCTTGATAATTTTTGGGCTGTAATATCTTTACCCCTTATCTCCCTCTTGGCTGCAGAGTTGGAGGAGTGATATTCAGGACTAGCAGCCCAGCACCTAGGCGCCGAGAAGTGCAATTTTGGGCCATTTATTTTGCACCTTCTTCCTATCCACATTCTTTTTTTCTTGGCAGCCATGGATGCACTGCTATTCTTGAGTAATAGGAATTTAGATATTAACAGCATCTTCACTGTTAACGAGCACACTACTGCACAATTAAACTATAATGGGGTCCTAATTGCTCTTGGGAACTCACTAGAAAAACAAGTGAGAACCTGGTGGGATATATGCACTTTAGAGCAGTATTTAAAGGAACGGATTATTATTAGAAGCCTAAGATGGGAGGTAGTACCCAAGATGGTTTAGATGACCCTGAATCTATGTCTGAATGGCTAGAATTATTTAATGGGGTAGGCTTTAAATTGCAGGAATTGATTTTAAAAAGAAAAAGATGTTTAAATTAGAAACAAGGATAAACGAGTTGCAAAAACAATTAGATCCTATTAAGGACAGTCAACAAGTTATTGACTTTAATACCCGTATAAAGAAAAAATTAGAAAAGGTGGATAAGGAAACCCAGAAAAAGAAAACCAAAAAATTCCACAGAGATCTAGGAGATTTTCGTTCAAATACGATATATTTATGGCAGCAACTGAATCCCACTGAAGTAAGAGATGCTAATGGCATAACCATGGAAACTCAACAAGACACCAATATTGAAAATCAACAGCCCTCTAGTAATCAACCATTACCAATAGTTGACAGAAGAGATTTGGGCACTCAGCAGACCCCTATTAACCATTCCACACCAATCAGAAATGATCATAATTATGGAAGAGAGAAACCAAGAAGACCTGGACCACCGAACCCTCAATATCGACCCCCACCCACAGATGACTATTATCCCTTACCGGTATATAATAGGTACGATCCTTTATGGGATGATAGGAACAGACAACAATACCAGTCACCTCGGTCCTCTTTTTTAGGGAGAGGCAGGGGATGGCAGAAGAGGGGCAGAGGATCAAACAACCAGAGAGGAAAAACGCCAGCATATCAACACCAAGTGACAGAATACAGGGGACCTCAGCATGCACCTATGCAGAAAGATCCACAATGGAGGGACCCCCCACATTGGGAACGAGAGAGGATGCAACAACCAGGCCCAAGGAGAGAAGGAGCAGAGGCTGCAGGGCCGGACGAAGGTCACAAGAAAAGAAGTCGAAAAGAGTACGAGAAGGATTACGATTAGGTGGCATTTTTAATCTAACGGATGTGATTTTAACAGATAAAGAGACTAATATTTTAAATTTGGGGCTTAAATGTGGTTTACATCATCCAATTAACAAATTTAACGTGTTTATAGATATAAACAAGTATATGAGGAAATTGAACATGAAAAAATATTTTCTAAACAAAAATTCAAACCCTGTAACAAGTATCTCATCAATACCTACTGATAGTGCCTTACGAAACAAATCACTTTTTAACCCTTTATTGGGCACTAACCAGCCTTTGGATGTTTTTAAAGGATTGATACTGCGTGATTTAGAACTCATCAAGCCAAAGAGAAATGTTAACCCACGTTATATAAAAGAAGGTATTGAACTCCTAGAGAAGAGAAAGGAGATAGTGGTTAGGCCAGCAGACAAAGGAGGAGGTGTGGTAATCCTTAGTAAAGAATTTTACCATGACCAACTAACACAGATGTTATCAGAAGAAGCAACATACTTGAAGTTGGAAAAAGACCCTACTCCACAATACGAAATAAATTTACAGAAACTGGTGGAAATGGGTTTTCAAGCTAGGGCATTATCTTTGAGGGAGAGGACCTTTTTGGTACCTAGTAGGGATGGGCCCGGTGCTCGATTCGAACCCATGTTCGAATCGAGCATCGGGCGTTCGCTCGCTCGTCGAGCCCAGAACTATTTGGGCCGTTCGCATCACATTCGTGTGATGCGAGCGGCCCCGCAATGCATTGCGGCCGGCGCGGCCGGCGCAGTGCATTGCTGGCTGATGATTGGCCAAGCATGCACTGTGACCCCGCATGCTTGGCCAATCACAGCGCCCGAAACTCGGAGAGCAATAATTGGCTACAGGCAGGACGCCTGTAGCCAATTACAGCTCAGGGGCTTTAGTACACGCCCCACCATTTAAAAGGCCGCCACGCCATCGGCCCCGGTCACATGAGTTCCGGCTTTAGGAGAGATTAGTCTGCTGATTCTGTCTTTGCTTGATACTGAAAGATTTGCTCTTCTTTGCTAAACCATTGGCTATTTCTTTGCTAAACCATTGCTACCTAAGTCATTGATCGTTCATTGCTGCTGATTGCACAGTTAGTGTGTTATTAGCTGCTGCTGGGGATTAGTCTGGTGCGTGCTTACTGTTAGTACAGTATTGCAGTAGTACCAACCGCAGTGCTGTTAGCACAGCATTGCACCCCAACAGCACCCATAGGACTTCTAGTGTGTTAGTGGCAGCAAACAGAGCTCCTATATTTTCTTCTCAGCAGCACCCATAGGACTTCTAGTGTGTTAGTGGCAGCAAACAGAGCTCCTATATTTTCTTCTCAGCAGCACCCATAGGACTTCTAGTGTGTTAGTGGCAGCAAACAGAGCTCCTATATTTTCTTCTCAGCAGCACCCATAGGACTTCTAGTGTGTTAGTGGCAGCAAACAGAGCTCCTATATTTTCTTCTCAGCAGCACCCATAGGACTTCTAGTGTGTTAGTGGCATCACACAGAGCTCCTATATTTTCTTCTCAGCAGCACCCATAGGACTTCTAGTGTGTTAGTGGCAGCAAACAGAGCTCCTATATTTTCTGCTCAGCAGCACCCATAGGACTTCTAGTGTGTTAGTGGCATCACACAGAGCTCCTATATTTTCTTCTCAGCAGCACCCATAGGACTTCTAGTGTGTTAGTGGCAGCAAACAGAGCTCCTATATTTTCTTCTCAGCAGCACCCATAGGACTTCTAGTGTGTTAGTGGCATCACACAGAGCTCCTATATTTTCTTCTCAGCAGCACCCATAGGACTTCTAGTGTGTTAGTGGCAGCAAACAGAGCTCCTATATTTTCTTCTCAGCAGCACCCATAGGACTTCTAGTGTGTTAGTGGCAGCAAACAGAGCTCCTATATTTTCTTCTCAGCAGCACCCATAGGACTTCTAGTGTGTTAGTGGCAGCAAACAGAGCTCCTATATTTTCTTCTCAGCAGCACCCATAGGACTTCTAGTGTGTTAGTGGCAGCAAACAGAGCTCCTATATTTTCTTCTCAGCAGCACCCATAGGACTTCTAGTGTGTTAGTGGCATCACACAGAGCTCCTATATTTTCTTCTCAGCAGCACCCATAGGACTTCTAGTGTGTTAGTGGCAGCAAACAGAGCTCCTATATTTTCTTCTCAGCAGCACCCATAGGACTTCTAGTGTGTTAGTGGCAGCAAACAGAGCTCCTATATTTTCTTCTCAGCAGCACCCATAGGACTTCTAGTGTGTTAGTGGCATCACACAGAGCTCCTATATTTTTTTCTCAGCAGCACCCATAGGACTTCTAGTGTGTTAGTGGCAGCAAACAGAGTTCCTATATTTTCTTCTCAGCAGCACCCATAGGACTTCTAGTGTGTTAGTGGCAGCAAACAGAGCTCCTATATTTTCTTCTCAGCAGCACCCATAGGACTTCTAGTGTGTTAGTGGCATCACACAGAGCTCCTATATTTTCTTCTCAGCAGCACCCATAGGACTTCTAGTGTGTTAGTGGCAGCAAACAGAGCTCCTATATTTTCTTCTCAGCAGCACCCATAGGACTTCTAGTGTGTTAGTGGCATCACACAGAGCTCCTATATTTTCTTCTCAGCAGCACCCATAGGACTTCTAGTGTGTTAGTGGCAGCAAACAGAGCTCCTATATTTTCTTCTCAGCAGCACCCATAGGACTTCTAGTGTGTTAGTGGCAGCAAACAGAGCTCCTATATTTTCTTCTCAGCAGCACCCATAGGACTTCTAGTGTGTTAGTGGCATCACACAGAGCTCCTATATTTTCTTCTCAGCAGCACCCATAGGACTTCTAGTGTGTTAGTGGCAGCAAACAGAGCTCCTATATTTTCTTCTCAGCAGCACCCATAGGACTTCTAGTGTGTTAGTGGCAGCAAACAGAGCTCCTATATTTTCTTCTCAGCAGCACCCATAGGACTTCTAGTGTGTTAGTGGCAGCAAACAGAGCTCCTATATTTTCTTCTCAGCAGCACCCATAGGACTTCTAGTGTGTTAGTGGCATCACACAGAGCTCCTATATTTTCTTCTCAGCAGCACCCATAGGACTTCTAGTGTGTTAGTGGCAGCAAACAGAGCTCCTATATTTTCTTCTCAGCAGCACCCATAGGACTTCTAGTGTGTTAGTGGCAGCAAACAGAGCTCCTATATTTTCTTCTCAGCAGCACCCATAGGACTTCTAGTGTGTTAGTGGCAGCAAACAGAGCTCCTATATTTTCTTCTCAGCAGCACCCATAGGGCTTCTAATGTGTTAGTGGCATCACACAGAGTTCCTATATTTTCATCTCAGCAGCACCCATAGGACTTCTAGTGTGTTAGTGGCATCACACAGAGCTCCTATATTTTCTTCTCAGCAGCACCCATAGGACTTCTAGTGTGTTAGTGGCAGCAAACAGAGCTCCTATATTTTCTTCTCAGCAGCACCCATAGGACTTCTAGTGTGTTAGTGGCATCACACAGAGCTCCTATATTTTCTTCTCAGCAGCACCCATAGGACTTCTAGTGTGTTAGTGGCAGCAAACAGAGCTCCTATATTTTCTTCTCAGCAGCACCCATAGGACTTCTAGTGTGTTAGTGGCAGCAAACAGAGCTCCTATATTTTCTTCTCAGCAGCACCCATAGGACTTCTAGTGTGTTAGTGGCAGCAAACAGAGCTCCTATATTTTCTTGTCAGCAGCACACATAGTACCTATAGTGTGTTAGTGTCAGCACCCATAGGACCTACAGTGTGTTGTGAGCACACATAGGAGTTCTATTTTTTATACTATATACACTACCGACTACAATGGCTGGAAGACCGCCAAGGAGAGGCAGAGCGTGCCGAGGCAAGAACACAGGGCAGGCAGGCTCTGTTTCTAGAGACAACAGTGCTGGCCGTGGACGTGGTCGTGCATCGTCATCAGCACGTGGCCATGGGACACGCTTGTCTTTGTTTTCGGCAGCTGGACATGTGGAGCCGCATCATGCCGAAGGCTTGGTAGAATGGATGACCAAGCCCTCCTCATCCTCCTCATCCTCTCTCACCCAGGCTCAGGGTACTGGCAGAGCAGCTGCCAACGCGTACTCAATGGCATCATCAGCCACCCCTTCCCTAGACCCACCATGTCCTCCTGAGGAGTCCCCCGAACTGTTTGAGCACAGTGTTGGGTACATGCTCCAGGAGGATGCCCAACGATTCGAAGGCTCGGATGATGATACCCAGCTTGAGGAAGTCAGTAGTGTGCGCGCAGAGAGAGGGGATGCTGAAGGACAGCAATCTGGCAGTAGTGTTCCACCAGCTGCAGCTTACTGCCAGGTTTGCTCTAGTGGTGAAGAGGGAGGGGATGATGAGGTCACTGACTCCACGTGGGTGCCTGAAGGGAGAGAGGAGGAGGAGGAGGAGGATGCAGCGTCACATGTCCAACGAGGCAGGATGCCCCCTGGAGGCCAGCTAGAGGCCAGCACAGCAACTGTACCACACCGCAGAGCTCCGCCTGTGCAGGGCGCTGCCTCTGCACATTATCACAAAAGTTCTTTGGTGTGGGCCTTTTTTGAGACGAGTGCATCAGATCGCACCACTGCTATTTGCAATATTTGTCTCAAGCGTATCTCGCGTGGCCAAAACATCAGCCGCTTGGGCACCACAAGCATGAGCAGACATATGTCGACCTGCCATGCAGCTCGTTGTCAAGCACACATAAAAGACCCACACCAAAGAACAAAGCGGACCTCTCCTTGCTCCTCATCAGCTGGGATCTCCATCCCCACTATATCTTCAGTCCTCTCTGAAAGCTGCTCTGAGAGGACTGAAGGTGTAGAATTAGGTGTGTCACAACCAAGTACTTGCAGTACACCGACGTCCGATTGTAGCAGGCAAATTTCCCTGCCCCAGCTGCTGGACCGTCGAAAGAAGTATACTCCCAGCCATCCACATGCCCAGCGGTTGAATGCTAGCTTGGCTAAATTGCTAGCACTTCAACTGCTGCCTTTTCAGTTGATAGACTCGGCCCCCTTCCGTGAGTTTGTTCAATGTGCGGTTCCTCAGTGGCAGGTTCCCAAACGCCACTTTTTCTCACGGAAGGCAATTCCGTCTCTCTACTGGCATGTGGAAGGCAATGTCCATGCCTCGCTGGACAGGGCGGTCAGCGGTAAGGTGCATATTACCGCTGACTCATGGTCCAGCAGGCATGGACAGGGACGTTATCTTTCTTTCACGGCCCATTGGGTCACTCTATTGGTAGCTGGGAGGGATGCAGGACAAGGTGCAGTAGTGTTGGAGGTTGTTCCGCCACCACGCCTCCAAAATGCTACTACTGGTTGTGACACACCTCTCTCCTCCACCTCCTCCTCTTCTTCTTCCTCCATGTCCTCTTCGAGTGCTCTGTCCTCGGAACCAGCGGTGCTCCGTAGGCGTACAAGGGGCTACGCGAGTACGCAGGCAAAAAGATGCCATGCCGTGCTTGCGCTGGTGTGTTTGGGGGACAGGAGCCACACTGGGCCAGAGGTTCTGGCAGCTCTGCAGGGGCAGGCCGAGAGGTGGTTGACGCCACGCCAGCTTAAGCCAGGAATGGTCGTTTCTGATAATGGCACCAACCTCCTCTCCGCCCTGCGACAGGGGCAGCTCACCCATGTGCCCTGTATGGCTCACGTCCTCAACCTGGTGGTGCAGCGGTTCTTGGGCAGGTTCCCAGGCTTACAGGATGTCCTGAGGCAGGCCAGGAAAGTCTGTGTGCATTTCCGCCGATCTTATAATGCCAGTGCTCGGCTGACTGAGCTGCAAAAGGAGCTGAACCTGCCCAAGAACCGCCTAATATGTGACATGCCCACCAGGTGGAACTCAACGTTGGCCATGCTGCAGCGACTGCACACGCAGCAGAGGGCCATCAATGAGTACCTTTGCGACTACGGCACCAGGACAGGGTCAGGGGAGCTTGGCTTTTTTTCCCCACGCCAGTGGAGCATGATCAGGGATGCATGCACTGTCCTCTCACCATTTGAGGAGGCCACGAGGATGGTGAGCAGTGACAGTGCATGCATCAGTGACACTGTACCTCTTGTCCACCTGTTGGAGCATACGCTGCGTGGGATAATGGACAGGGCACTTGAGGCAGAACAGAGGCAGGAAGAGGAGGACTTCCTTGTCTCTCAAGGCCCCCTTTATCCAGACAATGTTCCTTCTGTCCCACCCATCACACAGGAAGAGGAGGAGGAGGAGGAGGAGGAGGATTGTGTGAGCATGGAGGTGGAGCCTGGCACTCAGCATCAGCAGCAGCAGTCTTTTAGGGATGATGTACAGTCCCAACAAACCAGTGGACTTGTACGTGGCTGGGAGGAGGTGGCTGGCGATCATGTCATCCTCAGTGACCCAGAAGACTCCGGACCGAATGCCTCAGCTAACCTACGCTGCATGGCCTCCCTGATCCTGCAAAGCCTGCGGAAGGATCCTCGTGTTCTTCGGTTCAAGGAGAGTGACCATTACTGGCTGGCCACTCTCCTTGATCCACGGTACAAGGGTAAGGTTGCGGACCTTATCTTGCCGTCGCAGAGGGAGCAGAGGATGAGACATCTCAGGGAGGCCTTGCAGAAAGGTCTGTGCAACGCGTTCCCAGAAACTGGGAGGTTACAAACTCCTGGTCCTGGACGACGAGTTGCTGAGGATTCGGTCAGTAGCAGAAGGAGCGGTGGGGAAGGTGGACGTCTGACCGATGCGTTCAGACAATTTTTTAGTCCGCAGCCCCAAGGTATGATCGGTTCCAGCAACCATCGCCAGCGTCTGATATACATGGTGCAGGAATACCTAGGGGCAAGGTCAGACTTGGACACCTTTCCCACCGAAAATCCTCTGGCTTACTGGGTCCTGAGGATGGATCACTGGCCAGAGCTTGCACAGTATGCAATTGAGCTACTGGCCTGTCCTGCATCCAGCGTTCTTTCCGAACGCACATTCAGTGCTGCTGGAGGATTTGTCACCGATCATAGGGTGCGCCTGTCCACCGACTTGGTTGATCGACTGACCTTCATAAAAATGAATCAGTCTTGGATCACCACCAGCTACCAGACACCTGAAGCGGATATAACGGAATAATTTATAATGTCACATCCCTTCAAGACTGCCTATGCTGATGCTGAGTGACTGTCCTGTTATGTTCACTGACTATCCTCTTCCTCCTCCTCAATGATCCATGCCACCACACCAGTGCCTAAGGCACAATTTTTCAGCCCCTGTATAACAGGGGCGTGTAATTACAATTTTTTAAAAAGATGCTTCGCAACAGGTGTGACTGCTGTGCTCAGAGTACAGTATCTGTGAGGGGTTGCAGTGTTGTGGCACCAGCACCAGTGCCTAAGGCACAATTTTTCAGCCCCTGTTGGGGCGTGTAATTACAATTTTTAGGCAATGCTTTGCAACAGGTCTCATTGCTGTGCTCAGAGTACAGTATCTGTGAGGGGTTGCAGTGTTGTGGCACCAGCACCAGTGCCTAAGGCACAATTTTTCAGCCCCTGTATAACAGGGGCGTGTAATTACAATTTTTTAAAAAGATGCTTCGCAACAGGTGTGACTGCTGTGCTCAGAGTACAGTATCTGTGAGGGGTTGCAGTGTTGTGGCACCAGCACCAGTGCCTAAGGCACAATTTTTCAGCCCCTGTTGGGGCGTGTAATTACAATTTTTAGGCAATGCTTTGCAACAGGTCTCATTGCTGTGCTCAGAGTACAGTATCTGTGAGGGGTTGCAGTGTTGTGGCACCAGCACCAGTGCCTAAGGCACAATTTTTCAGCCCCTGTATAACAGGGGCGTGTAATTACAATTTTTTAAAAAGATGCTTCGCAACAGGTGTGACTGCTGTGCTCCAAGTACAGTATCTGTGAGGGGTTGCAGTGTTGTGGCACCAGCACCAATGCCTAAGGCACAATTTTTCAGCCCCTGTTTAACAGGGGCGTGTAATTACAAATCTTGATCTAATAGTTCACAGCAGGGCCCATTCCTGCGCCCACCAAGAGTAACTATGAGGGCCTACAGTCTTGTGGCAACACCGTCCACCACCACCACCACCACCAAAGGCCCAATTTTTCTGCCCTGTTCAACAGGTGCATGCAATTACAAATCTTGATCTAATAACTCACAGCAGGGCCCATTCCTGCACCCACCAAGAGTAACTGTGAGGGCTTACAGTCTTGTGGCAACACCGTCCACCACCACCACCACCACCACCAAAGGCCCAATTTTTCTGCCCGGTTCAACAGGTGCATGCAAGTACAAATCTTGATCTATTAACTCACAGCAGGGCCCATTCCTGTGCCCACCAGTCTTGTGGCTACACCAACATCTAATAGGGCAAATTTCTGCAGAGTATATACGGCAGGCCCCTACTTTCAAACATCCAACTTACAAACGACTCCTACTTGCAAACGGCAAGAGAAAACAGGAAGTGAGAGGAAATCTACCCCTAGGAAGGAAAATTCTATCCTGTTAGATTTAATTTGGGAAAAAGGTATCTCCTCTCTACTGATGCTTTATCACCAATCCTTGTTTCAATTAAAACCCCACTTTTCCAAAAACATTTGTCATTGGGACGGAAAGTGAGGTGACATGTTCTGAACAGATGTGCAAAGACAGCAAATGTTACAGGGGTGATAACCCCTCCCTATGTTCTCCAAAAAGCTTAAAAATTTATTTTTTTGGGATGTAGCTACACTTCATAATGTACCTGTTCAGATTCTACTTAAGAACAAACCTACAGTCCATGTCTTGTTTGCACCACCTATATACTGCTGTTCAGAGTATATAGGGTTGTAGGTATAGGGTTTTATTTTGGGTGCGGGGTCCCCCTTAGTATCCATACAAGACCCAAAGGGGCTGGGGTGGGGGGGGGGGGTGATGGGGTAGCCATGCCATTTTTCTCAAGGATTTTCAGCCATATGGCGGCCAGGACAAGACATGACATTAAAGCCGCAAGTGGTTTTAAATGGCTTCTTTTTTTCCTTTACAAATGTCATTTTGTGCAAGGACAGTTCTAAACACGGGAAACACATGCCACTTCACAGGCATACTTTAGACACCCCCCAGGTACCGTATTTAAAGGAAAATTTCACTTTTTTTTTCACTTTATGCATCATTAAAATGACTGCTCCCGAAAAAACTTTAGTTTTTAAAATTTCTTTTTGCATTGATATATGTCCCCTGGGGCAGGACCCGGGTCCCCAAACCTGTTTTATAACATTAACATGCATATTGGCCGTGATTTCGAACGTTCGCGTCCATTATAACGAATAGGGTTCGAAAATTTGCGCGAACTTTCGGTCCGTTCGAAGGTTCTGGTGCGAACCGAACCCGGGGGTGTTTGGCTCATCCCTAGTACCTAGTAGTAGTCGTATACCCACTATCTACACTCTCCCCAAGATCCATAAAGACCTGAACCTTCCACCAGCAAGACCCATCGTGAATGGCATCGGATCAATCACATCACGTTTGGGCCAATATCTTGACCACTATCTACAAAGTAGTGTGAGATCAACACAAGCCTATCTAAAGGATACCAAAGACCTCTTATCACTATTACAGGAAATAGATTTGTCTGGAAAAGAAGAAGTATTTCTGGTTACTGTAGACGTGTCGTCGTTATACACAATAATTCAGCACGACGACAAACTTTTGGCCTTAAATTGGGCACTAAGTAAAAGAGATGATATCTCCCATTCACAAAAAGTGTTTCTACGTAATGCCCTAGACTTTTGTCTAGGACACAACTATTTTTGGTTTGATGGAAGTTTTTACTCCCAAAAGCAAGGGGTAGCTATGGGAGCCAAATTTGCTCCGAGCATAGCAAATCTCTTTATGTCAGAGTGGGAAGACAAAACTATTTTTCACATAAAACGTAATGAACTGATACTTTATCGGCGATATATTGACAATATATTCCTCATTTGGGCAGGATCCACAACGTCATTAGAAACCTTTTTGGAAGGATTAAACCAGAATACTAATAACATTAATCTCACTTGTGAATACAATAAGGAAAGCATTTTCTAGATCTTCATATATATAGAAATGGCAATAAATTGGGTACTAAAGTGTACTTCAAGCCCACAGATGCCAATAGTTTTCTTCCCATACAAAGCGGGCATCACCCCACATGGCTAAGGAATATTCCTAAAGGCCAACTTACACGGGTAAGATGCAATTGCTCTGAGGATGCTGACTTCCTACTCCAGGCAGATGTACTGAAGAACAAATTTATTGAAAAGGCTATAAAGAAACACAACTTGTTAAAATCATTGAAGAACTTGTAGCCACTCCCAGAATTAACTATCTGAACAAAAATCCTCTCCAATGCCATAAAATCAATCATGAATGGAGTTTTATATCAGGGTACCATTCACAATATAAAGAGGTGGAGCATATTTTCACCTCCCACTGGCACATACTCCTGCTTGACAAGATCCTTAAAACTTATATACCTATAAGACCTACTTTTATCTATAGGAAAGCTCCTAACTATGGAGATAGGGTTGTTAAGAAGGTACTAGATGCACCAAAAAAAAAAACCTCCTTTTGGGATAAGGATGGCTTTTATGCCTGCAGGAAATGCCGCCCTTGTAGAGAGGTGAATAACCCCCTTAGAGCACTGGTAAACTTCACATCTACGTCTAATAACATGGAGTTCACCATTAGGGATTTTATTACCTGCAACACCACTCATGTAGTGTATGTTTTGGAATGCCCTTGTAAATTGTTGCACATAGGCCGCACTAAAAGAGCTCTTAAAGTACGAGTGGCCGAACATGTGGCAAATATCAAAATTGGGTATAAAGATCACAATGTCTCTCTACATTTTAAATTGTTCCATGATCAAAACCCTGTGGGTCTCAGGTTTTGGGGTGTGGACCACCTGAAGCCACCATGGAGGGGGTCCAATCTAGTAAGAGAATTATCAAAACTTGAGACCCAATGGATATATTCGGTAGATACTCTATCACCTAAGGGGTTAAACATAGATTTAGATATTAATTGTTTTATTAGTGATTATTGATATTTTATTAGTGTTTTTTGATATTTTGGCTTCTTTTCGGCACTTATACGACTAATGTCTTCTAGATTGCCTTATTAATCCTATCAACACTTTTAATCATATATTAGAATACCTTCTCCTTATATTACTCTCGTCAGGTCTTGGATATTTTAGACATTTATACTATATATGATCAGTCATGTGTATATTTATAAGTATACTTCAGTTCTGCCAATCTAGTTTTAATTTTAATTTTAATTTTAACTTCAATGTTAGATTAATTTTAACTTTAATTTCAATTTCTCTATTTTGTATATTTTTATTCGGATATATTTAGTTTATATATATATATATATATATATATATATATATATATATTATATGTGTATATAATTGTTTCTCTTCTTTTATATATATATCCAGCCTCATCTATCCATTTCTGTAATGTTTGGATTATTAGGCTGAAACCCCAACCTTGGATATAATGTGTTTTTAGAATATATTCACATACACACGATGACTGCAAAGCCTGAGTGTGTCCTATATCTTTAAATGTTGTGCTGAGGAATACTGCACCTCTCTTGGCGCAGAGCATAGGTTACACTGGGTCTGTGTCATTGAGACAGATGGTGTAATTAACCTCAGGCACTTACAATTTCCTTTGATAAAGTTACTTCCGGTTTTAAAAAATGAGCAGCAGTGACCTTGATACGGTTTTAAATATGTTTGGTTTATACTAACATGTTTGCTGTTTAAATATGATGGTATGTCAGCCCCATTATCTTTGTTTTATTTTAGCTGTATCATATAACAGTTTTGTGCAGCTATCCGTGCGGATTGATCACTCTCCTTAAATCTCCGGTCTGAGGATGAGCGCATCGTAGTTCCGCTCTGACAAGCACCAATCAGGGCGGACCGATAGCGTTACTCCAGCCAATGGACAACGAGTAGGGGAGTGATATTACGCACGCTGATGCTGGCTATCTACGCCCTCAGTTGAAGTCATTGTGTGACGAAACCGGTCAGGGCCCAGATACCGCAGCGTCTCTGTAACTAGGAAGTACAGAGTGAGCTCCACGGCCAGCTGTCCCAGATCCGGAAGGAATACTGCAGCTCCACGTTTGCAACACGGGCGCCCTCTTGAGACAGAAGAGCGGTGAATACACTCTATACTTTTTGTGCTTTTTATCAGTGATTTTTATGTACGTGCATTTGACACAGGGACTTTGTATTGGGGGATTTCTCTATTAAAGCAATATTACACTATTTGGTGCTTTTATGTCCTTATATGTTTCTTGAAGATTTTAACCCTTACTACCCTGGTGGTGATGACCGAAGTTGGAGTGAGACTACCTACAGATTAAAAGGCTTATGTTTTTCATCTTTTTTGTGAGTTTGTACCCCAGAGGGGAAGCGTGCCTCACTCGTAGTGAAGAGTTGGGATTTGGTGTAGGGTGCACTACAGACCGTATCCACAGAAGAAACTTCACTCTTAGTTAGACTGTTGCATAGTCATCACTCAAGTGCTTTATGTGCTTTTGGACACTTATCCTTTACTAGCGCTGTTTATCATATGGACTATATGTTCTAGTTTTTTTTTATATGATATTTATTTATATATATATATAATATATATACATACATATAGTATCTCACGAAAGTGAGTGCACCCCTCACATTTTTGTAAATCTTTTACTATATCTTTTCATGTGACAACACTGAGGAAATTACACTTTGCTACAGCTTGTATAACAGTGTCAACTTGTCCCCTCAAAATAACACAACACACAGCCATTAATGTCTAAACCGCTGGCAACAAAAGTGAGTACACCCATAAATAGAAATGTCCAAATTGGGCCCAAATCGTCAATATTTTGTGTGGCCACCATTATTTTCCAGAACTGCCATACCTCTCTTGGGCATGGAGTTCACCAGTTCACCTGAGCTTCACAGGTTGCCACTGGAGTCCTCTTCCAATCCTCCATGATGACATCACAGAGCTGGTGGATGTTAGAGACCTTGCGCTTCTCCACCTTTCGCTTGAGAATGCCCCACAGATGCTCAATAGAGTTTAGGTCTGGAGACATGCTTGGCCAGTCCATCACCTTTACCCTTAGCTTCTTTAGCAAGGCAGTGGTCATCTTGGAGGTGTGTTTGGGGTCATTATCATGTTCATAGGAATACTGTCCTGGGGCCCAGTCTCCAAAGGTATGGGATCATGCTCTGCTTCAGTATGTCACAGTACATGTTGGCATTCATAGCTCCCCAGTGTCGGCAGCACTCATGCAGCCCCAGACCATGACACTCCCACCACCATGATTGACTGTAGACAAGACACATTTGTCTTTGTACTGCTCACCTGGTTGCCGCCACACATGCTTGACATCATCTGAACCAAATACATTTATATTATTCTCATCATACCACAGGACATGGTTCCACTAATCCATGTCCTTAGTCTGCTTGTCTTCAGTAAACTGTTTGCAGGCTTTCTTGTGCATCGTCTTTAGAAGAGGCTTCCTTCTGGGATGACAGCCATGCAGACATATTTGATGCAGTGTGCAGCGTATGGTCTCAGAATTGACAGGCTGATCCCCCGCCCCTTCAACCTCTGCAGCAATGCTGGCAGCACTCATACATCTATTTCCCAAAGACAACCTCTGGATATGATGCTGAGCACGTGCACTCAACATCTTTGATCGACCATGGCGAGGCCTGTTCTGAGTAGAACCTGTCCTGGTAAACCGCTGTATGGTCTTGGCCACTGTGCTGCAGCTCAGTTTTAGGGTCTTGTCAGCCATCTTATAGCCTAGGCCATCTTTGTGTGGAGCAACAACTTTTTTTTTCAGATCCTCAGAGAGTTCTTTGCCATAAGGTGCCATGTTGAACTTCCAGTGACCAGTATGAGAGAGTGAGAGCGATAACACCAAATTTACTACACCTGCTCCCCATTCACAACTGAGACCTTGTAACACTAACGAGTCACATGACATTGGGGAGGGAAAATGGCTAATTGGGCCAAATTTGAACATTTTTACTTAGGGGTGTACTCACTTTTGTTGTCAGCAGTTTAGACATTAAACTGTGTGTTGTGTTATTGTGAGGGGACAACAAATTTACACTGTTATACAAGCTGTACACTCACTACTTTACATTGTAGCAAAGTGTCATTTCTTTTTTGTTTACAAACGTTTTTATTTAAGTATCAGCATCATACAAAGAAAATGTCAGACAGCATAATCAATTCAGAGGAAAAATAAACGTTGCATGACATGGGAGAGAGATAGGGGTACATAATAGAGTTGACATTACATGAAACTGCACAAGACTGATAAATCATTCGTGATTACATGTGGTGGTTGTGAAAGGTGCCAACAGAAAAAATTCTACAATGGAGTTACGGTACATCGAACCAGTGTTTCCATTTATCATCATAAATTTGCATAGTGTCATAGAGCGTGTGGTGGATACGTTCTGCCAGCTTAATTGCTTCCATTCGTGTCAGCACCTGGGACCAGGCAAGGGTCGGGGAGCGCCAGTTGAGTGCGATAACCCAATGGACGGCCAAAAAGAGGGAGTATATTAGTTTAGCGCAAGGTGTAGGGATATCAGGGATGGGTGTAAAGCATAGGCACATTTGGGCTGTAAGGGTAATGGTCCTACCAGCTATGGTTGAAGCTTTGGTGGCTGCCGCCTGCCAAGTGGGCTGAAGATGTGTACAGCTCCAAAAGGTATGAATCCGTGTGCCCGACACAGGGCAGCCCCGAAAACAGAGCGGGGAAACTGCAGGGAAGAGTGTGTGGAGGTGTGCTGGGGTTAGGTACCATCTGGCAAAGTGTCATTTCTTCAGTGTTGTCACATGAAAAGATAGAATAAAATATTTTCAAACATGTGAGGGGTGTACTCAATTTTGTGAGATACTGTGTGTATGTATATATATATATATATATATATATATATATATATATATATACACACACACTATATATAAATACAAATAAGCAGCACTAATATTATGAGCGCAAATATGCAAAAACAATATTAAAATAAATAATAAATAGTGCATGTGTAATAGGCCCATAAACACACAGACCCAAAAATTCATATAAGCAAAGTTCATTAAGTGTAAAACCGTCCATTCAAGTGCAGACTAATTTCATCCTAATAATCCAAAAAGTGAAATTGTGTAATGGAAAAGAGTGGCATCCACCACCAGATAACAACAGTTGACAAACGCCCCTTACCAGACAGGATGGACCACAAAATATAATGGTCAAACTCGCATGTGATAGAACTTAGGGACCAGCATCCAGTAGGGAGACAATTGCCGCTCAGCAGTGGGTTGCAGTGTGACACAGAGTGGTAGAGAAATAAACTGCCATCGTGAAGCACATTTTATATTCTCACCATTTATTCAAAAGTCTATGATACTCCACATAGCAACAATACAATGTCAACAAGGATATACCAGCAGGCTCATAGCTCACATAAGCAAAAAGCCATTTGCGATCAGCTGGTCGTGTGTGATGATGTCAAAGACAGTTCATATCTATATATAGAAGATCGCAGCAGTGCTTTAGGGATTAAACACCCACTTGATCCTCAACACCCCAGCAACAACCGGGACCTTGGTTAAACTCTTTTTTTCAGCTAGGTTCCCAAACTATTATCAGATCCACTCCACACCTCCCTAACAAGGTACTCAGGAGAACAGAAACAGAGAAAGGACTCATAGTGCAGTAATGTTTATGAAAGTAATAAAATACACAAGTAAAAACTCACATTTACATGGTGCCCACCCAACAATCGGATTAATCCTCATAGTTCCTCTATAGGAGCGCTGCTCCATTTGCTTCCTACTGGGTGTGAGCATGCATTTCACAGCGTTCCACTGAGTGGAAGTGATGTAATCAGCCATAGCTTCACCCTACATGTTTTGTCAATCCAGGATGTTGTCAGGGAATAGTGTATTTATCATTATTTCAACTGAAAATGTGCCCAACATTCACAAGACATGTGCCGTTTTGTGAGCAAAATTCAATATTCCACATTCACTCAGTTTGTATGATTTTCATTTATTTTCAAACAAGATTCACCTATTAAACACTTGCCGACCGGCTCACGCCGATATACGTCAGCAGAATGGCATGGCTGGGCATATCAACATACCTGTACGTTGCCTTTAAGACACGGCATTGTGGGCGCACGTGCGCCCGCCGCGAGCTCCGTGAGTGTGACAGCGGGTCCCGTGGACTCGATGTCCGCTGGGAGTCCCACGTTCCCGAGAGGAAGAATGGGGAAACGCTGATGTAAACAAGCATTTCCCCGTTCTGCCTAGTGACAGGACACTCAACACAGCTCCCTGTGATCGAGAGCAGTGATCAGTGTCGTGTCACACGTAGCTCACCCCCCCCCCCCCCACAGTTAGAACACATCCCTAGGACACACTTAATCCCTTCAGTGCCCCTACTGGTTAACCCCTTCACTGGCAGTGTAATTTTTACAGTAATCAGTGCATTTTTATAGCAATGTCAATGGTCCCAAAATGGCGTCAAAAGTGTCCGATGTGTCCGCCATAATGTCGCAGCCACGATAAAAAACGCTGATCGCTGCCATTACTAGTAAAAAAAAAAAGTATTAATAAAAATGCCATAAAACTATCCCCTATTTTGTAGACGCTATAACTTTAGTGCAAACCAATCAATAAACGCTTATTGCGATTTTTTTACCAAAAATATGTAGAAGAATACGTATCGGCCTAAACTGAGGAAAAAAAATGTATATATTTTTTGGGGATATTTATTATAGCGAAAAGTAAAAAATATTGCATTTTTTTCAAAATTGGCGCTCTTTTTTGGTTTATAGCGCAAAAGATAAAAACCACAGAGGTGATCAAATACCATCAAAATAAAGCTCTATTTGTGGGAAAAAAAAGGACGTTTGGGAGCCACGTCGCACGACTGCAATTTTCAGTTAAAGCGACGCAGTGCCGAATCACAAAAGTGCTCTGGTCTTTGGGCAGCCAAATGGTCCGGGGCTGAAGTGGTTAAAAAAACTGCATCAAACAAGATTTGCCTGTGTAAAAATTGTATCATACAATATTTGCCCAACATCAGTTCTTCAGAGTTGGACAATGGTGTCATGGGTAACTGCATCTCAGATTTCCTCAGGCATTTAAAACTGTTTCCACTGTGGGAAATCAGACCATGCTCAAACAGTTGTTTGAGCAGTGAGGAAGCAGAATAAAGGGAGTGGAACTTACATTTTTGGGGAACTTTTCTCAAATGACACACAATATTGAAGGGCATGTGGGCTATTATCAGCATAGCAGGAGGACTACCTGCACCCCACTCTTTTGCTATGTGCATACTAGCCTGTATGGCAGACTGGATAGCTGTAGGGGGTGCACAATCTTTTTTTTACAATAAAAAAATTGAAAATAAAAAATGCACACTGCCAGAATTACCGAATATACTCGAGTATAAGCTGAGTTTTTCAGCACATTTTTTTTGTGCTGAAAATGCCCCCCTCGGCTTATACTCGAGTCACCTTTTTGCGCCTGATCTCCCGGACTTTGGGGACCCGGTACCGGCTGTTTGTAGGTCCCCTGGACCCGTAAATTGGCACACATGTAGCCCCATTTCTCCTCTATAAGTGTGCAATTTTTTTTGTCTGGGGGAGCACCGATTTTTCAAAGCCGGGCACCCCTCCCATAGACTCCCATGTTAAACGTCAGTCTAGTCATGGACACAGTGAGGCATGGACACAGTGATGCAGGGGCACAGTGAGGCATGGGCACAGTGAGGCATGGACACAGTGAGAGACCGTGAGGCATGCACATGGACACAGTGAGGCAAAGTGAGGCACCGTGAGGCATGCAGATGGACACCCTAGGCTTATACTCGAGTCAATACGTTTTTCCATTTTTTTGTGGTAAAATTATATAGCTGAAACTGTGTTTTTACACCACACTATGGACAGCTGTTGTCCTCAGATCCTGTTTAAAAACATTTACCAAAAAAATAGCACAAATATTTCACAAAGGTGAAAGAAATCTGCTACTGTTCTATCAAGATTCGTCAAGGTAATTGGATAGAGGTAGTCATTCAGCATAAAGATACATGGACTTGGTTTTAATAATATTGAAATATTTGTACAGTATGTGGCCTAAGCTGCTATAGCTAGGTAATCAGATTGTAGTTATACTGTTTGTTATTATAAGTTGTTTGGATGGCTCCCTAATAAATTATGCTGCATTTTCAAGCCATTGTTTTGAATCACAGCCTATGTATTTTTATTTATTTTAATTAAGGCTTGTATATGTATTTTTTTTTTTTTTTTCTGTGTGCCATTCCATGGCTTGCAGATTTACTAGGCTACTGCCTCTTCCTAATAATAATGCTGCTACACATGCACGTTTTGCATAATGGCTCTTACGGTTTTCAATATTTTATAGTTTATAATATATTTCTGCTTTTGCTGCTATATTTGTGCATTTATCTTTCTTGGAGCTCCATCTAGTGGCCATTTAGCATCAATCCCAACTCCTCGTAAGAGTCTACTTTATAAGAAGCATTTTAATCCTTTGCTACATCTATTCTTTTTCATAATCTTTCAGTGAAATGAGGGGAATAGAGAATGGAAATTGTGTTTTAAGAGGAAAGCAGCTTCTTTCATGCCATGCATTATGGCAGCAGTGCTAATACACTTATGCATTTGTATTGCCACTTATCTACCAGCAACTTATTGTAGAAGAGGTTATGTTAAGCCGTGTACACACGATAGGTTTTACAGATGAAAACAGTCCGATGGACTATTTTGATCGGACAAACCGATCGTGTATGGGCCCCATCAGTCTTTTTTCCTTCGGTGTTTAAAAATAGAACATGTTTTAAATTTATCCGATGGTTAAAAAACCGATAGCAAATTACTATCGTCTGTGGCGAACTCCATCGGATAAAAAACCCACGCATGCTCAGAATCAAGTCGACGCATGCTCAGAAGCATTGAACTTCATTTTTCTCGGCTCATCGGAGTGTTTTACGTCACCGCGTTTGGAACAGTCGGTTTTTTGACTGATGGTGTGTAGGCAAGACTGATGGAGTCAGCTTCATCGGTTTTCCAATGGAAAAATCCATCGGTTTAAAAACCATAGGAAATCCGATCGTGTGTACAGGGCTTTACAGTTTATCTTTCGGTTTTAGTTTGTATCCAGCTGCAGTTTCCTGAAGTAACCATGCAGCTGGATAGCCTTTAACATGTTTGCATCATTTCAGTATGCTGTTATTCATATTTATAGTGTGAAGTTCCAATAAAAAAGATTCTATAAGATAATAGAAGTATGTGATCTAGTCATAGGATACCAGGATACCAGTTCCACAGTACTTTTTTTCTATCTACAATCTGGACTTATTGTCCCACTAAACACCCCCAAACACACACACACACACACACATAGTCCTACTGTCTCATTGCCTCCATTCTCCCCATTTTTCACAATCAGGTCTCATTGCCTCGACTTTTGTTTCACAATCCATGCGCATTGAACTTCATCACACAATCAGTTCCAAACACCCTTATTCCAGTTGAAGTTTTCATGCATATTATGTCACGGCACCCTGCTAGGTTTATTTACAACTTTCCTATGGACAAATCTACAGGGTACTTGTGTTACTATGAACTCTGGTTCATACTTTGATCTTTTATTGCAATAGCAAAATGTGAAAAAATTTGAAAACTTGTGAAATGAAGGCCATTGACAATTTACATAACCAGCACATGCTCATTGCTGCCATATTACTTTTCAGTGGCTCAGAGTGGCAACTTTTACAACTGTGCACAGGTACTTCCCAAAGGAAGGTTTGCAAACCCACTTTTAGATCTATCTTTGATTTATTTAGCCTTTATTCAGCACCTTGGAGAGCACTTTGCATAACGCAATACTTTGCAATCCAGGGGTGGTATCATGGTCTTTTTCAATGTTCAAGGTACTATACTTGTGTAGAGACCTCACCTCTCACTCCCTCTTTCTCTTCTCGGTCAATGGCTCTTGTTTAGGGGACCAGGGAGGAGAGTGTGGCGCACCACCAGCTCGTATCCTCTTGTGTGCAGAGGTGTGAGCTATAACCTTTTACCTTCTGGCCTGTGTCCCTGTCCAGAGCCAAAACTTTCCTTGAGGATGATTCCCCCCCCCCTCCAGGCAGGTGGAGGTAGGACCCTTTAGCTCCCAGAAAGTCAAGTTCCACACCACTGAAAGTCCAACACTTATTTATTCTTCAGAGCAATAAATAGTCCTTTGAGAGCGACTGGTTGGACACAGAACAGTTCAGAACAAAGTGGGGAGGAGGTCCAGGCACAATCCTATCAATGAAACTAAACTGTTAGGATTTCACAACAGTTATGGCGCACAGTCGCTGCCATCGACCGTGAGGTTGGTCCCTGCCACGAACCAGGTGAAATAAGGTCCCTGCCACAGACCATGATTGTTGGGTCTCTTCCACCGACCTGATTCACGTTGGGTCCCTGCCACAGACCATGAAACGTAGACTGCCTTAAAAAAGTTGTGACCCCTGTCAGGGAGAAGACATCCATCCGGACGGTCACCAGAGGCCCCACCGTCACCAAATTGCTGCAATGGGTCTTCGGTAAGGGTAACCTCTCTGGTCCCCCTCGTCCTAGATTTGGGTTCCCTCACTCGGTGGACCCCTAGGATTCCTCGATCCCTCGCGGGACCCAGTCGAAGGTACTGGGCCCCAGGCCTCCTCAAGTAGTACCTCACCCCAGGCCGAAGGTGCCTGGGATGGCATTCAATCCCCTACACCCAGGCCAAGGGCACCTGGGAGCGGACGAACCGGAACAGCAGCCCCAGGCTGAAGGTGCCTGGGACTCGGACCCCATGTGGAAGATGGCCGCCCCTTTTATACCCCCTCCCAGCAGGCACAGTGGGTTCCCCGCCCCGCCATACCACTGAGGAGAGGGGACACAAAAAGGCACAACCTTACCACGATGGTTCAACCCCAGTCTATGGCGACAGCGCCACCTATAGACTGCAGGGAACTAGGCACCATTGATCTCCTCCACAGGAAAATATAGTCCATAGACCCTAACAATTGTGCATCTGAGCCTGATTACACTCAGACACCTGCCCCCTAAATGTAACACCCTGCTACACTCACCCCCCGGCAGTTAGACACTGGTCCCCAGTGTTTGGAACAAACCCATGCTTCAAAAGAGAGAGCTAACCCGAGCTCAATCCAGAGACTAAACTACACACAAAAACCCAATTTGGAAAAAAATAGATTGTGCCGGAACCTAACAGGGGAAGGGAAATAGAAAAGAGAGGAAAACACACACAGGCATAAACATTTGTGTTACATCAAAACATACATCACTATGTAGAATATCTTTTTCTTTTTTTTTCACTATTCCCCCCTCCCACATCACTGACTAAGGTCTGCTCCATTCTCAGCAGTCTTGATTGATGTTCTCCTGCAGAGTGGGAAAAAAAACACATCCTAACACAACATATATTATTGGAATGAACAGGCCTCCCCTTAGAGAAACCCCTTCCTTCCAAAAGTAATGTGGCTATGAAGCAATCGTAATGCAACATCGCCACCTGGTGGTAGTGTCACGGTCAGAACACTTGTTTTCTTCCATCCAGAAATCCTTTTCTCTGTACTGTGGCCCTGTCTCAACTACACCCCAAAGTCTCTGTAACATTGCGGTGAAGAAAGGAAAACACGGGGAGAATGACAAACAAACTGCTCCCTGTCCTTCTCAAATAGGCCACCCTTTGCAGGGCAAAAGTCCCTGGGTCCCGGTAAAGGCACACCGGAAAATGTAACAACAGCAAAGCAGTCTATTCTCCTACAAATAAAACCTTGGGTGCGGCAGTACCAAGGGTTTCAAATACCTGTCGAAAGTCTCCATGTGATACTCCACATCATCCCCCTCCCTCCGACAAATAAGCATGGATGTGCCGACCCAACATCCACTCTGCCTTGCAGTCTTTGAACCTTTTGGAGGCTGCGGGGGAACATGAGAGGTACCTGCGAGCGTGGGGCACCTTGAGATGTGTCCAAATTAAGTCATCATACCATCGCTGTCTGCAGGCCTCCACCTCGTACAAAAGTTCCTTGGACAAATATGGGTACTCCTGCCCATACTCATTGGCAACTTTCTGACCGAAAAGTCTCTGCAATTGGGAAAGGGGTGGCATTGTAGCACGGTCTCCTTCACCAGGCAGCACTATAGCATCCGGGTGCTGGGGCACCTTCACTACCTGTAGATTGGGCATAGGAGCCCGCAGAGACACTCGCTTCGCCCCAGCAACGGGCGCAGGCGACTCCGAAGGTGGAGAGGCATGCAGGGGACCAGATCCCTCCTCAGGCGCTGGGGCCTCCACCCAGGATGTACTTTTCCCAGTGGACATGGGTGGGTCCCTTTTTAACACGGGACGAGGATAGGGGTATCTTGTCCCAACCCTTCTGAGCGAAAAGTTAATCTATTATAACATCGTCTCCTACATCGGAGATCGACTCCAGGTCGGAGGTGTCATACTCCTCCGCGGGACAGTAACTCCGTGTAGACATGGAGTCACCCCCTTGGACAGGTTCCAGGGCCTCTGGATCCCCGACACCTCCAACTGCACACCAGGTCCCGTCCCTCGGCTTACCTCAGCCTTTACTTGAGCTGGGATGTCCAGGGCTCTACCTTCTGGATCCATCCAGGCCAGGCAAGCGCTGGAGTGTGACTCTCCCACGGCCGCAGGAAGCCTTGACCAAACCGACTTTCCTCTTTGGCGGTGGAAGCAGGGATTCCGTGGTGATCCCGTGGTGACCGAAGCAGCATCTTCGGGTTTCTCAGTCTCAGTCTCAAACTCCGCTGGGGCTTCCTCCAGAGCCCAGTCAGTGTGCGTAGGGATGGCTGTACAAGCTCTGAATTCTCCTTCCAGAGTGGTGGCGCCTGTTATACAGTTGAGGTGGAAGGCCCGAGGCCTTTCTGTGGGTTGCTCCACCTCAAAAATGTACTCTTTACAGGCCTCACATCTCCCGAACGGCTTTAGCTGAACCACCAGTCCCGAACAGCCGGGACAAATCACACTGAGAGCCTCTACGTCCTTGCATACATAGAGGGCAAACCGTCTTCAGGGCTTGGGCATAATCCCTGTGTCTGTCAGCGGAGTAGCAAACAAAGTCATCCTCGTGGCTGTGGAAGTAGGAACCCATGAGGCAGTAGTGAACGTGCTGACCGCTTGCTGCTCCATCGCGCACTGACTATCTTGCGCCAAAGTCCCCACGTGCAACACTTCACATGGCCAGACTCCTCCCATATTCTGGCCAATATGGCTGACCTCCTCGGAACTCCTCTGGGCAGCAAAGTTCAAGCTCTGAAAGTCTCGGCTCCATCAACACAAACACAGATCCCAGACCCAGAGCCCCCACGTGTAGCGACCTCACCTCTCACTCCCTCTTTCTCTTCTCGGTCAATGGCTCTCGTCTAGGGGACCAGGGAGGAGAGTGTGGTGCACCACCAGCTCGTATCCTCTTGTGTGCAGAGGTGTGAGCTATAACCTTTTACCTGTGTCCCTGTCCATAGCCAAAACTTTCCTTGAGGATGATCCCCCCCCATCCACGCAGGTGGAGGTAGGACCCTTTAGCTCCCAGAAAGTCAAGTTCCACACCGCTGAAAGTCCAACACTTATTTATTCTTCAGAGCAATAAATAGTCCTTTGAGAGTGACTGGTTAGACACAGAACAGTTCAGAACAAAGTGGGGAGGAGGTCCAGGCACAATTCTATCAATGAAACTAAACTGTTAGGATTTCACAACAGTTATGGCGCACAGTCACTGCCACCGACCGTGAGGTTGGTCCCTGCCATGAACCAGGTGAAATAAGGTCCCTGCCACAGACCATGATTGTTGGGTCTCTGCCACCGACCTGATTCACGTTGGGTCCCTGCCACAGACCATGAAACGTAGACTGCCTTCAAAAAGTTGCGACCCCTGTCAGGGAGAAGACATCCATCCGGACGGTCACCAGAGGCCCCACCGTCACCAAATTGCTGCAATGGGTCTTCGGTAAGGGTAACCTCTCTGGTCCCCCTCGTCTTAGATTCGGGTTCCCTCACTCGGTGGACCCCTAGGATTCCTCGATCCCTCGCGGGACCCAGTCGAAGGTACTGGGCCCCAGGCCTCCTCAAGTAGTACCTCACCCCAGGCCGAAGGTTCCTGGGATGGCATTCAATCCCCTACACCCAGGCCAAGGGCACCTCGGAGCGAACGAACCGGAACAGCAGCCCCAGGCTGAAGGTGCCTGGGACTCGGACCCCGTGTGGAAGATGGCCGCCCCTTTTATACTCCCTCCCAGCAGGCACAGTGGGTTCCCCGCCCCGCCGTACCACTGATGAGAGGGGACACAAAAAGGCACAACCTTACAACGATGGTTCAACCCCAGTCTATGTCGACAGCGCCACCTATAGACTGCAGGGAACTAGGCACCATTGATCTCCTCCACAGGAAAATATAGTCCATAGACCCTAACAATTGTGCATCTGAGCCTGATTACACTCAGACACCTGCCCCTAAATGTAACACCCCGCTACACTTGGAAATTGTTTACCAATAAATGAATTATTACTTGCTGACTGAGACTTTGCTAAAGTTTAATATATTGACCTTTTCATATACTGCTTACTTAGAATGTTTATACATTGTTGTGTTAATGTACCATCAAAAAAAGAAAATTGACAAGGGAGGAGGTCAAGCATGGGTTCAAAGTCAACCTAAATCATTTGGAAAATGGCAGTCTAATGTGGCCATTCCTCACTATAGACACCAACTACCAATAATGCCCTACCTTGCCTTTTAACTTGGGTCATTTGGCTTAGAATTGCCAGTGGGGGGCTTTGTTTTGTGCCATCCTCCTCACTATGAATGGCAGGGTTCCCAGCAGCCATTTGTCAATATGTGTTGGAGGAGATATGGATCGCTGACAGTGGGGTTGATTTACTAAAGTGCACTTGCTCCAGAGCTTAGTGAATGAGGTAAAGCTTAACTTTGCAAAGAATACTTGATCACATGCAAGGAAAATAAAAAACACATTTTTGCTTGTACGTGATTGGATGATAGAAATCAGCAGAGCTTCCCCTCATTTCAGAGCTTCCCCTCAGATCTGCAGCAAATGCACTTGAAGTGCACTTCCAGTGCACAGTATATTTGCTTTTAGTAAATCAACCTCCCTGTATACCATATAACCTAATTTTAACCACTTGTCCCCTGGAAGATTTTACTCCCTTCATGACAAGGCCATTTTTTTGCTGTTCGGTACTGTGCTGCTTTAACGGACCAATTGTGCGGCCATGAAACACTGTACACAAATAAAAATATATAAATATTTTTTCACATAAAAAAAGCTTTCTTGGTATTTGATCAACACTGCATTTGTTTGTTTTTTTTGTTTTTTTACGATATAAATAAAAAAATTGTAAATTTGGAAAAAAAAAACAATATTTTTCACTTTTTCCTAAAAAAAAACACATCCAATAAAAAAATTAAAAAAATTGAATTTCTACATACATTTTGGCCAAAATGTATTCTGCTACTTGTCTTTGGTAAAAAAAAAAATCTCAATATGTGTATATTGATTGGTTTGTCTGACAGTTAGAGCATCTACAAACTATTGGCTATATGCTGGAATTTTTATTTATTTATGTTTTTATACTACAAATGGTGGTAATCAGTGACTTATATTGGGACTGTGATGGACAATCTGACACTAACTGACAGTGGGGGGGAACTGACTAACTCCCACTGACATCACCAGTGATATTAATACAGTAATCAGTGCTAATAATATGCACTGTCACTGTGCTAATGACACACGAGTAGGAAGGGGTTAACATCTAGGGCAATCGGAGGGTTTAATGTGTGCCTAACGATGTGTAATGTGTGTGATATGTGCTGATATTACTAAGGATCTTGTTGTTCTTTCCCTGCTTAGCAGGGGGAAAAAAACAGTGAGATCCCCTGTCAGTGAACAGAGCTCTGTATTGTTTACAATCACAGAGCTCTGTTCTGTGAATCACTGAGCCTATCAGCGGGTCCTGGCGGCAGGCGGCCAATCATTGGCTGAGACTCACTGATCGGCTTGTGCTGTGACAAATCGCAGCACAGCCGGTCCGCGCAGGCATACGGATCGAGTACTCTGTACGTGACCCAGCACAGGGAGGATGCTTGCTGTGCACTTGTAGTGCAAAGTGGATTTGCCTTTAGTAAATTACCCCCACTGTGTTTGCAGTGTTTATCATATTAATTTTATTTTAAACTGAAATAATATAACCTTTAAATTGTTTATTGCAATCAGAAGGAAAGCATTGGGGGTTATTTACTAAAGGCAAATCCACTTTGCACTACAAGTGCAAAGTGCATTTAAAATTGCACTGAAAGTGCACTTGGAAGTGCAGTCGCTGTAGATCCGAGGGGGACATGCAAAGAAAATAAAAAAAACAGCATTTTAGCTTGCACATGATTGGATAATAAAATCAGCAGAGCTTCCCCTAATTTCAGATCTACCCCTCATATTTACAGCGACTGCACTTCCAAGTGCACTTTCAGTGCAATTTCAAGTGCACTTTGAACTTGTAGTTTGCACTTCTAGTGCAAAGTGGATTTGTCTTTTGTAAATGTAGCGGGTATGTACTTTCCCGGGTGTAATTTGAACTTGGTAGAGACATCAGTGATGTGTAATTCCCTGCGGCCCAGTGGGTGACCCTGTCGCCCTGGGCTGGGGTTGAATCATTGCTGTGTGCTGTGCCTCCTTTTTGTCCTCTCTCGGCAGCGGTATGGTGGGGCGGGGAACCCGCCGTGCTTGCTGGGAGAGGGTATAAAGGGGCCGGCCATCTTTGTCACGGGGTCGGAGTCCCAGGCACCTTCAGCCTGAGGGCGGTGGTTCGTGTCGGTCCTCTAGGCGGCCTAGGCCTAGAGGACAGCCGGAGGTCGTGTTCCATCCCAGGCACCTTTAGCGTGGGGTGAGGTACTTGGAGGTCTAGAGCTCAGTGCCCCACACTGAGTTCCGCGAGGGAAGAAGGTCCTAGGGAACCCCGGGAGTGGGTACCCGAATCCGGAAGGTGCAATGGACCGGGGGGAGCTCCTCGCTTGAAGACCCGGTGCAGCATACTGCCGATGACAGGTGAGCCTCTCATCGGAGACCGCCTGGAAGGAAATTCCCCCTCGCTCGGAGACCGCAGCCCACTTTCAGGAAGGAAAGTGGAGAACGCATTGTGTCTGGGCCTATTCGCATCCACACCTCCTTTCCTGTTCTGTTAACCAAGGGAGTTCAACTGATTGTGTTCATTCGCATGAGAATAAAGGAGTGTTGGACTTTGATGGTGTGGGGCTCATTTCCTGACAGACATTGTTCAAGGTAACTCTGTGATGGAGGATCCAGGTGCACAGCACTGACCCGAAGGTAAAAACAAGAACGTTGCTTATACTGCACTGACACCTGTGGTGGAGGCCAGGCGTGGTGTCCCCGCTCCCTCCCCTCTAAGATACCCCTAGACAAGAGACAGATGAGCTGAAGAGAAAAAGAGGGGAGTGAGGAGGCCGCTACACGTGGGGGCTCGGGTCCGGTATAGTGTTTGTGCACCACAGAATTGAACGTGTCTGCTGGAGGAGTTACGCGAGTAGGCAGGCCTTCATTGGCCGAAGTGCATCCCTGCTCGAAGTCGTGGACATGACCCAATGAAGGGAAAGGCCCGCGCAGAAGAGTGGAAAAAGGGGGAAACTCAGCCGTGTGATGTAGTACACGTGGGGGTTTCTATTTGCACTGCGCCACCAGGCACACCCCCATCGCTTAATTTGTGGGCGTGACTCAGAAACAGAAAAGATGAAAAACCCGCGAACTGGAGCAAAGGGGAGGAGTCCAATACGTGTGAAGGACTACAAGTGGGACGTTGGCGCAAAAACTTGGCAGTGTGCGATTGATCAGCAACAGGTCGCCATGTTTGGACATACCTCGTGGATTCCAGTTCACCCTTCCACCACGACATTGACTGCTGCTGCTCCGGTAACAGATACGGGGATTCGGCTAAAGCCAAGGGGTCGATTCGCCCTGTATTCGTGCATGGACGTTGAGGCCCTGGGTGTGATTTGTCCCGGCTGTTCGGGACTGGTGTGCCAGCTGAAGCCATTCGGGCGATGTGAGGCCTGTGGGGAGTTCCTGTTCGAAGTGGATCCAGCGGTCGAGAGGCCGAGAAGCATTTACCCCAGCCGTGCTGCGGGCAACACCACTCAGAGAGGAGGAATCACAGCTTTGACAGCCATCCCTGCGCACACTGCAACGACCGCGGAGGAGGTCGTAAAAACTCAACGGGAGAAATCCGAGGATGCTGACTCGGTCACCACTGTCTCGCAGCGTCCACCACCGAAGAGAAAGACCGGTATGGTAGCCCCGACCAGTGGTTGTGGTGGATCGTCTCGCCCGCTTACGCCCGGCCCGGATGGATCCGTCGACAAGAGTTCCGGATGTCCCGCTTCAAGTAAAGGCCGAGGTAAGCCAGGCGGAGAGATTTTGTGTGTGGGCGGAGGTGTCGGGAAGTCATGGCCCAGTAAGTCCGCGGGAGGTGGTGGCTCAGTTTCTACAACCAGCTACATACCCGCGGAGGAGTGGGATACCTCCGACCTGGAGTCGCTCTTGGACATGGGAGACGACGTGGCAATAGACAAGCTTTTTGCCGAAAAGGGCTGGGACAAAGTACCTCTCGCTTCATCTCGGAGGACCAGAGATCCACCCATGTCTACAGGGGAAAGTACACCCCGGGTGGAGGCACCAGCGCCTGAAGAGAGGTCCCGTCCCCAGTCTGCCCCTACATCCCCGGTGCCATCTGTACCGAAGGCCGGGGAAAAGAGACTGTTACTACGGTCACCTATGCCCAGACCAGATGTGGTCAAGGTCCCTCGCCACCCGGACTCAATAGTTTTGCCTGGCGAAGGGGACAAAGCTACCATGCCTCCTTTGGCGAGACTACAACGCCTATTTGGCCAGAAGGTTGCTGCAGAATACGGATGGGAGTATCCGTACTTGTCGAAGGAACTGCTTTATGAGGTGGAAGTGTGTCGGGAGTGCTGGTACAATGACTTTGTGTGGACCCACCTTCAGGTTTCGCACGCCCGCAGGTACCTGGCATGCTCTCCCAAGGCCTCTCAATGTTTCAAGGACTGCAAGGCAGAGTGGATGTTAGGACGACACATCTATGCAGACAAGGTGCTGATCCGGCGTAAGGAAGGAGAAGATGTGGAGTATCATCTGGAGACTATGAATCAACACTTGAAGCCACTTGTTCTGCCGCATCCCCACTTTTACCTGTAGGAGAGAAAAGACTCTGTTTGTTATGCTGCTGAACTTTCTGGGACCGTTGCTTTTGTGCCCAGAGGAATGAAGAACTGTTCCTGTTTGTTCTTCACTTTCCCCGCAAGAGATTATGGACTCTGAGGTAGATAGGGCCCAAAGAAAAGAGGAAAAGTTCCACGAGTGCAGTTACCGCGATGCTGTCACCAGGTGGCAGTGTTACGCAACGTTAAACACTTTTCACGCATTCACTCTTTTGGAGAAAAGGGATTTCTTCCCGGAGAAGTTTCTTTTCTCTCACACGAATACATGTGTCAGGGTTTATGTGTGTTGATTTCTTTCTTTTCCCTCTGCAGGAGAACATCCCATCAAGATCACTGAGTATGGGGTGGATCTTAGTCAGGATGGGTGGGAAAAGTATAATGAGAAAATGTGATTCAAAGTTATGGTTAAATGCTGTTGTTTCTTTCCCTTTTTCATACAGGGCTCAGACACAATTGCTTCAGTTGGGTAGTTCTTTTCAAAAGTTTATTTTTGTACAAATTGTTAGTCGGTTTCTGGATTGGACTATGTCAGCCATTGAGGGCATGGTTTACTCCAGACACTGGGGACCAGTGTCAAACCACCAGGGGGAGAGTGTAGCGGGTATGTACTTTCCCAGGTGTAATTTGAACTTGGCAGAGACATCAGTGATGTGTAATTCCCTGCGGCCCAGTGGGTGGCGCTGTCGCCCTGGGCTGGGGTTGAATCATTGCTGTGTGCTGTGCCTCCTTTTTGTCCTCTCTCGGCAGCGGTATGGTGGGGCGGGGAACCCACCGTGCTTGCTGGGAGAAGGTATAAAGGGGCCGGCCATCTTTGTCACGGGGTCGGAGTCCCAGGCACCTTCAGCCTGAGGGCGGTGGTTCGTGTCGGTGCTCTAGGCGGCCTAGGTCTAGAGGACAGCCGGAGGTCGTGTTCCATCCCCGGCACCTTTAGCCTGGGGTGAGGTACTTGGAGGTCTGGAGCTCAGTGCCCCACACTGAGTTCCGCGAGGGAAGGAGGTCCTAGGGAACCCCGGGAGTGGGTACCCGAATCCGGAAGGCGCAATGGACCGGGGGGAGCTCCTCGCTTGAAGACCCGGTGCAGCATACTGGCGGTGACAGGTGAGCCTCTCATCGGAAACCGCATGGAAGAAAATTCCCCCTCGCTCGGAGACCGCAGCACACTTTCAGGAAGGAAAGTGGAGAACGCATTGTGTCTGGGCCTATTCACATCCACACCTCCTTTCCTGTTGTGTTAACCAAGGGAGTTCAACTGATTGTGTTTATTCGCATGAGAATAAAGGAGTGTTGGACTTTAATGGTGTGGGGCTCATTTCCTGACAGACATTGTTCAAGGTAACTCTGTGATGGAGGATCCAGGTGCACAGCACTGACCCGAAGGTAAAAACAAGAACGTTGCTTATACTGTACTGACACCTGTGGTGGAGGCCAGGCGTGGTGTCCCCGCTCCCTCCCCTCTAAGATACCCCTAGACAAGAGACAGATGAGCTGAAGAGAAAAAGAGGGGAGTGAGGAGGCCGCTACATAAATAACCCCCAAAGTCTACAATCTAAGCTAAGAAGATAATGAAAAAA
The DNA here is from genome assembly GCA_029206835.1 of Rana muscosa. Lineage (NCBI taxonomy): Eukaryota > Metazoa > Chordata > Amphibia > Anura > Ranidae > Rana > Rana muscosa. Next base: position 82,145,812 of record CM055122.1, on the reverse strand, counting down.
TGGAAAAACTATTATGAAAGTATTTTAGTTTCCTTCTCCAATGCCATTAACCCCTTCACGCCGACCGTACGCAAATTTGCGTTCATGGCTTAAAGGGGTTAAACCGGGGTGATCCCTGCAGCTGCAGGCATCACCCTAATACCGTTTTTAGAGCCAGTGGTTGGCTTTTTAGTGATAACAACCGATGCGGCTAAAAGCCGCTCGGCTATTATCCTAAAGGAGCGGGAGGGGACGCCCCCCCCTGTCGCTGCCTTCTGAACCACCAGCTGGCACGTCCGCTGGCTAGGCTGAGACCGCAAAAATCGGATTCGACTTTGATCGGGTCTCCGATGTAAAATCCCAGAAGCAACGTCACTTACGGTTTACTCGGCTGCAATTTTGGCAATCTAAATACTTTGAAGTGCAAAGGAGGGATTTGGGGTCTTTTAGACCTCCTATCCCTCCATACAGAGTATCTGTCACCACCTATTACTGTCACAAGGGATGTTTACATTCCTTGTGACAGCAATAAAAGTGATCAGATTTTTTTTTTTCTAAAGGGACAGTGTATAAAAATAAAAATAAATAAGATAAAAAAAAAATGTTTAAATCGCCCCCGCGTGCTCGCACAGCAAAGAAAACGCATATGTAAATTGTGCCCGCAAATGTAGACGTGTTCAAATCACACATGTGAGGTATCACCGCGATCGTCAGAGTGAGAGAAATTATTCTAGCAAAAGACCTCCTCTTGTTGGGTACCGTGGTTTGTCGCCATTCCACAAGTGTGCGCAATTTCAAAGCATGACATATTAGGTATTTATTAACTCAGGGTAACATCATCTTTCACATTATACAAAAAAAAAAAAATGGGCTAACTTTACTGTTTTGTTGAAAGTGTATTTTTTCTCAAAAAATTGCGTTTGAAAGATTGCTGCGCAAATACTGTGTGACATAAAATATTGCAACGGTCGCCATTTTATTCTCCAGGTTCTCTGCTAAAAAAAAATAAAAATATATATATATATATATGTAACGGGGTCTCCTTTAAGGCCCCAGGACTACATTACCCATAACCCCGTTTGGCACCCAGGGTGCAATTTTGCCACGCAGAGACTCATGGGTGGGACTATATAAGAGGAGGGCGAGGCGGAGCTCGCTCTCTTTGGACACCGCACTGCTCTCATCAGGTCTTCCCGTGCGGATCTGCTGCAGTGCAGGGCCTGAAGCCAGGGCCTTGTACAACCTCCAGAGAACCTTCCACCCCACTGCGAGCCTGGGTGGCATCCGACTTCTCCAAGTTGCTGACATCAGTTGGACCGGGGACCCGGCCGTTGCAGACGCTGTGTGCGTCGACACAGTCGGTGGAAGTCCCGGACTAGGATCACGTCCGGAGTGGTGAGCGAGCACCTGCTCAATCCAACAAAATACTTTACTCTGATTAGGCCTAGAGACAGCCTTGGCCCACCAAGTTTTATCTGTTATTCCACCGGAGACTAGTAGCAGAACTGGGTCGTGTAGTCTCCGGTGAAGTGTTCTTCTATTACCTATCGTGTGGATTACAAATACTGTTTCTTTCTATATGTGCACCACCGTTCAAGCTGCATGCGAAGAAATTGTTCCCTAAGAGACTAAGTTATACCTGAGTCAGGCCTGACCAGGAGTTAGAACTTTTTGTTGCTGCTCCACAAGGGCGCATAGATAGGAATAGCTGCATTTAGCGTGTAATCGCCAGCATCCTCAGTGTGTACTATATTTACCGTTGCAGGGTTCTGCAGACAGTATATGTGTTATGTGTTAACCTATGCCTTTTACACAGAAGTAAACTAGTTATACTTTAACACTTCGCTCTCAGTGTGCTATCATTGTGCATATATTGCTAGATTGTGATAAGATAACAACCCTAGACTAACTGTGCCAGAGTGGGTCAAGTAGATTGCCGGGGGTTGGCAGGGCTGTATTCAGGGCCCGAAACAAATCCAGCGGCTCTCTTAACTGGGGGTAGCGCTACATATATATATATATATATATATATATATATATATATATATACTGTTTGGGGGTTCTAAGTAATTTTCTAGCAAAAAATATGGATTTTAACTTGTAAGCAACAAATGTCAGAAATAGGCTTAGGCACAAAAGGGTTAAAATACATGCTGACAATAAACAATTGTTAAAGAGGAGCTCCAGGATAGGCAAAAAAATCACCCATTAGTTCACCCCCCTACACAAAACACTAAACAGTTAATACAATTTTAAAAAACCTTACCATTGAGGAGAAAAGTCTAAATGAATTTTCATTACCTCATCTCTGTAATTCAAAAGATAACAACATCTGTTCTGTCAAAGAGGAGGTGTAACAGTAGGGATTATGTCATACCCTCTCCTCTAAAGGAAACTACAGTTCCCATAAACCACAGGGATTTGTAGTGAATGTGGGCGGGTACACTAGGCCTGTGCATGTTGAATGTGTCTGAGAATCTGAGAGTCCCGGTGATCTGCCGACAAACGTCCCCCCGGCGGATTCTGCCCCCAACTGTACTGCGCAGGCGCGGCGCTTGCGCAGTACGAACGTCAATGAGCTTCCGAAAATAGCCGAACGTGTAGAGCTGAGAGTCAGCTCTACACGGCGCCTGCATGGACCTAGATGTAAGTGGCCAGTCGGCCTCACGTCCTCGCTTCGCTCGGACGGCTCGCTACGCTCGCTCGGCCTCCTGGCTCTTTTTTTAACATCCTCCATGTCCACGGGGATGGTAAAGAAAGAGCCTGGATGTCAGCAGTGTAGCACAATTTGGTGTGCGCAGGTGCCATGTAGAGCTGACTCTCAGCTCTACATGTTCGGCTATTTTCGGAAAAAGCGCCGCGCCTGCGCAGTACAGAGCGGGCAGAATCCGCTGGGGGGCAATGCTCGACAGTACACCGGTCCACCCATCAGTGAATTACATCACTGCTTCTTGGAGAAAGAACGACAAAAGGGATGTGCCAAGACCAGTAGCTGTAGGAATAGGAGGCATAGCAGCCACCAGTCTTACAAACAGGAAACCAAAGAGAATTAACAGTTTGTTTTGAAAATGAATAGTTTTTTTCAGAGAAACTACTGGATGAACCAGAAGATGAATAACATATTCAGTGAAGGTAGGAAAACAGCAACAGGGACACGTAAATAAGTTTTTGCCGGAGTTCTTTTTTATTGATAATTTGTGCTTTATACTATTATTTATTTATTTATATTTTATCCTTTATACTATTTCTTGCATATCTAGAATTTGACTGAACCCTTGGTAAGACAGCAGGAAAAAGGCTTTTGACATTATAAAATCAGCAGAAAGAATGCATATTTTTTGTTGTAGAGGTGATGAAATGCCCATTGGGTGTGTCCTTTCACTAAATAAATCATTGTCCAAGATGAAGTGAAAGAAAGATTATATATACTCAACCAGCTACAACATTGTTGGGACCAGAATTGTATTCCAAGCCTTTGGGCTGAAGTAATAACGTGACCCAAGAAGGAGATCATGTAAAATATCATGTTTTACTGTGAGAGAAAATAAAAAGCAGCTTTGTTGGATGACGTGGCCGAGTAGTAAGGCTTCATGTACACGGGACATTTTTACAACCTCTCCTGAATGATTTAACTTGACAGATAATTACCCACATTTTTAAAACGTCCGTTTAGCGGCGTTTAGCTGCGTTTTGCCGCGTTTGCGTTTAGAAGCGTTTAAAAAAAACTTTTTTTTTTTTTTTTTAAATAGCCCAAAACGAAAAACGCCTATAAACGAAACACGGCTAAAAAATGTTGCCTTCAAAGAAAGGCCTATAAACGCAACTGCCTAAAAACGACAGTAAACTAACCTGTGTACATGTACACATAAGATAACATCAGTTTAGCAGCAGCAGTGTACATGGGGCCTAATGCCGCGTACACACGATCATTTTTCCCGTCGGGAAAAATGACATTTTTTTTTTTCGCCGAGAAAAACGATCGTCTGTGGGCTTTATGCCGTTTTTCTCGTTGAGAAAAACGGCAGGAAAAACGACGAGAAAAATTAGAACATGTTCTAAATTTTCTCATCGTTTTTTCCATAATTTTTTTCCGCGGCACTTTTCCCATAGGGAGACACTGCCGCGGAGCCCACAGACGGTCGTTTTTCTCGACAAAGAAAAAAATTTACGGGAAAAACGGTCGTGTGTGGGGGAAAATGCCGTTCCCTCGTTTGTCATTTAATTTCATGTCGTGATTCACGGCGGTGTTTTCACCGCCGTGAATCACGATCGTGTGTACGCGGCATAAGGGTAATGGTTTACTAATCCATTGTTGTCTGTATGCATGTGTCTACATTCTGTCCTCATCAAAACATTCACCTACACTGATGCCTTTCATTCTTATCAGACACAAGATTGATAAATTATTGGTTAAAAAATACCCCCCCCTTCTCATTGTAAATAAATAATAACAAATTACATAATAATAATAATAATAATAATAATAATAATAACAACAATATGAATAATAATTACTATTATTATTATTAATAATAATAATAATAATAATAATAATAAATAATATTTAGCGGACCCCTACCTTGGGGGGTCGCTATGCTTAAATTTAGGGGTGACCTGAGCGGTAGTTGGCTTGGGTCTTCTAATTGTTTGGACTCTGCCTTGCTGCTGTGTCACCTGGCGTGCAGTTCCCCTTTAGGCGTATAGGTGGTGCTGTCACTTATACCCGGGGTTGAATCACAGGTGATGGAGTGGCTATTGGATGTCCTCTCTCGGCTGCCGTGTGGTGGGTGGTTCCGGCCTGCTGTGCATGCCGAGAGAGGGTATATAAGGGGCAGACCCCATTGTTCAAGAGTAGTACCCGGGGACCTGTACCCGGAGGAGTGTGCCCCTCTAAGGGGGGGTGCGCCCAACTTTGACTAAGGAGTCTCGGGCACCTTCGGCCCGAGGCTGCGGAGTTCCAGGTAGGCCCAGTACCTTCAACTGGGTCTACAACCAGAAAGGAAACCCAGGGAGCCCAGGTGAGGGCGACCACTCTGACTGAGAGGAAACCAGGGGAGGATCGGTCCCATAGAGGAGACGAGTAATACAAGATTGCTGTCTCGGGAGAGGCCTGGTGACCTGTCGGAGGGAAGGATTCCTTTCTTCACAGACTGCCCTTGCGGAGTGTCGTTACTTAAGCAGGGATCTCCTTGACTTTGTCCTTGGAGGAGACTAAGTCACTGTTCGAGCTTCTTGACGGTTGCTAGTGCTATTGAGTGACTATCCGGGTGAGCTTTACCCACTCGGGCCCGAGTGCCGACGAAGCCAAGAGTGTGCCTGAATCCATCCTATTCTGCTAACCCCTTTCCTCTCTTCAACTTTCTGGTTACTGAGGCAAAAGAGAAAATAAACTCTTGTTGGAGTTGAAGTGTTGTGTGGACATTGACCTTCTTTGGGAAAGGTAAAGACTTGCCTCTATAGTCTAGAGGGGAGAACCAGTGAAAGGAAGCAACTCGCTGCGGGACCCAAATACATAACACCGTCCGACCTCTAACCCAGAGGACGCGGGCATGTGGCATGGTGTGTCTGATCCCCCTAAAAGGAAGGTAAGGGGGTGAAAAGGATCTTTGTGCTACACGTGGGCGATTGAGTCTGGGATTATGCAGCTGTTTCTGGGAGCTGGACTTTACTTTTCCAGCATGGCTCTTTGGAGGTTGCCCATTTTCAAAAAAATTGGATTGCGCCACAAGTGAGAGAAAGGGAAGTACAGGCCTGGCGGTATTTCCAGCTGCGTAGTTCGTGGGCGTGTCTCAAAGCCTGGAAAAGCCCGCGAGTTGCGTGCAGCAAGGAAAAGAGGGGAGGAGCCCCCGCCAAGTGTGTGTTCCACGTGGTGCGGTTGGCGCCAAAGAGACAGTGCTGATTGAACCATTGATGAGGCAACATGTCTACTGCTCCATGGATGTCTGTTTCACCGGGATCTCGTGTTCCTTTGCCCGGCTCAACCATGGATGTTGCCCCTGTTGTGGCCTCCCTGACGGATACAGGGATTCGGCTGAAGCCCCAAGGTCGCTTTGCCCTCTATACGTGCAGAGATGCAGAGGTCTTGGGCATGATCTGTTTGAAATGCCAGGGACTGGTCGTACAGCTTCACCCTTTCGGGAGATGTACCCGCTGTGGGGAGTTCCTCTTTGAGGTAGAACAGCCAACGGAGGTGCCGAAAGTCTACCGTGTGAACTGTATCTCAGGCGCTGTTGCTCCTGAGGAGGAAATATGTGCTTCCACAGCCATGCCCACACGCACTACGGCGGAGATAGTGTATGTACAAACTGAAGTTACGGCCATTAAGGAGCTTGAGGCAGAAAACCCAGTGAATGCTGCTTCTGTTGCAACGGGATCCTCCTTTCCGCCTGTTAAAAGGAAGGTGGGATACGTAAAGACTTCTCACGGCCGCGGTCAAGGCCCACCCCAGCGCCTGCCTGAACCGGATCGTCCAGTCGGAGGGATCTCCAAGCGATCCACGGAAAGGGAAGGTAAGGAGGCTGGGGACACTTCAATAAAGAGTTTCCTGGGGAAAGGATAGAAACTCAGTGTTCACTCCATTGGGAATGCTTGGGTACCTGACCCGCGGGAACTGGTGAAGGACAGTGACTCTGTGTCTACGAGAGTTTACCTGCCAGCAGAGGAGTGTGACACCTCGGACATAGACTCTTCCTCTGACATTGGTGATGACTTTGAAATAGATGAAATGTTTGCCAGGAAGGGATGGGACAAAACCCTGTTGTCCGCACCCCGAAGCATAAAAGAGGGATCACCCATGGACTCTGGGGAAACTACACCCTAAGTGGAAGCCCCTGTTCTTGCTGGAGAAGTTGTTCCTGTGCCCGCTTTGCATGCTCCGGTGTCTTCCTTGCCTTCTGTTCCGGAGGCCCGTTTCCTATTGAGGCCGCCTGTGCCACAGCCAGAGCCCGTGCGCCCCCGGAGATCTCCGGATGCAGTTGTTCTCCCAGGAGCTGGAGATCGGGCAACTATGCCGCCTTTGGCCCGACTGCAACGGCTCTTGCATCGGAAGGTTGCTACGGATTATGGTTGGGAGTATCCATACGTGCCAAAGAACTTGTTGTTCGAGATTGAAGCCTCCAGGGAACGTTGGTACAGTGACTTTGTTTGGGATCACTTGGAGGTAAAGAGAGGCCATAGATACTTTAAATGTTCGGCCGTGATGACCGAGAGATATAAAGGATGCCGCAAAGATTAGACTCTCGGTCGGCACATACACGCAGATCGGGTTGTGATCTGTAGCAAAGACAGAGACAATGTGATCTATTCAATAGAAACTTTGGATAAGGACTGGAAGTCTCTTGTTCTCCCTGACCCTCGTTTTTACCTCTGAAGTGGGACTTGTGTTTTTTTTTTATTACCACTTCAGGGACAATGACTTGAACTGCTGCGCTTGACTCTATGCCCAGGGAGTTTACTCTCTGGAGGTTTAAAGGACAATTTTTCTTGTTTCCTGCCCTCTTTAGAAAAAAAAAAAGAGATTTGAACTTTGGGGTAGAGTTAGTCAGGGCCAACCTGGAAGCCGCCGTGATCAACAAAAGAGATTCTTGTGTTGTGGTCCGTCTATGCGCACTTAGGTTAGGTAGTGATGTGTTCTGCCACTAGGTGGTGGTGGTTTACAAAACCCTTTCATACACTAACATTGAGAAACGTTATTACATATGTTAGGTTTAGTGTATGCCGCTTTAGTTGAAGGGAGTTATCTTTTCTCGGAGAGATAGCTCACTTCTGAATATAATGATAGGATGTTTTATTGTGTGCTGTGTTTTTCTTTCCCATGCAGGAAGACCATCAAGCAACTACACCGGAGAATGGGTGGGATACAGTTGTGATAGGATGATGGGAGGGATTGTTAAATGATGTGTATTGAAAACTGTTTCTGTCCTTCTTCCCTTTACTATAATTCCAGGCTTTGAATCAGGCACCAAATTCATTGTATATAGTTCCAGGAATAAATTTGCGCTTGCTCAGGATTAAGTATGCAGATTTATTTCAGACACTTGGGACAGTGTCTCTTTAAGGGAGGGGTGTATGTAGCGGACCCCTACCTAGGGGGGTCGCTATGCTTAAATTTAGGGGTGACCTGAGCGGTAGTTGGCTCGGGTCTTCTAATTGTTTGGACTCTGCCTTGCTGCTGTGTCACCTGGCGTGCAGTTCCCCTTTAGGCGTATAGGTGGTGCTGTCACTTATATCCGGGGTTGAACCACAGGTGATGGAGTGGCTATTGGATGTCCTCTCTCGGCTGCCGTGCGGTGGGCGGTTCCGGCCTGCTGTACATGCCAGGAGAGGGTATATAAGGGGCAGACACCATTGTTCAAGTGTAGTACCCGGGGGCCTGTACCCGGAGGAGTGTGCCCCTTTAAGGGGGGGTGCGCCCAACTTTGACTAAGGAGTCTCGGGCACCTTCGGCCCAAGGCTGCGGAGTTCCAGGTAGGCCATCTACCTTCAACTGGGTCTACAACCAGAAAGGAAACCCAGGTAGCCCAGGTGAGGGCGACCATTCTGACTGAGAGGAAACCAGGGGAGGATCGGTCCCATAGAGGAGACGACTAATACAAGATTGCTGTCTCGGGAGAGGCCTGATGACCTGTCGGAGGGAAGGATTCCTTTCTTCGCAGACTGCCCTTGCGGAGTGTCGTTACTTAAGGAGGGATCTCCTTGACTTTGTCCTTGGAGGAGACTAAGTCACTGTTCGAGCTTCTTGACGGTTGCTAGTGCTATTGAGTGACTATCCGGGTGAGCTTTACCCACTCGGGCCCGAGTGCCGACGAAGCCAAGAGTGTGCCTGAATCCATCCTATTCTGCTAACCCCTTTCCTCTCTTCAACTTTCTGGTTACTGAGGCAAAAGAGAAAATAAACTCTTGTTGGAGTTGAAGTGTTGTGTGGACATTGACCTTCTTTGGGAAAGGTAAAGACTTGCCTCTATAGTCTAGAGGGGAGAACCAGTGAAAGGAAGCAACTCGCTGCGGGACCCAAATACATAACACCGTCCGACCTCTAACCCAGAGGACACGGGCATGTGGCATGGTGTGTCTGATCCCCCTAAAAGGAAGGTAAGAGGGGGAAAAGTATCTGTGTGCTACAAATAACACAAACAATAAATAATAAATAAAAAAATAATATCAACATCAAAATAAAAAAAATCACCAATCACTTTATCAATTTACCGTTTGATTTCATTGCGATTTTTATAGGTAGAGGCTTTGCGCACTCTTTTTGTTTATTATTTTGTTTTTCCTCGTATCCGGAACACAGTGTACAGCATTACCCCCAAGCACCGAATGCATAATTACTCAGTGGTTTCAATTAAAGTGACCAATGGGGGAAACAGTACAAATAAGTAAAAATGAAATGATGAGCAATGTGTGACAAATTTGAAAAATAAATAGCTCAAGACATTGACTCAAAAGAAACCCTACACACTATGCAAAAAATTCACAAGAATGCATATGCACTGTCAGTTGAAATCATATAGTGTAGTGTTTATAGTGTATAATTAATTCACTTTAACGTGTTACATATGACACATGTGTTAACACCATACAGGGCTCAAGTCACAAAACTGTATTTACCGCTTTAAGATCAATGGTAAAATAGCTCATAGTATTTTCAAAAATGTTTTTGCAATTTACTAAAAAGCTACTAAAATACCACACATGCTATTCCTTGAAGTGATGCAGTATTTTACTAGTGAAGATATTTCGGTATTTTAACACTGGCACCAGTCAAAGTTCTTAACAACCAGGGATGAGCCGAACACCCCCCTGTTCGGTTCGCACCAGAACCTGCGAACAGACAAAATGTTCGTGTAAACTTTAGAACCCTATTAAATACATTGGACTCAAACGTTCGAAATCTAAAGTGTTAATTATAAAGGCTAATATGCAATTTATTGTCCTAAAAAGTGTTTGGGGACCTGGGTCCTGCCCCAGGGGACATGTATCAATGCAAAAAGAAGTTTTAAAAACTGCCGTTTTTTCGGGAGCAGTGATTTTAATAATGCGTAAAATGAAAAAATAAAAGTGAAATATTCCTTTAAATTTCGTACCTGGGGGGTGTGTATGATATGCATGTGAAGTGGCGCATGTTTCCCGTGCTTAGAACTGTCCCTGCAAAAAATTTCATTTTTGAAAGAAAAAAATGCATTTAAAACTCACTCACGGCTATTAATGAATTGTCGGCTCCCGGCAATACATACAAAAGTCATTGAAAAAAAAAAAAGCGTGGGGGTTCCCCAGAATTCTATTACCAGGCCCTTCAGGTCTGGAATGGATATTAAGGGGAACCCCGCCGCAAATTAAAAAAAAAATTGACGTGGGGTTCCCCCAAATATCCATTCCAGGCCCTTCAGATCTGGCATGGATTTTAAGGGGAACTCCACCCCAAATTTTTAAAAAAAATGGCGTGGAGTCCCCCTAAAAATCCATACCAGACCCCTTATCCGAGCACGCAACCTGGCCGGCCGCAGGGGAAAAGGGGGGGACGAGAGAGTGGCCCCCCCTCCCTCCTGAACCGTACCAAGCCACATGCCCTCAACATGGGGAGGATGTCCCCATGTTGATGGGGACAAGGGCCTCATCCCCACAACCCTTGCCCGGTGGTTGTGGGGGTCTGCGGGCGGGGGGCTTATCGGAATCTGGAAGACCCCTTTAACAAAGGGGACCCCCAGATCCCGCCCCCCCCCATGTGAATTGGTAAGGGGTACATTGTACCCCTACCATTTCACGAAGAAAGCGTAAAAAAATGTTTAAAAAAACACACAAACACCTTGAAAAAGTCCTTTATTTAAAAAAAAACAAAAAAACATTCCAGCGGTGAAATCCAGTGTCCCGCGGCGATCCCGATGTCCAGCGCTGTCCTTTATTGGTTGTGCCTGAGCGGACCTGATGGGGAACTCCCTCTCAGTATTTTAAATGTATAGACCCGCCCCTTCTGAAGTTTCCCATCAGGTCCGCTCAGCGGACCAGATGCGGAACATGAGAAGGGGCGGGTCTATACATGTATTACCAAAGTGAGAGCAGTTCCCCATCAGGTCCGCCCCCTCGGTATGTCGGACCCGCCTACGTCATTGGCTTGAGCGGGGAACTTCCTTCACTGTGTAATTTAAATTTACATAGTGAAGGAAGTTCCCCGCTCAAGCCAATGACGTAGGCGGGTCCGACATACCGAGGGGGCGGACCTGATGGGGAACTTCTCTCACTGTGTAATACATGTATAGACCCGCCCCTTCTCATGTTCCGCATCTCGTCCGCTGAGCGGACCTGATGGGGAACTTCAGAAGGGGCGGGTCTATACATTTAAAATACTGAGAGGGAGTTCCCCATCAGGTCCGCTCAGGCACAACCAATGACGGACAGCGCTGGACATCGGGATCGCCGCGGACACTGGATTTCACCGCTGGAATGTTTTTTTTTTTTTTTTTAAATAAAGGACTTTTTCAAGGTGTTTGTGTGTTTTTTTAAACATTTTTTTACGCTTTCTTCGTGAAATGGTAGGGGTACAATGTACCCCTTACCAATTCACATAGGGGGGCCGGGATCTGGGGGTCCCCTTTGTTAAAGGGGTCTTCCAGATTCCGATAAGCCCCCCGCCCGCAGACCCCCACAACCACCGGGCAAAGGTTGTGGGGATGAGGCCCTTGTCCCCATCAACATGGGGACATCCTCCCCATGTTGAGGGCATGTGGCTTGGTACAGTTCAGGAGGGAGGGGGGGCCGCTCTCTCGTCCCCCCCTTTTCCCCTGCGGCCGGCCAGGTTGCGTGCTCGGATAAGGGGTCTGGTATGGATTTTTAGGGGGACTCCACGCCATTTTTTTTTAAATTTGGGGTGGAGTTCCCCTTAAAATCCATGCCAGATCTGAAGGGCCTGGAATGGATATTTGGGGGAACCCCACGTCAATTTTTTTTTAAATTTGCGGCGGGGTTCCCCTTAATATCCATTCCAGACCTGAAGGGCCTGGTAATTGAATTCTGGGGAACCCCCACGCTTTTTTTTTTTTTTATCAATGACTTTTGTATGTATTGCAGGGAGCCAACAATTCATTAATAGCCGCGAGTCAGTTTTAAATGCATTTTTTTCTTTCAAAAATGACATTTTTTGCAGGGACAGTTCTAAGCACGGGAAACATGCGCCACTTCACATGCATATCATACACACCCCCCAGGTACGAAATTTAAAGGAATATTTCACTTTTATTTTTTCATTTTAAGCATTATTAAAATCACTGCTCCCGAAAAAACGGCCGTTTTTAAAACTTATTTTTGCATTGATACATGTCCCCTGGGGCAGGACCCGGGTCCCCAAACACTTTTTAGGACAATAACTTGCATATTAGCCTTTATAATTAGATTTCTCCCATAGATTTTTCGAATTTGCCGCAAACACCCCAATTTGTTCGCTGTTCGGCGAACGGGCGAACAGGCAATGTTCGAGTCGAACATGAGTTCGACTCGAACTCGAAGCTCATCCCTATTAACAACCATTAACAAAGATCTGCCACCTGCCATGTCCTAACAAACGAAGATTCATCTACTGTCAGCAGGATTCCTGCTGATGGCAGAATGTAAACAAAAGAAGAGCCAGCACAAAAACAATGTGGGGTTCCACACTAGTCTGTACCAGGCCCTTCAGATCTGGTATGGATTTTGGGGCAAACACCTCAAGCCAAAAAAAATAAAATGGAGTAAGGCCCACCCAAAGATCCATAGATACACTATGAAATATGATTTAAAGGGACAGCACATCTGTATGTTTTTATGGCATACCCTAGGCCAAAAGGATTAAGATAAATGTAAGAAACTGAATATATGAATGAACTGAAAGGTTAAGCACATGACTACAAGAGTGAGTATTTCTGACACCCACATTAGGAGTCATTGTCCCCTGGTGGCATTACTGACAGGTTGAGGTTACCTGTTTTTTGTTGGGAATCTCCCTGCTCCATTTCACTGGCTTACCACTCATCTCTGCCAGTCCTCCCTGCCATTGTTATCAGTACGCTCCCTATGAATGTTTATCTCTTTTCAATTGTTTTTTATTAAATTTTCAGTATGAACAGTAATTCAAAGAGTACAACAATGCCTTATATATTACAGTATTCAGGGTTAGTAAAAAGTTGTGATGATCTACATATTTTCACCAGTTTGCAATACTCACATTTTATCAGGAATTGCGCATCCTACTGCACAATGTGGAGCCACGGTTCCCTATATGGTTGAAGTGCTGGCAAATTATATAACCAATTCAAAAATACAAAAGAGAATGAAATATTCATATGACTGACTCTAGTAAGTTTGCCATTGAGTCATTACTTATATGAAGTCTATAAGGTAGTTTGGCTAACTCTGATTAAGAAAAAATTAGATTAACCAAGAAACCAGAACGAAAATACAGCAAAATAATAATAAAAGAAAAAACAAAGAAGACAAGACATCTGTACCATGTGAAACAAGTGCTGCCATCTATTGGGTAGAAAGAAGACTACTACAAAGATTTGTTAATATTCTGGAAATTTAGAAGTCCAAGGTAACCATTGAGCATTAAAGGAGTGAATCATGTTTGATTGGTTTGCGAAATATCTTTCATAGGAATGCTGTGCTGACACTCTTTGGATGACTTCACTGGTGTTTGGAGCCAGGGTGGTTTTCCATTTAGCAGTTATAGTTAAGCGGGCTGCTATCAGTATGTGTATTATTATACTTCTAAATTGGGATGGTATGGTGGTAATATTAATATTGAGGAGAGCTAGTTGGGGATTTGGTTTTGTAAAAAAGACAGTTACGGAAGAAATAAATTTAAATACAGCAGTCCAAAAGCTGCAAATGCTTTTGCAATCCCAAAGTACCTTAAGCTCCACACAACCTCCAACATAGATGAATTTGCGATGGAAATGTCAATGACATTCTGACTGTTGTAAGTTAAGATCTACAGTATGTAGGATTTTCATCATATTGTCCCAGTGATTGGTACAATGGGAATACTTATAGTTCGCTTGTATTGCAGCTCTCCATTCAGTGTGGGAGTGGGAGGAACCCCAATCTTTTCCTCAGTTAATCATATGGGATGTTTTTGAGAATTAGTTTTTGTTCTGCAAGAGGGTATAGAACCAAGAAAGTCCTTTAGCTTTATGGTAATTAGTTCGGATGTATTCCCATACATCTATAGGCAAATCGTATGTCATTGCCAAATGTGTGAGTTGAAAATGCCGTATTTGAGTAAGAGTATCGGCATGCACAATAGGTTGTCTGGCGAATGCCTCTTGGATTGTTATTACATTTTCCTGTGTCCAGGAGGCTATTTGAAAATCTGGGATTAGATGTTCAAGAATTTGAAGATGGGTTATTTTTTTGACTTGATTTAGTTTTAGGGTCAATGCTTGGTTGAATATTTCCCCACACTGAAAGGGTTGCCACTATGGATGGTAGGGTGGGGCATATTAATGGTAAGTTAGTTAATTTGGCTAAGAGTAAAGAGGGTAGATCCTTATTTTTAAAAACTGACTTTTCTATCCTGACCCAGAGTTTAGCCGGCTCTGGTTCGAACCAAGCTTTCATCTGGTCCAAAATAGCTGCCCTTTAGTAGTTGCGGAGTACTGGAAAACCTGTTCCTCCTGCATATCTATGTCTCTGAATGGTGGAGTAGGTGATTTTAGGCATTTTACTATGCCAAATAAACTTCCTAAAGAGTTTATCTGTAAGGGTGAAGAAGGATCTGGTAGGTTAATAGGAATAGTTATGAGATAATAGATCATTTTGGGTAGAAGGATAATTTTTAAAGCAGCTATCCTGCCCAACCAGGTTAGTTCAAATGATGCAATATGCGCCAAATCAGTTTTAATGGTATCAAGAAGTGTGGTAAAGTTGGCATCATATGTATTTAAAGTAGGGAAGACTATTTTAATGCCTAAGTATGCAAGTGATTTAATCATCCATTGAAATGGGAAACGTTCCTTAAGTTGGGAAATCTGTCTTTTAGAAATGTTGATAGGTAATATACATGACTTATTTACCGTATTTATCGGCGTATAACACACACTTTTTTCCCCTTAAAATTAGGGGAAAATCGTGGGTGCGTGTTATACGCCGATCCTCCGCCAATCCCCTCGCTGAAACGAGCGAGAGGAGCCGAGATACACGAAGCCGAAGTACACTCGGCTTTACTCGGCTCCTCTCGCAGTCCCGCCCATCTTTGACTGCGCCGTTGACATACAGAAAGCCGAGTGTACTTCGGCTAGTCTCGGCTCCTCTCGCAGTCCCGCCCCTGACTGTGAGCAGAGCCGAGTCTTTCTGAAGTACACTCGGCTTTCTGTATGTCAGCAGCGCCGTCAGTGGAGGTGGGCGGGACTGCGAGAGGAGCCGAGTCTAGCCGAAGTACACTCGGCCCCACTCGCTCCTCTCCACACAGAAATCGGCGCCAATTTAAAAAATCGCAGAGACTGGCAAGGCTGCAAAGGCACTGGGCAAGGCTGCAAAGGCACTGGGCAAGGCTGCAATGATGGACACTGGGCAAGGCTGCAATGATGGACACTGGGCAAGGCTGCAGATGGACACTGGGCAAGGCTGCAGATGGACACTGGGCAAGGCTGCAGATGGACACTGGGCAAGGCTGCAATGATGGACAAGGCTGCATTTAAATGTAAGTTTTTTTCCTTGAATTTCCCTCCTAAAAGTTTTTTTCCTTAAAATTCCCTCCTAAACTTGGGGTGCGTGTTATACGCCGGCACGTGTTATACGCCGATAAATACGGTATATTCAATTTATAGTATGAAACTGCACCATACATTTGCAACAATTCCTGTACTCTAGCCAGAGAAAAAGCCGGATTTGTCACTGTCAGTACTACTTATTTGTGGATATCTCCTGCGACATTAACCCCAGAGACTCCGCTGTCCTTCCTAATTACCTCTGCCAGGGGCTCCATCATTAGGGTGAATATAATGGGAGACAAGGGCAACCCTGGCGGGTACCACTAGTGATATAGAATTTTTCGGAAATGGCATTGGACGAGAAAACTCTAGCTGATGGTTGGTTATATAATGCAGATATCGCTGAGAAAATAGTGCCTTGGGGGCCAAATTTCTGTAGGGGTTGCTTTGAGATAGCCCCAATGAACCCTATCAAAGGCTTTTTCTGCGCCCAATGTCAAAAAAAGCCGCAGGAGTCCCTCTGGTTTCTAATATGTGTAATAGGTTGAACAGTCGCCTAGTGCCATCTGGGGCTTGTCTCCCCTTGACAAAGCCAACCTGGTCAGCTTTAACTAAGTATGGGGTAATAGCAGCTAGCCTATTCGCCAGGTTCTTAGCATAGATTTTTAGATCTGTGTTCAAAAGAGAGATGGGCCTAAAGTTCTGTGGAGTGTCCGGCTTCTTACCTGGCTTCGGCAGCATAACAATAGTTGCCTGTAACATTTCTTCAGGAAAGGCAGATGAGGAGGCAACGCTGTTGAACAGGGTACACAGATATGGAACCAAAGTCTGGGAAAATACCTTATAATATTCTGAGGAGAAACCGCCAGTTCCTGGTGATTTGTTTTTTGGAAGGGCATGAATAGTGTCTATAATCTCTTTGTGGAGAATTGGTGCATTGAGTGTCGTCAGTTGGTCTGTACTCAGTGAAGGTAAGGTGAGTGTACTGAGAAATGAATTAATAGCTTGTTCGGTGGGTTGTGGTCATTATCAAGATGAAGGCTGTAAAGGTCTCTATAATATTTCATAAATGCGTTAGCAATCTGTGTCGGGTGGTGTTCTAGTTTTCCTGTATGTGGATCTTTGATCTTAGTTAATTTTGTCTGTTGTTGTCTTTTGTTAATATATTTAGCCAGTAATTTCCTTGATTTGTTGCCATGAGCGTAGTACATTGCTTTAGTTCGTCTTAGAAATTTCTGGTGTGTAGAAATAAGCAATAGGCGGATTTTGTGTCTGCAATTCAATTAATCAGTTTCTAGTGAGGCAAAGGGATTTTGTTTGTGTTTCCAATTTTTTAAGCTCCTCTAGTAAATTATTCAACAGCCTTGCTTTCCCTTTTTTTTCTCTAGCTGCTGCCTGAATGAGTAAACCCCTACTAAATGCCTTATGAGTGCACCACAAGGATGCAATGTTGGTGTCCTTGTTGTCGTTTACTTGGAAAAATTCCTTGAGCTGCTGGTTTAGTCTATTGACCTGTATGGGATTCAAGAGTAATTCTACATTGTTCCTCCACAAATAGGTCGGGGGATCAGAATTCCGATCCTGTAGGACTATGGACACTGGAGCGTGGTCCAACCAAGTGATAGAGTGAATTGTGACTCACAAGGTCTTTTGTAGCAAGGCTAGGTCCATGAGAACAAGGTCGATCCTAGAATATGCCCAATGAGGGTATGAATAGTGGGTAAAATCTTTTTCCGAGGAGTGAAAGCACCTCCAGGCGTCATACAAGTTATGTTCTGAAATGAGGGGATGGATCTCAAGTCTTTGTGATGACTGTGGATAGGAGCAGTCCATAGATTTGTTGGGTACACAATTGAAGTCACCACACAAGAGTAGAGAACCTTTCTTAACCCTATCTACTTTTTTCAGTAGAGAATTTAAGAATCTCGGTTGTCTTTTGTTCGGGGCATAAAGGTTGACCAGGGTAGATGTTGAGTGGTTTAAGTCACAAGTCAAAATGATATATCTCCTGTTAGGATCACAAATTAAATCATGTAGTTTAAATGCAACAGAATGTTTAATGGCCACCATCACACCCTTTTTTTAACCGGAGCAGTTGCCTTAAAAATATTTGGGTACGCTTTTGAGAGCATTTCGGTTGTTTAGAAGTCATAAAATGTGTCTCTTGGATACAAAGCACATCTCCTTTAAGTCTTTCAATTTCTCTCCACATAGAGTTCCTTTTAAAAGGACTGTTGAGTCCATGAACGTTCATAGAAATAATTGACAGCGTCATCACTTCAGTGATAGGAAATGCTCTATATATGTTGATATGATATTAAAAGTCAAATGTAGTACTGATTTGTTACCTGAAGGTGGTGCTGTTGGATCAGATATATACAGGCAGAATACTTCTGTGTTGTAAGAGTTTCTTGCAGAGTGCAACCAGGTTGGAGATAGGTAGATTATTTTGCAATGTTCCTTTGGTACAGTTAAAACATAAGAAAGAACAAATAAAGTCATGAACCAAAACCAAAACATAAAAATTTGATAAGTTTCACTAAGTGCGAACAATTCCACAAAGAATATGAGGGGGGAATAGGCTCCTTGTAACCCAATCCCGACATCACTTAGTATAAATGTAACTGGTGCATTTCAAGAATGAAACATTAGGGCCATAGTTGATCCTTAAATTATGTTTTACGCCACTCTGGGGACAGTCTAGGAAGGTCTTGATCATGCGATGGAGGGTTAGCATCCTCCGGGAGTTGGTTCCATTTCTTAGCTAGGGCAATTCCATCATCAATATTGGTAATCGCATACTTGCGATTTTCTTTTGTGATAAGAAGCTTGGTTGGGAAGCCCCAAAAAAAGGGGATTTTATGATTTTGAAGCAATTTTGTGATAGAAGAAGGTTTTTGCGCGCCATCATGGTATGCTGGGATAGGTCAGCAAATACAGTGATACCAGAGTAAGGGCCTGGCAGAGGCTGGTTCTTTCTAACGCATGAGGTCATCTTTGACATGAAAAAAATGGATGCGAGCAATGACATCCCTCGGCACCTTTTCAGGCAGAAACTTTGGCTTGGGAAGGCGATGGGCTCTGTCCACTATAACTTAATTTTTGGGGGTGTCAGGCAGCATAACTGCAATGAAAGTTTGAACATACTGTCTGAGTTCTTCTGGGGTTATCGATTCCTCCACTCCTCTTAGCTTAATATTGTTCCTTCTTGACCTGTCTTCTAAATCTGCGATTTTCTCTCTCATTGCCTGTAGGTCTCCCTCTGTGTCGTTGTGAGCATCCACAAGTTCATTATGTGCTACTGTGAACTCCCCCATCTTGTCTTCTATGTGACATATCCTTTCTCCCATGGCTGACACATCTCCCTTGAGCTGAGTAACACAGAGCATCATATCTTTATGTAATGAGCCTCTGAGGGTTATTAAAGCGGAGGTTCCGCAACCAATCGTTTTTTTTTTTTTTTTATTCAATGGTGTTTTAGATCACAATGTAGTACTCACTTGTTAGGTGACTGTAAACATCCCCCGTCCGTTTTCTTTGAAAAGATAAACGTATAAAATCCAATCTAGACATTTCTCATTTTGCTTGTGGGCAGAGTGAAGCCCACAAGCACTTATCTCCTGGAAGCGGTGAATGCTCGTCTCCCAGCATTCACTGCTCTTTCCCGCGCATGCGCACTGTTTACGGAGACCTGCGCCGTAAACTTCCTGGTTGCCATCACAACGGGCGGCGTCATAGAAAGTACACGCCCCGTTGTGATGGCATTCACCTGCATGCCCTTCTCTAAAATGGCAATATCAGCTACGCCCCCGTCATGTGACCGTAGTTACGTGTCGCTTCTTCCTAGTAAATATTGCGGGATTACGAAGGAGGCCGTTCGCTGTGTATCTTGGGAAGCACGACTCTGTGCTCTCAGTACACACTGCGGTGAGCTCCCAGACAACACTGCGGTGCCGGGGAGACGCCTACTCCCGTGGGAGGGAAATCCAGGAATTGTTAATTATAAAATGATTTACATGTCCAAAAAAATAAAATTTGCCAATTGTCTATCCTAGTTGTCCAATGATGCGGTGAAGATAGTGTTGTGATTTGGGTGAACCTCCACTTTAACATGTCTCTCATCACTGTGTCACTAAGGGGCTGCCCTGTGGTAGGGAATTCGTTAATTTGTTCAATAAAGTCTCTGGTGCTGTTTTGATAATTACATGTGTCATTAGGCTCACCTGCATATCTATGAGCGGACGATCTCTTCTGCAACGATTTTTGCGGGCTGTTGATAGGCGATGCGCCCAGTGAGGAGTCTCCACTGGCGTTGTGAGAAGATGGGAGTCTTTGACCGTGTGGTGGATCCGGTCTGTCACCTCCGTTGCGGCGTGGGCTGTACCGTGAGTCCGAGGTCTCTGCGCCATCTTGCGGCCTAGGTGTGCTTGCTGACGGATAAAAATCTGGCCCTTTTCTTTTTTCCTCCTCCCCATAGCTGCCCAGGGAGTCCCAGGAGTGTTACAAGCCTGGATGGTGCCTCGGTTCGCTGGTTTAGTCGCTGGATGGAGCTGGATGTCGACAGGTCACTCTAAGCTCTCTCCTTACACAGCCATCCGCCTCGGCTGCTGGCCACGCCCCTCCAGGAATGTTTATCATGCTTTTATAACTGGCATATATCTGGTCTCCTACACATCCCTTCATGGATCATCTAATCAGTTGCTAGTCAATTGACTGTCATGTGCAAGGCTCCTACACCTTTTGTTACCAGCACAGCAGCTGAACACTGATTCTTTGATATCTGACAGGGATGGGCCGGACACCCCCCTGTTCGGTTCGCACCAGAACCTGCGAACAGACAGAATGTTCGCGCAAACTTTAGAACCCTATTAAATACAATGGACTCGAACGTTCGAAATCTAAAGTGCTAATTATAAAGGCTAATATGCAAGTTATTGTCCTAAAAAGTGTTTGGGGACCTGGGTCCTGCCCCAGGGGACATGTATCAATGCAAAAAAAGGTTTAAAAAATAGACGTTTTTACGGGAGCGGTGATTTTAATAATGCTTAAAATGAAAAAATAAAAGTAAAATATTCCTTTAAATTTCGTACCTGGGGGGTGTGTATGATATGCATGTAAAGTTGCGCATGTTTCCCGTGCTTAGAACTGTCCCTGCACAAAGTGTCATTTTTGAAGGAAAAAAAGTCATTTAAAACTCACTCGCGGCTATTAATGAATTGTCGGCTTTTATCAATACATAGAAAAGTCATTGATAAAAAAAAAAAAAAAAAGCGTGGGGGTTCCCCCAAATTCAATTACCAGGCCCTTTAGGTCTGGAATGGATATTAAGGGGAACCCCGCCGCAAATTTAAAAAAAAATGGCGTGGGGTTCCCCCTAAATATCCATACCAGGCCCTTGAGATCTGGCATGGATTTTAAGGTGAACTCCACCCCAAATTTAAAAAAAAATGGCGTGGAGTCCCCCCAAAAATCCATACCAGAACCTTATCCGAGCACGTAACCTGGCCGGCCGCAGGGGAAGAGGGGGGGACGAGAGAGCGGCCCCCCTCCCTCCTGAACCGTACCAGGCCACATGCCCTCAACATGGGGAGGATGTCCCCATGTTGATGGGGACAAGGGCCTCATCCCCACAACCCTTGCCCGGTGGTTGTAGGGGTCTGCGGGTGGGGGCCTTATCGGAATCTGGAAGACCCCTTTAACAAAGGGGACCCCAGATCCCGGCCCCCCCCATGTGAATTGGTAAGGGGTACATTGTACCCCTACCATTTCACGAAGAAAGCGTAAAAAAATGTAAAAAAAAACACACAAACACCTTGAAAAAGTCCTTTATTAAAAAAAAACAAAAAACATTCCAGCGATGAAATCCAGTGTCCTGCGGCAATCCCGATGTCCAGCGCTGTCCGTCATTGGTTTTGCCTGAGCGGACCTGATGGGGAACTTCCTCCTCAGTGTTTTAAATGTATAGACCCGCCCCTTCTAAAGTTCCCCATCAGGTCCGCTCAGCGGACCAGATGCGGAACATGAGAAGGGGCGGGTCTATACATGTATTACCAAAGTGAGAGAAGTTCCCCATCAGGTCCGCCCCCTCTGTATGTCGGACCCGCCTACGTCATTGGCTTGAGCGGGGAACTTCCTTCACTGTGTAATTTAAATTTACACAATGAAGGAAGTTCTCCGCTCAGGCCAATGACGTAGGCGGGGTCCGACATACCGAGGGTGCGGACCTGATGGGGAACTTCTCTCACTTTGGTAACACATCATTTTTTTAAATTTTTTTACGCTTTCTTCGTGAAATGGTAGGGGTACAATGTACCCCTTACCAATTCACATAGGGGGGGTGGGATCTGGGGGTCCCCTTTGTTAAAAGGGGTCTTCCAGATTCCGATAAGCCCCCCTCCCGCAGACCCCCACAACCACCGGGCAAGGGTTGTGGGGATGAGGCCCTTGTCCCCATCAACATGGGGATATCCTCCCCATGTTGAGGGCATGTGGCCTGGTACGGTTCAGGAGGGAGGGGGGCCACTCTCTCGTCCCCCCCTCTTCCCCTGCGGCCGGCCAGGTTACGTGCTCGGATAAGGGTCTGGTTAAGCATCATTAAAATCACTGCTCCTGAAAAAACGGGCGTTTAAAAAAAAAAATTTTGCATTGATACATGTCCCCTGGGGCAGGACCCGGGTCCCCAAACACTTTTTAGGACAATAACTTGCATATTAGGCTTTATAATTAGCACTTTAGATTTCTCCCATAGACTTTTCGAATTTGCCGCGAACACCCCAATTTGTTCGCTGTTCGGCGAACAGGCGAACAGGCAATGTTCGAGTCGAACATGAGTTCGACTCGAACTCGAAGCTCATCCCTAATATCTGAGCTCCCATTGCAGCAGTTTGGTTTTCCTTTCTGCCATTGACTGACTCCTTTGACTAACTGGTTTTGTGGGTTTGTGTTTTTATGTACAGTATGTAGCCCCATTTGGGCAGGTATGCATCTCTGTCCCACTTAATGCTGGTGCCTCATTCACCCACTGTGGCGTTAAGGTGGAGCTCCGCACTCAGTGCAACAAATGACCCCTGTAAATTAAAGTATAGGGTGGTATTGGGTCGGCTGGGGCGATATAGGGCAGGTTGGGGTAATATGGGGCAGGTTGCGGTGGTATAGTGCAGGCTGGGATGATAAAGGGCAGGCTGGGGTGGCATAGAGCAGGTTGGGGTTGTATAGGGCAGGCTGGGGTGGTATAGAGCAGGTTTGGGTGGTATAGGGCAGTTTGCAGTGGTATATGGCAGGCTGGGTGGCATAGGGCAGGTTGGGGTGATATAGGGCAGGGTGTGGTGGCATAGAGCAGGTTGCGGTGGCATAGGGCAGGTTGGGGTGGTATAGAGCAGTTTGCGGTGGCATAGGGCAGGTTGCGGTGGCATAGGGAGGGCTGGGGTGCTATAGGGCAGTTTGCGGTGGTATAGGGCAGGTTGCGGTGGCATAGGGCAGGTTGGGGTGGTATAGAGCAGTTTGCAATGGCATAGGGCAAGTTGGGGTGGTATAGAGCAGTTTGCGGTGGCATAGGGCAGGTTGCGGTGGCATAGGGCAGGTTGCGGTGGTATAGGGCAGGCTGGAGTGGTATAGGGCAGGTTGCGGTGGCATTATGTGGTGGCATAAGGCAGGTTGCGGTGGCATAGGGCAGGGTGCGGTGGCATAGGGCAGGGTGCGGTGGTATAAGGCAGGTTGGGGTGGCACGCATAGGGCAGGGTGCGGTGGCATAGGGCAAGCTGGGGTGGTATGGTGCCAGGTTAGGACTCTATGTAGTGACATGTGCAGCAGTGCAGTAACTTACAGCATGCCTGGAGATGAAGACACTCTGACTGCTGTGTCCTTGTTTCTTTCTCCTTCAGCTGTGGATCAGCCAAAGTGAACGAGTCTGTGGGAGGAGTGGAGAGGGCAGACACACCCCGAGCTCCGCCCACCAACTCCGGCTGCCTCCGGAGACATTGGAGATGATGGGGAGACGTGACATGCTGTCCGGCGGGCGCGGGCCGCCGCGGCCCACCGGGCATTTGCCTGGTATGCCCTATGGCCAGTCCAGGCCTGCCCATTTGCTATATTAATGTATCACAGATTGGCTCTGAGGAAGAAGGGATCTACCCTCGAAATGTATCAGCCATCTGGAAGGTCCTCCGGCGTGTTGGACACAGTCCTGGTAACCTGGTTGTTTTTTTGTCCATTGTGGACTCTGATATGCTTTTACCATCCACTTGTTTGTGAGTATGTTTCCTTCTTTTTGATTTTAATAAATATTACTTGGGTAATGCGCAAGGTTGGTGCGCCCTCTCCATTCTTTTACAGGGTTCCTGTTAACTATCCCCTGACCCTTGGTGGACAGCAAGGCCTGTGCATTTACTGGGAGCCAAGGGAATTCCAGGCTTCTTCCATTGCCATCGCACTACTGTTGAGCGCAGGAGATTTTTTTGACTGTGATTGCCACCACCCCTCTGCCTGATCCCATCTATCCCTCTGCCTCTGATCCCATCCATCCCTCTGCCTGATCCCGCCACCCCTCTGCCTGATCCCAGCCCTTCCTCTGTCTCTGATCCCAGCAATCCCTTTGCCTCTGATCCCAGCCATCCCTCTGCCTCTGATCCCAGCCACCCCTCTGCCTCTGATCCCAGCCACCCCTCTGCCTCTGATTCCAGCCATCCATCTGCCTCTGATCCCGCCATCCCTCTGCCTGATCCCAGCCATCCCTTTGCCTCTGATCCCAGCCATTCCTCTGCCTCAGATCCCATCCATCCCTCTGGCTTAGATCTCATCCATCCCTCTGCCTCAGATCCCATCCATCCCTCTGCCTCAGATCCCACCATTCCTCTTCCACTGATCCCACCATTCCTCTTCCACTGATCCCACCATTCCTCTTCCACTGATCCCACCATCCCTCTTCCACTAATCCCACCATTCCTCTGCCACTCTGACTGCTTGAATTTTTGGATAAAAAGTTTTTAACCATGCGCACTTGTGTAGTAATCGTGATGCATCGTGAGGCATTGTGGAATCAAATTGAATCAAATTGTGGACATGATAATTGTAATCAAATCGAATCGTGAGACCAGTGAAGATGTGCACCCCTATCCAGCACTCACTGGAGCGTTGGGCTGTGGAGGGGGCGGGAGCGGCTGACTGAGGCTCTCAGCAGCATGTTGAGAGGCTGAACTAGCTGCCGGTCAGGCATTTTGGTGGATCCCAACATCATTGTCAGGATCCCTGCAGAGCCTGGAATGGCTATGTGACATCAGCCGACAGTAGGCTTTAATCTGCTGTCAGCTGAATCTGGGTCGCAGGAGAGCTCAACTAAATGCACTCCTGTGATCCTTAAGAGAAGTATGGCCAAAAGAGCTTTGGCCATACTTCTCCTTTAACACAACTTAAAGAGGAAGTAAACCCTCTTTTTGATTCCCTGAAAAAAAAAACCCTGCAAGAGAAAGGCATAATGAGCTAGTATGCATAGCATACTAGCTCATTATGTGGCACTTACCTGAGATCGAAACCCCCAAAGCACTCCTCGTTTCCCTTCGCCGCCGCCGCCGCCATGTCCCTTCCGAGCGTCTTCCGTGTATTGCCACTCTGGCGCTGTGATTGGCCGGAGCGGCGATGACGTCACTCCCGCGCATGCGCGCGGGACCGGCACAATCCCAGCAATATCCTATTCAAGACCCGGCCCGCTCAGTGCGCCTGCGCCATTGTCTACGGCGCGCATGCGTGCAGTCTTTTCAGCAAATATCTCCTTAACTGTGTAGGTTAAGGAGATATTTCTTGCACATACAGGTAAGCCTTAATCTAGGCTTACCTGTAGGTGCAAGTTGTCAGAGTGGGTTTACTTTAAAGTGGTTGTAAACCCTTTTTGTTGACTTCTACCTATAGGTAAGCCTAGAATAAGGGCTTAACTATAGGTAGTGGAAATATCTCCTAAACGTGTGCTGTTTAGGAGATATTTCACTTGTAGTGTGCCAATATTGTAAATGGCGCATGCGCTGGGAAGAAACAAAACTCTGTGCCGTTTCTTTCCTAGCGTGTGCCGTTACCGAGGGAGAGTCCAGAAATAGTGGCTGGCTATTTGTTCCAAAAACATGGGGGATTTCAAGAGCAAAAAAGTTATGGTAGGACCCAGAGGGAAACAGAGATTGAGTTTTGCCAAGGAAGTTCTTCTTATGGTCCTTTTGGGATCGGGTCATGATAGGAGAAGGAAAGTTGGTCCAGAGCCACCTGATCAGCTGATGAAAGGATTGAAGTGATGAAGGATCACCATCTACCGAGAAAACGATCTCTAGACCTGGGTTCTTTGAAGTCCGTGAGAAAACGTTCTTTATAGAAAAGAGTAAGGCATTCCTTCTCGAGTTGGATGAGCGAAGGGCTTTGAGGAGAAATCCAGTGCCTAAGAATGAGTCTCCTAGCGATGAGAAGGCAAAGCAAAATCCAATCCTTAGAGGAAGAATGATTGGTGGACCCAGAGGAGGTTGATGCAGCAGGGGACAGAGACCAGGGCAGCAGTAGAGGGTCCCAATACCCGAATATTAGGAGTAAAGGGTCTTTAGGCAGTTTCAATAGAGTGGTTTTGAAAACGTAAGATAAGACTTGATCCCAAAATGAGGAAATGTAGGAGCAGGACCAAAACCGGTGAGAGAGAGGAGGTTTAGGTATCTTGCATAAAGGACATGAGGCACCATCCTTATTGGATTTGGGGGAAAGGAATGGGATGTAGGCCCGGTGGGCGATCTTGAGTTAGGTTTCTCTCCAAATTTCGTTGGGTGTCAGTTGAAGAGTTTTTTGCAGCCCAGCCAGGTTCTTGCTCGTTATGTAGGGATCTGGGAAGTCTGCAGCTCAGTTAGCAACAGATGAGGAGGACAAGGACGGGGATGAGTCTCGCAAGAGAGGTTTGTAGTTATCCAAAATCTTGTAATGACCGTTTTGTAATAAGAGTTCAGAAAAGCTGGTTTGAAATATCCGGTGTGCGGCTTTGCAGGCGGTAGACAGGAAACTGATGCATTGGAGAAAGTGAAAAACGTGAGAAGGAGGCAGAGAAAATGCTGAGGATATAGTGGAAAAAGGAAGAGGTTTTCCAGTGGCGCCATCACACAAGGAAGAAAAATTTGACAGACCTCGATCCTGCCAGACCGAGAATGCTTTACATTGAAGACCAGGGAGGAAGCCAGGATTCCCCTGGATCGGTAAATGGTGGGAGATGAAGGGAGATAGCTTGGATGTCTTCCTGATTTCTCTCCAAGCTAGAGCTGTATCTCGTAAAAGGAGATTGTGTTGATATGGGGGGGGACCGTTTTCCATCTGCAGTGTAGGATAGCCACCAATGAGTAGGGGCGAGCCATTTCGGATTCTAGGACGTAGTTAGAGTGTCGGGATGAGTGGGCTATCCAGTCTAGACTGGTCTTAAACAGACATGCTAAATTATACAATCTGATATGAGGTAGACTGATACCCCCGTCACGTCTGGGAAGGTGTAATTTTTTAAAGGCTATCCGATGTCTTTTGCCGTGCCAGATGAAACGCAATATTTTGGAGTTGAGAGATTTGACATCTTTGTGTTTAAAGAGCAAAGGTATGGTTTGCAAAGGATAAAGCAGTCTGGCGAAGCTAATCATTTTGGCAAGGTGGCACCTTCCCAGGAGTGAGAGGGCGAGATCCATCCAGTTAGACAGTTCCTGAAAAAGTTTAGTGAAAAGAGGGGGATAATTGAGGTGGTAAATAGAGGAGGGCAGTCTCCCAATCTTTGTTCCTAGATAAGTAATGTGACATGTGGCGACCTTGAACAGGGAGCGTTTGGCCCATGGGGGTGGGGGGTGCATGCCGATAGGTAGGATTTCACTCTTGGAGTAATTAATACGGAGGCCAGAGCACAGTCGAAAGTCATCAAAGGTGCTTTTAATGGTCAGGATGTCGTCTCGGGGATTGCTCGTGAATATAAGGACGTCGTCTGCGAATAATGAAGTGCGAAGTTCAGTGTCACCTATTTTGATACCTCGTAGGGGGCTATCTGGGATAGATATCTGGAGAGGGGTTCTAATGCTATGTTGAACAGGAGGGGGGAAAGAGGGCAGCCCTGTCTGGTCCCTTTGTGAAGGCGGAAGTTATCTGAGAGAAGTCCTGCCGCAACAAGTCTAGCTGAGGGTGCTGTATACATAGAATTGATAAGGTGGCAAAATGGGCCTGAAAATCCCATTTTAGAGAGTGTAAGAGATAGCCAGTCAAAACTAACATTGTCGAAAGCTTTTTCTGCATCTAGAGTAATGATGGCATAATCCCCCGGGGGGTCCTGTTTGGCTTGTTCGAGGGCCAAGAGTACCTTCCGGATGTTAAGAGTAGCTGTCCCCCCTTTCACAAAGCCCGATTGGGCCGGGTGTATGAGGTGAGGGAGGATGGCAGCTAGCCTGGAGGCCACTATCTTGGATACCATTTTGACATACAGGTTGAGTAGTGAAATGGGCCTGTATGAACCCGGTTCTAGGGGGTCTTTGCCCTTTTTAGAAAGTAGCTTGATGATTGCCTGGTTACCCGTCGGTAGATAGGGGCCACCCGCCCATATGTTTTAGTAAACCGAGTGAAGTATGGGTGCCGTAATATTCGGGAGGGTTTTATAGAATTCACTTGTGAAGCCGCCCGGGCCGGATGCTTTCGACGGGTGGAGATTACGAATGGTGCGGTCTATTTCGTCAAGGGAGATGGGGGCGTTCAAGGTGTCCAGTTGAGTGGGAGAGATAGTCGGTAGATACATTTTTGCAAGAAAGGCATGGGCTAGCTCATGGTCAATAGGATCGGGAGCATAGAGGGCTGTGTAATAGTCTAGCATGGTTTTGTTTATATGCAGTGGGGTAGAATGTACAGATCCAGTGCGATCCCGCAGCAAAGTGATATGTGTCGGACGGAATGTGCCCTTACATAGTCTGGAGAGGAGTTTACCAGCCTTATTGCCATATTTATGTAGAGTGGCATCTAGGTGTGTTCTTTTTGTGAGTTCCAGAGTATCAGCCTAGGTGTCAAAAGCAGTTTTAGCTGCCGATAGTGATGAGCCGAACACCCCCGGGTTCGGTTCGCACTAGAACCCGCGAACGGACCGAAAGTTTGCACGAACTTTAGAACCCTATTAAATACAATGGATGCGAACGTTCGAAATCTAAAGTGCTAATTATAACGACTATTATGCATGTTATTGTCCTAAAAAGGGTTTGGGAACCCGAGTTCTACACCAGGGGACATGTATCAATGGAAAAATAAGTTTTAAAAACAGACGTTTTTCGGGAGCAGTCATTTTAATGATGCATAAGGTGAAAAAAAAAAGTCAAATATTCCTTTAAATATCGTACCTGGGGGGTGTCTTAAGTATGCCTGTGAAGTGCCACGTGTTTCCCGTGTTTAGAACTGTCCCTGCACAAAATGACATTTCTAAAGGAAAAAAAAAAGCCATTTAAAACTGCTTGCGGCTTTAATGTAATGTCTGGTCCCGGTAATATGGATAAAAATCTTTAAGAAAAATGGCATAGCTACCCCATCACCCCCCTCCCCCTACCCCAGCCCATTACCAGCCCCTTTGGGTCTTGTATGGATATTAAGGGGAACCCCGCACACAAAATAAAAAAGGCCCTATATACTCTGAACAGCCGTATACAGGCGGTGCATACAAGACAGGGACTGTAGGTTTGTTCTTATGTAGAATCTGTTTGTAATTTTGAACAGGTACATTGTTTAAGTGTAGCTCCAGCCAAAAAATCTATTTTTAAGCTTTTTGGAAAACATAGGGAAGGGTTATCACCCCTGTAACATTTGCTTTGCTGTCTGTGCAGTGTGCACCTGTTCAGAACAGTTCACCTCACTTTCCGTCCTAATGACAATTTTTCTTTGAAAATTTGTTTTTTTTATTGAAACAAGAATTGGTGATAAAGAATCAGTGGAGAGGAGACACTTTTTTCCCATATTAACTCTTACAGGAGAGAATTTGCCTTCCTAGGGGTAGATTTCCTCTCACTTCCTGTTGTATCCTTCCGTTTGCAAGGAGGAGTCGTTTGTAAGTTGGATGTTTGAAAGTAGGGGCCTGCCGTATATACTCAGCTGAAATTTGCCCCTTACATGTTGGTGTTGCCACAACACTGTGAGCCCTCACAGTTACTCTTGGTGGGCGCATGAATGGGCCCTGCTGTGAATTATTAGATCAAGAATTGTAATTGCATGCCCCTGTTGAACAGGGGCTGAAAAATTGGGCCTTTGGTGGTGGTGGCGGTGTTGACACAACACTGTAAGGCCTCACAGTTAGTCTTGGTGGGCGCAGGAATGGGCCCTGCTGTGAATTATTAGATCAAGAATTGTAATTACATGCCCCTGTTAAACAGGGGCAGAAAAATTGAGCCTTAGGCACTGGTGCCACAACACTGCAACCCCTCACAGATACTGTACTTGGAGCACAGCAATGAGCCCTGTTGCAAAGTATTGCATCAAAAATTGTAATTACACGCTCCTGTTAAACAGGGGCTGAAAAATTGGGCCTTAGCCACTGGTGCTGGTGCCACGACACTGCAACCACTCCCAGATACTCTAGTTGGGGTGCAGGAATGAGCCCTGCTGCAAAGCATTGCATAAAAAATTGTAATAACACACCCCTGTTAAACAGGGGCTGAAAAATTGGGCCTTAGCCACTGGTAGCGGCACCCAGAAACAAAAATGTTTCTCCAAGCTATCATCATCAATCGGATCATTGAGGAGGAGGAGGATAGTCAGTCAACATAACAGGACAGTCTCTCAGCATCAGCATCAGTCTTGAAGGGATGTGACATTTGAAAATAAATTAGTCTGTTATATCAGCTTCAGGTGTTTGGTAGCTGGTGGTGATCCAAGACTGGTTCATCTTTATGAAGGTCAGTCGATCAACAGAGTCGGTGGACAGGCACACCCTGTGATCCGTGACAAATCCTCCAGCAGCACTGAATGTGCGTTCTGAAAGAACGCTGGATGCAGGACAGGCCAATAGCTCAATTCCATACTGTGCAAGCTCTGGCCAGTGATCCATCCTCAAGACCCAGTAAGCCAGAGGATTTTCAGTGGGGAAGGTGTCCAAGTCTAACCTTGCCCCTAGGTATTCTTGCACCAGGTATATCAGACGCTGGCGATGGTTGCTGGAACCGATCATACCTTGGGGCTGCGGACTAAAGAATTGTCTGAACGCTTCGGTCAGATGGCCACCTTCCCCACCGCTCCTTCTTTGACTGACCGAAGCCTCAGCAACTCGTTGCCTAGGACCAGGAGTTTGTAACCTCCCAGTCTCTGGGAACGCGTTGCACAGATCTTTCTGCAAGGCCTCCCGGAGTTGTCTCATCCTCTGCTCCCTCTGCGACGGTAAGATAAGGTCCGCAACCTTACCCTTGTACCATGGATCAAGGAGAGTGGCCAGCCAGTAATGGTCCCTCTCCTTGATCCGAAGAATACGAGAATCCTTCCGCAGACTTTGCAGGATCAGGGAGGCCATGCAGCGTAGGTTAGCTGAGGCATTCAATCCGGAGTCCTCTGGGTCACTAAGGACGACATGATCCGCAGCCACCTCCTCCCAGCCACGTACAAGTCCACTGGTTTCTTGGGACTGTAAATCATCCCTAAAAGACTGCTGCTGATGATGCTGAGTGCCAGGCTCCACCTCCATGCTGACACAATCCTCCTCCTCCTCCTCCTCTTCTTCCTGTGTGATGGGTGGGACAGAAGGAACACTGTCTGGGTAAAGGGGGCCTTAAGAGGCAAGGAAGTCCTCCTCTTCCTGCCTCTGTTCTGCTTCAAGTGCCCTGTCCATTATTCCACGCAGCGTATGTTCCAACAGGTGGACAAGAGGTACAGTGTCACTTATGCATGCACTGTCACTGCTCACCATCCTCGTGGCCTCCTCAAATGGTGCCAGGACAGTGCATGCATCCCTGATCATGCCCCACTGGCGTGGTGAAAAAAACCCGAGCTCCCCTGACCCTGTCCTGGTGCCGTAGTCGCACAGGTACTCATTGATGGCCCTCTGCTGCGTGTGCAGCCACTGCAGCATGGCCAACGTTGAGTTCCACCTGGTGGGCATGTCACATATAAGGCGGTTCTTGGGCAGGTTCAACTCCTTTTGCAGCTCAGCCAGGCGAGCACTGGCATTATAAGATCTGCGAAAATGCACACAGACTTTCCTGGCCTGCCTCAGGACATCCTGTAAGCCTGGGTACCTGCCCAAAAACCGCTGCACCACCAGGTTAAGGACGTGAGCCACACAGGGCACATGGGTCAGTTGTCCCTGTCGGAGAGCGGAGAGGAGGTTGGTGCCATTGTCGCAAACTACCATTCCTGGCTTAAGCTGGCGTGGCGTCAACCACCTCTCGGCCTGCCCCTGCAGAGCAGACAGAACCTCTGCCCCAGTGTGGCTCCTGTCCCCCAAACACACCAGCGCAAGCACGGCATGGCATCTTTTTGCCTGCGTACTTGAGTAGCCCCTTGAACGCCTACGGAGCACCGCTGGTTCCGAGGACAAAGCACAGGAAGAGGCCACGGAGGAAGAAGAAGAGGAGGGGGTGGAGGACAGAGGTGTGTCACAACCAGTAGTAGCATTTTGGAGGCGTGGCGGTGGAACAACTTCCAACACTACTGCACCTTGTCCTGCATCCTTCCCAGCTGCCAAAAGAGTGACCCAATGGGCCGTGAAAGAAAGGTAACGTCCCTGTCCATGCCTGCTGGACCATGAGTCAGCGGTAATATGCACCTTACCGCTGACCGCCCTGTCCAGCGAGGCCAAGACATTGCCTTCCACATGCCGGTAGAGAGCCGGAATCGCCTTCCGTGAGAAAAAGTGGCGTTTGGGAACCTGCCACTGAGAAACCGCACATTGCACAAACTCACGGAAGGGGGCCGAGTCTACCAACTGAAAAGGCAGCAGTTGAAATGCTAGCAATTTAGCCAAGCTAGCATTCAACCGCTGGGCATGTGGATGGCTGGGAGTGAACTTCTTTCGACGGTCCAGCAGCTGGGGCAGGGAAATTTGCCTGCTAGAATCGGACGTTGGTGTACTGCTAGCAGAGTGCCCGCAAGTACTTGGCTGTGACACACCTAATTCTACACCTTCATTCCTCTCAGAGCAGGTTTCAGAGAGGACTGAAGGTATAGTGGGGTTGGAGATCCCAGCTGATGCGGTGCAAGAAGAGGTCAGCTTTGTTCTATGGTGTGGGTCTTTAAGGTAGGCTTGCCAACGAGCTGCATGGCAGGTCAACATATGTCTGGTCAAGCATGTGGTGCCAAAGCGGGTGATGTTTTGGCCACGCGATATACGCTTGAGACATATGTTGCAAACAGCAGCTGTGCGATCTGATGCACTCGACTCAAAAAAGGCCCACACCAAAGAACTTTTTGAATAACGGGCAGAGGAAAGCGCCCTGCACAGGCGGAGCTCTGCGGTGTGATTCCGTCGGTGTGCTGCCCTTACGCTGGCCCCCGAGGGCATCCTGCCTCGTTGGAGATGTGCCTCCTCCTCATCCTCCTCCTCCTCCTCCTCCTCTCTCCTATTAGGCACCCACGTGGAGTCAGTGACCTCATCATCCCCTCCCTCCTCATCACTGGAGCCAATCTGGCAGTATGCTGCAGCTGCTGGAACATGACTGCCAGATTGGTGTCCTTCTTGAGCATCCCCTCTCTCTGCTCTCACGCTACTGCCTTCCTCTAGCTGGGTATCATCATCAGACCCTTCGAAACGCTGGGCATCCTCCTGGAGCATGTACCCAACACTGTGCTCAAACAGTTCGGGGGACTCCTCAGGAGGACATGGTTGGTCTAGGGAAGGAGTGACTGATGATGACATTGATACGAGGGAAGAGGACGCTTTGGCAGATGCTTTGCCAGTACCCTGAGCCTGGGTGAGAGAGGATGAGGAGGATGAGGAGGGCTTGGTCATCTACTCTACCAAGTCTTCGGCATGATGCGGCTCAACACGTCCAGCTGCCGAAAAGAAGGACAAGCGTGTCCCATGGCCAGGTGCTGATGGCAATGCACCGCGTCCACGACCAGCACTGTTGTCTCTAGACACAGAGCCTGCTTGCCCTCTTTTTTTGGCTCCTGACTGTCTGCCTCTCCTTGTTTGCCTTCCAGACATTCTAATGGCCTGCAGGGAAATGGGAAAAGCAGCAATACAGGCTAAGTTAAGGTGTAATATGGTCAGGAGGCACACTCCGCCCACTGTAAGTGCCACAAAATCCTGTTGGTGTAACACACCAGGAAAAAGCAGCAATACAGGCTAAGTTAAGGTGTAATATGGTCAGGAGGCACACTCCGCCCGCTGTAAGTGCCGCAAAATCCTTTTTATGTAACACACCAGGAAAAAGCAGCAATACAGGCTAAGTTAAGGTGTAATATGGTCAGGAGGCACACTCCGCCCGCTGTAAGTGCCGCAAAATCCTGTTTGTGTAACACACCAGGAAAAAGCAGCAATACAGGCTAAGTTAAGGTGTAATATGGTCAGGAGGCACACTCCGCCCGCTGTAAGTGCCGCAAAATCCTTTTTGTGTAACACACCAGGAAAAAGCAGCAATACAGGCTAAGTTAAGGTGTAATATGGTCAGGAGGCACACTCACTCCGCCCGCTGTAAGTGCCGCAAAATCCTGTTTGTGTAACACACCAGGAAAAAGCAGCAATACAGGCTAAGTTAAGGTGTAATATGGTCAGGAGGCACACTCCGCCCGCTGTAAGTGCCGCAAAATCCTGTTTGTGTAACACACCAGGAAAAAGCAGCAATACAGGCTAAGTTAAGGTGTAATATGGTCAGGAGGCACACTCCGCCCGCTGTAAGTGCCGCAAAATCCTGTTGGTGTAACACACCAGGAAAAAGCAGCAATACAGGCTAAGTTAAGGTGTAATATGGTCAGGAGGCACACTCCGCCCGCTGTAAGTGCCGCAAAATCCTGTTTGTGTAACACACCAGGAAAAAGCAGCAATACAGGCTAAGTTAAGGTGTAATATGGTCAGGAGTAGTGATGAGCCGAACACCCCCGGGTTCGGTTCGCACCAGAACCCGCGAACGGACCGAAAGTTCGTACGAACATTAGAACCCTATTAAATACAATGGATGCGAACGTTCGAATTCTAAAGTGCTAATTATAACAACTATTATGCATGTTATTGTCCTAAAAAGGGTTTGGGAACCCGGGTTCTGCACCAGGGGACATGTATCAATGCAAAAAGAAGTTTTAAAAACGGTCGTTTTTCGGGAGCAGTCATTTTAATGATGCATAAAGTGAAAAAAAAAAAGTCAAATATTCCTTTAAATATCGTACCTGGGGGGTGTCTAAAGTATGCCTGTGAAGTGTCACGTGTTTCCCGTGTTTAGAACTGTCCCTGCACAAAATGACACTTCTAAAGGAAAAAAAAGCCATTTAAAACTGCTTGCGGCTTTAATGTAATGTCTGGTCCCGGTAATATGGATGAAAATCTTTAAGAAAAATGGCATAGCTACCCCATGACCCCCCCCCCCCCCTACCCCAGCCCATTACCAGCCCCTTTGGGTCTTGTATGGATATTAAGGGGAACCCCGCACATAAAATAAAAAAGGCCCTATATACTCTGAACAGCCGTATACAGGCGGTGCATACAAGACAGGGACTGTAGGTTTGTTCTTATGTAGAATCTGTTTGTAATTTTGAACAGGTACATTGTTGAAGTGTAGCTCCAGCCCAAAAATCTATTTTTAAACTTTTTGGAAAACATAGGTAAGGGTTATCACCCCTGTAACATTTGTTTTGCTGTCTGTGCCCCTGTTCAGAACATTTCACCTCACTTTCCGTCCCAATGTCAACTGTTTTTGAAATGTGGTGTTTTTCTTGAAACAAGGATTGCTGATAAAGCATCAGTACAGAGGAGACACCTTTCTCCCATATTTATTCTTACAGGAGAGAATTTTCCTTCCTAGGGGTAGATTTCCTCTCACTTCCTGTTGTCTTCTTGCGTTTGCAAGTAGGAGTCGTTTGTAAGTTGGATGTTTGAAAGTAGGGACCTGCCGTATATACTCTGCAGAAATAGGCCCCTTAGTTGTTGGTGTTGGCACAACACTGTAAGCACTCACAGTTACTCTTGGTTGGTGTTGGAACGCCCTGCTGTCAACTATTATATCAGGAATTTTAATTACATATAATTGTTGAACAGTGGTAGTAAAAATTGGGGCTTTGATGGTGGTGCTGGTGCCACAACACTGTAAGCCCTGACAGTTACTCTTGGTGGGTGCAGCAATGGGCCCTGCTGTGAATTATTAGATCAAGAATTGTAATTGCATGCCCCTGTTGAACAGGGGCTGAAAAATTGGGCCTTTCGTGGTGGTGGTGGTGGTGTTGCCACAACACTGTAAGCCCTCAGAGTTACTCTTGGTGGGTGCAGGAATGGGCCCTGCTGTGAATTATTAGATCAAGAATTGTAATTACATGCCCCTTTTGAACAGGGGCTGAAAAATTGGGCCTTTCGTGGTGGTGGTGGTGGTGGCGTTGCCACAACACTGTAAGCCCTCAGAGTTACTCTTGGTGGGTGCAGCAATGGGCCCTGCTGTGAATTATTAGATCAAGAATTGTAATTACATGCCCCTTTTGAACAGGGGCTGAAAAATTGGGCCTTTCGTGGTGGTGGTGGTGGTGGCGTTGCCACAACACTGTAAGCCCTCAGAGTTACTCTTGGTGGGTGCAGCAATGGGCCCTGCTGTGAATTATTAGATCAAGAATTGTAATTACATGCCCCTTTTGAACAGGGGCTGAAAAATTGGGCCTTTCGTGGTGGTGGTGGTGGTGGCGTTGCCACAACACTGTAAGCCCTCAGAGTTACTCTTGGTGGGTGCAGCAATGGGCCCTGCTGTGAATTATTAGATCAAGAATTGTAATTACATGCCCCTTTTGAACAGGGGCTGAAAAATTGGGCCTTTCGTGGTGGTGGTGGTGGTGGCGTTGCCACAACACTGTAAGCCCTCAGAGTTACTCTTGGTGGGTGCAGCAATGGGCCCTGCTGTGAATTATTAGATCAAGAATTGTAATTACATGCCCCTTTTGAACAGGGGCTAAAAAATTGGGCCTTTCGTGGTGGTGGTGGTGGTGGCGTTGCCACAACACTGTAAGCCCTCAGAGTTACTCTTGGTGGGTGCAGCAATGGGCCCTGCTGTGAATTATTAGATCAAGAATTGTAATTACATGCCCCTTTTGAACAGGGGCTGAAAAATTGGGCCTTTCGTGGTGGTGGTGGTGGTGGCGTTGCCACAACACTGTAAGCCCTCAGAGTTACTCTTGGTGGGTGCAGCAATGGGCCCTGCTGTGAATTATTACATCAATAATTGTAATTGCATGCCCCTGTTGAACAGGGGCTGAAAAATTGGGCCTTTCGTGGTGGTGGTGGTGGTGGCGTTGCCACAACACTGTAAGCCCTCAGAGTTACTCTTGGTGGGTGCAGCAATGGGCCCTGCTGTGAATTATTAGATCAAGAATTGTAATTACATGCCCCTTTTGAACAGGGGCTGAAAAATTGGGCCTTTCGTGGTGGTGGTGGTGGTGGCGTTGCCACAACACTGTAAGCCCTCAGAGTTACTCTTGGTGGGTGCAGCAATGGGCCCTGCTGTGAATTATTACATCAAGAATTGTAATTGCATGCCCCTGTTGAACAGGGGCTGAAAAATTGGGCCTTAGGCACTGGTGGCACAACACTACAACCCCTCACAGATACTGTACTTGGAGCACAGCAATGAGCCCTGTTGCAAAGTATTGCTTCAAAAATTGTAATGACACGCCCCTGTTAAACAGGGGCTGAAAAATTGGGCCTTAGGCACTGGTGTCACAACACTACAACCCCTCACAGATACTGTACTTGGAGCACAGCAATGAGCCCTGTTGCAAAGTATTGCTTCAAAAATTGTAATGACACGCCCCTGTTAAACAGGGGCTGAAAAATTGGGCCTTAGGCACTGGTGCCACAACACTCCAACCCCTCACAGATACTGTACTTGGAGCACAGCAATGAGCCCTATGGCAAATTATTGCTAAAAAAATTGTAATTACACGCCCCTGTAAAACAGGGGCTGAAAAATTGGGCCTTAGCCACTGGTGGCGGCACCCATAAACAAAAATGATCTTCCAAGCTATCATCATCAATCGTATCATTGAGGACTCGGAGGAGGAGGATAGCCAGTCAACATAACAGCACAGGCACTCAGCATCAGCATCAGTCTTGAAGGGATGTGACATGTTAAAATCAATTAGTCTGTTATATCAGCATCAGGTGTGTGGTAGCTGGTGGTGATCCAAGACTGGTTCATCTTGATGAAAGTCAGTCGATCAACCGAGTCGGTGGACAGGCGCACCCTGTGATCCGTGACAAATCCTCCAGCAGCACTGAATGTGCGTTCCGAAAGAACGCTGGATGCAGGACAGGCCAGTAGCTCAATTGCATACTGTGCAAGCTCTGGCCAGTGATCCATCCTCAAGACCCAGTAAGCCAGAGGATTTTCGGTGGGGAAGGTGTCCAAGTCTGACCTTGCCCCTAGATATTCCTGCACCATGTTTATCAGACGCTGGCGATGGTTGCTGGAACCGATCATACTTTGGGGCTGCGGACTAAAGAATTGTCTGAACGCATCGGTCAGACGGCCACCTTCCCCACCGCTCCTTCTTTGACTGGCCGAAGCCTCAGCAACTCATTGTCCAGGACCAGGAGTTTGTAACCTCCCAGTCTCTGGGAACGCGTTGCACAGACCTTTCTGCAAGGCCTCCCGGAGTTGTCTCATCCTCTGATCCCTCTGTGACGGTAACATAAGGTCCGCAACCTTACCCTTGTACCGTCGATCAAGGAGAGTGGCCAGCCAGTAATGGTCCCTCTCCTTGATCCGAAGAATACGAGGATCCTTCCGCAGACTTTGCAGGATCAGGGAGGCCATGCAGCGTAGGTTTGCTGAGGCATTCGCTCCGGAGTCCTCTGGGTCACTAAGGACGACATGATCCGCAGTCACCTCCTCCCAGCCACGTACAAGTCCACTGGTTTCTTGGGACTGTAAATCATCCCTAAAAGACTGCTGCTGATGATGCTGAGTGCCAGCCTCCACCTCCATGCTGACACAATCCTCCTCCTCCTCCTCCTCCTCCTCCTCCTCTTCCTGTGCGATGGGTGGGACAGAAGGAACACTGTCTGGGTAAAGGGGGCCTTGAGAGGCAAGGAAGTCCTCCTCTTCCTGCCTCTGTTCTGCCTCAAGTGCCCTGTCCATTATTCCACGCAGCGTGTGCTCCAACAGGTGGACAAGAGGTACAGTGTCACTGATGCATGCACTGTCACTGCTCACCATCCTCGTGGCCTCCTCAAATGGTGCCAGGACAGTGCATGCATCCCTGATCATGACCCACTGGCGTGGAGAAAAAAAAACAAGCTCCCCTGACCCTGTCCTGGTGCCGTAGTCGCACAGGTACTCATTGATGGCCCTCTGCTGCGTGTGCAGCCGCTGCAGCATGGCCAACGTTGAGTTCCACCTGGTGGGCATGTCACATATAAGGCGGTTCTTGGGCAGGTTCAACTCCTTTTGCAGCTCAGCCAGGCGAGCACTGGCATTATAAGATCTGCGGAAATGCACACAGACTTTCCTGGCCTGCCTCAGGACATCCTGTAAGCCCGGGTACCTGCCCAAGAACCGCTGCACCACCAGGTTAAGGACGTGAGCCACACAGGGCACATGGGTCAGTTGTCCCTGTCGAAGGGCGGAGAGGAGGTTGGTGCCATTGTCGCAAACCACCATTCCTGGCTTAAGCTGGCGTGGCGTCAACCACCTCTCGGCCTGGCCCTGCAGAGCAGACAGGACCTCTGCCCCAGTGTGGCTTCTGTCCCCCAAACACACCAGCGCAAGCACGGCATGGCATCTTTTTGCCTGCGTACTTGCGTAGCCCCGTGAACGGCTACGGAGCACCGCTGGTTCATAGGACAAACCACAGGAAGAGGCCATGGAGGAAGAAGAAGAGGAGGGGGTGGAGGAGAGAGGTGTGTCACAACCAGTAGTAGCATTTTGGAGGCGTGGCGGTGGGACAACCTCCAACACTACTGCACCTTGTCCTGCATCCTTCCCAGCTGCCAAAAGAGTGACCCAATGGGCCGTGAAAGAAAGGTAACGTCCCTGTCCATGCCTGCTGGACCATGAGTCAGCGGTAATATGCACCTTACCGCTGACCGCCCTGTCCAGCGAGGCCAAGACATTGCCTTCCACATGCCGGTAGAGAGCCGGAATAGCCTTCCGTGAGAAAAAGTGGCGTTTGGGAACCTGCCACTGAGGAACCGCACATTGCACAAACTCACGGAAGGGGGCCGAGTCTACCAACTGAAAAGGCAGCAGTTGAAGCGCTAGCAATTTAGCCAAGCTAGCATTCAACCGCTGGGCATGTGGATGGCTGGGAGTGAACTTCTTTCGACGGTCCAGCAGCTGGGGCAGGGAAATTTGCCTGCTAGAATCGGACGTTGGTGTACTGCTAGCAGAGTGGCCGCAAGTACTTGGCTGTGACACACCTAATTCTACACCTTCATTCCTCTCAGTGCATGTTTCAGAGAGGACTGAAGTTATAGTGGGGTTGGAGATCCCAGCTGATGCGGTGCAAGGAGAGGTCCGCTTTGTTCTTTGGTGTGGGTCTTTGAGGTAGGCTTGCCAACGAGCTGCATGGCAGGTCAACATATGTCTGGTCAGGCATGTG
This sequence comes from Rana muscosa, assembly GCA_029206835.1. Taxonomy (NCBI): domain Eukaryota; kingdom Metazoa; phylum Chordata; class Amphibia; order Anura; family Ranidae; genus Rana; species Rana muscosa. The sequence goes on along the minus strand of CM055122.1, from coordinate 82,105,436 downwards.
GTACCCAAGCGGCTGATGTTTTGGCCACGCGATATACGCTTGAGACATATGTTGTAAAAAGCAGCTGTGCGATCTGATGCACTAGCCTCAAAAAAGGCCCACACCAAGGAACTTTTTGAATGACGGGCAGAGGCAGCGCCCTGCACAGGCGGAGCTCTGCGGTGTGATTCCGTCGGTGTACTGCCCTTACGCTGGCCACCAAAGGGCATCCTGCCTCGTTGGAGATGTGCCTCCTCCTCATCCTCCTCCTCCTCCTCTCTCCTATTAGGCACCCACGTGGAGTCAGTGACCTCATCATCCCCTCCCTCCTCATCACTGGAGCCAATCTGGCAGTATGCTGCAGCTGCTGGAACATGACTGCCAGATTGGTGTCCTTCTTGAGCATCCCCTCTGTCTGCTCTCACCCTACTGCCTTCCTGTAGCTGGGTTTCATCATCAGACCCTTCGAAACGCTGGGCATCCTCCTGGAGCATGTACCCAACACTGTGCTCAAACAGTTCGGGGGACTCCTCAGGAGGAGGACATGGTGGGTCTAGGGAAGGAGTGACTGATGATGAGTCTGACATTGATACCAGGGAAGAGGACGCTTTGGCAGCTGCTTTGCCAGTACCCTGAGCCTGGGTGAGAGAGGATGAGGAGGAGGAGGAGGGCTTGGTCATCCACTCTACCAAGTCTTCGGCATGATGTGGCTCAACATGTCCAGCTGCCGAAAAGAAGGACAAGCGTGTCCCATGGCCATGTGCTGATGACAATGCACCGCGTCCACGACCAGCACTGTTGCCCCCAGACACAGAGCCTGCTTGCCCTCTTTTATTGCCTCCTGACTGTCTGCCTCTCCTTGTTTGCCTTCCAGACATTCTAATAGATGGCCTGCAGGGAGATGGGAAAAAAGCAATAAGGGCTACCTTCAGGTGTCCTTCTCTGTCCCTTTACTTAAGGATTTCTAAATATGGTTGAGGATGATTGCTTTTGCACAGAATAGCACAACGACAATTTCCCTGACTGTCCAAAAAACAAGGATTTCAAAGATGGTTGATGAGGAATGCTTTAGCACACTATAGCACAAGGAGAATTCCCCTCACTTTCCTTCTTTGTCCCTAGAAACAAGGACTCGCACAGTGAAAGAAACTGACACTCTCCCTACCTAGAGTTTTCTGTCCCTAGAAAAAATGTTTTTTTAAAGCACACTATAGCACAAGGAGAATTCACTCACTGTCCTTCCCTGTCCCTAGAAACAAGGACTTGCACAGTGAAAGAAACTGACACTCTCCCTACCTAGAGTTTTCTGTCCCTAGAAAAAATGTTTTTTTAAAGCACACTATAGCACAAGGAGAATTCACTCACTGTCCTTCCCTGTCCCTAGAAACAAGGACTTGCACAGTGAAAGAAACTGACACTCTCCCTACCTAGAGTTTTCTGTCCCTAGAAAAAATGTTTTTTTAAAGCACACTATAGCACAAGGAGAATTCACTCACTGTCCTTCCCTGTCCCTAGAAACAAGGACTTGCACAGTGAAAGAAACTGACACTCTCCCTACCTAGAGTTTTCTGTCCCTAGAAAAAATGTTTTTTTAAAGCACACTATAGCACAAGGAGAATTCACTCACTGTCCTTCCCTGTCCCTAGAAACAAGGACTTGCACAGTGAAAGAAACTGACACTCTCCCTACCTAGAGTTTTCTGTCCCTAGAAAAAATGTTTTTTTAAAGCACACTATAGCACAAGGAGAATTCACTCACTGTCCTTCCCTGTCCCTAGAAACAAGGACTTGCACAGTGAAAGAAACTGACACTCTCCCTACCTAGAGTTTTCTGTCCCTAGAAAAAATGTTTTTTTAAAGCACACTATAGCACAAGGAGATATCACTCACTGTCCTTCCCTGTCCCTAGAAACAAGGACTTGCACAGTGAAAGAAACTGACACTCTCCCTACCTAGAGTTTTCTGTCCCTAGAAAAAATGTTTTTTTAAAGCACACTATAGCACAAGGAGAATTCACTCACTGTCCTTCCCTGTCCCTAGAAACAAGGACTTGCACAGTGAAAGAAACTGACACTCTCCCTACCTAGAGTTTTCTGTCCCTAGAAAAAATGTTTTTTTAAAGCACACTATAGCACAAGGAGAATTCACTCACTGTCCTTCCCTGTCCCTAGAAACAAGGACTTGCACAGTGAAAGAAACTGACACTCTCCCTACCTAGAGTTTTCTGTCCCTAGAAAAAATGTTTTTTTAAAGCACACTATAGCACAAGGAGAATTCACTCACTGTCCTTCCCTGTCCCTAGAAACAAGGACTTGCACAGTGAAAGAAACTGACACTCTCCCTACCTAGAGTTTTCTGTCCCTAGAAAAAATGTTTTTTTAAAGCACACTATAGCACAAGGAGAATTCACTCACTGTCCTTCCCTGTCCCTAGAAACAAGGACTTGCACAGTGAAAGAAACTGACACTCTCCCTACCTAGAGTTTTCTGTCCCTAGAAAAAATGTTTTTTTAAAGCACACTATAGCACAAGGAGAATTCACTCACTGTCCTTCCCTGTCCCTAGAAACAAGGACTTGCACAGTGAAAGAAACTGACACTCTCCCTACCTAGAGTATTCTGTCCCTAGAAAAAATGTTTTTTTAAAGCACACTATAGCACAAGGAGAATTCACTCACTGTCCTTCCCTGTCCCTAGAAACAAGGACTTGCACAGTGAAAGAAACTGACACTCTCCCTACCTAGAGTTTTCTGTCCCTAGAAAAAATGTTTTTTTAAAGCACACTATAGCACAAGGAGAATTCACTCACTGTCCTTCCCTGTCCCTAGAAACAAGGACTTGCACAGTGAAAGAAACTGACACTCTCCCTACCTAGAGTTTTCTGTCCCTAGAAAAAATGTTTTTTTAAAGCACACTATAGCACAAGGAGAATTCACTCACTGTCCTTCCCTGTCCCTAGAAACAAGGACTTGCACAGTGAAAGAAACTGACACTCTCCCTACCTAGAGTTTTCTGTCCCTAGAAAAAATGTTTTTTTAAAGCACACTATAGCACAAGGAGAATTCACTCACTGTCCTTCCCTGTCCCTAGAAACAAGGACTTGCACAGTGAAAGAAACTGACACTCTCCCTACCTAGAGTTTTCTGTCCCTAGAAAAAATGTTTTTTTAAAGCACACTATAGCACAAGGAGAATTCACTCACTGTCCTTCCCTGTCCCTAGAAACAAGGACTTGCACAGTGAAAGAAACTGACACTCTCCCTACCTAGAGTTTTCTGTCCCTAGAAAAAATGTTTTTTTAAAGCACACTATAGCACAAGGAGAATTCACTCACTGTCCTTCCCTGTCCCTAGAAACAAGGACTTGCACAGTGAAAGAAACTGACACTCTCCCTACCTAGAGTATTCTGTCCCTAGAAAAAATGTTTTTTTAAAGCACACTATAGCACAAGGAGAATTCACTCACTGTCCTTCCCTGTCCCTAGAAACAAGGACTTGCACAGTGAAAGAAACTGACACTCTCCCTACCTAGAGTTTTCTGTCCCTAGAAAAAATGTTTTTTTAAAGCACACTATAGCACAAGGAGAATTCACTCACTGTCCTTCCCTGTCCCTAGAAACAAGGACTTGCACAGTGAAAGAAACTGACACTCTCCCTACCTAGAGTTTTCTGTCCCTAGAAAAAATGTTTTTTTAAAGCACACTATACCACAAGGAGAATTCACTCACTGTCCTTCCCTGTCCCTAGAAACAAGGACTTGCACAGTGAAAGAAACTGACACTCTCCCTACCTAGAGTTTTCTGTCCCTAGAAAAAATGTTTTTTTAAAGCACACTATAGCACAAGGAGAATTCACTCACTGTCCTTCCCTGTCCCTAGAAACAAGGACTTGCACAGTGAAAGAAACTGACACTCTCCCTACCTAGAGTTTTCTGTCCCTAGAAAAAATGTTTTTTTAAAGCACACTATAGCACAAGGAGAATTCACTCACTGTCCTTCCCTGTCCCTAGAAACAAGGACTTGCACAGTGAAAGAAACTGACACGCTCCCTACCTAGAGTTTTCTGTCCCTAGAAAAAATGTTTTTTTAAAGCACACTATAGCACAAGGAGAATTCACTCACTGTCCTTCCCTGTCCCTAGAAACAAGGACTTGCACAGTGAAAGAAACTGACACTCTCCCTACCTAGAGTTTTCTGTCCCTAGAAAAAATGTTTTTTTAAAGCACACTATAGCACAAGGAGAATTCACTCACTGTCCTTCCCTGTCCCTAGAAACAAGGACTTGCACAGTGAAAGAAACTGACACTCTCCCTACCTAGAGTTTTCTGTCCCTAGAAAAAATGTTTTTTTAAAGCACACTATAGCACAAGGAGAATTCACTCACTGTCCTTCCCTGTCCCTAGAAACAAGGACTCGAACAGTAAAACACACTGACACTCTCCCTACCTATCCTTCTCTTTCCCTAAACTAAAGGAATCCAGGTTAAGCAAGAAAGAAATAAATGTCACTGTCCCTGCCTATGCTGCTCTTTCCCTGCTCCGGAACACACTACACTAGGCCGCCGTGCTGGCGGCCTTTTATAGTGTGGGGCGTGTACTAAACACCCTCAGCAATAATTGGCCACAGGCATCCTGCCTGTGGCCAATCATTGCTCTCCTCGCTGCCGGCGCTGTGATTGGCCAAACATGCGGGGTCACAGTGCATGCTTGGCCAATCACAGCGCCTGGATGACACTGCGATGGCGTAGTGCATTGTGGGCCGTTCGCGTCACTCGAATTTGGCGCGAACGGCCCAAATCGTTCGATCTTCGTCGAACGATCGAACAGCCGATGTTCGAGTCGAACGTATGTTCGACTCGAACACGAAGCTCATCCCTAGTCAGGAGGCACACTCCGCCCTGCACAGGCGGAGCTCTGCGGTGTGATTCCGTCGGTGTGCTGCCCTTACGCTGGCCCCCCGGGGGCATCCTGCCTCGTTGGAGATGTGCCTCCTCCTCATCCTCCTCCTCCTCCTCCTCCTCTCTCCTATTAGGCACCCACGTGGAGTCAGTGACCTCATCATCCCCTCCCTCCTCATCACTGGAGCCAATCTGGCAGTATGCTGCAGCTGCTGGAACATGACTGCCAGATTGGTGTCCTTCTTGAGCATCCCCTCTCTCTGCTCTCACGCTACTGCCTTCCTCTAGCTGGGTATCATCATCAGACCCTTCGAAATGCTGGGCATCCTCCTGGAGCATGTACACAACACTGTGCTCAAACAGTTCGGGGGACTCCTCAGGAGGACATGGTTGGTCTAGGGAAGGAGTGACTGATGATGACATTGATACGAGGGAAGAGGACGCTTTGGCAGCTGCTTTGCCAGTACCCTGAGCCTGGGTGAGAGAGGATAAGGAGGATGAAGAGGGCTTGGTCATCCACTCTACCAAGTCTTCGGCATGATGCGGCTCAACACGTCCAGCTGCGGAAAAGAAGGACAAGCGTGTCCCATGGCCACGTGCTGATGGCGATGCACCGCGTCCATGACCAGCACTGTTGTCTCTAGACACAGAGCCTGCTTGCCCTCTTTTTTTGGCTCCTGACTGTCTGCCTCTCCTTGTTTGCCTTCCAGACATTCTAATGGCCTGCAGGGAAATTGGAAAAGCAGCAATACAGGCTAAGTTAAGGTGTAATATGGTCAGGAGGCACACTCCGCCCGCTGTAAGTGCCGCAAAATCCTGTTGGTGTAACACACCAGGAAAAAGCAGCAATACAGGCTAAGTTAAGGTGTAATATGGTCAGGAGGCACACTCCACCCGCTGTAAGTGCCGCAAAATCCTGTTTGTGTAACACACCAGGAAAAAGCAGCAATACAGGCTAAGTTAAGGTGTAATATGGTCAGGAGGCACACTCCGCCTGCTGTAAGTGCCGCAAAATCCTTTTTGTGTAACACACCAGGAAAAAGCAGCAATACAGGCTAAGTTAAGGTGTAATATGGTCAGGAGTCACACTCCGGCCGCTGTAAGTGCCGCAAAATCCTGTTTGTGTAACACACCAGGAAAAAGCAGCAATACAGGCTAAGTTAAGGTGTAATATGGTCAGGAGGCACACTCCGCCCGCTGTAAGTGCCGCAAAATCCTTTTTGTGTAACACACCAGGAAAAAGCAGCAATACAGGCTAAGTTAAGGTGTAATATGGTCAGGAGGCACACTCCGCCCGCTGTAAGTGCCGCAAAATCCTGTTTGTGTAACACACCAGGAAAAAGCAGCAATACAGGCTAAGTTAAGGTGTAATATGGTCAGGAGGCACACTCCGCCCGCTGTAAGTGCCGCAAAATCCTGTTTGTGTAACACACCAGGAAAAGCAGCAATACAGGCTAAGTTAAGGTGTAATATGGTCAGGAGGCACACTCCGCCCGCTGTAAGTGCCGCAAAATCCTGTTGGTGTAACACACCAGGAAAAAGCAGCAATACAGGCTAAGTTAAGGTGTAATATGGTCAGGAGGCACACTCCGCCCGCTGTAAGTGCCGCAAAATCCTGTTTGTGTAACACACCAGGAAAAAGCAGCAATACAGGCTAAGTTAAGGTGTAATATGGTCAGGAGGCACACTCCGCCCTGCACAGGCGGAGCTCTGCGGTGTGATTCCGTCGGTGTGCTGCCCTTACGCTGGCCCCCCGAGGGCATCCTGCCTCGTTGGAGATGTGCCTCCTCCTCATCCTCCTCCTCCTCCTCCTCCTCTCTCCTATTAGGCACCCACGTGGAGTCAGTGACCTCATCATCCCCTCCCTCCTCATCACTGGAGCCAATCTGGCAGTATGCTGCAGCTGCTGGAACATGACTGCCAGATTGGTGTCCTTCTTGAGCATCCCCTCTCTCTGCTCTCACGCTACTGCCTTCCTCTAGCTGGGTATCATCATCAGACCCTTCGAAATGCTGGGCATCCTCCTGGAGCATGTACACAACACTGTGCTCAAACAGTTCGGGGGACTCATTTAGGAGGACATGGTTGGTCTAGGGAAGGAGTGACTGATGATGACATTGATACGAGGGAAGAGGACGCTTTGGCAGCTGCTTTGCCAGTACCCTGAGCCTGGGTGAGAGAGGATAAGGAGGATGAAGAGGGCTTGGTCATCCACTCTACCAAGTCTTCGGCATGATGCGGCTCAACACGTCCAGCTGCGGAAAAGAAGGACAAGCGTGTCCCATGGCCACGTGCTGATGGCGATGCACCGCGTCCACGACCAGCACTGTTGTCTCTAGACACAGAGCCTGCTTGCCCTCTTTTTTTGGCTCCTGACTGTCTGCCTCTCCTTGTTTGCCTTCCAGACATTCTAATGGCCTGCAGGGAAATTGGAAAAGCAGCAATACAGGCTAAGTTAAGGTGTAATATGGTCAGGAGGCACACTCCACCCGCTGTAAGTGCCGCAAAATCCTGTTGGTGTAACACACCAGGAAAAAGCAGCAATACAGGCTAAGTTAAGGTGTAATATGGTCAGGAGGCACACTCCGCCCGCTGTAAGTGCCGCAAAATCCTTTTTGTGTAACACACCAGGAAAAAGCAGCAATACAGGCTAAGTTAAGGTGTAATATGGTCAGGAGGCACACTCCGCCCGCTGTAAGTGCCGCAAAATCCTGTTTGTGTAACACACCAGGAAAAAGCAGCAATACAGGCTAAGTTAAGGTGTAATATGGTCAGGAGGCACACTCCGCCCGCTGTAAGTGCCGCAAAATCCTTTTTGTGTAGCACACCAGGAAAAAGCAGCAATACAGGCTAAGTTAAGGTGTAATATGGTCAGGAGGCACACTCCGCCCGCTGTAAGTGCCGCAAAATCCTGTTTGTGTAACACACCAGGAAAAAGCAGCAATACAGGCTAAGTTAAGGTGTAATATGGTCAGGAGGCACACTCCGCCCACTGTAAGTGCCGCAAAATCCTGTTTGTGTAACACACCAGGAAAAAGCAGCAATACAGGCTAAGTTAAGGTGTAATATGGTCAGGAGGCACACTCCGCCCGCTGTAAGTGCCGCAAAATCCTGTTTGTGTAACACACCAGGAAAAAGCAGCAATACAGGCTAAGTTAAGGTGTAATATGGTCAGGAGGCACACTCCGCCCGCTGTAAGTGCCGCAAAATCCTGTTTGTGTAACACACCAGGAAAAAGCAGCAATACAGGCTAAGTTAAGGTGTAATATGGTCAGGAGGCACACTCCGCCCTGCACAGGCGGAGCTCTGCGGTGTGATTCCGTCGGTGTGCTGCCCTTACGCTGGCCCCCCGAGGGCATCCTGCCTCGTTGGAGATGTGCCTCCTCCTCATCCTCCTCCTCCTCCTCCTCCTCCTCTCTCCTATTAGGCACCCACGTGGAGTCAGTGACCTCATCATCCCCTCCCTCCTCATCACTGGAGCCAATCTGGCAGTATGCTGCAGCTGCTGGAACATGACTGCCAGATTGGTGTCCTTCTTGAGCATCCCCTCTCTCTGCTCTTACGCTACTGCCTTCCTCTAGCTGGGTATCATCATCAGACCCTTTGAAATGCTGGGCATCCTCCTGGAGCATGTACACAACACTGTGCTCAAACAGTTCGGGGGACTCCTCAGGAGGACATGGTTGGTCTAGGGAAGGAGTGACTGATGATGACATTGATACGAGGGAAGAGGACGCTTTGGCAGCTGCTTTGCCAGTACCCTGAGCCTGGGTGAGAGAGGATAAGGAGGATGAAGCGGGCTTGGTCATCCACTCTACCAAGTCTTCGGCATGATGCGGCTCAACACGTCCAGCTGCGGAAAAGAAGGACAAGCGTGTCCCATGGCCACGTGCTGATGGCGATGCACCGCGTCCACGACCAGCACTGTTGTCTCTAGACACAGAGCCTGCTTGCCCTCTTTTTTTGGCTCCTGACTGTCTGCCTCTCCTTGTTTGCCTTCCAGACATTCTAATGGCCTGCAGGGAAATTGGAAAAGCAGCAATACAGGCTAAGTTAAGGTGTAATATGGTCAGGAGGCACACTCCACCCGCTGTAAGTGCCGCAAAATCCTGTTGGTGTAACACACCAGGAAAAAGCAGCAATACAGGCTAAGTTAAGGTGTAATATGGTCAGGAGGCACACTCCGCCCGCTGTAAGTGCCGCAAAATCCTGTTTGTGTAACACACCAGGAAAAAGCAGCAATACAGGCTAAGTTAAGGTGTAATATGGTCAGGAGGCACACTCCGCCCGCTGTAAGTGCCGCAAAATCCTGTTTGTGTAACACACCAGGAAAAAGCAGCAATACAGGCTAAGTTAAGGTGTAATATGGTCAGGAGGCACACTCCGCCCGCTGTAAGTGCCGCAAAATCCTGTTGGTGTAACACACCAGGAAAAAGCAGCAATACAGGCTAAGTTAAGGTGTAATATGGTCAGGAGGCACACTCCGCCCGCTGTAAGTGCCGCAAAATCCTGTTTGTGTAACACACCAGGAAAAAGCAGCAATACAGGCTAAGTTAAGGTGTAATATGGTCAGGAGGCACACTCCGCCCGCTGTAAGTGCCGCAAAATCCTGTTTGTGTAACACACCAGGAAAAAGCAGCAATACAGGCTAAGTTAAGGTGTAATATGGTCAGGAGGCACACTCCGCCCGCTGTAAGTGCTGCAAAATCCTGTTGGTGTAACACACCAGGAAAAAGCAGCAATACAGGCTAAGTTAAGGTGTAATATGGTCAGGAGGTACACTCCGCCCGCTGTAAGTGCCGCAAAATCCTGTTTGTGTAACACACCAGGAAAAAGCAGCAATACAGGCTAAGTTAAGGTGTAATATGGTCAGGAGGCACACTCCGCCCACTGTAAGTGCCGCAAAATCCTGTTTGTGTAACACACCAGGAAAAAGCAGCAATACAGGCTAAGTTAAGGTGTAATATGGTCAGGAGGCACACTCCGCCCGCTGTAAGTGCCGCAAAATCCTGTTGGTGTAACACACCAGGAAAAAGCAGCAATACAGGCTAAGTTAAGGTGTAATATGGTCAGGAGGTACACTCCACCAGCTGTAAGTGCCGCAAAATCCTGTTGGTGTAACACACCAGGAAAAAGCATCAATACAGGCTAAGTTAAGGTGTAATCTGGTCAGGAGGTACACTCCGCCCGCTGTAAGTGCCGCAAAATCCTGTTGGTGTAACACACCAAGAAAAAGCAGCAATACGGGCTAACTTCAGGTGTATAATGTGCAGGAGGCTTAGCAACAATGACACTGACACTGTCCCCTGCCTATCCTTCTCTCTCCCTGCACACAAGGTTTATCAAAGTATATGACACTGACACTCTCCCTGCCTATCCTTCTCTCTCCCTGCACACAAGGTTTAGCAAAGAATATGGCACTGACACTGTCCCCTGCCTATCCTTCTCTCTCCCTGCACACAAGGTTTATCAAAGTATATGACACTGACACTCTCCCTGCCTATCCTTCTCTCTCCCTACACACAAGGTTTAGCAAAGAATAGATATGACACTGTCCCTGCCTATCCTTCACTTTCCCTGCTCCGGAACATACTACACAAGGCCGCCCCGCTGGCGGCCTTTTATAGTGTGGGGCGTGTACTAAACCCCCTCAGCTATAATTGGCCACAGGCATCCTGCCTGTGGCCAATCATTGCTCTCCTCGCTGCCGGCGCTCTGATTGGCCAAGCATGCAGGGTCACAGTGCATGTTAGGCCAATCACAGCGCCGGGATTACACTGCGATGGCGCAGTGTATTGTGGGCCGTTAGCGTCACTCGAATTTGGCGCGAACGGCCCAAATAGTTTGTTGTTCGCCGAACAGCCGATGTTCGAGTCGAACCTATGTTCGACTCAAACACCAAGCTCATCCCTAGCTGCCGACCATTCGGCCCTGTTAGCCGGTGAGGTCGAGGTAGCGAGGTTATGTTGCCCAAGGTGAAGTCTATCGCTGGCCAGTTTATATTTCGATAAAGCATTTCTTTTGAAGGAAGTGGAGTATGATATGATCCGACCACTTAGGTATGCTTTACCAGCATCCCAAAGAAGGTTCGGATCCCCTGCATGTGGAGTAGGGATGAGCCGAACACCCACGGGTTTGGTTCGCACCAGAACCCGCGAACGGACCGAAAGTTCGCACGAACGTTAGAACCCTATTAAATACAATGGATGCGAACGTTCGAAATCTAAAGTGCTAATTATAATGACTATTATGCATGTTATTGTCCTAAAAAGGGTTTGGGAACCCGGGTTCTACACCAGGGGACATGTATCAATGCAAAAAGAAGTTTTAAAAACGGACGTTTTTCGGGAGCAGTCATTTTAATGATGCATAAAATAAAAAAATAAAAAAAGTCAAAATATTCCTTTAAATATCGTACCTGGGGGGTGTCTTAAGTATGCCTGTGAAGTGCCACGTGTTTCCCGTGTTTAGAACTGTCCCTGCACAAAATGACATTTCTAAAGGAAAAAAAAAGCCATTTAAAACTGCTTGCGGCTTTAATGTAATATCTGGTCCCGGTAATATGGATGAAAATCTTTAAGAAAAATGGCATAGCTACCCCATCACCCCCCCTCCCCCTACCCCAGCCCATTACCAGCCCCTTTGGGTCTTGTATGGATATTAAGGGGAACCCCGTACACAAAATAAAAAAGGCCCTATATACTCTGAACAGCCGTATACAGGCGGTGCATACAAGACAGGGACTGTAGGTTTGTTCTTATGTAGAATCTGTTTGTAATTTTGAACAGGTACATTGTTTAAGTGTAGCTTGAGCCAAAAAATCTATTTTTAAGCTTTTTGGAAAACATAGGGAAGAGTTATCACCCCTGTAACATTTGTTTTGCTGTCTGTGCCCCTGTTCAGAACATTTCTCCTCACTTTCCATCCCAATGACAAATGTTTTTGAAAAGTGGGGTTTTTATTGAAACAAGGATTGGTGATAAAGCATCAGTAGAGAGGAGACACCTTTTTCCCATATTAACTCTTACAGGAGAGAATTTGCCTTCCTAGGGGTAGATTTCCTCTCACTTCCTGTTGTCTCCTTCCGTTTGCAAGTAGGAGTCGTTTGTAAGTTGGATGTTTGAAAGTAGGGGCCTGCCCTATATACTCTGCTGAAATTTGCCCCTTACATGTTGGTGTTGCCACAACACTGTAAGCCCTCACAGTTACTCTTGGTGGGCACATGAATGGGCCCTGCTGTGAATTATTAGATCAAGAATTGTAATTGCATGCCCCTGTTGAACAGGGGCTTAAAAATTGGGCCTTTGTTGGTGGTGGTGGTGGTGTTGACACAACACTGTAAGCCCTCACAGTTACTCTTGGTGGGCGCATGAATGGGCCCTGCTGTGAATTATTAGATCAAGAATTGTAATTGCATGCCCCTGTTGAACAGGGGCTGAAAAATTGGGCCTTTGGTGGTGGTGGTGGTGGTGTTGACACAACACTGTAAGGCCTCACAGTTACTCTTGGTGGGCGCAGGAATGGGCCCTGCTGTGAATTATTAGATCAAGAATTGTAATTACATGCCCCTGTTAAACAGGGGCAGAAAAATTGGGCCTTAGGCACTGGTGCCACAACACTGCAACCCCTCACAGATACTGTACTTGGAGCACAGCAATGAGCCCTGTTGCAAAGTATTGCATCAAAAATGTTAATTACACGCCCCTGTTATACAGGGGCTGAAAAATTGGGCCTTAGGCACTGGTGCTGGTCCCACGACACTGCAACCTCTCCCAGATACTCTAGTTGGAGTGCAGGAATGAGCCCTGCTGCAAAGCATTGCATAAAAAATTGTAATTACATGCCCCTGTTAAACAGGGGCTGAAAAATTGGGCCTTAGGCACTGGTACTGGTGCCACGACACTGCAACCTCTCCCAGATACTCTAGTTGGAGTGCAGGAATGAGCCCTGCTGAAAAGCATTGCATAAAAAATCGTAATTACATGCCCCTGTTAAACAGGGGCGTAAAAATTGGGCCTTAGGCACTGGTGGCGGCACCCAGAAACAAAAATGTTCTTCCAAGCTATCATCATCAATCGGATCATTGAGGAGGAGGAGGATAGTCAGTCAACATAACAGGACAGTCTCTCAGCATCAGCATCAGTCTTGAAGGGATGTGACATTTGAAAATAAATTAGTCTGTTATATCAGCTTCAGGTGTTTGGTAGCTGGTGGTGATCCAAGACTGGTTCATCTTTTTGAAAGTCAGTCGATCAACCGAGTCAGTGGACAGGCGCACCCTGTGATCCGTGAGAAATCCTCCAGCAGCACTGAATGTGCGTTCTGAAAGAACGCTGGATGCAGGACAGGCCAGTAGCTCAATTGCATACTGTGCAAGCTCTGGCCAGAGATCCATCCTCAAGACCCAGTAAGCCAGAGGATTTTCGGTGGGGAAGGTGTCCAAGTCTGACCTTGCCCCTAGGTATTCCTGCACCATGTATATCAGACGCTGGCGATGGTTTGTAACCTCCCAGTCTCTGGGAACGCGTTGCACAGACCTTTCTGCAAGGCCTCCCGGAGTTGTCTCATCCTCTGCTCCCTCTGCGATGGTAAGATAAGGTCCGCAACCTTACCCTTGTACCGTGGATCAAGGAGAGTGGCCAGCCAGTAATGGTCCCTCTCCTTGATCCGAAGAATACGAGGATCCTTCCGCAGACTTTGCAGGATCAGGGAGGCCATGCAGCGTAGGTTAGCTGAGGCATTCGGTCCGGAGTCCTCTGGGTCACTAAGGAAGACATGATCCGCAGCCACCTCCTCCCAGCCACGTACAAGTCCACGGGTTTCTTGGGACTGTAAATCATCCCTAAAAGACTGCTGCTGATGATGCTGAGTGCCAGGCTTCACCTCCATGCTGACACAATCCTCCTCCTCCTCCTCCTCCTCCTCCTCCTCTTCCTGTGCGATGGGTGGGACAGAAGGAACACTGTCTGGGTAAAGGGGGCCTTGAGAGGCAAGGAAGTCCTCCTCTTCCTGCCTCTGTTCTGCCTCAAGTGCCCTGTCCATTATTCCACGCAGCGTATGTTCCAACAGGTGGACAAGAGGTACAGTGTCACTGATGCATGCACTGTCACTGCTCACCATCCTCGTGGCCCCCTCAAATGGTGCCAGGACAGTGCATGCATCCCTGATCATGCCCCACTGGCGTGGTGAAAAAAACCCAAGCTCCCCTGACCCTGTCCTGGTGCCATAGTCGCACAGGTACTCATTGATGGCCCTCTGCTGTGTGTGCAGCCGCTGCAGCATGGCCAACGTTGAGTTCCACTTGGTGGGCATGTCACATATAAGGCAGTTCTTGGGCAGGTTCAACTCCTTTTGCAGCTCAGCCAGGCGAGCACTGGCATTATAAGATCTGCCGAAATGCACACAGACTTTCCTGGCCTGCCTCAGGACATCCTGTAAGCCCGGGTACCTGCCCAAGAACCGCTGCACCACCAGGTTAAGGACGTGAGCCACACAGGGCACATGGGTCAGTTGTCTCTGTCGGAGGGCGGAGAGGAGGTTGGTGCCATTGTCGCAAACCACCATTCCTGGCTTAAGCTGGCGTGGCGTCAACCACCTCTCGGCCTGCCCCTGCAGAGCAGACAGAACCTCTACCCCAGTGTGGCTCCTGTCCCCCAAACTCACCAACGCAAGCACGGCATGGCATCTTTTTGCCTGCGTACTTGCGTAGCCCCTTGAACGCCTACGGAGCACCGCTGGTTCTGAGGACAAAGCACAGGAAGAGGCCATGGAGGAAGAAGAAGAGGAGAGGGTGGAGGAGAGAGGTGTGTCACCACCAGTAGTAGCATTTTGGAGGCGTGGCAGTGGAACAACCTCCAACACTACTGCACCTTGTCCTGCATCCTTCCCAGCTGCCAAAAGAGTGACCCAATGGGTTGTGAAAGAAAGGTAACGTCCCTGTCCATGCCTGCTGGACCATGAGTCAGTGGTAATATGCACCTTACCGCTGACCGCCCTGTCCAGCGAGGCCAAGACAATGCCTTCCACATGCCGGTAGAGAGCCGGAAACACCTTCCATGAGAAAAAGTGGCGTTTGGGAACCTGCCACTGAGGAACCGCACATTGCACAAACTCACGGAAGGGGGCCGAGTCTACCAACTGAAAAGGCAGCAGTTGAAGCGCTAGCAATTTAGCCAAGCTAGCATTCAACCGCTGGGCATGTGGATGGCTGGGAGTGAACTTCTTTTGACGGTCCAGCAGCTGGGGCAGGGAAATTTGTCTGCTAGAATCGGACGTCGGTGTACTGCTAGCAGAGTGCCCGCAAGTACTTGGCTGTGACACACCGAATTCTACACCTTCATTCCTCTCAGTGCAGGTTTCAGAGAGGACTGAAGGTATAGTGGGGTTGGAGATCCCAGCTTATGTGGTGCAAGGAGAGGTCCGCTTTGTTCTTTGGTGTGGGTCTTTAAGGTAGGCTTGCCAACGAGCTGCATGGCAGGTCAACATATGTCTGGTCAAGCATGTGGTGCCCAAGCGGCTGATGTTTTGGCCACGCGATATATGCTTGAGACATATGTTGCAAACAGCAGCTGTGCGATCTGATGCACTCGACTCAAAAAAGGCCCACACCAAAGAACTTTTTGAATAACAGGCAGAGGCAGCGCCCTGCACAGGCGGAGCTCTGCGGTGAGATTCCGTCGGTGTGTTGCCCTTGCGCTGGCCCCCCGAGGGCATCTTGCCTTGATGGAGATGTGCCTCCTCCTCATCCTCCTCCTCCTTCTCTCTCCTATTAGGCACCCACGTGGAGTCAGTGACCTCATCATCCCCTCCCTCCTCATCACTGGAGCCAATCTGGCAGTATGCTGCAGCTGCTGGAACATGACTGCCAGATTGGTGTCCTTCTTGAGCATCCCCTCTCTCTGCTCTCACGCTACTGCCTTCCTCATGCTGGGTATCATTATCAGACCCTTCGAAACGCTGGGCATCCTCCTGGAGCATGTACCCAACACTGTGCTCAAACAGTTCGGGGGACTCCTCAGGAGGACATGGTGGGTCTAGGGAAGGAGTGACTGATGATGACATTGATACCAGGGAATAGGACGCTTTGCCAGTACCCTGAGCCTGGGTGAGAGAGGATGAGGAGGATGAGGAGGGCTTGGTCATCCACTCTACCAATTCTTCGGCATGATGCAGCTCAACACGTCCAGCTGCCGAAAAGAAGGACAAGCGTGTCCCATGGCCACGTGCTGATGGCGATGCACCGCGTCCACGACCAGCACTGTTGTCTCTAGACACAGAGCCTGCTTGCCCTCTTTTATTGGCTCCTGACTGTCTGCCTCTCCTTGTTTGCCTTCCAGACATTCTAATGGCCTGCAGAGAGATGGGAAATCCAGCAATAAGGCCTAGCTTCAGGAGTATATTTTGCAGGAAGCACACTACGCCAGCTGTAAGTGCTGCAAATGCCTGTTAGTGTAACACACCAGTAAAACACAGCAATACGGGCTAGCTTCAGGTGTATATTTTGCAGGAATCACACTCCGCCTGCTGTAAGTGCTGCAAATGCCTGTTGGTGTAACACACCAGGAAAACACAGCAATACGGGCTAGCTTTAGGTGTATATTTTGCAGTAATCACACTACGCCTGCTGTAAGTGCTGCAAATGCCTGTTGGTGTAACACACTAGGAAAACACAGCAATACGGGCTAGCTTCAGGAGTATATTTTGCAGGAATCACACTACGCCTGCTGTAAGTGCTGCAAATGCCTGTTGGTGTAACACACTAGGAAAACACAACAATACGGGCTAGCTTCAGGAGTATATTTTGCAGGAATCACACTACGCCTGCTGTAAGTGCTGCAAATGTCTGTTGGTGTAACACACTAGGAAAACACAGCAATACGGACTAGCTTCAGGAGTATATTTTGCTGGAATCAAACTACGCCTGCTGTAAGTGCTGCAAATGCCTGTTGGTGTAACACACTAGGAAAACACAGCAATACGGGCTAGCTTCAGGAGTATATTTTGCTGGAATCACACTACGCCTGCTGTAAGTGCTGCAAATGCCTGTTGGTGTAACACACTAGGAAAACACAGCAATACGGGCTAGCTTCAGGAGTATATTTTGCAGGAATCACACTACGCCTGCTGTAAGTGCTGCAAATGCCTGTTGGTGTAACACACTAGGAAAACACAGCAATAAGGTGTAGCTTCAGGAGTATATTTTGCAGGAATCACACTACGCCTGCTGTAAGTGCTGCAAATGCCTGTTGGTGTAACACACCAGGAAAACACAGCAATACGGGCTAGCTTCAGGTGTATAATGTGCAGGAGGCACACTCCGCCCGCTGTAAGTGCTGCAAATGCCTGTTAGTGTAACACACCAGGAAAACACAGCAATAAGGGCTAGCTTCAGGTGTATACTGTGCAAGAGGCTTAGCAACAATGACACTGACACTGTCCCCTGCCTATCCTTCTCTCTCCCTGCACACAAGGTTTATCAAAGAATATGACACTGACACTCTCCCTGCCTATCCTTCTCTCTCCCTGCACACAAGGTTTAGCAAAGAATATGACACCGACACTGTCCCCTGCCTATCCTCCTCTCTCCCTGCACACAAGGTTTATCAAAGAATATGACACTGACACTCTCCCTGCCTATCCTTCTCTCTCCCTGCACACAAGATTTAGCAAAGATAATGACACTGACACTGTCCCCTGCCTATCCTTCTCTCTCCCTGCACACAAGGTTTAGCAAAGAATATGACACTGACACTTTCCCTGCCTATCCTTCTCTCTCCCTGCACACAAGGTTTAGCAACGAATATGACACTGACACTCTCCCTGCCTATCCTTCTCTCTCCCTGCACACAAGGTTTAGCAAAGAATATGACACTGACACTGTCCCCTGCCTATCCTTCTCTCTCCCTGCACACAAGGTTTAGCAAAGAATATGACACTGACACTCTCCCTGCCTATCCTTTTTTCTCCCTACACACAAGAATAGCACAAAGAATATCACACTGTCCCTGCCTATCCTTCTCTTTCCCTGCGCCGGTACAAACTACACAAGGCCGCCGCGCTGGCGGCCTTTTATAGTGTGGGGCGTGTGCTAAACCCTCTGAGCTATAATTGGCCACAGGAAACCTGCCTGTGGCCAATTATGGCTCTCCTAGCTGCCGGCGCTGTGATTGGCCAAGCATGCGGGGTCACAGTGCATGCTTGGCCAATCACAGCCCCGGAATTTCACTGCGATGGTGCAGTGTATTGTGGGCCTTTCGCGTCACTCGAATTTGGCGTGAACGGCCCAAATCGTTTGTTGTTCGCCGAACGATCGAACAGCCGATGTTCGAGTCGAACGTATGTTCGACTCGAACACCGAGCTCATCCCTAATGTGGAGCATTAGCGGAGGAAAACTCCGCCCATGATCGTTCAATGTATGTTTTGAAGTCAGCATTATTGTGGAGGAAGGATGGGAAGCGCCAAATGTTAGGATGAGGTGGGAGGTCTAACTTTTCCAGAGTAAGGGTTATTGGGGCATGATCTGAAATGGCTATGTCTCCAACCTCAGAGTCCGAGACTAGAGGAATAAGGTTGTCAGATCCAAAAAAGTAGTCGATCCTAGTGAGGATCTTGTGAGGGTTAGAGTAAAAAGTATACTCTCTGTCTACCGGGTGTGATAAACGCCAAATGTCAGTGAGTTGAAGGGAGTCCAGAGTTGAGGCGAATAGGGTGGGAGCACACGTAGTGAGTGCCAGGGTGGATTGCTTCGGTGTGGACCTATCGTCTAAAGGATACATGAGGTCATTGAAGTCTCCTTCAACCAAGTGGGGCAAGTGGGGGGCGGTGAGGAGCCAAGAGGAGAGTTGGGAATAAAAGGTCTTTGTGGGGCTGTTAGGCACGTAAACATTAGAAATGACTAGTTCTTTGGTGCCTATTTTAACCCTGGTAGAAATGAAACGCCCTTGGTCGTCTGTTTGCATGGATATAACTGTACATGGGAGGTTTTTGTGAATCAGAAGGAGGACTCCAGCCTTCCGTCCAACTGATTCTGCCCCTAAAACCGTACCAACCCAGAGTTTCTGCATACGACTAAAGTCAGATGCCGTAAGATGAGATTCCTGCAGTAGTGCTATGTCGGCCTTTAGCCTTTTGAGATGGCGCAGAATCCTCATTCTCTTGTTAGGAGAATGAAGACCCTTCACATTCCATGAGATTACCCTAAGACGTCACGAATATGTGGGGGTTTGGAGGCATACTGTAGGCACGGGAGAATCCGGAACATCTATATGTGGAGCCCTTGAGTAGTGAGCGTAGATAAGAATGTGGACTGGGGTGTTGGGGGGAAAAGGGAGGGAGGAGAAGAGATAACAAGGAGCAACAAAACAACTAACTAAAATAAACATCAGAATGAACCTCACTTTTTTGAGTACGCTGTGCGAGATAGTTCCCCATGCAGGACCCAGCATGGAAAGAGGAGAGCATCAAACATGCCTGAGTGCCCCAGGAACATCAGCGATGCGTGAGGGCCCCCGGATTTTAACTATGATAAAGGGGCCAGGTACGTCACACAGCGAAGTCATGGCGAACATCTAAACGTGGACAAGGTTGCGTTCAGAGTGGCATGAATACAGTGTTGCCCTAACACATAGGAAAAAAAACAAAACAACGAGCTATAATATAACAGACAGTATAATAGAATGCATATGAAAGAACAATAAATGACTCCAAGACCAAGACAAAAGAGAGAGGATAAGCCCTGGGTGACCATTCAGGGGTCATTGCCCAGAGGTGGTCTCTGGGTGACTGCAGAAGGGAAACATATAAATGGGGAAAACATCACAATCATCAGGTGCAAAAGAGAGAGACCATACGACCTGGATTGGGATAACGAAAGTCTTTAGCTGTGCGGGGAACCTAACCGCGGGGAGTTACGGTTGCGTTGATCCGGAGCAGTAGGCTTAAAACGTTTCGGAGAGTCCTTGCGAGGGCTTCTCTGTTCCAGGGATTGGAGACTCGAAGTCGACTTGGAAGGCGTGTGAGGAAGAGTATCACCCCGTAGGGAACGGAGAAAGGATTCTGTCTCCAAGGGGTCCTGGAAGGACAGTTGTTCCCCTTTTGGTGATTTGAGGCGTAGAGTTGCAGGAAAAGCCAGGGTGAATTTTATTTGTTGCTTAAAGAGTTCAGAGCAGATCGGTTGAAAAGCTTTTCTCTTCTTGGAAACCTCAATCGAGTAGTCGGCGAAAATGAGGATTTTTACCCCGTCAATTTGGAGAGATGGGGATTGCCGGAATGACTGTAAGGCCTTGTACACACGGCCGAGATTCTCGTTGAAAAAAACATGTCGTTTTTTTCGACGAGATTCTTGGACAAGAAACTTGTCCCGGCCGAGTGTACACACGCTCGTTTCAAAGAACCCGCGGTTCTTTGAATGGAGCGTACGCGGTGACGTCATCGACTACGACGAGCATGCGCTCGTCACATTCGATGCCGTCGCCGCCATCTTGGTATACCCTACGTATGCCTATGAAGCTACCGCGCATGCGTCTAATTCATTTCGAACATGCGCGGGCTTCCGGGAGGACAGGTAAGTGTACACACACTCACTTTTCTCGTCGAGAAACATGCCGAGGAGAATCTCGACGAGAAAATAGAGAGCAGGTTCTCTATTTTCTCGTCGAGGTTTCTTGTCGGTTTTCTCGACGAGAAACCCGATAGCCGCGTACACACGACCGAGAAAATCGGCCGTGTGCACGAGGCCTCAGATAAGAGATTTGTCAGCATAGTTGAGGTACTTGGCAATGATGGGACGGGGTGTTTTGCGTTCAGTATTAAAGGAGCCCATACGGTGAGCGTGTTCCACCGTGAACAGGCCTGAAAGACCCATGGCTTCCGGGATGCGTTTTGAGCAGAATTCCGCCAGAGCTTCAGAGGGGAGCGATTCGGGGACACCTATAAAACGCAAGTTGCTCCTCCTGGATCTATTCTCCAAATCTTCCAATTTTTGAATAATAAATTGATTAGTCTTGTCTTGCGACTGCTCCGTGGCCTGCGCATGGTAAAGTTCGTCCTCCACTTCTGATAGGTGGTGTTCCACCTCATTTAATCTATTGGAATGTTCAGTGAGTTGGGTTTTGATTTGTTTCATGCCCGCGTTAACTGCCTGTTCCACCGAGGCAGAGATCATAGGGGAGAGCAGGGCTGCCACTGCATTGGCAATGTGGTGAGTGTGGTCAACATCCCCTGGGGGTGAGGATATTGCCTGTCCCCCTGGTGTGGCAGGTATGGTGTGTGGTGGAGCTGTACCCTGGGAGGAAATATCAGGAGTGTTGTAGTGCTGGGAGGGATGCTCACTCACCTCCATGTCGGCCGCCTGAGACACCTCCGTGGTGTGGGAGTAGGCCGAAGCCGGGGCCTCAATTTGCGGCTTGGCCGACGGCGCCGCTGTGGCCGCATACAAGCGAGCGCCAGTTTTTTTCACAAATCGGTCCATCATAAGCTGGACAGCGAGGAGGGCTCCCGGAGATGATGCCGGTGTTTAGGGGGGCTCTCAGGCCGAGTTTTTAGGCAGATAAGCGGGTTCTGGTGCGGGAGCTGAAGGAGGCGCAGCTACCTCATGCGGCGCCGGAACCGGAAGTCTCAAGTCATTCTTAATGGAATTTTGATAGAAATTAGTCAGTGGAAGGAGACAGTTACATCAATAAGAATGGGTCAGCCACATCAAACCAAGCCAATTTCCATCTGCTAGTCAAACTGAGTTTACTACCAATTGATGAAAAAGCATGTGCCTCTGCTAAAATGACCTGAAAAAAGGGTGAAATAATTCAGATTGGGGTGCTGTTGCTTTAAACTCATCTAATTGTAAAAGAAAAAAAAAAATTCTACAGCCAAAGTAAGTGCTACCAGACTTGAAGTCCCCTCTAGCACTTATGCCGCGTACACACAACCGTTTTTAATGTCATTGAAAAAAACAACTTTTTCTCGACGTGATTCTTCTCAAGCCTGCCTTGCCTACACACGATCATGGAAAAAAAAATGCTAGAGCAAAGCGCGGTGACGTACGAAATGTACGACGGCACTATAAAGGGGAAATTCCATTTGGATGGCGCCACCCTTTGGGCTGCTTTTGCTGATCCTTGTGTTAGTAAAGTTTGTTGAGAGACGATTCGCGCTTTTCAGCCTCGTGCTCTTCAGTCCGTTACAGCGTGACAAATGTGCTATCTCCATTACGAACGCTAGTTTTACCAGAACGAGCGCTCCCGTCTCATCACTTGCTTCTGAGCATGCACGTTTTTTTTTCGCGTCGTTAAAGCCTACACACGGCCGTTTTTCATGACGAGAAAAACGACGAGAAAAATTAGAGCATGTTCCAAATTTTTAATGCCAATTTTTCACGTTGTGAAAAATGCTCTGGAGCCCACACACGATAATTTTTAATGACCAAATTAAAAAATTGCATTTTTCTCGTCATGAAAAACGGTCGTGTGTACGCGGCATTACATTCCAAAGTTGCTGTTATTTAAAGCAAAAGTATCACATTATCTGATAATTTAGGTTTCTGCAGTATTAACGGAAAGTGTTTTTTCTGAGAAGTGTTTTAAAAAATAAATAAAAATATTGACACATCATGAGCTGGATTGCACATAAATATTAAAGAAATTCATATTAGTGGACAATTTTGTTGCTATTCTCCATCAATGTTGTAAAAAATCATAGTGATCTGCAAGGAAAAATAAAACTATTTGGGTTAAAGGATACCTTTACTCAAAGTGTCTAGTAGGTATACTCCCACATACCACTAGGTGGCAACATTTCTATTAAAAAGTGAAATGAGTTTTCAATCGTTTTCAAAACTCAAGGAAGCACCTGCTTAGGTTTCCTTTTTTTGTAGGAAAATCTCCTTGGATGTGAATAAGACTCCTTCAATTTGTATTTTCCTTAGGAGATGTTGTAAAATACATTTAATAGCAATTTAAAACATGTTTATGATTAATGGACTGTCATTAACAAATTGTGATAAAAGTACAGTTAACCTTCAAAACCAAAATCTGGTTACAAGAAAAAAATTATTATATATTTGCAGTAAGTCCCCACCCCCAACCCTTCACACACATACACACACTGACAGGATTAAATAGTCATTTCTGCCTAGGGGTAGAGAAAGAAGGTGTAATACAATTATACAATAGCTACAAATATCCATGTATGTCATATTATATCAAGCACAATACAGTATAGGTATTTTCTACGTTGTTAATACAAATTTATAACAAAAAAGAATACAGAACCCTGGTAAAAAGAAAGAGGAGTGGGGAAAACCCAACATTTTAGGGGTGTAAGAACCCCTTCCTCAAGAACCTCTCTTTTCACCAGCTGCTACATGGCAAGTGTTACTCACTTTACCTACTTACATACACACTTTACCTACAGTATATCCCTGCTTTTTTGGTTATAGGTTGGAATTATCAGTGTAGCAAATACCTATGGTGTAGTGCGCTTAATGTGATATGACATACTTTTTGTGTCTATTCTATAACTATACATATATGACTAACAATTTTATGCTAAAACATTCTTGTTGTGTGGTCTGCTTTCTGTGTATATTTAATATGCTTGTATTTGTATTGTATTATTGTTGGTTGCTAAATAGTGTAAATAATAGCACACATCTATTGCTAATTACGTAAGAAGCAATACTCCTCTACATTCCTCGCTCCAGGAAGCGCCCTCCACCTGTGTGACTAGTGCTCCACAGACGCCTCTTTAAGGCACTCCTGACCATGGTTATATACTTTCGTTCTTAAAAACAATTCAAAACTACTAGCCCTGCGTACGTGATGAATATGAGGGACTGCCTAAAGTCTAAAGCAGAGGAGAGAAGAGAAGAGAAGAGAAGGGCCTGCTGGGGGGAGGAGTAAGGTAAGTAATACAGCCTTGCTATATCTTCTAGAGTTAATGAGTATTTATCCCTTTCATTGTGAGGGAACCCCATTAAAAAAGGTTGTTTCTTTACCCTAAAGTTGGGCTTTACCAAAAACAAAACATATCTTCACATGAGGTGTGGAAATTGTGGTCTGTTTCACTGAAGGGGTATTTTCCTTCGGCAGAAAGTGTGGCTCGTAACTCATTTATTTATGGGTGTGGGCAAAAGAACAAATATGGTGGATTACTGGAGCACAGCCTTTTTGCATGTTCATTGTATCAATGTTTAAAAAAAAAAATATTCAAAAGACTGAAAGTACTTTATAAATTAAACAAGCTAATTGGTGCTATGCAGGACTGCCATTAGATAACACTAGACCATGAGAAGTCCTCCCCTACACTGGTTTGCGAGGCACCCTTGAGAACCAAGAAGAGAAAAATGAGGCAGCATGCACAGGCACTTTTTATGAATTTTCAGTGTTGCAAAATTGGAAGGGGCTTAAAAAGTGATACTACATTTACAGTGCTGGGGTCAGAAGTATGTAATGTACAAAGTTCAGAAGTCAGGAATATGTATGGAGTTCAGGGGTCAGGGGTATGTAATATAGAGAGTACAGGTGGCAGGCGTATGTCATGTACAGAGTGCAGGCTTTACAGGCTGAGTCTCTGTTGCCTCCACCTAGTTTCTAGAAGCTCCCTGAAGGTTCTAGAACTTAGTGGATGGAGGGGCATAGCTTAGGGCCTGAAAATTCAAGGGATCTCTGCCAATCCCTGGGTGAGGACGGCACAGAAGGTGGGGAGATGGCCCTTAAATATGGCAGAGCCTGGCCACGTGAGAGCAGGTTCTAGAGGTCTGGAGGGGACCCCTGAGCTGGAGAGAGAGGGAGAAGAGAAGAAGCCAGAGGTTTTCTCACCCCCTGCAATCTCAGCCAGGCTTGGCTGTGACACCCTGTTTGCTAGAAGGCCTGCACAGAAGTCGACATCTGTGCTCTGAGAGTGATCTCTATTTTGTTCACTACCCCCCCCCCCCAGGTCTGCTGGGGAGAAATCAGCCAGGTGTAAGTCTTAGCTTGTTTTCAGGGGGTACTACTGAGCTGCTTGCATTTCATTCCTTGTAGTGGAAATGTTCAGGATCCTTACAGTTAGGCTGGAAGTTTCTGTAGAGGAGTACAGTTTGGGATTTTGTGCCAGGAATCATCATCCAGTTTTGGCCTTACAATTTGTGCTTTGAATTCAGTCATGGGCATCCCATATTACCCTAACCCTGTCCAAGTTACATTCCCCTAATAAATTATCAAAACCAAGCCCTTGGGCTAGGTTATTGACTGTGGAGTGCTAGCTGAAAAAATGCATGTTGCCTGGTTGTGCAGGTCAACGCGGGGCCTAAAAATGATTGGCCCTCTAGGAGGTAGCGCTACACACACAGAACATTAACACATTCAAACAACCAGCACAAAGGATAAGTGTGATGAGTGGGGGTCCAAGCAATTGAGGGCCAGCAGTAGGATCTATACATCATGAAAGAAGAGGGTGCCAGACACAATGGACCCAGCTCAAGCTAGACATGCAGAGCAAGCCAGACCCATGCCTCAACTGGGGCCCTGGCTCTCCATGGGATTCAGGAGCAAAAAAGAAGCTCTGGCAGTGATCGATGATACACACATACACCTGAATAATTCCTCTCTGAAGAGAGAGATAAATGGGTGGTCCTTACATCAGTCCCCTTCTTTTCCAATTCAACAACCACTGGGTGGAGCCTGGAATCTTATCTTGATTGTACACGCAGATACCGCTGGCCAGCAACCCTCCTGTTACAAAAATTAGCCTGTGTAGCGGGGTCTCCTTTAAGGCCACGGGACTACGTTACCCAGAACCCTGTTCGGCACCCAGAGTGCAGTTAGCCATCGCGCAAACTCATGGGAGGGGTTATTTAAGGAAGAGGCGAGGCGGAGCTCGGCCTCTTTGGACACCGCGCTGCAAGCAAGAGTTTCTTCCTGTGCGGATCTGCTGCAGTGCAAGGCCTGAAGCCTGGGCCTTGCGCAACTTCCAAAGAGCCTTCCACCCCACTGCGGAGCCTGGGTGGCATCTGACTTGTCGAGTGAGGACATCAGTTGGATCGGGGACCCGATTGTTGCAGACGCTGTGTGCGAATACACAGCAGGGTGGACGTTCCGGACTGGGATCGCGTCCGGAGTGGTGAGCTGGCACTTGCCCAGACCTATAGACTGTGCCGTGTTCAGGCCTATAGACTGCATAGGTCCACAGTTTCGTTTATTTGCTGTTCCCCGGGGGGACCGGTAGCAGGACAGAGTTGAAGTGTCCCCCCCCCCAGTTTAGTGTTTCAAGTTATTGCCTGGTTGTGGTTTACAAAGTACTATTCATCAAGTGCACCACCGAAAGCTGGCATGCGAAGAAATCCCTATAGGAGGTGACTGAGATTTACTCCATGTCAGGCCTGACCGGGGTGGGAAGTTAAGATATTATTTAGTGCGCCATAGGACGCACATACCATAATAGCTACACGTGGTGAAGTACCACGCAGCGCCATTATTGTATGCTGTATTGATTTCTGCAGGGCTCTGCTAGCCAATTGCATGTGTTGTGTTCTGCCTATGATACCTTTATTATAAGAGTAAACTGTTATATTTAATCTCTTGCCTTAGTGTATTGTCTTACTGCTAAGAGATTATTCCTTGCAATACTATTTGAATGTGATACAAATATAACCCCTAGACTAGCTGTGCCAGAGTGGGTCGAGCAGATTGCTGGGGGTTGGTGGTGCTGTACACAGGGCCCGAAAACAAATCCAGCGGCTCTCTCAACTGGGGGTAGCGCTACACTTTTGGGGGCTCTCGAGTCCGGGATCCTGTTGCAGCAAGTAACGCGCCAAAAGTACTAGCATGGACCCACTAGAAGTAGGACAGTGGTGTAAAACTGTCGGCACAGATCCAGCCGGGATAGTAGTCATAGAACTCCCAGGGATCTGGCAAGAAGAAGCGGTGAAGCAGCTAGTGATGTCACTGTCACAGTATCAGAAAGCATGGGTGGTGGATGTCAGGACGAATTCCTCACTGACACACGCACTAATAGAGTGGAAGGACGGAGTCCCAGAACATTTCAAGAATTCAAGTGTAGAAGCAATAGATGATCAGACTTATAGCCTAATACACGCGCTGCCGCTCAAGCCAGGAGGACGGTCTCAGACACCGAAACTATCTCCATCACCCGCCCCAAAAGCAGAAAGACAGGTGAAAAGGGAAAGTCCCGGGTCGCCATCTGCCACTCTCGGCGCAGAGTTGTGCGCAGTCCTGGGGGAACTTGTGGCACGGTGTAGGAAAGATCCTACAGATTACCAGATGTCAGGATACAGAAAGCTTAGAATATTCTCAGGAAGGAAACCTGTACCCTCGGATGAAGAGGGGTTCGAGGAGTGGTTAGACGGTGCCACTCAGGCCCTAGAAGAATGGGAAGTCCCAGACCACAGAAAGAAGCAGAGAATTGCTGAGAGCTTGAAGGGGCCTGCTCTAGAGGCCATACGCAACCTCAAGATGAGTAAGACAGACTGTAATGCACAGGACTATCTGGACATCATGCAGAATGTGTTCGGTGGAACAGAGAAAATCACTGAGCTCACTTATCAGCTGGAGCACTGCTACCAGAAGACAGGAGAGAAGCTGTCAGAGTTCATGAGGCGCCTGGATAAGATCCTGCATAAGATGATTCTTAAGAAGGGGATTGACCCACGGAAGGTGGATGAGGCCCGTGTTCAACAGGTGATGAGAGGATCTCAGCTCCTGGACCCAATCGCATTGGCGCTACGCACAAGACAGGACGGGAAGAGCCTGGAGTACCCTGACTTGATCCGAGTGGTCAGAGAGGAAGAAGCTATGCTGGAGGAGAAGAAGAGGAGCCTACCAGTTGAGTCGGTAAATCTTCCTCCATTGATGGTCAGGACGGCCATGACCCTGGAAAGAGACTCAGAGGTGGATACCTTGAAGTCACAGATGTCCCAAGTGTTGGGGATGCTGACCTCCCTGATGGAAAAGAAGTCAAGGGAACCAGAGAGGGAAAGTCCGAGGAAGGAGCTGTTTCCCAACACATCAGCGCCCGCATCCCTGGAAGATTGGGGGGATGTGATTTGTTTCAATTGTGGAGGAGCTGGCCATTTCGCCAAAATGTGTGCCAGCCCAAAGAAAAAAAAGATGAATAACCGCAAGCCGCCGGAAAACATCAGCGGGCCCCGGTGAAGGAGTCAACCGGGTGCCCATCATCTCCAGTGAGCTCCAAGCTGAATGCAGAAGCTACTGAGTTCATTCCATCCAGTCCTTGGTTGGATTCTTGGGAGAGTGCTTGTGACTTACCCCCAGAAGAAGATCCAAGGGAGTCCCTGTACCTCCCTGCCCCGGAGTCCAGTGCTCCCGAACCAGAAGTAATTCCTGAGTTGGTTCCAGAGGAGGAACCTGTTCTAACAGAGAGCCCAAGAGGACAGAGGAAGCGAAGAGCCATAAAGCCTCCTAGAAGATTAACTTACCCACAGATGGGGAGAAGTGCGGAAGACACTGTGGTTACTGCCAGAAGGAGTATGGAACAGCCTGACCCTCCCACTGTTCATTTAGTGGGGGGTAACCCCAGCTCACTCTCTGGCACAGTTAGGCAGGACACTAGTGATGGTGTGACCTGTGGGCAGGGGAGTTCACCGCCTCGGTTTTGGTGGGAATTTCCTCTGCCAACATCATACGAAGCTTTGATTGATGTTGTACGTTCTGTGATCTAAGTTTATGTTATCTTTGGGGACCAAAGAGTTTAAGTGGGGGGAGTGTGTAGCGGGGTCTCCTTTAAGGCCCCGGGACTACGTTACCCAGAACCCTGTTCGGCACCCAGAGTGCAGTTAGCCATCGCGCAGACTCATGGGAGGGGTTATTTAAGGAGGAGGCGAGGCGAAGCTCGGCCTCTTTGGACACTGCGCTGCAAGCAAGAGTTTCTTCCTGTGCGGATCTGCTGCAGTGCAAGGCCTGAAGCCTGGGCCTTGCGCAACTTCCAAAGAGCCTTCCACCCCACTGCGGAGCCTGGGTGGCATCTGACTTGTCGAGTGAGGACATCAGTTGGATCGGGGACCCGATCGTTGCAGACGCTGTGCGCGGATACAATTGCATGTGTTGTGTTCTGCCTATGCTACCTTTAATATAAGAGTAAACTGTTATATTTAATCTCTTGCCTCAGTGTGTTGTCTTACAGGGCTCTGCTAGCCAATTGCATGTGTTGTGTTCTGCCTATGCTACCTTTAATATAAGAGTAAACTGTTATATTTAATCTCTTGCCTCAGTGTGTTGTCTTACTGCTAAGAGATTATTCCTTGCAATACTATTTGAATGTGATACAAATATAACCCCTAGACTAGCTGTGCCAGAGTGGGTCGAGCAGATTGCTGGGGGTTGGTGGTGCTGTACACAGGGCCCGAAAACAAATCCAGCGGCTCTCTTAACTGGGGGTAGCGCTACACCTACCTATACAGATTCACACAGGAAAGCTCTATTTGAGTCTATTCAAGGTTCCTAGTTTAAATGTAGCACTGATGAAAAAGGGATTTTTTTTTTCTGACCCCCAAAACTTTTTTTTTTTGTAGTTTAGACTAATAAACAAATTTGGACTATTTTATCCTTTAGTCTAGTACTCCTTCGATTAGTGCAGTGGTTCTCACCCTTTTTGAGTCACAGACCCCCCACTTTAAGAATTGGCTAAAAGCTATAGACCCCCCCCCCAGAAATATTTAAATAAACACAACTTTGTATGCAATTAATATATGTACTTTATTTTATTGAAATTTGGTTGCCATACATATATATGACATACACAAAGTTTGAACAAAGTAAACAATCTTAACTAAAAACACAATCATTTATATGCAAATAGTAATGGCCACTCAATACAAAAAATAAATACAATCATTATGCTCAAATATACTAGCACTACTACTACTACTACTATAAAATGAGAATTAGCACTTGCTTTTGTGGAGAGGCACAATATGGTGGTTGTGCAGAAATGATGATGATGATACAAATTTAACCACTTCAGCCCCGGAAGGTTTTACCCACTTCCTGACTAGAGCACTTTTTACAATTTGGCACTGCGTCACTTTAACTGGTAATTGCTCGGTCATGCAATTCTATACCCAAACAAAATGTGTGTTCTTTTTTTCCAACACATAGAGCTTTCTTTTGATGCTATTTGATCACCTATGTGGTTTTTATTTTTTGAGCTATAAACAAAAAAGGAGCGACAATTTTGAAGAAAAAAAATCTATATTTTTTACTTTTTGCTATAATAAATATCCCCAAAAATTTAAAAAACAAACAAATTTCTTCATCATTTTAAGCCAATATATATTCTTGTACATATTTTTGGTAAAAAAATCGCAATAAGCGTGTATTGATTGGTTTGCGCAAAAATTATAGCGTCTACAAACAATGAGAAAGATTTATGGAATTTTATGGAATTTTTTAATTTTTTACTAGTAATGGCGGTGATCTTTGATTTTTAGCGGTATTGCGACGGACAGATCGGACACTTTTGACACATTTTTGGGACCATTGACATTTATACAGCGATCAGTGCTATAAAATGCACTGATTACTGTGTAAATGTCACTGTAGGGAAGGGGTTAACACTAGGGGCGATCAAGGGGTTAAATGTGTGTTCCCTCGTGTGTTCTAAATGTATGGGGATTGGACTGAGTAGGAGAGGAGACATATCGCTGTTCCTACTAGGAAGTGGAACAAACAACATGTCTCCTCTCCTTTGACAGCACAGGGATTTGTGTGTTTACACACACAAATCAACGCGCTGGCGCTTGTGCACGCGATCGCGCATGGCCGGTGGTGATCACGTGCATTGGGTCCCCCGCCGTGCAGCGGCTCTTAAAGAAAACCCTGTACGGGTATGAGGTTTCGCGCATTGTGCCCCTGTAAATAGATGTAAGCCAGTCGGGAACTGGTTTAATGGTAAACATGGGACAACAACAAGTCAAGTAATGCTTAGTGGTCAGTGCTATAAGCAGTGGCAAAGTGTCTTCTTTAATTTCTTTCAATGGGAAACCATTGACTCGGACGAGGAGAGGGCTGTATAGTAAATGTAAATGTTTGGGTAACCAGTGGAAGGTAGCCTTGTCTGTTGTAAGCAGCCTGACCTGAGCCAGCAAGCTCTCCGAATGTTTTTGCACTGAAGTCTTAGCACCTTTTGGATGCTTTCTTCCTTATTTTACTGTACATGATAAAAAGCTGGTTAGGGCACACTGGAGAAAGTGAACCTGGAAGTGAAGTGAAAGAAAACAAGAGCTCATTCCCTTATGAGGGGTTCAAAATTTCTCTGGTAACACAATTTGTTTGGTAAATGAGAGATGTTATCGCCCTGCCTAATGTGCCAAATTACCATTTACTTGTTACTATTGTACCTGTTGCATTAAAATACAGTGCTCAAACAATTAAAGCATCACTTTGAAAACAGATCAAATCTCAATGGGGAAAAATATCATGCTGGATATCTATACTCATTTGGACTGGGTAATGTGTTAGGAACAAAAGGATGTCACATTGTTTGATGGAAATGGAAATGATCAACCTACAGAGGGCTGAATCCAAAGACACCCTGAAAATCAAAGTAAAAAAAATGATGCAACAGGCTAGTCCATTTTGCTGAAATTTCATTGCAGCAACTCAAAATGGTACTTTGTAGTTTGTATGGCCCCCACGTGCTTGTATGCATGCCTGACAATGTCTGGTCATGCTCCTAATGAGACTACAAATGTTGTCCTGGGGTATTTTCTACCAGATCTGGACCAGGGCATCATTGAGCTCCTGAAAGGACTGAGGTGCAACCTGGCGGTGTCAGATGGCCCGAAACATAATTTCCCAGAGGTGTTCTATTGGATTCAGGTCAGGCGAACGTCGGGCCATTCAATGGTATCAATTCTTTCATCCTCCAGGAACTAGCTGCATACTCTCGCCACATGAGGGCATTGTCATGCACCAAGAGGAACCCAGGACCCACTGCACCAGTGTAGGGTCTGATAATGGGTCCAAGTATTTCATCCTGATACCTAATAGCAGTCAGGGTGCCATTGTGTAGCATGTAGAGGTCTGTGTGTCCCTCCATAGATATGCCTCCCCAGACCATCACTGACACACCACCAACCCGGTCATGCTGAACGATGTTACAGGTAGCATAACATTCTCCACGGCTTCTACATACCCTTTCATGTCTGTCACATGTGCTTGGGGTGAACCTGCTTTCATCTGTGAAAAGCACAGGGTGCCGGGGCTAACCTGCCAATTCTGGTGTTCATTGGCAAATGCCAATCAAGCTCCAAGGTCCTGGACAGTGAGCATAGGGCCCACTAGAGGACGTTGGATCCTCAGGCCACCCTCATAAAGTCTGTTTCTGATTGTTTGGTCATAAACATTTACACTAGTGGCCTGCTGGAGGTAATTTTGTAGGGCTCTGGCAGTGCTCATCCTGTTCCTCCTTGCACAAAGGAGTAGATACTGGTCCTGCTGATGGGTTAAGGACCTTCTATGGCCATGTCCAGCTCTCCTAGAGTAACTGCCTGTCTCCTGGAATCTCCTCCATGCTCTTGAGACTGTGCTGGAAGACTCAGCAAATCTTTTGGCAATGGCACGTATTGATGTGCCATCCTGGAGGAGTTGGACTGCCTGTGCAACCTCTATAGGGTCCAGGTATCACCTCATGCTACCAGTAGTGATACTGACCCTAGCCAAATGCAAAACTAGTGAAAAACAGTCAGAAAAGATGAGTAGGGATAAAAATGTCAGTGGCCTCCACCTGTAAAACCATTCCTGTTTTGGAGGTTGTCTCATTTTTGCCCGTCTCTTGCAACTGTTGTTAATTTTATTACCACCAAAGCAGCTGAAACTGATTAAAAACCCCCTTTGCTATTTAACTGACCAGACCAATATCCCAGGAGTTTAATTGACGTGATGCTATACTCTGATTAAAAGTGTTCCTTTTTAAATAAATACTTAATGGCACTCATTGTTGTTTTTCAAATATCTGGCTGGAGTTCATTTATAAACTGCACCAACATATTT
This sequence comes from Rana muscosa, assembly GCA_029206835.1. Classification (NCBI taxonomy): domain Eukaryota; kingdom Metazoa; phylum Chordata; class Amphibia; order Anura; family Ranidae; genus Rana; species Rana muscosa. Next base: position 82,072,564 of record CM055122.1, on the reverse strand, counting down.
GGTAACATATGGTAATTTTTGAAGCAAGAAGGGGGATAGATAACCTAGCTTTTATGCCTTATTTACACACAACCTGGGGATGGTAAAATAGATTGTTGAGCTGCAGTTTTACCGCCTACTGACCACCAAGCTGCAAGTTAATATGGTGGCCAGTGGTGTGGCAAATTTTCTATACAGTAACAATATGTTTTTTTTTTTTTCAAGCAGTACCAACGACAAACACGAACCATTTAAGTGAATGGGGCTACACCGCAAGTGTAAACCAAATGCTTGGATCTTGGTTGTGGCATTGTTGTGGCATTGTATATCAATTGAAAAACAATCCTCTTTCAGCAGAAAGAAACAGCATTCATGAGGCGGCAGTACTGCTCTTGAAGCCACTGCTCTACCACCCTCTGAAAAGCAATGTGTTAATGAGCGCTTAAAGAGCAGATCGAGAGTAGCCATAGCGTTATTGTGTATGAGCTTCTGTGGGGTGAGGCTAGGAAGAGATCACAGATTACATAGATAGTAAATTAAATACACAATGCTGGGCTAAAAAAGAAAAGGAGAGGACAAGAAAAGTGATCACCTATCACCTAGATAGTGATAGAAACAAAATTTGCAATAGTTCCAGTGATCAGATATCAATCTGTGATTGTTGAAAAAATATGGAGTGTAATAGCAGCTTCCAACGGAAACACGTGTGTTGTGTCCAGACCTCCACCCAGTGATCAAACACAAGGCTTACCAGATAAAATTGACCATCCACTACAGATAGGTCTATTTGGGAATAGCGATATCCTATGATCATCAATGGTGATGCGCTATCACGGCTCCAACAAGCAGGTGAGCAGGCATGAAGCTGGATGATGGCAGACTTAAGCAGGATGGTACTGGCAACAGCAGGCAGGTAAGGCATACACTGGTAGCAGACTGAAGAACAGCAAGCACAGCATGATGTGTCTGGATGCAGAGTCAGGTAAGCCAAGTCATACACTGGCAGGACAGATCAGGTACAGAGCAGCAGGTAAAAGTGTGGTCTGGGTACAAGCCGGGTCAGGAACCAATCAGTGCAATAGAAGCCAATAGAGCAGACAGAAGCGGAGGTCAAGGACAAGCCGGGGTCAGTGCAGATGGAGTTTAGAGAGTGGTTAAACAAGCAGTAACTGGAATCAGGATACAGGATAACAGGAACACAGGATACAGAGGAGGCTGAAAGACAAAGCAACACTGAACCTGAGCACTGGCTGAGTTTAAATAGCCCGATTGGCACCAACATCTGTCACGTGTGCACGTGTGCGTCGTTGCGCACGAGAATGCGCAATGGCTTGTCTGCGTGTGTATTACCCAATGCCCAATTTTTGCAAGCAAGAAAAGGAATCTGTTTTAGCCTGTGCATAGACTGCCTTTTCTTCAGTAACACTCACATATCCTCCAAGTCAAAAGCGCTTTTTGGTATATAAAGGGTGGGTACATATAGTATAGATTCCCAGTCACGTCCAGCACTGACATAGTGATGTCACAACAGGCTCCACACTACACGTTTTGCCATACCTGATGTCATGTGGGGCAGGTAGGTTAATTTACAAAACGGTGGTTTATTTCTTTGAATTGCAGTGGCATGGTACATTTTTGGTACCCCCGCCACCTTACACTATCACCTACATTTACTGCATCTCCCTATCCCTATAGTAAAAAAAGGTTAGAAATAGACATGACAAAAAACCCAAATGGTATGCAGACCTTAAGGTAGAAGCAGTGGTACTGGGAATGGAGGTAGTGGGTGGTGATTGACTGCACAAGCAGATCCTCTAGGACAAAGCACACAAAGGAGGTAATTGAAGTTTGCAAAACTTACATCATATTTCTCCTCCCGGGCACAGAGCAGCCAGTGTTAAGCCAACATTGCTGAAGTGACCTGTTACTCTTCTAATCCTACCATACCTTTATCAACTGGCCAGGAGAAGTCAGTGGAATTATTAAAACATTCCATTTCTGGCTTGCTGCAGACAGATCTGCAAACAGAGGATTGTAGCACAGTTCATCCCCCAGTTTTCTCTGGGAAGGACTGCCATGGGAATAGGGCAAAACAGAGTCACTTGGGAATTGTGGGAGTAGGTGGTTAGTACTCTTAAGGAGTGCACAATCCAGGCAAAACTCTCCTGCAGCTGGCTAAGTTTTAAAAAGCTGTATTCAAGAGCTGACGCACTAATAAAAAAAAAAAAGAAGCTTCCTGTGCCTTGTGGTTTAACATTTGAGCGTGCACACTGCTGGCAAACTTTGCTGCCACTGGGCAAATTTTGCACACCCAGAGTATATCTGAGGTCTGTCGTTCTAAGTTTTATAGAAAAAAACAGCCTGTTCTTTGTGTCTCTGCATTTGTGCCTGTTGTACCTACTGGAAAATATGTACACAAGTATGGCTAAGGATTAAAGCTGCAATGTTTTTGTTTTTGCCCCTTGTATCTCCATATTTAGGTTTGTTGAGCTGCTAATATAAACTGTCCTACCACTTTCTACCAAACTATTCCTGAGGGATATAGCTCCAATATTTTTGGAAAAAAATGGATATGGAGCTGATGGCACAGGAAATGTTAGAGGATAGTATGGTATGAAGTGTTGTTTATGCATTTTGTTTTTAAATTTCTTTCTAAAATGGTGTAGTCTAATGCTGCAAAACAAAATGGAGTTCACATTCTGTTCCATCAAACTGTACAGCCACTGGCTAAGTTCTATCTACCCATACCTAAGAGTTTTAGCTATACAGTTTTTTAGGAAGACACCTCTTATGTCTGGCCTCTCTGCATTTAGGTCTGTTGCAGTTTCTACTTCTGCTGGCAAAAGGAGACCTAGTACTGCTTGATGAAATCACGCACATTAGCTTTTAGAAAAGGCCTTTTAAATCATGATATGAATAAATTAGAAATAGATTAAGAAATAGATTAAGGTGTAGCTGCTGTCTGTAAGCAAAAGTAATTGTGAAAGAAATTTCAAAGCCAAAGTAATTTCTGCCAAAATATGCGGTCATTACTACTGTTCTTGAAAACAGTTCTTGTTCTGTAATAACACATACAGAATTAGGACAACCCCTGAACCTGTAATTTTAAGGAATTGTGCATTTTCTATGTCACCATCAATGCCATGCAAAAATAGGATTTTTTACTCACCGTAAAATCCTTTTCTCTGAGTCCAAGGACCGACACAGCTTCTCTATTGACAAAGTGGGTATTATCCGTTAATTAGGAGTGACTAGGCAGAAAAACTTGTAAAAAGTGTTGCATCACACCTTCTACAGTACCGCCCAGGGGGCGGACCCTCTGGGTATACCCTCTCAGTCTGCATCTTCGCAGATCAGTTCGTCAAAAAGCAGTACAAACTTAAAAGGAGGGGTGGGTGCTGTGTCGGTCCATGGACTCAGAGAAAAGGATTTTACGGTGAGTAAAAAATCCTATTTACTCTTTCGTCCATGGACCGACACAGCTTCTCTATTGACAACGTGGGACGTCCCAAAGCAGTGTCAGAGAAAAAAACGAGGGGTGGTAACAGCATAAAAACAAACTTCACCCCAAAACACAAAAACAGCACTCCTCCAACGGAGGAGTTGCAACTCTAAACAGCCGCTTGCAAAACCTTGCGGCCGAAAGAGGCATCCGAAGATGCACCTACATCAACCTTGTAGAATTTTGTGAAAGTGTGAGCGGACGACCAAATCGCCGCTTTACATAGTTGGGAAACAGACGCTTGATGTCGGAAAGCCCAAGAGGCACCTATTGCCCTGGTCGAATGCGCCGTGACAGGAAAGGGGGGCGCCTGACCCTTTAAGGCGTAAGCCTGGATTACTATCTGTCGGATCCACCTAAAGATGGTGGCCGATGAGACTGCTTGGCCCTTCTTGGGACCAGCCACCGAAACAAACAGTGAGTCTGACTTCCGGAACAGGGAAGTAGCAGATAGGTATACTCTCAAAGCTCGGACAACGTCCAAGGAATGCAACGCCGACTCCTGAGGACACAAGGATGGAAGTACAATGTCTTCATTGAGATGAAAAGCCGAAACGACTTTCGGAAGAAAGGAAGGCTGCGGCCGCAGCACCACCTTATCCTTGTGGAAAATCAAATAGGGAGCCTTGCAGGACAAGGCTGCCAGCTCAGAGACTCGTCTAACTGACGTAACAGCCACCAAAAAGACCACTTTCTGAGAAAGTGTCAACAGGGGAATATCTCTAATATTCTCAAACGGTGCCTTCTGAAGCACCGAGAGGACCAGGTTCAAGTCCCATGGAGGTAACGGGGGACGGACCGGAGGGGCCACATGTCGGACCCCCTGCACAAATGTACTCACGAGAGAGTGAGTCGCCAGGGGTCGCTGAAAAAAGACAGCCAGGGCAGATATCTGTCCCTTAATCGTACTTAGGGCAAGCCTTTGGTCCACCCCATGCTGTAAATACAGCAGGATTCTGGAAACCAAATAGGTACGCGGATGCCATTTCATTTCCTCACACATGGAGATGTAGGCCCTCCAAGTGCGGTGATAGACCTTCCTAGAGGACGGTTTTCGAGCACTTCTCATAGTAGAGATTACTGAGTCTGACAGGCCCCGGTCTCTCAGTACCTGGTTCTCAACAGCTATGCCGTTAAAGCCAATGACTGTAAAGCAGGATGGAATATGGGACCTTGCGATAGCAGGTCCTTCCGTAGTGGTAGGCGCCAGGGGACATCTGCTACCAGACGTACTAGATCGGCGTACCAAGGACGCTGAGGCCAATCTGGAGCGATTAGGATCATTGGAATTCCCTCTGCCTCCACTCTGCGGAGCAGAAGAGGAAGAAGCCTTAAGGGAGGGAAGGCAAAGATTAGCCGATACTGACCCCACGATGCTACCAACGCGTCCGTTGCGTCTGCCCATGGGTCTCTTGACTGGGCCACAAATCTCAATACCTTCCGATTGAGTCGGGAAGCCAGAAGATCTACGTCTGGTGTGCCCCATCTTTGGCAGAGGAGTTGGAACACCTCCGGGTGTAAGGACCATTCTCCCTGGTCCAGCATCTGGCGGCTCAGGTAGTCCGCCTGCCAGTTTTCCACACCCGGAATGAACACGGCCGACAGTGCCGGTACGCTCCTCTCTGCCCACTTCAGGATGCGAGCGATCTCCGATGCTGCAGCTGAGCTTCTTGTTCCTCCTTGATGATTGACATATGCCACTGCTGTGGCGTTGTCTGACTGGATCCTGACTGGACGCCCTTGCAGTCTCGGAGACCATTTGAAGAGGCACAGCTTGATCGCCCGGATCTCCAGGACATTGATCGGCAGGAGGGCTTCCTCTGGGGTCCAGCGACCCTGCGCCGACTGGACACCCCAGACTCCCCCCCAACTTGTAAGGCTGGCGTCCGTCGTGATCACTTTCCAGTAAACCGGAAGAAATTACTTCCCGGCCATTAGAGCCGGTGCTGTCAGCCACCATACCAGGGATCTCCTGACTAGGTGGCTCACTCGGATTTGATAATCCAGAGATGAAGGGCATCTGTTCCATCTGGACAGAACTTCCTTCTGTAACACTCGAGTGTGGTATTGAGCATATGGGACCGCCTCGAAGGAGGCTACCATGAGGCCCAACACTCGCATGCAAAAACTGAGTGACGACCAATTCCTGGAAGTCAGCTGCCGTACTGCAGCCCGGAGGGTCTGCAACTTCTCCACAGGGAGGAATACATTTGCCTCTGAGGAATCCAGAATCAACCCCAGGTACACTAGGCGTTGAGTGGGCACCAATACTGACTTTTGCGTGTTTAGTATCCAACCACAGTCTCGAAGAGTCTGACAGGTAATGGACACGCTTACCTCTAATTCTGAGCTTGACGGGGCCTTCAGCAGAAGGTCGTCCAAGTAACCTGTGATAGCGATACCCCGTTGTCTTAGAAGTGCCAGAATCGGAGCGAGCACCTTGGTGAACGTCCTGGGTGCTGAGGCAAGGCCAAACGGGAGGGCCACAAACTGGTAGTGGTTCTTCCCGATAGCAAATCGCAGAAACCTCTGGTGTCTGGAGTATATGGGGACATGTCCAAGGAGGCCAGAAAGTCCCCCGGATGGAGAGCCGTGACTACAGATCGAACCGACTCCATCCGAAATCTTTGCACCTTCACAAAGCAATTGAGGGCTCTGAGATCCAAGATTGGACGAACCCCCTCCTTCTTCGGCACAATGAACAGATTTGAGTAAAAACCCTGACCCCGTTCCTGTTCTGGAACTGGAATAACTACCCCGCGTTCCAGTAGACCCTGGACCGCCCCATACAGGGCCTCCCGACGGGTCGGTAGTAGCTGGAGATTAGAGGTGATGAATCTGTCTGGTGGACAAGAGAGAAATTCTATCTTGTAGCCTGAGGAGATTACTTCGCAAACCCACCTGTCGGAGACTAGAGCAGTCCACTGAGTCGCGAATTTGCGAAGACGTCCCCCCACCCGAGATCTGGGTGGGGGCGGACCTTCATGTGGACGCAGATTTGTCCGCAGGCTTGTTGGGTCTGTGGGACCAAGGACGCTTCTGTCCTTGGGCAGGCGCTTTATCGGCCTGGGGTCTTTTCCCTGTCGCCTTAAGGGGGCAAAAAAAACGCTTACGTGCAGTAAAGGAGGGCCCTTGCCCTTGGCGTGGTCCCTTACCCTTGCTAGTTTGGGGAAGCAAAGTGCTTTTACCTCCTGTGGCATCCTTGATGATGTCATCCAGAGAAGCCCCAAAAAGTCTGTCGCCCTTAAAAGGCAGATCCAACAGGGCTTTCTTGGAAGTCTGGTCCGCAGACCAGCCCTTTAGCCAGATCAGGCGGCGTATTGCTACTGCATAAACCGAAGCTCTTGACAGCAGGGGAATAGTATCCATGTCTGACTCGCAGACAAACTTAAGGCCCTGGACCAACTGGTCGGCCAAAGTTATCTCATTAGGAGGAGCATCTCGCTCCTTTAACCCCTGGAGTAGCAATTTTGCCCATTCAGTAAGTGTCTGAGACACTAGGGCCCCCGCCAATGCCGGGCGTACTGCCGAGCCTACCACTGAGTATAGGTAGCGAGCGAGTGCTTCAGCCTTCTTATCCACAGGGTCCTTGAAAACAGGAGCCCCTTCTACTGGAATAGTGGTGGCTCTATTAAGTCTGGACACCGAAGGGTCCACTATAGGGGGAGAGGTCCATATCTTCAGAAAACTCTCCTCAAAGGGGTACCGTACTGAAAACCTCTTTGGGGCTGTAAAGACCCTCAGTGGGTTCTCCCATTCCTTGTATAAGAGTTTGTCAAAATAAGACACACAAGGGAACACCTTAGCAGTGCGGGCAGATTTACGAAACCCAAAGGGGACTGGAGTATCTGCTACTTCTGCAGTCTTTTCCAACTTTAGCGTATCCCGCACTGCAGTAATAAGGTCAGATACCAAAGCCGTCTCGCGTACTGACCTGGACTTGGAGTCCTCCTCACTGTCCGATCGGTCACGGTCTGCAGTCTCTGATGCATCAGAATCTGGGCCATGAGCCGTAGCTGGACCTGGTTCTGCATCAGAAATATCCCCAGAAGATTGCAGGGGACAGGGGCGTTTATTACCCCCTGTATTCCCGTGTGCTGCTTCCACCCTGGCAGCAAACGCCTCTAGGATTGCCGACATAGCGTCCATAGACACCTCAGGGACACCAGCTGCTAAATCTGGTGTTTCAGGGGAGAAGACATCTGGCTCAGATGCCATGCTGACCACACGCTGACACCCACAGGGCTCCAGGCAAGATATCAATAGGCCACCCTCCTGTGCTGCAGAGAGGCTGGGTCACCCAGAGGACTCACCACCCTGGATAGGTACTGCTATGCTGCGCCTGTGATGCTGTCCCCTGCTGCTGTGTCAGTCTGCTTCTTTTATCAGCACTTCCTGTGTGAATTTTCGCGCCAGTGTAATGCACCCTAGAGGCCGGAGGCTCTCGCAAAATGGTTGCCAAAAACATCTGTATGGAAGATAATGTTTGCTCTAAGAAAATGGCCGCCGACAGAAGATAGAGGTCAAGCAGCCATAGCCCACAAAAAGATGGCCGCCGAACGGCAATATCTGCATACAGGGTGGACAAACATGGCCGCCGATCAGCTGATAGGGGCCAGTGGGTGTGGCCGAACCACAGGAAGATGGCCACCGGGCAGTCACAAGAGGCCAAGCTTGGCATGGACCGCCTCAAAATGGCCGCCGACAGCATGGAGGAGGAAGGACACAAACACAGGTAAGAAAAAATGACATTTCTTTTAAATGTTAGTTACAGCCAGCCCCGCTCCAGTGGGACCCCCTAGGTGACCCCCAGCACCCAGCAACCTTTAGCTAGAAGCCCAGGGAGGAGGGAAAGGCAGGGAGAGAGGGAAGAAAGGGGCCACAACCACTTACTTGATCTCTCCAGGAATGTCCAGCTAAATCACCCAGCCGAGGCAGGGGAGTTTTACTTACCTATCCTGCATGTATTCTGCTGGAAGACATTCCAAACAGATCATCGTCCGCGCACGGAAGGTGACTGTTGGCCAGGCATGCTGTGATTGGACCCAGAAGGGACGATCATATGTATGCCCTGGAGCATGACGCTCACCGGACAGGCTGCTGCGACTCGGCCGTAAGGTCAGCCGAAGCTGAGCGGTCCGATGCAAGCCTTGGAGCGTAAGCTCACCGGCCAGGCTGCTGCGACTCGGCCGTAAGGTCAGCCGAAGCTGAGCGGTCCGATGCAGGCCCTGGAGCGTAAGCTCACCGGCCACCCGTGGAGCGACGGGCATGTCGTGGAAAACCCAGCGCGTAGCTAGGGTCGGCACACGCTCGATGGCCAAAACTGGGGAGACTACAAGGATCGAGGATCCAGCCTGTCACCCAGTCGGCAGTTGATCGAAGATCGCAGGAAACAACAAATGTAGCAAAAAAAATAAAAATATATATATATCTTTTTTCCCCGGACCAATGGGCCCGAAGGGAGCCATGTCCTACTCCTTGCTAGACAGAAAAAAACTGATCTGCGAAGATGCAGACTGAGAGGGTATACCCAGAGGGTCCGCCCCCTGGGCGGTACTGTAGAAGGTGTGATGCAACACTTTTTACAAGTTTTTCTGCCTAGTCACTCCTAATTAACGGATAATACCCACTTTGTCAATAGAGAAGCTGTGTCGGTCCATGGACGAAAGAGTAATTTTATTTTTTGCATTGGCAAAGATCCCCTATATAAGTGCCTGGCTTCCATTACTATTTGTTTTGCTATAGTATTCCTAGCTGTCCTCTAAGGGGCCACACATGTCAATCAAACTTTGCACCCCGCAAATACAAAAAAAAAAAAAAAAACTGCTTATGTGACAGAAATATAGTATGTTCCCATCTTCCTCCTGGACATGACAAAATAACCCTGAAATCCAAAGCACATGGTGTCAGCCCTGCCTACGTAATTTCTGGGAACACAATTCTCTATTCATTCCCCTTCCCCAACTCCTCAAGTCCATAACTCTTCCTTGTGTACAGGCAAAGAGCATAGGATGTTATCAGCTCAAAGATTTTTTACAAAATCAACAGGTATTTTTTGCACTTCTTCAACAAATATAACAAAACTCTTTCATTGGTAAAGTTGGCTACATTTAGATTGGCAATTAGGCCAGTGCAAATTGAAGTGGCAGTTCCTTCTGTGGCTCTCAGGGGCTCTCACTGGGCAGGTGCGGCATCCAACATTACCTGCATCCAGCAGCGATCACTGCAGGTAATTGCTGGCTGTGCAGAGAGCGGCAGATATCAGGGGCCTCCAGCGACCTGCCATTAAAGCGAATTGGCCTAGCTGCCACACCTACCCCCTGAGAGCGACTGAAAGCCGCAGAAGTAACTTCCGCTACAAATCGCACCGGCCCTAATTGCCAGTGTCAATGTAGCCTTAGCAGACCAAACAGGAGCAAGTACAGGTTCATTGTTAGAGTTTACATACACTTTAAAATACTACTTGCTTCAGGATGGCGATACCTGTGAGTTTCAATGATTTGTTAATTGAGGAGAACAATAAAGGAAGAACTTGAAGTGGTGACAAAATAATACTTCATTAGGAAAAAAAAAAAATAATTAAATATAAGACTGTTCGCAATTAGCTACCAATGTAACTAACAATTCCACACCTTAGCACAGGGCTCCTATCATTTATGGTTCCGGAGATACGGGGCTGCTTGCGCAGCCTGTCGGAAGCTACATACAGAGCGGCCAGTTTAAATACAAGCTGACACTCTGCAGCAGACTTAGAGGATGAGAGCACAGTGCTTATAATAATTATTTGTATATTACTTACTTATGGTAATTAACCCCTTGCCACTCAGGCCAATTCTGACACTTCTCTCCTACATGTAAAAATCATAATTTTTTTTTTTTGCTAGAAAACTACTCAGAACCCCAAACATTATATATATTGTTTTAGCAGACACCCTATGGAATAAAATGGTGGTCTTTGCAACTTTTTATGTTACACGGTGTATAGACAGGGGTTAACGTCGTTTAGGATATTCCATTCTCGAACACACACCAGCTACCAAACTGGGTTCTACGGGCCCACCCGTTACACACGGTATTTGCGAAGCAATTTTTCAAATGTGTTTTTTTTGGAAAGAAACTGTTTCATTCATAAAAAACAAAACAAAAAAAAACACTAAAGTTAGCACAATTTTTTTGTATACTAAGCGATGCTTTAAATTTATTTACATGTTTAGATTTACAGAGGAGGTCTAGTGCTAGAATTATTGCTCTCGCTCTAACGATCGTGGCGTATGTAACCTGTGTATCTGGCTCTGATACTAGCCAGTGCCTACCCAGCCACTGACTAGTATCTCTCCCCAGCCTGTCCCCACACACCCTCTCACCTGCTGACCTGTGAATGGGGGAATCACTCCTGCAGTGTTATTGTGTTTTGCCAGTGAATACAATGATCAGTGTTGCTAACTATAGCTGGCAGCACTGATTGTTTTGGGAAAAATCTGACAGGCTGGTTGTACTCAAGTCGGTTAATAGATTGACTTGTGTAAAACCAGCTAGCCCATACATAGATTGACTATGGCTGGTCTCTGCTTAATTGGCGTAATTTCAATCCATGTATTACCCGCTTAACCACTACGCAGTCCCTAAACATCCTTCCACAAACCTTTACATTTTTCCTTCCCAGATTCCTTCATCATCCTCACCTGTACATAGTGCCCACTGTCATACTCTCCACACTTCTCTCCTATACATAGTGCCCGCTGTCATACCCTACACACTCCTTTCCTGTACATAGTGCCCGCTGTCATACACTTCTCTCCTGTACATTGTGCCCACTGTCGTACCCTCCACACTTCTCTCCTATACATAGTGCCCACTGTCATACCCTCCACACTTCTCTCCTATACATAGTGCCCACCCTCATACCCTCCACACTCCTCTCCTGTACATACTGCTCACTGTCTTACCCTCCACACTCATCTCATGTACATACTGCTCAGTATCATACCGTCCACACTCCTCTCCTGTACATACTGCCCACTTTCATAAACTCCTCTATTGTACATAGTGCCGGCTGTCATACCCTCCACACTTCCCTCCCATCTACATACTGCAGGCTGTCATACCCTCCAAATTCCTCTCCTGTACATACTGCCTATTGTCATACCCGCCACACTCCTCTCCTGTACATACTGCCCACTGTCATACCCTCCACACTCCTATCCTGTACATACTGCCCCCATCATACCCTCCACACTCCTCTCCTGTACATACTGCCCGCATTCATAAACTCCTCTATCGTACATAGTGCCGGCTGTCATACCCTCCACACTTCCCTTCCATCTACATACTGATCGCTGTCATACCCTCCAAATTCCTCTCCTGTACATACTGCCTATTGTCATACCCGCCACACTCCTCTCCTGTACATACTGCCCACTGTCATACCCTCCACACTCCTCTCCTGTACATATACTGCTCACTGTCATACCCTCCACACTCCTCTCCTGTACATACTGTAACCCAACCTTACCCTCCACTCCTCTCCTGTATATACTGCCAACTATCTTTCTATCCACATTCCTCTCCTGTACATACTGTCCCCATTATACCCTCCACACTCCTCTCCTGTACATACTGCCCACTGTCAAACCCTCCACACTCCTCTCCTGTACATACTGCCCACTGTCATACCCTTCACACTCCTCTCCTGTACATAGTGCCCACTGTCATACCCTTCACACTCCTCTCCTGTACATAGTGCCTTCTGCCATACCCCCTGCACTCCTCTCCTGTACATACCACCCAATGTCATATCCTCCACACTCCTCTCCTGTACATAGTGCCCACTGTTATACCCCCCACATTCCTCTCCTGTACATAGTGCCCACAGTTAGACACGTAAAAAAGGAAAAAAAATGTTTAAAAAAGGAAGTTAGTGATCTGGTGGAACCCATTGTAACCTTATCCATGCCTCCATCCCTAGTATTTGTGAAAAAAGGAAGGAGGGCTTGTGGGACTTTAAATAAGACATGGATGGGCATAGGAAATTGATCTGGGATAACATAAATAGTGAACACAGTCCCAGAGGGGAGATCACTGTAAACCATGGGGAGTTGCTGAATAATCAACCCAAAGAAGTAAAAATCAAAATCAAAACATGTATATGAATATCAAAGTATAATGTATTAAAATGAATAATACATAGATCATGCAATCAAAGGCATAATACAGGTAATAATAATCACAATAGCATGGTTGGTAGTTCATAATAGAGGGCATGATTACAAAAGCAACTACAGTGCATGGACATACAGGTGCAGTGAACATAGTTATCCAAAATTAGATCCAGAGTATTTAATGATAAAAGCGTAGTTGGGCAGATTTAGGCTTGGCATCCCTGAGCATGGACTCAAATTTTATCTGGGATAACACAGATAGTGAACACAGTCCCAAACAGGGGGAGATCACTGTAAACCATGGGGAGTTGCTGAATAAACAATCCAAAAAAATCAAAATCAAAATCAAGACAAGTATATAAATATCAAATTATAATGTATTAAAATGAATAATACATGGATCATGCAATTAAGGGAATCATACAGGTAATAATAGTCACAACAGCATGATTGATAGTTCATAATAGAGGACATGATCAAAAAACAACAACCACAGTACATGGACATACAGGTGCAGTGAACATGGTTATCCAAAGATTGATCCAGAATGTTTAATGAAAAACGTGGTTGGACAGACTTGAGCTTGGCATCCCTGAGTATAGACTCGATGTGTTTCTTGGTGTTTAAAGCCAGTCATCAGGAGTGGGGTGCATATATTTTTTACTAAAGAAGGGGGGAAAAATAGGTCAATGAGGTCATAGAATTGTCTAGATAGCGTTTAAACATAAAGCAAGGTTAGATAGGTTTGTACATTACCCATGTAAGGGCCCAAGAAGAAAGTTAATTCAAGCATTCCAATATGGAAGTAAGGTGGTGGTCCTGAGTGAGCTGATCTCCCCGGGGTTAAGGCGGGGGAGGGACCCCTGCAATCCATGGCCCATCTCAAGCCATCTGGTGGTTCCTTTTCCTGTGTTGTTTCCTCCCCGGGGTTGCGATGCTCCCAGCCCCTCCTCCCCCACCCATCCTCCTCCTCCATTGATGGGGGCGGGGCTGGATCTTGGCGCATCGGCGCCATGTTAGCGCGTGACACACGCGGCTTCCATTGGATGCCGGCGAGTGTGTCATGGCTCTCTTCCATCCCGCGCAGCTGGTGGGGGTTGGTCGGACTCCCGCTGGGGTCTGTAGTACCTCGGACGGGCGTTCGCTCTTGGCCCCACCCCTATCTAACGCGATGACACATGGTGTTGGCGGGGGAACGCCCCTGTTTAGTGGATACTTCACGGGTCTCCTTCCGGCTGACACACTTCTTGCTGTTCCATCTGCTGAGAGGTCATACCTGTCCCCACTCACACTGCCAGGTAATCATTGGGTTGCTTTTTTTAGGACCCACTATTCCCCTTTACCAACACTTTTATTTCATTCATCCACCTTCATCCTGCCTTTCTTCTCCTGCCACTCGTATTATCTCCCTCCTTTTATTCACTTCATCACCCTCTCACACACACCCCCGGTTACATACACTGTCCCCTCCATTCTGCTTTTCTTCTTTTGTCACTCCTATTATTTCTTTCATTCACTTCATCACCCTTTTCACACACACCCCCTTTTACACACACCCTGGGTATACACCAGTCCCTACCCTTCCCCACTCACCCATCATCCAGTTTCTACATTCACCCCCAGCACCATTCTCCCATTTATTCATCATTGGTAAACCCACCTACCCATATCCATTTTCCTATGCCAATAATTTTGTGTTTTGTCTCGTTCCCTGTTCCCTATTTTTGACCCCATCAGCTCACTGACAAATCCCTTTTCTTCAATTTTTGTTAGTTCCTGCACCTCGCTTCAGGCCATGCTTCACGGTCTGACCTTGTCCTGTGGCTGTCCGGGTTTTGTCCTGGCTGATGTCCCATTACATCATCTCCTTGGCTCCCCTTCTTGCAGGAGGGTTCATGGATTGCAGGGGTCTCTCCCCCGCCTCAACCCCGGGGAGATCAGCTCACTCAGGACCACCACCTTACTTCCATATTGGAATGCTTGAATTCGCTTTCTTCTTGGGCCCTTACATGGGTAATGTACAAACCTATCTAACCTTGCTTTATGTTTTAAGCTCTTGCTAGACAATTCTATGACCTCATTGACCTATTTCCCCCCCCTCCTTTAGTAAAAAATATATGCACCCCACTCCTGATGACTGGCTTTAAACACCAAGAAACGCGTCGAGTCTATACTCAGGGATGCCAAGCTCAAGTCTGTCCAACCACGTTTTTCATTAAACATTCTGGATCAATCTTTGGATAACCATGTTCACTGCACCTGTATGTCCATGTACTGTGGTTGTTGTTTTTTAATCATGTCCTCTATTATGAACTATCAATCATGCTATTGTGAATATTATTACCTGTCATATGCCTTTGATTGCATGATCTATGTATTATTCATTATTATTCATTATTATTCATTACTTTGATATTCATATACATGTCTTGATTTTGATTTTTACTTCTTTGGGTTGATTATTCAGCAACTCCCCATGGTTTACAGTGATCACCCCTCTGGGACAGTGTTCACTATTTATGTTATCCCAGATCAATTTCCTATGCCCATCCATGTCTCATTTAAAGTCCCACAAGCCCTCCTTCCATTTTTCTAAAAATTAGTTTAGTTTCGTTTTGTTTTGTTTTAATTCGTTAATTCATTTTGTTTAGTTGGATTGGTTAAATTTGTTAAATTTGTTTTCGGAATTCGTTTCGTTTTCGACCAAATTCCAAAAATCGGTCGCATTTGAAAATATTTTAACCAAATTCTAAAATATTTCTACCGGATTCGATAATATTTCATCCGCATTCATTAATATTTCAACCAAATTCGAAAATATTTCTACCGGATTCAAAATTATTTCAACCAAATAGAAAAGATGAAATAGATGCTAATATTCTGCAGGAGATCTTCTGGAAATAAAGGAAATGGATCGTAATCTGCAAAAAAAATAAAAAAATTAAATAGCTATTAATAGACTTCAAGAGATGTGCTAAAATAATGTGTGGGGTATTAGTGAGTGTGGGGGATGGATAGAGATGCTGAGCTCTGATTCGATGGTGTATGGAGGTGATTGTCTCTCTATAGATTAAGGGGGGGGAGGTGATGACATCACACAGTATTTATATATTTATAAAACCATCTTTCGAAATTCGAACTTCGTATAGAATGAATTCAAATTCAAATCTAAAAGATTAGAATAGAATTGAAAATATTGGAAAGAATCGAATAGAAAAACAATAGAACAGAATAGAATAAAATACAATATATATATACTATATTTTATTCTATTCTGTTCTATTTTTTTCTAGTCTATTATTTTATATTCTATTCAAATCTTTTCTATTAAAATCGAAATCATTATATACTAAATTCGAATTTCGGAAGATGGTTATATATATATATATATTTTTTCCGACATTCAAATTTCATATAGAATGAATTTGAATTTGAATAGAAAAGATTAGAATAGAAATAGAAAATAGACTAGAAAACAATAGAACAGAATAGAATATAGATACTATCTATTTAATTTTTTTTTTTTTTTTTGCAGATTACTATTTGTTTCCATAAGATCTCCTGCAGTGCAGACTATTAGCATCTATTTCATTTTTTCTTGCAGATCTCCTGCAGACTATTAGTATCTATTTTGTTTTCTCACCAGATCTCCTGCAGACTATTAGCATCTATTTCATTTTTTTTTGCAGGTCTCCTGAAAACTATTAGCAGCCATTTCCCTGTGTATAGAGATATAAGCGGTGATGATGTCTCTCTTGTTGTCTCTTCCTCAAACCGTTCCTCCATTCATAAATGAAATAGATGCTAATAGTCTGCAGGAGATCTGCTGGAAATAAAAGAAAATAAAATGAATCGTAATCTGCAAAAAAAATGAAATAGCTATTAATAGACTACAGGAGATGTGCTAAAATAATGTGTGGGGTATTAGTGAGTGTGGGAGATGGCTGGAGATGCTGAGCTCTGATTGGATGGTGTATGGAGCTGATTGTCTCTCTATAGATGGAGGAGGGGGGGGAGGTGATGACATCACACAGGATTTATATATTTATAAAACCATCTTCCGAAATTCGAATTTTGGATAGAATGAATTCAAATTCAAATCGAAAAGATTAGAATAGAATCGAAAATATTGGAAAGAATCTAATAGAAAAACAATAGAACAGAATAGAATAAAATACAATATATATATTATATTTTATTCTATTCTGTTCTATTGTTTTTCTAGTCTATTTTCTATTTCTATTCTAATCTATTAATATTCTATTCTGTTAATATTCAAATTTAGTATAGAATGAATTCGAATTTGAAAAGAAAAGATTAGAATAGAAATAGAAAATAGACTAGAAAAACAATATAACAGAGTAGAATATAGATACCATCTATTTCATTAAAACATTTTTTTGCAGATTACTATTTGTTTCCATAAGATCTCCTGCAGACTATTAGCATCTATTTTTTTTTGCAGATCTCCTGCAGACTATTATGCCGCGTACACACGATCATTATTCACGGCGGTTTAAAAACCGCCGTGAATAATGACATTTTAAACGAGGGAACAGCTTGTTCCCCACAAACGGTCATTTTTCTCGTCATTTTTTAAAATGACGAGAAAAACGATCGTCTATGGGCTCCGCGGCAGTGTTTACCTATGGGAAACACTGCCGCGGAAGAAATGTCAGGAAAAACGACGAGAAAAATTAGAACATGTTCTAATTTTTCTCATCATGATTAATGCCGTTTTTCCCGTCGGGAAAAACGGCAAAAAGCCCACAGACGATCGATTTTCTCGTCCAAAGGAAAAAATGTCATTTTTCCAGACGGGAAAAATGATCGTGTGTACGCGGCATAAGTATCTATTTCGTTTTCTCACCAGATCTCCTGCAGACTTTTAGCATCTATTTCTTTTTTTAGCAGATAGCCTGTAGACTATTAGCAGCCATTTTGCGTCTTTTTTGCAGATCTCCTGCAGACTATTAGCATATATTTCATTTTTTTTGCAGATTACTATTTATTTCCATCAGATCTCCTGCAGTATATTAACATCTAATACATTTTTTGCAGATCTCCTGCAGACTATTAGCATCTATTTCTTTTTTCTTTTCTTTTTCTTTTTTTGCATTAGAGCAGCCATTTCCTTTATTTCAGCAGATCTCCTGCAGACTATTAGCATCTATTTCATTTTTTTTACAGATTACTATGTATTTCCATCAGATCTCCTGCAGACTATTAGCATTTATATATATATATATATTGCAGATCTCCTGCAGACTATTAGTATCTATTTCATTTTCTCATCAGATCTGCAGACTATAAGCATCTATTTCATTTTTTTTCAGGTCTCCTGCAAACTATTAGCAGCCATTTCCCTGTGTATAGAGATATAAGCGGTGATGATGTCTCCCTTCTTGTCTCTTCATCAAACCGTTCCTCTATTCATAAATGAAATAGAGGCTAATAGTCTGCAGGAGATCTGCTGGAAATAAAGGAAATGGATCGTAATCTGTAAAAAATAAATGAAATAGCTATTAATAGACTACAGGAGATGTGCTTAAATAATGTGTGGCGTATTAGTGAGTGTGGGGGATGGATGGAGATGCTGAGCTCTGATTGGATGGTGTATGGAGGTGATTGTCTATAGATGGAGGAGGGGGGGAAGGTGATGACATCACACGGTATTTATATATTTATAAAACCATCTTCCGAAATTCGAATTGTATAGAATGAATTCAAATTCGAATTGAAAAGATTGGAATAGAATCGAAAATATTGGAAAGAATTGAATAGAAAAACAATAGAACAGAATAGAATAAAATACAATATATATATTATATTTTATTCTATTCTGTTCTATTTGTTTTTCTACTCTATTTTCTATTTATATTCTAATCTTTTCTAATTGGAATTCGAATTCATTCTATACGAAATTCGAACGTCGGAACATGGTTTTATATATATATATATATATATATATATATATATATATATATATATATATATATATTTATTTTTTTGGATTTGTTCTATTGTTTTTTTAAGATATTGTTTTCTATTATTTTTGAATATTTACTGTTCAAATTCGATTTAATTCTATCTGAAATTCGAATTTTGGAAAATGGTTATTTATATTGTGAGGGGGTTAACTCAGCAGCGGGTGTGTGTGACCCCCTGGATGGGTTCACCACACAAAAACAGGCACAGCAGACAGTGGTAGGAGAAAACAAAAGGGTGTGGTTTTATTTGAACTATATACAGACAAAAAAATACAGCAAAAACAAAAGAAACAGGAAAATAAATCCTGATCAACTTGACCGCTCACTACTAGTGATGAGCCGAACACCCCCGGGTTCGGTTCGCACCAGAACCCGCGAACGGACCGAAAGTTCGAACGAACATTAGAACCCTATTAAATACAATGGATGCGAACGTTCGAATTCTAAAGTGCTAATTATAACAACTATTATGCATGTTATTGTCATAAATAGGGTTTGGGAACCCGGGTTCTGCACCAGGGGACATGTATCAATGCAAAAAGAAGTTTTAAAAACGGTCGTTTTTCGGGAGCAGTCATTTTAATGATGCATAAAGTGAAAAAAAAAAAGTCAAATATTCCTTTAAATATCGTACCTGGGGGGTGTCTAAAGTATGCCTGTGAAGTGCCACGTGTTTCCCGTGTTTAGAACTGTCCCTGCACAAAATGACACTTCTAAAGGAAAAAAAAGCCATTTAAAACTGCTTGCGGCTTTAATGTAATGTCTGGTCCCGGTAATATGGATGAAATTCTTTAAGAAAAATGGCATAGCTACCCCATGACCCCCCCCCCCTACCCCAGCCCATTACCAGCCCCTTTGGGTCTTGTATGGATATTAAGGGGAACCCCGCACATAAAATAAAAAAGGCCCTATATACTCTGAACAGCCGTATACAGGCGGTGCATACAAGACAGGGACTGTAGGTTTGTTCTTATGTAGAATCTGTTTGTAATTTTGAACAGGTACATTGTTGAAGTGTAGCTCCAGCCCAAAAATCTATTTTTAAACTTTTTGGGAAACATAGGTAAGGGTTATCACCCCTGTAACATTTGTTTTGCTGTCTGTGCCCCTGTTCAGAACATTTCACCTCACTTTCCGTCCCAATGACAACTGTTTTTGAAATGTGGTGTTTTTCTTGAAACAAGGATTGCTGATAAAGCATCAGTACAGAGGAGACACCTTTCTCCCATATTTATTCTTACAGGAGAGAATTTTCCTTTCTAGGGGTAGATTTCCTCTCACTTCCTGTTGTCTTCTTTCGTTTGCAAGTAGGAGTCGTTTGTAAGTTGGATGTTTGAAAGTAGGGACCTGCCGTATATACTCTGCAGAAATAGGCCCCTTAGTTGTTGGTGTTGGCACAACACTGTAAGCACTCAGTTACTCTTGGTTGGTGCTGGAACGCCCTGCTGTCAACTATTATATCAGGAATTTTAATTACATATAATTGTTGAACAGTGGTAGTAAAAATTGGGGCTTTGATGGTGGTGCTGGTGCCACAACACTGTAAGCCCTGACAGTTACTCTTGGTGGGTGCAGCAATGGGCCCTGCTGTGAATTATTAGATCAAGAATTGTAATTACATGCCCCTTTTGAACAGGGGCTGAAAAATTGGGCCTTTCGTGGTGGTGGTGGTGGTGGCGTTGCCACAAGACTGTAAGCCCTCAGAGTTACTCTTGGTGGGTGCAGCAATGGACCCTGCTGTGAATTATTAGATCAAGAATTGTAATTGCATGCCCCTGTTGAACAGGGGCTGAAAAATTGGGCCTTAGGCACTGGTGGCACAACACTACAACCCCTCACAGATACTGTACTTGGAGCACAGCAATGAGCCCTGTTGCAAAGTATTGCTTCAAAAATTGTAATGACACGCCCCTGTTAAACAGGGGCTGAAAAATTGGGCCTTAGGCACTGGTGCCACAACACTCCAACCCCTCACAGATACTGTACTTGGAGCACAGCAATGAGCCCTATGGCAAATTATTGCTAAAAAAATTGTAATTACACGCCCCTGTAAAACAGGGGCTGAAAAATTGGGCCTTAGCCACTGGTGGCGGCACCCATAAACAAAAATGATCTTCCAAGCTATCATCATCAATCGTATCATTGAGGACTCGGAGGAGGATAGCCAGTCAACATAACAGCACAGGCACTCAGCATCAGCATCAGTCTTGAAGGGATGTGACATGTTAAAATCAATTAGTCTGTTATATCAGCATCAGGTGTGTGGTAGCTGGTGGTGATCCAAGACTGGTTCATCTTGATGAAAGTCAGTCGATCAACCGAGTCGGTGGACAGGCGCACCCTGTGATCCGTGACAAATCCTCCAGCAGCACTGAATGTGCGTTCCGAAAGAACGCTGGATGCAGGACAGGCCAGTAGCTCAATTGCATACTGTGCAAGCTCTGGCCAGTGATCCATCCTCAAGACCCAGTAAGCCAGAGGATTTTCGGTGGGGAAGGTGTCCAAGTCTGACCTTGCCCCTAGATATTCCTGCACCATGTTTATCAGACGCTGGCGATGGTTGCTGGAACCGATCATACTTTGGGGCTGCGGACTAAAGAATTGTCTGAACGCATCGGTCAGACGGCCACCTTCCCCACCGCTCCTTCTTTGACTGGCCGAAGCCTCAGCAACTCGTTGTCCAGGACCAGGAGTTTGTAACCTCCCAGTCTCTGGGAACGCGTTGCACAGACCTTTCTGCAAGGCCTCCCGGAGTTGTCTCATCCTCTGCTCCCTCTGCGACGGTAACATAAGGTCCGCAACCTTACCCTTGTACCGTGGATCAAGGAGAGTGGCCAGCCAGTAATGGTCCCTCTCCTTGATCCGAAGAATACGAGGATCCTTCCGCAGACTTTGCAGGATCAGGGAGGCCATGCAGCGTAGGTTTGCTGAGGCATTCGCTCCGGAGTCCTCTGGGTCACTAAGGACGACATGATCCGCAGCCACCTCCTCCCAGCCACGTACAAGTCCACTGGTTTCTTGGGACTGTAAATCATCCCTAAAAGACTGCTGCTGATGATGCTGAGTGCCAGCCTCCACCTCCATGCTGACACAATCCTCCTCCTCCTCCTCCTCCTCCTCCTCCTCCTCTTCCTGTGCGATGGGTGGGACAGAAGGAACACTGTCTGGGTAAAGGGGGCCTTGAGAGGCAAGGAAGTCCTCCTCTTCCTGCCTCTGTTCTGCCTCAAGTGCCCTGTCCATTATTCCACGCAGCGTGTGCTCCAACAGGTGGACAAGAGGTACAGTGTCACTGATGCATGCACTGTCACTGCTCACCATCCTCGTGGCCTCCTCAAATGGTGCCAGGACAGTGCATGCATCCCTGATCATGCCCCACTGGCGTGGAGAAAAAAAACCAAGCTCCCCTGACCCTGTCCTGGTGCCGTAGTCGCACAGGTACTCATTGATGGCCCTCTGCTGCGTGTGCAGCCGCTGCAGCATGGCCAACGTTGAGTTCCACCTGGTGGGCATGTCACATATAAGGCGGTTCTTGGGCAGGTTCAACTCCTTTTGCAGCTCAGCCAGGCGAGCACTGGCATTATAAGATCTGCGGAAATGCACACAGACTTTCCTGGCCTGCCTCAGGACATCCTGTAAGCCCGGGTACCTGCCCAAGAACCGCTGCACCACCAGGTTAAGGACGTGAGCCACACAGGGCACATGGGTCAGTTGTCCCTGTCGGAGGGCGGAGAGGAGGTTGGTGCCATTGTCGCAAACCACCATTCCTGGCTTAAGCTGGCGTGGCGTCAACCACCTCTCGGCCTGGCCCTGCAGAGCAGACAGGACCTCTGCCCCAGTGTGGCTTCTGTCCCCCAAACACACCAGCGCAAGCACGGCATGGCATCTTTTTGCCTGCGTACTTGCGTAGCCCCGTGAACGGCTACGGAGCACCGCTGGTTCATAGGACAAACCACAGGAAGAGGCCATGGAGGAAGAAGAAGAGGAGGGGGTGGAGGAGAGAGGTGTGTCACAACCAGTAGTAGCATTTTGGAGGCGTGGCGGTGGGACAACCTCCAACACTACTGCACCTTGTCCTGCATCCTTCCCAGCTGCCAAAAGAGTGACCCAATGGGCCGTGAAAGAAAGGTAACGTCCCTGTCCATGCCTGCTGGACCATGAGTCAGCGGTAATATGCACCTTACCGCTGACCGCCCTGTCCAGCGAGGCCAAGACATTGCCTTCCACATGCCGGTAGAGAGCCGGAATAGCCTTCCGTGAGAAAAAGTGGCGTTTGGGAACCTGCCACTGAGGAACCGCACATTGCACAAACTCACGGAAGGGGGCCGAGTCTACCAACTGAAAAGGCAGCAGTTGAAGCGCTAGCAATTTAGCCAAGCTAGCATTCAACCGCTGGGCATGTGGATGGCTGGGAGTGAACTTCTTTCGACGGTCCAGCAGCTGGGGCAGGGAAATTTGCCTGCTAGAATCGGACGTCGGTGTACTGCTAGCAGAGTGGCCGCAAGTACTTGGCTGTGACACACCTAATTCTACACCTTCATTCCTCTCAGTGCATGTTTCAGAGAGGACTGAAGTTATAGTGGGGTTGGAGATCCCAGCTGATGCGGTGCAAGGAGAGGTCCGCTTTGTTCTTTGGTGTGGGTCTTTGAGGTAGGCTTGCCAACGAGCTGCATGGCAGGTCAACATATGTCTGGTCAGGCATGTGGTACCCAAGCGGCTGATGTTTTGGCCACGCGATATACGCTTGAGACATATGTTGCAAACAGCAGCTGTGCGATCTGATGCACTAGCCTCAAAAAAGGCCCACACCAAAGAACTTTTTGAATGACGGGCAGAGGCAGCGCCCTGCACAGGCGGAGCTCTGCGGTGTGATTCCGTCGGTGTACTGCCCTTACGCTGGCCACCAAAGGGCATCCTGCCTCGTTGGAGATGTGCCTCCTCCTCATCCTCCTCCTCCTCCTCTCTCCTATTAGGCACCCACGTGGAGTCAGTGACCTCATCATCACCTCCCTCCTCATCACTGGAGCCAATCTGGCAGTATGCTGCAGCTGCTGGAACATGACTGCCAGATTGGTGTCCTTCTTGAGCATCCCCTCTGTCTGCTCTCACGCTACTGCCTTCCTCTAGCTGGGTTTCATCATCAGACCCTTCGAAACGCTGGGCATCCTCCTGGAGCATGTACCCAACACTGTGCTGAAACAGTTCGGGGGACTCCTCAGGAGGAGGACATGGTGGGTCTAGGGAAGGAGTGACTGATGATGAGTCTGACATTGATACCAGGGAAGAGGACGCTTTGGCAGCTGCTTTTCCAGTTCCCTGAGCCTGGGTGAGAGAGGATGAGGAGGAGGAGGAGGGCTTGGTCATCCACTCTACCAAGTCTTCGGCATGATGTGGCTCAACATGTCCAGCTGCCGAAAAGAAGGACAAGCGTGTCCCATGGCCATGTGCTGATGACAATGCACCGCGTCCACGACCAGCACTGTTGCCCCCAGACACAGAGCCTGCTTGCCCTCTTTTATTGCCTCCTGACTGTCTGCCTCTCCTTGTTTGCCTTCCAGTCATTCTAATAGATGGCCTGCAGGGAGATGGGAAAAAAGCAATAAGGGCTACCTTCAGGTGTCCTTCTCTGTCCCTTGAAACAAGGACTTTGACAGTGAAAGAAACTGACACACTCTCCCTACCTACAGTTTTCTGTCCCTAGAAAAAATGTTTTTTTTAAGCACAATTTAGCACAAGGAGAATTCACTCACTGTCCTTCCAGGTCCCTGGAAACAAGGACTTTGACAGTGAAAGAAACTGACACACTCTCCCTACCTACAGTTTTCTGTCCCTAGAAAAAATGTTTTTTTAAGCACAATTTAGCACAAGGAGAATTGACTCACTGTCCTTCCAGGTCCCTGGAAACAAGGACTTTGACAGTGAAAGAAACTGACACACTCTCCCTACCTACAGTTTTCTGTCCCTAGAAAAAATGTTTTTTTTAAGCACAATTTAGCACAAGGAGAATTCACTCACTGTCCTTCCAGGTCCCTGGAAACAAGGACTTTGACAGTGAAAGAAACTGACACACTCTCCCTACCTACAGTTTTCTGTCCCTAGAAAAAATGTTTTTTTAAGCACAATTTAGCACAAGGAGAATTCACTCACTGTCCTTCCAGGTCCCTGGAAACAAGGACTTTGACAGTGAAAGAAACTGACACACTCTCCCTACCTACAGTTTTCTGTCCCTAGAAAAAATGTTTTTTTTAAGCACAATTTAGCACAAGGAGAATTCACTCACTGTCCTTCCAGGTCCCTGGAAACAAGGACTTTGACAGTGAAAGAAACTGACACACTCTCCCTACCTACAGTTTTCTGTCCCTAGAAAAAATGTTTTTTTAAGCACAATTTAGCACAAGGAGAATTCACTCACTGTCCTTCCAGGTCCCTGGAAACAAGGACTTTGACAGTGAAAGAAACTGACACACTCTCCCTACCTACAGTTTTCTGTCCCTAGAAAAAATGTTTTTTTTAAGCACAATTTAGCACAAGGAGAATTCACTCACTGTCCTTCCAGGTCCCTGGAAACAAGGACTTTGACAGTGAAAGAAACTGACACACTCTCCCTACCTACAGTTTTCTGTCCCTAGAAAAAATGTTTTTTTTAAGCACAATTTAGCACAAGGAGAATTCACTCACTGTCCTTCCAGGTCCCTGGAAACAAGGACTTTGACAGTGAAAGAAACTGACACACTCTCCCTACCTACAGTTTTCTGTCCCTAGAAAAAATGTTTTTTTTAAGCACAATTTAGCACAAGGAGAATTCACTCACTGTCCTTCCAGGTCCCTGGAAACAAGGACTTTGACAGTGAAAGAAACTGACACACTCTCCCTACCTACAGTTTTCTGTCCCTAGAAAAAATGTTTTTTTTAAGCACAATTTAGCACAAGGAGAATTCACTCACTGTCCTTCCAGGTCCCTGGAAACAAGGACTTTGACAGTGAAAGAAACTGACACACTCTCCCTACCTACAGTTTTCTGTCCCTAGAAAAAATGTTTTTTTTAAGCACAATTTAGCACAAGGAGAATTCACTCACTGTCCTTCCAGGTCCCTGGAAACAAGGACTTTGACAGTGAAAGAAACTGACACACTCTCCCTACCTACAGTTTTCTGTCCCTAGAAAAAATGTTTTTTTTAAGCACAATTTAGCACAAGGAGAATTCACTCACTGTCCTTCCAGGTCCCTGGAAACAAGGACTTTGACAGTGAAAGAAACTGACACACTCTCCCTACCTACAATTTTCTGTCCCTAGAAAAAATGTTTTTTTTAAGCACAATTTAGCACAAGGAGAATTCACTCACTGTCCTTCCAGGTCCCTGGAAACAAGGACTTTGACAGTGAAAGAAACTGACACACTCTCCCTACCTACAGTTTTCTGTCCCTAGAAAAAATGTTTTTTTTAAGCACAATTTAGCACAAGGAGAATTCACTCACTGTCCTTCCAGGTCCCTGGAAACAAGGACTTTGACAGTGAAAGAAACTGACACACTCTCCCTACCTACAGTTTTCTGTCCCTAGAAAAAATGTTTTTTTTAAGCACAATTTAGCACAAGGAGAATTCACTCACTGTCCTTCCAGGTCCCTGGAAACAAGGACTTTGACAGTGAAAGAAACTGACACACTCTCCCTACCTACAGTTTTCTGTCCCTAGAAAAAATGTTTTTTTTAAGCACAATTTAGCACAAGGAGAATTCACTCACTGTCCTTCCAGGTCCCTGGAAACAAGGACTTTGACAGTGAAAGAAACTGACACACTCTCCCTACCTACAGTTTTCTGTCCCTAGAAAAAATGTTTTTTTAAGCACAATTTAGCACAAGGAGAATTCACTCACTGTCCTTCCAGGTCCCTGGAAACAAGGACTTTGACAGTGAAAGAAACTGACACACTCTCCCTACCTACAGTTTTCTGTCCCTAGAAAAAATGTTTTTTTAAGCACAATTTAGCACAAGGAGAATTCACTCACTGTCCTTCCAGGTCCCTGGAAACAAGGACTTTGACAGTGAAAGAAACTGACACACTCTCCCTACCTACAGTTTTCTGTCCCTAGAAAAAATGTTTTTTTTAAGCACAATTTAGCACAAGGAGAATTCACTCACTGTCCTTCCAGGTCCCTGGAAACAAGGACTTTGACAGTGAAAGAAACTGACACACTC
Source organism: Rana muscosa (assembly GCA_029206835.1). Taxonomy (NCBI): domain Eukaryota; kingdom Metazoa; phylum Chordata; class Amphibia; order Anura; family Ranidae; genus Rana; species Rana muscosa. Next base: position 82,045,742 of record CM055122.1, on the reverse strand, counting down.
TCCCTACCTACAGTTTTCTGTCCCTAGAAAAAATGTTTTTTTTAAGCACAATTTAGCACAAGGAGAATTCACTCACTGTCCTTCCAGGTCCCTGGAAACAAGGACTTTGACAGTGAAAGAAACTGACACACTCTCCCTACCTACAGTTTTCTGTCCCTAGAAAAAATGTTTTTTTTAAGCACAATTTAGCACAAGGAGAATTCACTCACTGTCCTTCCAGGTCCCTGGAAACAAGGACTTTGACAGTGAAAGAAACTGACACACTCTCCCTACCTACAGTTTTCTGTCCCTAGAAAAAATGTTTTTTTTAAGCACAATTTAGCACAAGGAGAATTCACTCACTGTCCTTCCAGGTCCCTGGAAACAAGGACTTTGACAGTGAAAGAAACTGACACACTCTCCCTACCTACAGTTTTCTGTCCCTAGAAAAAATGTTTTTTTAAGCACAATTTAGCACAAGGAGAATTCACTCACTGTCCTTCCAGGTCCCTGGAAACAAGGACTTTGACAGTGAAAGAAACTGACACACTCTCCCTACCTACAGTTTTCTGTCCCTAGAAAAAATGTTTTTTTTAAGCACAATTTAGCACAAGGAGAATTCACTCACTGTCCTTCCAGGTCCCTGGAAACAAGGACTTTGACAGTGAAAGAAACTGACACACTCTCCCTACCTACAGTTTTCTGTCCCTAGAAAAAATGTTTTTTTTTAAGCACAATTTAGCACAAGGAGAATTCACTCACTGTCCTTCCAGGTCCCTGGAAACAAGGACTTTGACAGTGAAAGAAACTGACACACTCTCCCTACCTACAGTTTTCTGTCCCTAGAAAAAATGTTTTTTTTAAGCACAATTTAGCACAAGGAGAATTCACTCACTGTCCTTCCAGGTCCCTGGAAACAAGGACTTTGACAGTGAAAGAAACTGACACACTCTCCCTACCTACAGTTTTCTGTCCCTAGAAAAAAGTTTGTTTTTTTAAGCACAATTTAGCACAAGGAGAATTCACTCACTGTCCTTCCAGGTCCCTGGAAACAAGGACTTTGACAGTGAAAGAAACTGACACACTCTCCCTACCTACAGTTTTCTGTCCCTAGAAAAAATGTTTTTTTTAAGCACAATTTAGCACAAGGAGAATTCACTCACTGTCCTTCCAGGTCCCTGGAAACAAGGACTTTGACAGTGAAAGAAACTGACACACTCTCCCTACCTACAGTTTTCTGTCCCTAGAAAAAATGTTTTTTTTAAGCACAATTTAGCACAAGGAGAATTCACTCACTGTCCTTCCAGGTCCCTGGAAACAAGGACTTTGACAGTGAAAGAAACTGACACACTCTCCCTACCTACAGTTTTCTGTCCCTAGAAAAAATGTTTTTTTTAAGCACAATTTAGCACAAGGAGAATTCACTCACTGTCCTTCCAGGTCCCTGGAAACAAGGACTTTGACAGTGAAAGAAACTGACACACTCTCCCTACCTACAGTTTTCTGTCCCTAGAAAAAATGTTTTTTTTAAGCACAATTTAGCACAAGGAGAATTCACTCACTGTCCTTCCAGGTCCCTGGAAACAAGGACTTTGACAGTGAAAGAAACTGACACACTCTCCCTACCTACAGTTTTCTGTCCCTAGAAAAAATGTTTTTTTAAGCACAATTTAGCACAAGGAGAATTCACTCACTGTCCTTCCAGGTCCCTGGAAACAAGGACTTTGACAGTGAAAGAAACTGACACACTCTCCCTACCTACAGTTTTCTGTCCCTAGAAAAAATGTTTTTTTTAAGCACAATTTAGCACAAGGAGAATTCACTCACTGTCCTTCCAGGTCCCTGGAAACAAGGACTTTGACAGTGAAAGAAACTGACACACTCTCCCTACCTACAGTTTTCTGTCCCTAGAAAAAATGTTTTTTTTAAGCACAATTTAGCACAAGGAGAATTCACTCACTGTCCTTCCAGGTCCCTGGAAACAAGGACTTTGACAGTGAAAGAAACTGACACACTCTCCCTACCTACAGTTTTCTGTCCCTAGAAAAAATGTTTTTTTTAAGCACAATTTAGCACAAGGAGAATTCACTCACTGTCCTTCCAGGTCCCTGGAAACAAGGACTTTGACAGTGAAAGAAACTGACACACTCTCCCTACCTACAGTTTTCTGTCCCTAGAAAAAATGTTTTTTTTTAAGCACAATTTAGCACAAGGAGAATTCACTCACTGTCCTTCCAGGTCCCTGGAAACAAGGACTTTGACAGTGAAAGAAACTGACACACTCTCCCTACCTACAGTTTTCTGTCCCTAGAAAAAATGTTTTTTTTAAGCACAATTTAGCACAAGGAGAATTCACTCACTGTCCTTCCAGGTCCATGGAAACAAGGACTTTGACAGTGAAAGAAACTGACACACTCTCCCTACCTACAGTTTTCTGTCCCTAGAAAAAATGTTTTTTTTAAGCACAATTTAGCACAAGGAGAATTCACTCACTGTCCTTCCAGGTCCCTGGAAACAAGGACTTTGACAGTGAAAGAAACTGACACACTCTCCCTACCTACAGTTTTCTGTCCCTAGAAAAAATGTTTTTTTTAAGCACAATTTAGCACAAGGGGAATTCACTCACTGTCCTTCCAGGTCCCTGGAAACAAGGACTTTGACAGTGAAAGAAACTGACACACTCTCCCTACCTACAGTTTTCTGTCCCTAGAAAAAATGTTTTTTTTAAGCACAATTTAGCACAAGGAGAATTCACTCACTGTCCTTCCAGGTCCCTGGAAACAAGGACTTTGACAGTGAAAGAAACTGACACACTCTCCCTACCTACAGTTTTCTGTCCCTAGAAAAAATGTTTTTTTTAAGCACAATATAGCACAAGCACAAAACACACTGACACTCTCCCTACCTATCCTTCTCTTTCCCTAAACTAAAGGAATCCAGGTTAAGCAAGAAAGAAATAAAAGTCACTGTCCCTGCCTATGCTGCTCTATCCCTGCTCCGGAACACACTACACTAGGCCGCCGTGCTGGCGGCCTTTTATAGTGTGGGGCGTGTACTAAACACCCTCAGCAATAATTGGCCACAGGCATCCTGCCTGTGGCCAATCATTGCTCTCCTCGCTGCCGGCGCTGTGATTGGCCAAGCATGCGGGGTCACAGTGCATGCTTGGCCAATCACAGCGCCTGGATGACACTGCGATGGCGTAGTGCATTGTGGGCCGTTCGCGTCACTCGAATTTGGCGCGAACGGCCCAAATCGTTCGATCTTCGTCGAACGATCGAACAGCCGATGTTCGAGTCGAACGTATGTTCGACTCGAACACGAAGCTCATCCCTACTCACTACACACGTTGGTGTCCCTAACTAACAACTGGGTACAGCCTTGTGCTGTCCCAGTCCCTAGCTCCCTGCTTTTTAAAGGTCTTAGCAATAACCACACAGGCTTTGGCTCACTGCACAGAGATCACACTCCCCAGACTATCCACACAGATCTGGTTCCAGGTTGGAGCATCTCCCTTAGCATGCTGGGAGTTCTTGTAGAGGCCCTAACGAGCCCACTTACTTCAGCTGGGCTCATTAACTCTTCCCCTGCAAGACTCCCAGCACTCAGTGGCGTCACTAGGGTTGGTGTCACCCGGTGCGAAAAAAAATGGTGTCACCCCCCAACAACTATAGTCCCCCCTCAGTACAGACCCCCCTCCACTAACTACAGACCCCACTCCCACAGTATAGATCCCTTCCCTCAGTACAAACCCGCTCCACTAAGTACAGACTCTCCGTCATCAATAATCAATATAGACCCGCCTCCCTCAGTATGAACCCCCACCTCAGTGCAGACCGCTCCATCAGTACAGACACCCCCACCTCAGTGCAGACCCCCTCAGTTACAGACACCCCCCCTCAGTTACAGACACCCCTCGTACAGACACCCCCCTCAGTACAGACACCCCCCTCAGTACAGACACCCCCCTCAGTACAGACACCCCCTCGTACAGACTCCCCCTCGTACAGACCACCCCTCAGTTACAGACACCCCCTCAGTTACAGACACACCCTCAGTTACAGACACACCCTCAGTTAAAGACCCCCCTCAGTTACAGACACCCCCCTCAGTTACAGACACCCCCCTCAGTACATACACCCCCCTCAGTACAGACACCCCCTCAGTACAGACACCCCCACCTCAGTACAGACCGCTCCATCAGTACAGACACCCCCACCTCAGTGCAGACCTCCTCAGTTACAGACACCCTGCTCAGTTACAGACACCCCCCACAGTACCAGACACCCCTCGTACAGACACCCCCTCAGTTACAGACACCCCCCTTAGTACAGACACCCCCCTCAGTACAGACACCCCCTTGGTACCAGACCCCCCTCAGTACAGACACCCCCTCAGTTACAGCCCCCCTGGTGCAAACTCCCCCTAGTGCAGACCCCAGCAGTACAGACACCCCCTCCCCCCATCAGTAAAGATGCCCCCCTTACCTTACAGACCTCAGAACAGAGCGGCAGATACACACAGCGGTGTGTCTCTCGAGCGCGGGCTCCTCCTCCTCCTCTGTGGATGTAAACAGAGAGGAGGCAGAGGGGGCGGCGGCTTCCTTCCGCTCCGCTGAGGGACACAGCCGCAGCGTGAGCCTAAGGCACAGGGCAGCGGGTAATGTCAGTGTGGTGCCGCTGCGCTACCCACGGGTGTCACCCCTCTGGTGGGTGTCACCCGGGTGCGGCCCGCCCCCCCCGCACCTGGCTAGCAACGCTAGTGCGTGTCGTCACATCATCACAGTGCAGTGTGATGATGTGACAGGCTGAGTCGCTCGCTGGCTCTGTAGGGTAGGGAGGAGGATTGGAATTTAGGAATAGGAAGAATAAGGAGCCGGAGGACACACACCAGGCGCGGCCGCGGCGCTGGAGGTGTTGTTCCAGGCTTCCAGCCCAGCGGGGTGAAATTAATCAATGAATGGGTCAGCTGTAAAAAAAAAAAAAAAAAAAAATTAAAAAAAAAAAAAAAAAAAATTAAAAAAAAAAAAAAAAAAAAAAAAAAAAAAAAAAGGGAGGGTGTCACCCCTCTAGCGGGTGTCACCCGGGGGCGGACCGCACCCCCCGCACCCCCCTAGCAACGCCTCTGCCAGCACTCCCCCTAGTGGTATAAATCGGCATAAAGCCTGAATCTAGGACATATATATCTCCCATCCTGGATGCAACCTGGTGATTTTACCTGCCTGCTGTTACATACCCCCCCTCTTGTTTTAACCTTGGGGTTGGAACACACGCAATCAGGCATGCATGTACTCGAGACAAAGCATCCACATTCCCCATTTGAACGCCAGGGCGATGCTTTACTGTAAAGTTGAATTCCTGTAGGGCCAGGAACCACCTATTTACTCTTCTATTTGTCTCTTTGTTTTGAGCCATCCACTTTAAAGGAGCATGATCAGTAATCATGTCAAAGTGCCTACCTAACAGATAGTACCGAAGGGAATCTAGAGCCCACTTCACCGCTAAACACTCCTTCTCAATTGTGGCGTAATTTACCTCATGGGACTTCAATTTCCTGCTGAGGTAAATGACTGGGTGCTCTTCCCCGTTCCAGACCTGGGACAATATTGCTCCTAACCCAACGTCTGATGCATCACTTTGTACGACAAAGTCCCTAGAGAAGTCTGGTGAGTGCAACACTGGCTGGCGACATAAGGCTTTTTTTAAGAATTGGAATGCTGCCTCAGCCTCTTGGGTCCATTTAACCATGACAGACTCTTTCCCTTTTGTCAGGTTGGTTAGGGGCACAGCCTGAGAAGCAAAGTGGGGAATGAATCGCCGATAATAACCAGCGATTCCCAGAAAGGCTCGTACCTGCTTCTTGCTGTTGGGACGTGGCCAATTCTGTATGGCCTCGACTTTATTGACCTGGGGTTTTATTACTCCCCTCCCAATGGTATACCCAAGATATTTGGCCTCCTCCTGTCCAATGGTACACTTCTTGGGGTTGGCCGTAAACCCAGCTTCCCGGATAGAGTCTAGGACTGCTTGCACTTTTGGCAGATGTGAGGCCCAATCTGTGTTATAGATATTTACATCATCCAGGTAAGCCGCGGCATACTTCTGATGGGGCCTCAGTATCTGGTCCATTTTCCGCTGGAATGTTGCTGGTGCATTCTGTAATCCAAACGGCATTCTTTTATATTGGAACGCCCCATCTGGGGTTACAAACGCGGTTTTCTCCTTGGCCGATTTGGCCAGGGGAATTTGCCAATACCCTTTTGTGAGATCAAGGGTTGTCATGTATCGGGCTGTTCCCAGCCGGTCGATCAACTCATTTATACTTGGCATGGGGTAGGTGTCAAATTTTGTAACTTTGTTCAGTTGTCGAAAATCGTTACAAAATCGCCAGCTCCCATCCGGTTTAGGCACTAACACTATGGGACTGGACCAATCACTTTGGGATTCCTCTATCACCCCCAACTTAAGCATTTTCTGTACTTCCTCACGTATTGCCTCCGGTCGGGCCTCTGTGATCCGATAGGGTTTTAGCTTCACCCTTTCACCAGGCGGGGTAATAATATCATGCTCTACCCCAGACGTTTGTCCCGGCAGCTCAGAGAAAACCTCCTTGTTGCGAAGCACAAACTCCCTAACTTCCTGTTGTTGGGGTTTTGACAAGGTGACGGCTATTCCAACCTCAGGAATCACGCAATCAGACTGAGCTGGTGACAAAGTTTCTGCGACTAGGGATTCCCTATCCCTCCAGGCTTTCAACAGATTAATGTGATAGATCTGTTCGGGCTTTCGCCTTCCTGGTTATCTGACCTTGTAATTCACTTCGCTCACTTTTACCATTATCTCGTAGGGGCCTTGCCATTTGGCGAGGAATTTGCTTTCAACCGTAGGGACAAGTACCAATACCCTATCCCCCGGGGAAAAGGTATGGGTCTTGGCCCCACGGTTGTACACTCTCTGCTGTGCCAACTGCGCTTGGGCCAAATGTTCCTTTACGATTGGCATTACCTGTGCAATTCTATCTTGCATCAGGGCGACATGCTCAATCACACTCCTGTGGGGAGAACTCTCACTCTCCCAAGTTTCCTTGGCGATATCCAACAGCCCTCTTGGGTGTTTCCCATAGAGTAACTCAAAGGATGAGAAACCCATAGAGGATTGGGGTACCTCCCTAATGGCAAACATTAAATAGGGAATTAAACAGTCCCAATCCTTTCCATCTCTATCCACCACCTTCTTTAACATTTGTTTTAGGGTTTTGTTGAACCTTTCAACCAACCCATCGGTTTTTGGGGTGATACACCGATGTACGCAATTGTGACACTTTGAACAACTTGCACAGCTCTTTCATAACCCGGGACATAAAGGGTGTACCTTGGTCCGTAAGCAGTTCCTTACAAATACCCACATGGCTAAAAACAAGAGATAGCTCTTTGGCTATGGTTTTGGTCGAGGTATTTCGGAGCGGAATCGCTTCTGGATACCGGGTGGCATAGTCCAATATAACCAAAATGTACTGATGCCCCCTAGCGGACTTCATTATTGGACCTACCAAATCCATTGCGATCCTCTCAAAGGGGACCTCAATGATGGGGAGAGGGACCAGCGGGTTACGGAAATGTGGCATCGGTGCCGACCTCTGACACACAGGGCAGGAGGAACAATAATTTTCTGTTTCCTTCATGACCCCAGGCCAATAGAATCTTTGCAATACTCCCTCTCTGGTTTTCTCTGTCCCCAGATGACCTCCAAAAATGTGCCCATGGGCCAACTCTAACACCAACTTCCTGTAAGGTTTGGGGACCACAAGCTGCTCAATGGTTTATTCTGCCCTTTTAGCCACCTGATACAGTAGGTCCTTTTCCACGATGAAGTACGGGTAAGTGCAGGTCTCATCTGGGTTCACTAACTCGCCATCTATTTTCACTACGTTTTCCCGTGCCTTTATTAGGGCGGGGTCTTTTAACTGTTCTGTGGCAAAATTTTCCTTGTGAACCTCAAGATCAGAAAACTCCACAGACGGCACGTTTTCGTCTGAGGATGTTGGCTCCTCCCCAGTTTCTCGAGTCTCCCCTGCCAATACCGACAAGGGGAATTCTGGAGAGTCCTCACCACTCTCAGAGAAATTCTGGCTATCACATTCCTGGTATATAGGGGCACCAGTGGGGGGCTCAGGACAATCCCAGAGTTCCCAAAACTTTGGAAAATCCCTTCCCACAATGGCATCATGTGGTAACTGAGACACTGACCCCACCTGATGAGAGAGGTTACCTTTGGAGGTCTCAAAACACACTGTAGTCACAGGATACTCTCGGGTGTCCCCATGCACACAAATAACAGCTACCTTGTTATTCCCAGAGACCTCTGTAGTGACTAATTCAGCTTTTATCAGTGTCACCAGGCTACCTGAATCCAGCAACACAACAAAATTTTTACCATTAATACACATTTTGCATAAATATTTCTCAGTTCCCCGAATGGCAGTGCATGCAGCTGTCGCAAACAGCGACTGACGTCTGTCCCTTAGAAAGTCACATTGCATGGGTTCATCCACAACCGGGCAATTTGCTGCAATATGTCCCTCTTGCCGGCAGCGGTAGCAAACAATCCTTTTTGCTGCCTCTTGAGCCCCTGACTTCCCAGGCTGCTCTCGCCAGACTTTAGGTATAACTCTAACCCTCTCATTCTCTCCACCCTCACCCCTTGGAATCATCTTACCCGCCACTGGGAATGGTCTGGTCTTAGGGTGGAAAGTCCGTGAGTCTCTGGAAAAGGCAGTCAGGTTTTCCGTAGCCAAGTACTTCTCTACACGATCCACAAGATTATCGGCCGTTTCTGGGTCTCCATGGCTTACCCACTTTTGGATGGCAGTAGGAAGAGCTCTCAAGAAACGATCCATCACAACACGTTCCACAATCTTTGGTGCGGACAAAGTCTCTGGCTGTAGCCACTTCCTGCTCAGGTGAATGAGATCATACATTTGAGACCTGCGGAGTTTTCCAAGCCGGAAAGTCCAGTTATGCACACGCTGAGCCCAGACGGCCAGGGTGACACCCAGCCGTGCCAATATTTAATTTTTTAGCATCACATAGTCTTTTGCTTGGTCAGGCTCTAGGTCATAGTAAGCTTTCTGCGATTCACCAATTAACAGAGGGGCCACCAGTCCAGCCCACTGCTCCTTAGGCCACTTTTCCCTTTCAGCAGTCCTTTCAAATGTGGTCAAAAACACCTCTGGATCATCCTCTCCAGTCATTTTTGTCAGTAAATGACTCACCACAAAGGACGCAGTATTAGCGGAACTACTTGCCTCACTGGTCTGCGGACGTTGCTGCATTAATGTCTCTATTTGTTGCTGTAGTCTCTGTTCTTGCTTCTGCAACAGGTCTATGAAGCTGGCCTCAGATTGTTGCTGGGCTTGTTGCTGGGCTGTGAGGCTCTGTTGCAAAGTTGCATTTGTCTGCTGCTGGGCTGCGAGGCTCTGTTGTTGAGCCACAAGGCTCTTTTGCAAACCTGCATTTGTCTGCTGCTGATTAGCATTTGCTAGAGCCAGCTGTTTCAGTATCTCCTCCATGCTGGCCTTTTAAAAAAAAACTGCCCGCATTCTCCACCAACTGTGAGGGGGTTAACTCAGCAGCGGGTGTGTGTGACCCCCTGGATGGGTTCACCACACAAAAACAGGCACAGCAGACAGTGGTAGGAGAAAACAAAAGGGTGTGGTTTTATTTGAACTATATACAGACAAAAAAATACAGCAAAAACAAAAGAAACAGGAAAATAAATCCTGGTCAACTTGACCGCTCACTACACACGTTGGTGTCCCTAACTAACAACTGGGTACAGCCTTGTGCTGTCCCAGTCCCTAGCTCCCTGCTTTTTAAAGTTCTTAGCAATAACCACACAGGCTTTGGCTCACCGCACAGAGATAACACTCCCCAGACTATCCACACAGATCTGGTTCCAGGTTGGAGCATCTCCCTTAGCATGCTGGGAGTTCTTGTAGAGGCCCTAACGAGCCCACTTACTTCAGCTGGGCTCATTAACTCTTCCCCTGCAAGACTCCCAGCACTCCCCCTAGTGGTATAAATCGGCATAAAGCCTGAATCTAGGACATATATATCTCCCATCCTGGATGCAGCCTGGTGATTTTACCTGCCTGCTGTTACAATATGTATATGTGTGTGTATATATATATATATATATATATATATATATATACACACACACACATATACATATAAATAACCATTTTCCAAAATTCGAATTTCATATAGAATTAAATCAAATTTGAATAGTAAATATTCAAAAATAATAGAAAACAATATCATAAAAAAAAATAGAATGAATCAAAAAATATATATATATAAAACCATCTTCTGAAATTCGAATTTAGTATAGAATGAATTCAAATTTGAATAGAAAAGATTAGAATAGAAACGAACAGAATAAAAAAATAAGAGAATACAATAGAACACAATAGAAAAAATATATATATATATACCGTCCATCTTCCGAAATTCAAATTTAGTATAGAACGATTTAGATTAGAATAGAAAAGATTTGAATAGAAAAGAATAGACTAAAAAAACAACATAATATAATACAATTTAATATAATATATTAAATGTTATTCTATTCGGGTCTATTGTTTTTCTAGTCTATTCTTTTCTATTATTCTCTATTCTATTTTATTCTAATCTTTTCTATTCAAAATCACTCTATATGAAAATCGTATTTCAGAAGATGGTTATATATATATATATATATATATATATATATATATATATATATAATCTATAGAGATAGCTATATATATATATATATATATATATAATCTATAGATATAGCTATATATATCTATATCTATAGATATACATATATATTATATTTTTTATAGGGTTAGGGTGAGGGTTGGGGTTAGGGGGTTAGGGTTAGGGGTACGGGTTAGGGGGTTAGGGGGTTAGGGTTATGGTTAGGGGTTAGAGTTGTGATTGGGGTTAGGGTTGTGATTGGGGTTAGGGTCAGGGTTGGGGTTTCCCCTTGAAGAATGAGGCTTGGACTCAGTGATTTGAATAGAATAAAATAATATTTTATACTATTCTGTTTAATTGTTTTTCTAGTCTATTCTTTTCTATTCAAATCTTTTCTATTCTAATTCATTATATAGGAAATTCAAATTTGGGAAGATGGCTATATATATATATTTTTTTCAGATCTGTTCTATTATTTTTCTATGCAATTCTTTTCTATTATTTTCTATTTTATTGTAATCTTTTCTATTCAAATTCTATTTCATTCTATATGAAATTCGAATTTCGGAAAATAGTTATAGATATATATATCTATCTATCTATATATATTTAATATTTATATATTTATATATATAACCATCTTCTGAAATTCGAAATTCATATAGAATGAACTCAAATTTGAATAGAAAAATCTTAGAATAATGGTAATATAAAATATATATATATATATATATATATATATATATATATATATATATATATATATACCGTATATACTCGAGTATAAGCCGACTCGAGTATAAGCCGAGGTACCTAATGTTGCCTCAAAAAACTGGGAAAACTTACTGACTCGAGTATAAGCCGAGGGTCATCCTTACTGTTCTCCTATCCTCACTGTTCTCCTATCCTCACTGTTCTCCTATCCTCACTGTTCTCCTATCCTCACTGTTCCCTAGCTCGCTATTTTACATTGTAAATCGTACCTGTAAAGAAGTTGCGGCTGCAGCGTCCATCGTTCGAATTCCGCGGTCTCTTCCTGTTCCTTCCGTGATAGGCGGAGAGTGTCTGATGAGAATCGCCTATCACGATCATTCTCTCATCCTCAGTTTCCCAGCAGACACTGTGTTGGGTGTTCCGCCAATCACAGACGTCTGCTGGGAAACTGAGGATGAGAGAATGATCGTGATAGGCGGAGAGCGTCTGATGAGAATCGCCTATCACTGAAGGAACAGGAAGAGACCGCGGAATTCGAACGATGGACGCCGCAGCCGCAACGTCTTTACAGGTACTATTTTCAATGTAAATTTTTTGCGGACTCGAGTATAAGCCGAGGGGGGGACTTTCAGCCCCAAAAAAAGGGCTGAAAATCTCGGCTTATACTCGAGTATATACGATATATATATATATATATATATAACCATCTTCTGAAATTCAAATCTAGTATAAAAATTTGGATCAAATTTGAATAGAAAATATTAGAATATAATATAATAGAAAAGAATAGACTAAGAATAGACTATAATAAAATATAATATATATTATTTTAGTTTCCATTGTTTTGAGTTATTTTCCAATCTATTCTCGAATTCGAATTTATACTATTCGAAATTAGAATTTCAGAAGAAGGTCATATTCTTCTATTGTATTTTATTACATTCTATTAAATTTTATTCTGTTCTTTACTATTATTTTATTTTCATTCTATTGTGTTATTATTTTATATTCTATTTTATTGTATTCTTTTTTAGAAATCAATTTATATTTTTCGATTTCGATTCAAATTTGTTTTCGATTTGAATTGTTTTCAAATTAGATTCAAATAGAATTTGTTTTCGAATTCGATTTGAATTTCGTCCGTGGTTTTTCGATTCAAAAATTGTTATTTCCGATTCGGTTAAATTTGTTAGTATTGTAATTCGGTAATTGGGATGCATCGGATGATATCGGATGCGAATAATGAAAAATTTGTCTGAATTTCGATTTGGAACGAAACAAAATGCACATGTCTACCCACGGTTAGACCCTCCACAGTCCTCTCCCTCACCTGCGCATACTTCCCACTTTTATACCATCCATATTCCTCCCCTATGTCTCTTACCCACAAAAACAGTTCTTTATAATTATACTGAATATCCTCAATGTTGCCAGCTCTAGAATGGAGACACTTTTGTTAGTTCAACTAAAGGAAATCTCAGTCCTCATATTTGTTCTGCCCATTATTAGTACTTATTTATTTTGTGATTACTATTGTGATTTATAGAGGAACATAGGGGATCTCAGCTACTCTAAATATAGCACTTGTAAAAAAAAGGGTCCCTGAAAATATTTTTTAAATGTTGGCAACTATGTACTTAGGCACTGCCCAAGGGCCACCGAGTCAGTAAGGGGCCTCATGAGAGGCTCCTGGGATCCTGTGATATTAAAGTGGTAGTAAACTTCGCTAACATTACTACTTTTTAGAGGCCCTGAGGTAGGTTATGCCACAATGTACAAGTATGCACAGCATATTAGTACATTAGGGTACACATAAATTGTCAGACTGAGCCCTCCAGTGCTGCGCTGTGATCAATCCGACAGGGCCCAGGTGCTTCTATCTTCACCGGTCTTCCTTCTAGGTTCTGTGTCTTCGGTCACTTGCCTGGGCCGAGCTGCGTTGTTATGTCATTCCCACGCATGCTCATGTGCATCCTCTCTCTCTCATCCCCCCTTTCTCTCTCATCCTCCCTCCCTTACCCCTCAACTCTCTCTCTATCTCTCTCTCCCCCCCTCTCTCTCTCTTTAATTGAATTTGTTATAACAAAAAATGTTTGCATATTTATAAAAGGAAAGTTATCAAAAAGTCCTGAGACATAAAAGTCCAGATGATAAAACAGCGCTATAGTTGGATAAATGTCCACTTGCATAAAAACATTCGGGTGATGATACAGTAGTAAGTCTTTAAATCCGTGAGTGCGTGTAAACAGTTGATTTAAAAGTGCATCCTACACCTGTTCCTAGGCTTCACCACACGTGAGGCACTCTCACCCGTCGGGGTGCAAGCTCACCACAATGATGACATAATTGGGCCTGAGATATTAATACTGGTGGGCTCTCTCACTCGACCATCCATCATCACCAAGCAGGGGACAGCAAGGGTTAACTCCATATACCATTCATATAAAACACAAAAGACAAGAAAAAAATCAGTCAAACAGCATGTGTATGTGTATATTCACCGCTTTGCATTTGACCACAGCAGCGTCTGTATTCCTGGGGAATTACTTCCTTGTTGTGGCCAGTCAGCAGGGAACAGCATCCATTAGTTCTTAGTTAGAGAAGTGTCGTTGTAGCCACGCCCTGACCGGTTTCGTCCAATGGACTTCAACAGAGGGCGTCACTAACATTGGTGTTAGCATATGCCAGAGACTTTTGTAAGTCTTTAGCTGACACTCTAGGATTCTTCTTCACCTCATTGAGCAGTCTGCGCTGTGCTCTTGCAGTCATCTTTACAGGACGCCCACATCTAGGGAGAGTAGCAGCCGTGCTGAACTTTCTTGATTTATAGACAATTTGTCTTACCATGGACTGATGAACAGCAAGGCTTTTGGAGTTCCTTTCTAACCCTTTCCAGCTTTATGCAAGTCAACAATTCTTAATCGTAGGTCTTCTAAGAGCTCTTTTGTGCGAGGCATCATTCACATAAGGCAATGCTTCGTGTGAAAAGCAAACCCAGAACTGGTGTGTGTTTTTTATAGGGCATGGCAGCTGTAACCAACACCTCCAATCTCATCTCATTGATTGGACTCCAGTTGGCTGACACCTCACTCCAATTAGCTCTTGGAGGTCTCATTAGTCTAGGGGTTCACATACCTTTTCCACCTGCACTGTGAATTTTACATGGTGTGTTCAACAAAAACATGGTAACATTTAATTATTTGTGTGTTATTAGTTTAAGCAGACTGTGATTGTCTATTGTTGTGACTTAGATGAAGATCAGATCACATTTTATGACCAATTTGTGCAGAAATCCATATAATTCCAAAAGGGTTCACATACTTTTTTTGCAACTGTATGTCCTGATGTATAGTAGCTTCTTTGACCCCTTTACTATATATATATATATATATATATATATATATATATATATATATATATATATATACTGGTGTGCCTTGAAGAGTCCCCAGGTGTAATGACCCCCCAATATAGGCAGCTATCTGATGTTTTAACTACTGCTGGCCACTTGGTTAATATTTGTTATTACAGCGGTGCCGGTCCGCTGTGTAAAGCTCACTTCCCGCTGCCACAGGCACTCGGGAAGCTGTGCTGGCTGTGCGGGCCTCCCGATCACGTATTGCCAACCGATTACATCATCGGTTTCTATGGGAGTGTCGGGCAACCGCACTGCTATCTGTGACGTGTGAGCCGCGGGTGCCAGAGTAGATGCTGGCTGGCGCACGTTTCCCTGAGGGAAGGAGAAGAAGAACACCACGAGTAGAGGTGAAATAACAGTGAGGAAACAAAACAGTGAGGAGACACAGATACAGTACTTGTACCTGTCATTTTCAATGTATGATAGTTTTATTGCAGGCATGGTCTTTGTAAAAAAAAAAACTACATAACACTTGTTGGCATTTTCATTGCCTCACTTTTCATTGCAGGCATGGTGATTTTTTTTTAAAATGTAATATAATATGTATACATGGTATATGTGGGTTATTATTGATAACTGTATACTTCAATACTGCAGTTTGGCCGCTGAGCAGGTGTAGCGCAGTATACTTGCGGTTTTCATGTGGTTTCTCATAGACTTCTATTATGTCCCTCAATTTTGGTGTGCTTTCAGAAAATGTACCAAAAATGTACTACATAATAGAAGTTTATGAGAAACCACACGAAAACCGCAGGTACACTGCGCTACACCTGCGCTGCGGCCAAGCTACAGTATTGAAGTATACAGTTATCATTATCAATAATAACCCACATAGCCCATGTATATTATAAAAAAAAAATGTAATCACTGTGCCTGCAATGGAATAAGTTAATGTGAAAGTGCCC
This sequence comes from Rana muscosa, assembly GCA_029206835.1. Lineage (NCBI taxonomy): Eukaryota > Metazoa > Chordata > Amphibia > Anura > Ranidae > Rana > Rana muscosa. Next base: position 82,029,982 of record CM055122.1, on the reverse strand, counting down.
TAATTGTAACAAGTGTTATGCAGTTTTTTTTGTTTTTTTCCCACAAGACCACAATTCATAGTTACAGATTCGGAATGGTTTGCCAGGGTTATGGCTAAAGATATCAGTCATAACCTTGGTATTGTTTTTTACAGCCAATGACTGGCTTTCTCATGAAAATGAAAGCGTTCCAAGCGGCTCTTGAGCCACTGGAACTCTTTCAAAAGCGGCGGGAGGGGATGTCCTCCCCTTCCACCGTCTCGCCTGAGAAACAATCCAATGGAGTGGCCGGCTAGTCCCAGAGGCGATAAAAGAGTAGATCCCCTTTGATTGCCTCGAAGGACCGGAGCGATGCCATGACTTCCAGTCCAGGCTGGAAGTAAACTATTTTTATTTATTTTTTTAAAGCAAAAGATCTTTTTTTTTTTTTTATTGTTTTGCTTTTAAAGGTAAAAGAGAGATATGAGGTCTTTTTGATCACAGATCTCTCCATAAAGAGGACCTGTCATCCTTATATTTATTACAAGGGATGTTTACATCCCTTGTAACAGAAATAAAAGTAATATAAAAACAAATAAAAAAATGTAAAAGGGACATTGAAAAAAAAAAAAAGTTTAATAAATAAGACAACATTTTTTTTTATGCACCCCCCATCCCCACGCAAGTCGCACACGCATATGTAAACAGTATTCGTACCACACATGTGAGGTACAGTGACGGTGCGTCCATAGTGGGCGCAAGAGCGCCACCCCCCTCTCACCTGCACTACTGCATGAATGTATGTATTGTCGCCGGCGCCGCTGCCGCCCACTATTCAGATGGCCGGCCCCCTGGCGAGCGCCGGCCATCTGAATAACAGCAGTTGGTCTGGTTACCGGTAACCTGATTGGCTGAAGGGCGGGAGAAGACATTGAGGATGGAAGAAGACATGAGGGAGCGTGGAGGAGGACGGCGCTGACCCAAGGAAGGTAAGTGCAGGGCTGGGGGGAAACTGGCTGCATTTGGGGACAAACTGGTTGCATTTGGGGACAAACTGGCTGCATTTGGGGACAAACTGGCTGCATTTGAGGGGGAAAACTGGTGGCGTTTGGGCACAGTGGCTGCGTTTAATGGGCACAGTGGCAGCAATTGATGTTTTTTTTTTTCAGTTTGTTTGCGCTCCCCAAAAATTTTGAGCACCAGCCGCCACTGGTGATGTATCACCGCACATGTGAGGTATCACCGCACATGTTAGAGCGAGTGCAATAATTCTAGTGCTAGACCTCATCTTTAGCTCTAAACATGTAACCTGTTTTTCATCATTCCACGAGTGTGCGCAACTTTAAAGTATGACATGTTAGGTATCTATTTACCCGCCATCACATCATCTTTTACACTATACCCAAAAATTGGGGTATATATTGTGTTTTGTTTTAATTAATTGAAGTGAATTTTTTACAAAAATAAATGTTTGCAAAACCACTGAACAAATACCATGTGGCATATTTTTTTTTTTTCCACATTTTTGGTTTGGTGTGCCTCGAGATTCTGACAGATTTTAAAGGGTGCCTTGGTTGAAAAAAGGTTGAAAAACACTGGCTTATACAGTCATATCAAATACTGTATTTACAATGATTCTATTTGGCCAGTAGATGGTGCTCATGGAAAAGTAAATGCACAATCATAACAGAAACATTAAGGTGCTGAAAGCATGAAAATCCGTATTACAAGTCTCACAGGTGCAGCAGCATCCGTTTTATGCAGAAGCAGCAGCCTGGTAATATACTGGCCATTCTTCTTCTAATGCCGCATACACACGACCGTTTTTCATGACGAGAAAAATGCCATTTTTTAAATTGGTCATTAAAAACGATCGTGTGTAGGCTCCAGAGCATTTTTCTCGACGAGAAAAATGGCCATTAAAAATGCTCTAATTTTTCTCGTTGTTTTTCACATTGTCGTTTTTCTCGTCGTGAAAAACAGCCGTGTGTACGCTTTATTAAAAAACGCGCATGCTCAGAAGCAAGTTATGAGACGGGAGCACTTGTTCTGGTAAAACTAGCGTTCAGAATGGAGATAGCACATTCATCACGCTGTAACGGACTGAAGAGCACGAGGCTGAAAAGCGCGAATCGTCTCTCACCAAACTTTAATAACACGAGGGTGGCGTCATCAGAATGGAACTTCCCCTTTATAGTGCCGTCGTACGTGTTGTCGAACGTGTTGTACGGCCCGCGCTTTGCTCAAGCATTTTTTTTCACGATAGTGTGTAGGCAAGGCAGGCTTGAGAAGAATCACGTCGAGAAAAACATTGTTTTTTTCAATGACATTAAAAACAGATGTGTGTACGCGGCATAAGAAATGTAAAAGTTTCTGAATCCAGAAAGCAGTTCATTGACAGGAACTTATAGTCTGGAAAAACTGTTCAATTAAATTGGTTCATCTAGAAATTTAAATTATTTAGGCTTTGCTTTTCAATATACATTAAGGAAGAAATAGCCATAATTATATATTTTTATAAACAGTTTTACTTTTTTTATGCTTTCAAAACAAAGCTTTTTATTGCTTCTTCTCGTGTTTATTTTGAAGAGGTCTTCAACAGCAAAGTGCCAAAGGCAACAACTTCTTAGTAAGGCTACTTTCACACTGTAGTGGCGTTGGCGGTAAAGCACCGCTCGCTTTGGTGGTGCTTTACATTGTTTTAGCGGTGCTTTTTGGCCGCTAGCAGGGCACTTTTAACCCCACTGGGGGCTGAAGAAAGGGTTAAAACCGCCGGTGTTGTGGCGCTTCCGAATCGCGTTATTCAGGCGCTTTGGAAGCGCTGCCCATTCATTCCAATAGGCAGGGGCGGTGTAGGAGCGCTGTATACAGCGCTCCTACACCGCCCCAAAGATGCTGCTTCCCGTCCTGCAAGCGCACCGCCCCAGTGTGAAAGCACTCTGGCTTTTACACTGGGGAGACATGAGAGTCAGTTTTCAGGCGCTTTACAGGCGCTATTTCTAGTGCTAAAATGCCTGAAAACTGCCTTCAGTGTGAAAGGGGTCAAAGTCTGCTGTAAGCAGTCATCTAAGCATTGGTTTGCCCTTCTTTTTTCACCTAAAGCCTGACACAAAAATTCACTTCTGAAAGTTGGATATCATTCTGAAAAGAGAGCATGTGCGTAGTTGATTCATAAAGTGTCTTGACAAGTTTTACATTTCCGAAGGAAAATTACTATGAGTAGGACTTGGTTTTCCTATTTCCATGGCATTATACTTTTTGGATTTAGCAAGCTACAAAATAGAGACAAGGGGTGTACTGAAAGTGAATCATTTATTGTGAAACTGAGCAGAGTAAAATGTGTTTATCAAAAACTGAGCAAGATTAGAGATGTTGGATGCACTTTGTTGTGGATCTTCTGACATGGCTCTATATGGGGGCCAGCAGGAAGGCAAATCAGGTATTCTTCTAAAATTAGGTTGTGTTTTAAGGCATGTTACCACATATAAAGGATAGAAAAAGTTGCCTCTTATTTTTAAAAAGTAATGTACAGTGTGTACATTCCTAATTGTAATTAAATTGGAAATAACCTTAGGAACTAACTCAACTTTTGAATGCAGTATTAAGCATGTTGCTCTTGACAACATCATGCTTCCAGTTCTGATACCATGTGACCTAATAATTAATGTAATAGCAAAATTATGAGGCACACACCACATAGATCAACCACATCCCCTAGTAAGTAGGGATGAGCTTCGTGTTCGAGTCGAACCCATGTTCGACTCGAACATCGGCTGTTCGATCGTTCGACGAAGACCGAACAATATGGGCCGTTCGCGCCAAATTCGAGTGGCGCGTCACGGCCCATAATTCACTGCGGCATCGCAGTGCATTGCTGGCTGATGATTGGCCAAGCATGCACTATGACCCGCATGCTTTGGCCAATCACAGCGCAGAAAAAACGGAGAGCCGTAATTGGCCAAAGCCAGGGTGGCTTTGGCCAATTATGGCTCAGGGGGTTTAGTACACGCCCCACACTATATAAGGCCGCCGGCTCGGCGGCCTTGTGTAGTGTGTTGGAGTTGTGAAACGAGAGTTTACAGAGACAGACAGTGTCATTCATATTGAGTTAGATAGACCAGGCAGGCGAGTCAGTTAGCTGCAGTTAAAGTGTGTAGAGGATATATATGCATCCTAGGTGTTGTAGATATATTTATACACTGTATTTAGTTTAGCTAGATCCGTTCCTGGTTTTCTCTATACTGTGGCAGGCAGGCAGGTGATTGTGCTAGCTGCAGACAGTCAGTGTTTCACTTAGTGTACTGTGTGCTTTGCATAGCGTTCATCTAAAGCTTACCTGAATACAGTTAGTGAGTGACTAATAGTGGTGTTCTCATAATTAAACCACAGGCAGAGAGCTGCAAGTATTTTCAGTGTACTGTGTCCCTCTCTGCACCTAAAACTAACTGCTGCTTCTTTTCCCATACTAATACCACAGCAGGCAGTTGATTCTGATAGCTGCATTATCAGTACAGACAAAAAAAAATATATATATATATATATATATATATATATATATATATATTCCGTATTTATCGGCGTATAACACACACTTTTTTCCCCTTAAAATCAGGGGAAAATCGTGGGTGCTTGTTATACGCCGATACTCCGCTGATTCCCCTGCTGAAACGAGCGAGAGGAGCGAGCGGAGCCGAAGCCGAAGTACACTCGGCTTTACTCGGCTCCTCTCGCAGTCCCGCCCATCTATGACTGCGCCGCTGACATAGAGAAAGCCGAGTGTACTTCGGCTAGTCTCGGCTCCTCTCGCAGTCCTGCCCCTAACTGTGAGCAGAGCCGAGTCTAGCTGAAGTACACTTGGCTTTCTCTATGTCAGCAGCGCAGTCAGTGGAGATGGGCGGGACTGCGAGAGGAGCCGAGTCTAGCCGAAGTACACTTGCTCTCCACAGAAATGTAAAAAACGCAAAGGCACTGGGCAAGGCTGCAGATGGACAGATGGACACTGGGCAAGGCTGCAGATGGACAGATGGACACTGGGCAAGGCTGCAGATGGACAGATGGACACTGGGCAAGGCTGCAGATGGACAGATGGACACTGGGCAAGGCTGCAGATGGACAGATGGACACTGGGCAAGGCTGCAGATGGACAGATGGACACTGGGCAAGGCTGCAGATGGACACTGGGCAAGGCTGCATGCTGCATTTAAATGTAAGTTTTTTTTTCCTTGAATTTCCCTCCTAAAAGTTTTTTTCCTTAAAATTCCCTCCTAAACTTGGGGTGCGTGTTATACGCCGGCGTGTGTTATACGCCGATAAATACGGTATATATATATATATATATATATATATATATATATATATATACATCCCACCTTTGTGCAGCTACATCTCACTGCAGGCCATTAGTATGTCTGGAAGACAAACAAGGAGAGGCAGACAGTCACAAGGCAATAAAAGAGGGCAAGCAGGCTCTGTGTCTAGAGGCAACAGTGCTGATGGTCGTGGACACGGTGCATCCTCATCAGCACGTGGCCATGGGACACGCTTGTCCTTCTTTTCAGAAAACTGTTTGACCACAGTGTTGGGTACATGCTCCAGGAGGATGCCCAGCGTTTTGAAGGCTCCGATGATGGAACCCAGCTGGAGGAAGGCAGTAATGTGAGCTCAGAGAGAGAGAGAGGGTAGTAACGTGCGCCCAGAGAGAGGGGGTGCCCAACAAGGACAGCTATCTGGCAGTCATGTTCCCCCAGCTGCCAGATTGGCTCCAGTCATGAGGAGGGAGGGGATGATGAGGTCACTGACTCCAGGAGAGAGGAGGAGGAAGAGGAGGAGAAGGAGGAACATCTCCAACGAGGCAGGGTGCCCTCCAGGGGCCAGCTTAAGGGCAGCACACCGACCGCATCACACCGCAAAGCTCCACATGTGCAGGGCGCTGCTGTCTCTGTGCGTTATTTCAAAAGTTATTTGGTGTGGGCCTTTTTTCAGACGTGTGCAGCAGATCGCACCATTGCCATTTGTAACATATGACTGAAGCGTATCTCGCGTGGCCAAAACATCAGCCGCTTGAGCACCACGTGCTTGACCAGACATATGTCGATCTGCCTTGCAGTCCATTGGCAAGCGTACCTAAAAGACCCACACCAAAGAACAAAGCGGACCTCTCCTTGCTCCTCATCAGCTGGGATCTCAAACCCCACTATATCTTCAGCCCTCTATTAAACCTGCACTGAGATGAATGAAGGTGTAGAATTTGGTGTGTCACAGCCAAGTACTTGCGGACAAACTGCTATCGGTACACCGGCGTCTGATTGTACCAGGCAAATTTCCCTGCCCCAGCTGCTGCACCACCCAAAGAAGTTCGCTCCCAGTAATCCACATGCCCAGCGGTTGAATGCTAGCTTGGCTAAATTGCTAGCACTTCAACTGCTGCCTTTTCAGTTGGTAGACTCTGCCCCCTTCTATGAGTTTGTTGAATGTGCGGTTCCTCAGTGGCAGGTTCCCAAACGCCACTTTTTCTCACGGAAGGCGATTCCGGCTCTCTACCGGCAAGTGGAAGGCAATGTCTTGGCCTCGCTGGACAGGGCGGTCAGTGGTAAGGTGCATATTACCTCTGATTCATGGTCCAGCAAGCATGGACAGGGACGTTACCTGTCTTTCACGGCGCATTGGGTGACTCTGCTGGCAGCTGGGAAGGATGCAGGACAAGGTGCAGTAGTGTTGGAGGTTGTTCTGCCACCACACCTCCAACATGTTTCTACTGGTGAATCTGACACACCTCTCTCCTCCACCCCCTCCTTCTTCTTCCTCCATGGCCTCTACCTGTGCTTTGTTCTCGGAACCAGGCGTTCAAGGGGCTACGCAAGTACGCAGGCAAAAAGATACCATGCAGTGCTTGAGTTGGTGTGCTTGGGGGACAGGAGCCACACTGGGGCAGAGATATTGTCAGCTCTGCAGGGGCAGGCTCAGAGGGGGTTGACGCCATGCCATCTTAAGCCAGGAAAGGTGGTTTCCGACAAGGGCACCAACCTCCTCTCCGCCCTCCGACAGGGACAACTGACCCATGTGCCCTGTTTGGCTCACATCCTTAACTTGGTGGTGCAGAGGTTCTTGGGCAGGTACCCGGGCTTACAGGAAGTCCTGAAGCAGGCCAGGAAACTCTGTGGGAATTTCCGCTGGTCATATAATGCCAGTGCTCGGCTGGCTGACCTGCAAAAGGATTACAACCTGCCCAAGAACCGCCTAATCTATGACATGCCTACCAGGTGAAACTCTACGTTGGCCATGCTGCAGCGGCTGCACACGCAGCAGAGGGCCATCAATGAGTATCTGTTGCAATATGGCACCAGGACAGTGTTAGGGGAGCTTGGATTTTTTCCCCACGCCAGTGGGCCATTATCAGGGATGCATGCATTGTTCTGGCACCATTTGAGGAGGCCACAAGGATGGTGAGCAGTGACAGTGCATGCATCAGTGACACTGTCCCTCTTGTCCACTTGTTGGAGCACACGCTGCGTGGAGTAATGGACAGGGCACTTGAGGCAGAAGAGTGGCAGGAAGAGGAGGACTTCCTTACCTCTCAAGGTTCCCTTTATCCAGACAGTGTTACTGCTGCCCCAGCTATCACACAGGAAGAGGAGGAGGAGAAGGAGGATTATTGTGTCAGCATGGAGGTGGAGCCTAACACTCAGCATCAGCAGCAGTCTTCAAGGGATCAGTTACAGTCCCAAGACACCCATGGACTTGTACGTGGCTGGGAGGAGGTGGCTGCGGATCATGTCATCCTCAGTGACCCAGAGGACTCCACACCGAATGCCTCAGCAAACCTACGCAGCATGGCCTCAATGATCCTGCAAAGCCTGCGGAAGGATACTCGTATTCGTGCAATCAAGGAGAGGGATCATTACTGGCTGGCAACCCTCCTTGATCCACGTTACTAGGGTAAGGTTGCGGACCTTATCTTGCCGTTGCAGAGGGAGCAGAGGATGAAGCATCTTTGTGAGGCCTTGCAGAAAGGTCTGTGCAAGAAAATGGGAGGTTACAAATTCCTGGTCCTGGACAACGTGTTGCTGAGGCTCTGGTCAGTCAAAGAAGGAGCGGTGGAGAAGGTAGCCGTCTGACCGATGCATTCAGACAATTTTTTAGTACGCAGCCCCAAGGTATGATCGCTTCCAGCAACCATCGCCAGTGTCTGGTTTACATGGTGCTCGAATACCTAGGGGCAAGATCAGACTTGGACACCTTTCCCACCGAAAATCCTCTGTGTTACTGGGTCTTGAGGATTGATCACTGGCCAGAGCTTGCACAGTATACAATTGAGGTACTGGCCTGTTCTGCATCCAGCGTTCTTTCGAAACGCACATTTAGTGCTGCTGGAGGCTTTGTAACCGATCACAGGGTGCGCCTGTCCACCGACTCGGTCGATCGACTGACCTTCATAAAAATGAATCAGTCTTGGATCACCACCAGCTACCAAGCACCTGATGCTCATGTAACCGAATAGTTTTTTTTGGAAATGTCAGATCCCTTCAAGAATGCCTATGCTGATGCTGAGTGACTACTCTGTTATGCTGAGTGACTATCCTCTTCCTCCTCAATAATCATGCTGATAGCTTGAAAGAACATTTTTGGTTCTGGGCACCGCCACCAGTGGCTAAGGCCCAATTTTTCAGCCCCTGTTTAACAGGGGCGTGTATTTACAATTTTTGATGCAATGCTTTGCAGCAGGGCTCATTGCTGTGCTCCAACTACAGTATCTGTAAAGGGGTTGCAATGTTGTGGCACCAGCACCAGTGCCTAAGGCCCAATTTTTCTGCCCCTGTTTAGCAGGGGCGTGTAATTACAATTTTTGATGCAATACTTTGCAACAGGGCTCATTGCTGCATCAGGGACTGTAAATGGTAGGGAATGTGTAGGACTGGAGGACATTCCACTGCGCTGAGACACTTTGTGGGTGGAATAATGCACTTTCAAATGTGGCTTAGGTTTTCCTCTCCATTTATGGATGATTTGCATCCTAGCCCCTCAATATTCCATTCTATGCAGTCTTCATGCAGATTGGTTATAATATATATGCAATGCAATGTTAGAACTTGTGAGCAATGTGGGTATAGTAGATGTTAGGCTGTATTTCATAGTTTTTATTGAAGCGCTTGACTTAGCAGAAAATGTACAGGTTTTGCAAGAAAAATGTTCTGAGAGACAATAGTCTCAAATATTGCTCATTGCCTGGGCAATATGTGAGAAGCTTAGTTAGGCTGCAATATAAGTGACAGAGACAAATTGAATTTTATCCTAAAATATAAATTAGAGTGTATGATATCAGAGACAATAGCCACACATATTACAGTGCTTGGGCAGAATGTAAGTGCCTTAGTTAGGCTGCAATGTAAGAGGAAAGGCTGAGGCAGTTTTTTTATGATTCTGAAATCAAAATTAGAACTTAATATTTCAGAGACAATGGGGTTGATTTACTAAAACCGTAGAGTGCAAAATCTGGTGCAGTTCTGCATAGAAACCAATCAGCTTACAGGTTTTTTTTTTTTGTCTAATCTTAATTGAACAAGTTAAAATTAGAAGCTGGTTGGCTACCATGCACAGCAGGGATTAGCCGAACACCCCCCTGTTCGGTTCGCACCAGAACCTGCGAACAGACAGAATGTTCGCGTGAACTTTAGAACCCTATTAAATACAATGGACTCGAACGTTCGAAATCTAAAGTGCTAATTATAAAGGATTATATGCAAGTTATTGTCCTAAAAAGTGTTTGGGGACACGGGTTCTGCACTAGGGGACATGTATCAATACAAAAATAAGTTTTAAAAATTTACGTTTTTACGGGAGCGGTGATTTTAATAATGCTTAAAATGAAAAAATAAAAGTGAAATTTTCCTTAAAATTTCGTACCTAGGGGGTGTGTATAATATGCATATAAAGTCGCGCATGTTTCCCGTGCTTAGAACTGTCCCTGCAAAAAATTTAATTTTTGAAGGAAAAAATGTCATTTAAAACTCACTCGCAGCTATTAATGAATTGTCGGCTCCCGGCAATAGAAAAGTCATTCATAAAAAAAAAAAAGCGTGGGGGTCCCCCCAAATTCAATTACCAGGCCCTTCAGGTCTGGTATAGATATTAATAGGAACCCCGCCGCAAATTTAAAAAAAAAATGCTTGCGGTTCCCCCCCAAATATCCATACCAGGCCCTTCAGATCTGGCATGGATTTTAAGGGGAACTCCACCCCAATTTAAAAAAAAAATGGCGTGGAGTCCCCCCAAAAATCCATACCAGACCCTTATCCGAGCACGCAACCTGGCAGGCCGCAGGAAAAGAGGGGGGGACGAGAGAGCGCCCCCCCTCCTGAACCGTACCAGGCCACATGCCCTCAACATGGGGAGGATGTCCCCATGTTGATGGGGACAAGGGCCTCATCCCCACAACCCTTGCCCGGTGGTTGTGGGGGTCTGCGGGCAGGGGGCTTATCGTTATCTGGAAGACACACAATCTGATGGTGGCAATATCAGAAATGAGATCTGACATGCAGGCGATGGCCATCAGAGTGGAGGAGGTGGAAATCACACAGGCCCGCCATGACACTTCACTGTGCCATGTACAACAGATAATGGAGTCCCACGCCATACACCTCAGAGAAATCAACCGCCACATGGAAGATTTGGATAACAGGGGGAGACGCCGGCACCTCAGGGTAAGAGGACTCCCAGAAAATGTAGACCCCAGCCAGCTCTCCCTGACAGTCGCTAACATTTTTAACGATCTCCTGGAAAGACCCCCTGACACGCCGATCGCTTTTGAAAGAATCCACAGAGCATTGCGCCCCAGGGGAAAGGAGACAGATCCCCCTAGAGATGTGATATGCTGCCTTATAGACTTTCAGCTAAAAGAAGACATCCTCCGCAGAGCACGGAGCTGTAATCAGCTAGCTTTTGGCGGGGTTGTAATTAGGATCTTTCAAGATCTATCAGGCATCACCCTACAGCGCAGGAGGGAACTGCGACCACTACTGGATGTCCTGAGAACCAAATCCATCGTATACCGCTGGAAGTTTCCATTTTGCCTTTCCGTGTCACATCAAGGCCGCACGGCAAACCTTAAAGTTCCGGAAGACCTGGAACACTTCTGCAATGCTATAGGCATCCAGCGTGTCGATCTACCAGACTGGTACAGTGACTTCCGTCTGCCATCCCCTACAAGAGCCTCCTTTATGGACGGCATAGATGAAGCGGGCAATTACAGCAACAGCCGATGCCGCTCGCACCCTCCTCCTCCTCACACACCGCTGAAAAACGGGGTCCCTCGGAATGGCAGCCCGACAGCTTCACCAGTGCACCGCAGAGCTCGCCTCACCTAGACAGGTATTTGCTCTCCAGTACACATTCCCCCACTCTTTTTTTTTCACCTGACATGGAGACTTAACCCTCAAGTTCGGCCTCTTTATACCTGGGAATACTATTTGTTTCTGCCATAGTGTAAACTTATCAAGATCCCCTGTACTACGGTCATCTGTCCAGCAATTGATAGTCACTTCCCTCTCCTCTTGCTTGATACCCTTGCTTTATACCCCACTGAACTCAATCCCTCCTGTACCAGCCAGCTACCCCAAGGACATTTGCTTCTGACAAGAACCTACCTACCAACCCTATTTTGGCTAATGTAGACAAACCCCCAGGACCCGACATATATGCCACAAGAAGATCTGATCCATAGACTCTTTGCCTTACATCTTACTCAGCTGATATCAACAAACTTTACCCGCCAGCCTCCTGCTACACCATGCGGGCTACCTCGTTAACCCTACCTCCCTAGACTCCCCCTGTGGGACCCAGGCTGTTTTTCCTTTGTTCACACAAGTGACTTATCGAAAGTGAATTGCCACACAAAGAGACAACAGCACATGGACGACTACCCCGGAACAATCCACGTGTTCAATTATCCATGGAGCTCAACACAAGAACATCGCTTGGTTAATCGTTAATTCCTTCCATATTGTTACCAGAGGCTACCTACCCTATGATGTCTTCTCTTACAGACAACTCGAGAATCTGACGTGCAGCACTCCGAAAAGTATTGCAAATGCAGCTGGACTAAGTATAGACCCCTTTCCTCCCCCTTCCTTTGTTTTTTTCATCCCCTTTTTTCCTTGCTCATCTTACTCCTCATAGGCTGGACATGTCTTTCCCCCCTTATCCCCTTTCCATCCTTAAAACCCCCTTTCATTCCTTACCTACCTCATCCCTACACTCCTCTTCAGGACTAAGATTGTTTGATTATGTAAGCACTTATTATCTCAATGTTTTTACCCCTTCTCAATCCACAGGGAAAGAAAAGACTCCAAATCTGTTGCTTCTCCAACTATAGACCCACGGTCAGGGACTCGAGGGGGCTATGCTCGGAAAGGACTCTTACAGGTCCGCTTAATTAATTAACATTGGCCTCTCCCAGGTAGGAGCAATATTTTTCCCCTACCAGACCCACACCTCTTCCCTCATTATTGAAAGTAAGGGAGAGATATACAAAGCTTAGTATGGTGACCCGCAGATGGGCGTACCCCCCCTCGGGACCAACCGACCGTAACAAACCCCCCCAGGGTAATGTTATCTTAAGTTAGGCCATTGTTGCGATTAATGATGTTGTTATGCAAATAGTTTATGCTCTAGATTAGAATCCGGTTCTCCGGTCAGTGTCAGGTGAAATCTTTCACTCATGTTTGATGTTTCAAATTGTAGATACCAGTAACCCCAAAATATACACTTTCCTCTTCCGCGTTACCCATACAGTACCTTCCTATGCCACACTTTATGTTAAATTTTCTTTATACCTTATTCTACACCGCATGAGCCCTGAAACTACTCCTCACTAAACTAAAAGCATGTAATAGACCGTATTTCATTGGACCAATCATATCCTTTTTCTTTTTCTCACCATGTCTCCCTACCCCACACCCTCTGTCACAAGGAGCACCGGGGAAACACATTCCCCACCCGCTCCCTGACAGTACATACACTAACCTCCACTCACACGCATGTTCTGACCTCAAGGGACTCGGAACTCACCCATTTCGCTGATCGACACCTACTGTTATCCCCCGCAGTGGACTCTGGTAGACACCACTGACCCTCGCCGGACTTTTCCACATATTTTCGGTGGGCTTGCAGGTCAACTCCCACATCCGGTATAACCCCCTAACCCCCATAGTTAAGAGAACGTATTATACGTCCTTAACCTCCATCTTTTGCCTTCCCAACCTTAACCTGGTTTTCCCTTCCCCATACCCTTCTCCCTCCCACCCCCCCTTCCCCCTTGGTTTTCGTTCTCGCTCCACCCCACCTCCCTTTGTCTCTGACTCCCCTGAACCTCCCTAAACTGTCCTGAACTCCTACTTCTACACTCACCATGGCATCTCACAAACCAAAACCTCCAACATCTCGCTAAAGTTAATTTCCCTAAACGCAAAGGGCCTAAATACCCCAGAAAAGCGTTCCCAAATACTTTCTCGAATGCGGAGCATGAAGGCAGATGTAATATTTCTACAGGAAACCCACTTCAGCTCGAAAAAAAAACACCCAACTTCTCTAATCAATTTTACCCCCACAGCTTTCACTCAACCTCCCCCATCTCAAAATCCAAAGGAGTCTCAGTACTTCTCTCAAAAAACGTCCCCATTCAAATTTCGGACACTCTTATCGATGACCAGGGAAGATATGTATTTCTTAAAGGTACCATTAGTAACAAAAAAATAACCCTTGCAAACATATACAGTCCCAATTCGTCACAGGTTCCCTTCTTCCGAGCCATCTCACGAAAACTGGCTGCCTTTCAGGAAGACATCCTGATTCTAGGAGGAGACTTTTTTCAATCAAATATTCTTTATTTCCTTTTTCTTTTTTATATGAACATTCTGATTATACATATCTCTATATCCATATGCATTTAATCCACCACATATCTCATATAAACACAAACATTAATGGCATACCCTCCTCCCCTCCTCCCACCCCCCCCTCTCCTCTCCCCCTCCCTCCCTCCCCCCCTCTTATTCCCGCATTCTGCCCCACACTCTCTACTGTGCCTCCACCTCTAGCCAGTGTTTCCATATGTTCATGAATTTCTTCCTATTTCCCCTCTTATCATATATAAATTCTTCTTTTCTGATAGTATTATCTATTACTTTCCTCCATTCTGTCCCTGTTGGGGGGTCTTTTGCTTGCAACCTTTGTGCTATAAGCTTCCTACCTTGGAACAAGCACCTTAATATTGCCGTTTGTGTGTCTACTGGTATTCCCCTGTCTTCTATCAATCCTAACACACACAATTTAGCTTCTGGTTGGAAAGATGTCCCAAATACAAAGTTTATTCTATCTATTATCTCTTTCCAGTACCAGTACAATTTGGGACATCTCCACACCATGTGCACTAAGTCTCCCTCCTCTATTCTACATCTCTGGCATTTTGCATCTTTCCTACCACCAAGCTGGTACATTCTTCGAGGCGTATAATATGCTCTATGTACTAAGTATAATTGTGAGGCCATTTGGGAAGGGCAAAGTGTAACTCTCGGCCCTGCCTCTAGTATCCTTTTCCACTGATCTTGTGTTATTGGGCCCAGGTCTCTTTCCCATTTTCCCTTGTTTTCCAGTCTCTCTTCTTGATCTACCTCACTTATACATTTATACATCTCCGATATCGTCCCTCTGGCTAAATCCGCGTTTACTAACCTCCTGAGTTGGGTCATTTCGTTCCATACTGGTATTACCTGCCCGAATTGTGCATTCAAAGCATGTCTTACCTGTAGGTATCTATAAAATGATTTATTGGGGATTGGGTACTCCTCTCTTAGCTCTTAAAATGTTTTTATTCTTCCCTCTTTAAAAAGCTGTATCAGGAGATGCACTCCACATATATCCCATTCCTCAACTTTTCCCATCTTTTTAAGCTCTTCTAGGTTACTATTGTCCCAGATGGGGGAGAATTCTGAGAATCCTCTGTAGCCCAATATCTCCTTGACCGTCTTCCAACATTTTACTATTAGTTTTTCTGTTGGACATCTGGAGCAGAAAGAGTCAGCCTCCACTGCCTCTACCTCTGTATCATGACTTGTGTCATTCAGTAGTAGACTCTTTCCCCCTTCCTTACTCCCCGGTAGGTTACTTCCCCTCATATGCTGCATTTGTGCAGCTAGAAAATAATACCTCGGGTTAGGCAATGCCAGTCCCCCCCTTTCTCTAGGTTGCTGTAGGGTGCAAAGACGGATTCTCACTGCTCCATTTCTCCATATCAGTTCCCTGAATATACTGTCTATTCTTTTGAACCAGTATTTTGGAATCCATACTGGGGAGTTATGCATTATATATAGGATCTGAGGCATCCAAACCATTTTAACAAGGTTGCAACGTCCAACTACCGAAAGTGGGAGCCTATTCCACACGCGACACTTCTGTTTCAACCTTGTCATCAGTGGTACTAGGTTATTAGCTATGTAATGTCCTGGTTCTTTTGTTACGTTTATTCCCAAGTACCTCATCTGACTCACAACCTTAACTTGAGTTATCTGCTGTGTTATTGGGTCTATCGGCAAAAGCGCCGATTTTTCCCAATTAATCCTCAAGCCTGAGATTTTCCCATATTCTCCAATTATCCCCATTGCTGTATCCAGTGAGGTCTGTGTATCTCCCAGAAAGAGCAAGATGTCGTCTGCATACATGGCAATTTTTTCTTCCCCAAGTTTTCTCTTAAATCCATGTATCTCTGGGGATGCCCTTATTGCTATAGCCAGCGGTTCCACTGCGAGGGCGAACAGCAGGGGCGACAGCGGGCACCCCTGTCTTGTCCCTCTCGCCAACTGGAACCACTCTGAACACTCTCCATTTATTCTTATTTTTGCTCTTGGACCCTCATACAATGTTTTAACCCATTGGATAAATCTCGGACCAAACTGGAACTCAGCGAGTACCTTCCACAAAAAGTGCCACTCTAGGCTATCAAACGCCTTGGCTGCGTCTAGGGACAGAATGGCTCTTGTCCCTTCATTCTCTATTGGCAATTGGATGTTTAAATATGTCCTTCTTATATTAATACTTGTAGATCTATCTGGAATAAATCCAGTTTGGTCCGAGTGCACCAATTTTGTGACTATCCTGTTGAGTCTTGTTGCCAGTACCTTAGCCAGTATCTTCACATCTGAACATAGGAGAGATATCGGCCTATATGATGCTACATCAAGCTGACTTTTCCCCTCCTTTGGAAGCACTATAATTGTTGCCTCTGTCATAGACAGTGGCAGTTTCCCCCCTACAGCTGCCCAGTTGAATACATCCAGAAGTTTTGGAAGCAGTACCTTGCTGTAAGTCTTATATATTTCTATTGGCAAACCATCCGGTCGCGGGGCCTTCTGGTTTGCCATATCTGCTGTTGCTTTTTGTAATTCTTCCAGCGTCAGTGGTGCCTCCAATCCTTCTCTATCTTCCCTTGATAGTTGGGGGACCTGTAGCCCTTCGAAGAAGGTTCCCATCTCCCTTTCTATATTATCTGATGGGATACTGCTATACAGATTTTGGTAGTAGTTTTTAAAAACCTCTGTTATTTTGTTAGTACCTCTCCTAATCTCCCCTTCTTTATCACGTATAGCTGATATAACCGAAGAGGGGGTGTTAGCCCTAGTGATCAGAGACAGCATCCTTCCCACTCTCTCTCCCTGCCCAAAGAAGGTCTGTTTTTGAAACAACATTTTATTTTCTGCTTTTTTTAACCACTTAACGACCGCCCACTGTAAATATACGTCAGC
The DNA here is from genome assembly GCA_029206835.1 of Rana muscosa. NCBI lineage: Eukaryota > Metazoa > Chordata > Amphibia > Anura > Ranidae > Rana > Rana muscosa. The sequence continues at coordinate 82,013,234 of CM055122.1, read as the reverse complement.
AGAATGGCACTGACAGGCAGAATCACGTACATATACGTGATTGCCTTTGTATAGTTGGGGGGTCCGATCGGACCCCCCTTCTTTACAGTGGGTGGTCGTTTTACCTTCGGGAGCGATCCGGCATGAGGGGACGGCCGTTCGATTCCGGCCACCCCCTCTCGATCGCTCCCGGCGAATGAGAGAGCTTCCCCTGCCTGCCAGGAAGGAGGAAGTGATGTCATCTCTCCTGGGGCGCTCGCATATACCGAGCGCCGTACAGGAGAAGATGCCAGGTTAGTACACACAACACTACACTGACACCAGGACACATAGGCACATAAATCGCCCCCCCAGGCCCCCCCAGACACCCCCAGATCACCCCCCAGCCCCCAGTCACTGTGTCACTGATTGCAGTGACCATTTATTTAGTGATCACTGCAATCAGTGACATTTGTGACTGTAAAAGTGTCACTACATTTAGTTTTAGGTCCAGTGTAGCCCCCTAACCCCCCCTAATAAAGGTTTAACCCCCTGATCACCCCCCAGATAACCCTTTCACCCCCTAGCACCGCCGTCACTAAGCAATCATTTTTCTGATCGATGTCCTAGCGTCGGTGATGCTGATCGGTAGCCAGTAATTTTTTTTAGGTTCGCCGCAGGTTTTTATAGCGTCGGGTACCCCCATATATTACCTAATGAAGGTTTAACCCCCTTGATCGCCCCCCAGGTAATCCTTTCACCCCCTATCACCACTGTCACTAAGTTATAATTTTTCTGATCGATGTCTTAGCGTCGGCGATGCTGATCGGTAGCCAGTAATTTTTTTTAGGTTCGCCGCAGGTTTTTATAGCGTCGGGTACCCCCATATATTACCTAATAAAGGTTTAACCCCCTTGATCACCCCCCAGGTAACCCTTTTACCCCCTATCACCACTGTCACTAAGCGATAATTTTTCTGATCGATGTCTTAGCGTCGGCGATGCTGATCGGTAGCCAGTAATTTTTTTTAGGTTCGCCGCAGGTTTTTATAGCGTCGGGTACCCCCATATATTACCTAATAAAGGTGTAACTCCCTTGATCACCCCCCAGGTAACCCTTTCACCCCCTAGCACCGCCGTCACTATGCGATCATTTTTCTGATCGATGTCTTAGCGTCGGTGATGCTGATCGGTAGCCAGTAATTTTTTTTAGGTTCGCCGCAGGTTTTTATAGCGTCAGGTACCCCCATATATTATCTAATAAAGGTTTAACCCCCTGATCGCCCCCCAGGTAACCCTTTCACCCCCTATCACCACTGTCACTAAGCAATCGTTTTTATGATCGTTGTCTTAGTGTCGGTGATGCCGATAGGTAGCCAGTAATTTTTTTTTAGGTTCGCCGTCAGGTTTTTATATAGCGTCAGGTACCCCCATATATTACCTAATAAAGGTTTTAACCCCCTAATTGCCCCTAGTTAACCCTTTCACCAGTGATCATCATATAAGTGTTACGGGTGACGCTGGTTAGTTAGTTTGCTTTTTATAGTGTCAGGGCACCCGCCGTATATAACCCAATAAAGGTTTAACCCCCTGATCGCCCGGCGGGTGATATCAGTTAGGTTTTAGCGTCAGAGAGGGTCTGCGTCACACCCCAGGCAGCGTCAGGTTAGTGCCAGTAGCGCTAACACCCACACGTGAAGCATACACCCCCCTTAGTGGTATAGTATCTGAACAGATCAATATCTGATCTGATCAGATCTATACTAGCGTCCCCAGCAGTTTAGGGTTCCCAAAAACGCACTGTTAGTGGGATCAGCCCAGATACCTGCTAGCACCTGCGTTTTGCCCCTCCGTCCAGCCCAAGCCACCGAAGTGCAGTATCGATCGATCACTGTCACTTGCAAAACACAACACACATAACTGCAGCGTTCGCAGAGACAGGCATGATCCCTGCGACTCCAGTGCTGTAGGAGGTGATTTCACCACCACAGTTAAAAAAAAAAGCATATATGCCGAAGCATTGGGGCAGCAGGAGCGGAGGAGCGATTTTGCTCCTAATGCCGCGTATATACGGTCGAAATTCCGACGGAGGCTTGCCCGTGGAAAAGTCTGACCATGTGTACGCGGCATAACTTTTGCGAGAAGATGCCCCCATGCTTCGGCATATATAAATGGTGCATGTATGCCCATCATTAGAAGTGGGTGGATGAAGGGCGGTATTCTAATGGTGGGCATACCCACCGATCAATCTTTTTTTTTCGTTCAGCCAACAGGCTGCATGAAAAAAAAGATTACAATACATGTCCAACAAGGACCAGCAACGTACTGGTATGTTGCTGGACTTTGAATGTTTATACCAGAATGATGCCTGCGGGTTTAGGTATCATCTTGGTATCATTCTTTTCAGCCAACGGCCGGCTTTCATGTAAAAGCAATCCTAGTGGCTAATTAGCCTCTGGACTGCTTTTACAAGCAGTGGGAGGGAATGTCCCCCCCCGGATAAAAAAAGCGCCAATGGGAAATTGGGAAAGCATTTTATCACACCGATCTTGGTGTGGTCAGATGCTTTGAGGGCAGAGGAAAGATCTAGGGTCCAATAGACCCCAGTTTTTTCAAAAAAGATTACCTGTCATTACCTATTGCTATCATAGGGGATATTTACATTCCCTGAGATAACAATAAAAGTGATAAAAATAAATAAATATGGAAGCAACAGTTTAAAAATAAAATAAAAAAGCAAAATTAATAATAAAAAAAAAAAAAAAAAAAAAAGCACCCCTGTCCTGCCCTGCTCTTTCCCAATGGTGAACGCCAGTGTCGGTCTGGCGTCATATGTAAACAGCAATTGCACCATGCATGTGAGGTATCACCGCGAAGGTCAGATCGAGGGCAGTAATTTTAGCAGTAGACCTCTTCTGTAAATCTAATGGGGTAACCTGTAAATGCTTTTAAAGGCTTTTAAAAATGTATGTAGTTTGTCGCTAATGCGCGTTTGTGCGAAATTTTAAAGCATGTCGTGTTTGGTATCTATGTACTCGGCCTAAGATCATCTTTTTTATTTCATCAAACATTTGGGCAATATAGTGTGTTTTAGTGCATTAAAATTAAAAAAAGTGTATTTTTTCCCAAAAAAATGCGTTTGAAAAATCGCTGCGCAAATACTGTGTAGAAAAAAAAATGCAACACCCACCATTTTATTCTGTAGGGCCTTTGCTTTAAAAATATATATAATGTTTGGGGGTTCAACATAATTTTCTTGCAAAAAAAAATATGTTTTCATGTAAACAAAAAGTGTCAAAAAGGGCTTTGTCTTCAAGTGGTTAGAAGAGTGGATGTAAGCTTCCTAATGTTGTGTATAAAATGCCAGAACAGTTCAAAACCCCCCCAAATCACCCCATTTTGGAAAGTAGACACCCCAAGCTATATACTGAGAGGCATGTCGAGTCCATGGAATATTTTATATGTTGACACAAGTTGCGGAAAAAAAAAATATATATTTTTTTTGCACAAAGTTGTCACTAAATGATATATTGCTCAAACATGCCATGGGCATATGTGGAATTACACCCCAAAATACATTCTGTTGCTTCTCCTGAGTACGGGGATACCACATGTGTGAGACTTTTTGGGAGCCTAGCCGCGTACGGGACCCCAAAAACCAAGCACCGCCTTCAGGCTTTCTAAGGGTGTCAATTTTTGATTTCACTTCTCACTGCCTATCACAGTTTCGGAGGCCATGGAATGCCCAGATGGCACAAAACCCCCCCAAATGACCCCATTTTGGAAAGTAGACACCCCAAGCTATTTGCTGAGAGGTATCGTGAGTATTTTGCAGATCTCGCTTTTTGTCACAAAGTTTTGAAAATTGAAAAAAAAAAGAAAAAAAAATGTTCTTTCTTCATTTTCAAAAACAAATGAGAGCTGTAAAATACTCACCATGCCTCTCAGCAAACAGCTTGGGGTGTCTACTTTCCAAAATGGGGTCATTTGGGGGGGTTTTGTGCTATTTTGGCATTTTATGGCCTTCAAAACTGTGATAGGTAGTGAGGAGTGAAATCAAAAATTTGCGCCCTTAGAAATCCTGGAGGCGGTGCTTGGTTTCCGGGGTCCCGTACGTGGCTAGGCTCCTAAAAAGTCCCACACATGTGGTATCCCCGTACTCAGGAGAAGCAGCAGAATGTATTTTGGGGTGCAATTCCACATATAACCATGGCATGTGTGAGCAATATATCATTTAGTGACAACTTTTTGTAATTTCTTTTTTTTTTTGTCATTATTCAATCACTTGGGACAAAAAAAAAATATTCAATGGGCTCAACATGCCTCTCAGCAATTTCCTTGGGGTGTCTACTTTCTAAAATGGGGTCATTTGGGGGGGTTTTGTACTGCCCTGTCATTTTAGCACCTCAAGAAATGAGATAGGCAGTCATAAATTAAAAGCTGTGTAAATTCCAGAAAATGTACCCTAGTTTGTAAACACTATAACTTTTGCGCAAACCGATAAATATACGCTTATTGACTTTTTTTTACTAAAGACATGTGGCTGAATACATTTTGGCCTAAATGTATGACTAAAATTGAGTTTATTCGATTTTTCTTATAACAAAAATTAGAAAATATCATTTTTTTTCAAAATTTTCGGTCTTTTTCCGTTTATATCGCAAAAAATAAAAATCGCAGAGGCAATCAAATACCATTAAAAGAAAGCTCTGTTTGTGGGAAGAAAAGGACGCAAATTTCGTTTGGGTACAACATTGCATGTCCGCACAATTTACAGTTAAAGCAGCGCAGTGCAAAATTCTGAATTCACCTCTGGTCCTTTAGCTTCCAAATGGTCCGGGGCTTAAGTGGTTAATAGCAGGTTTTTATATTCTTCCTGACTTTTTACCCACTCTTTATGTTTCTCTAGTGTTGGACTTTCCACGTATTTTACTTCAGACCTTCTCGCCTTTTCCCTTGCTGTTACTTCCTTAGCTTGTGTTTGTTTTTTTTTATATTTGACGTAATTGTAGCCGTATTAGTGCAATTGTGACAGAGAAAATTAAGTACTGTCCGTGATACTTTTTTTATTTGCACTAACATAGAATTTTTCAGGACAAGCTTTCGGGGTATGTCCCCTTCTTCAAGGTCCAAGCAGTACTGCTTGGACCTTGAAGAAGGGGACATACCCCGAAAGCTTGTCCTGAAAAATTCTATGTTAGTGCAAATAAAAAAAGTATCACGGACAGTACTTAATTTTCTCTTTTTTTTTATATGATATTTTTTGTATTAAGACTCCCTGAAGGAAAGCCTTCAGGGCATCCCAAATAGTTCCTTTAGCTGCAGATCCTTCATTTAATTTTATAAATTCTTCCAGGTTGGCATTGACTCCCCCCACATCGTTAATTATTCCTAGCCAGAATGGGTTCAACTTCCAATCCCCTTTACTAAGTTTCCTACTTGTATTTATTTCAAAAATTACTGCGGCATGGTCTGAAATACTTCTCGGTTCATACTTCACTTCCCCCACTTCCCTCAGGGCATCTTCACTACACAGCACCATATCTATTCTGGACAAGGTCGCGTGCGTTTTAGAGTGACAAGAAAACTGTTTCTCCTCCGGGTGCCTCACCCTCCACACGTCCACCAGTCCCGTCTCTTCGCAAAATTGGAGGAGGGGGCTGCTAGGCGTGACACTGGGGGAGACCCCGGGGGGAAACCTATCCACCTTCTTATTCATAGTCATGTTAAAATCTCCTGTCACTATAACTGGCACCCCTTCCCTGTTCATGGAAAACTTTATTAGCTCCTCTAAAATTTCGGTACTAAAGGGTGGTGGGATATAGACATTAGCCAGCACATATTCCCTTGCCTCTATCTGACAAAAAAGAAATATAAATCACCCTTTATCATCCACTCTACTCTGCCTGCAGGTGAACACTATTCCAGGATCAACCAGCACACTGACACCCCTTGAATATGAGTTATGAGTGGCATGGTATTGTATTTGATATTTTCTATGTTTTAATGTACTGATGGTTTCCTTTTCCAGGTGCGTCTCCTGCAGACATAGTATCCCAATATTATCCAACGCTGCCATCGAGTAAATTATACTTCTTTTAGCTGGTTCTCTTACCCCCCGGACATTCCAGGAACATACCCTTATACTTTTAGTCTGTCCTAGGAGTACCCCTTGATCCTGTCTATTTACTAGGCTTGTGCAATTCGTTTCGTAACGAATCGAAATTCGTCCGAATTTAGCAACTTTCGGACATTCGGAAGCATTCGAATTTCCGAACAGAGCAATTACGAATAAAACCGAATCCGAAATAAATTATACCGCAAAATAGCGAATGCCCGAAGGTCTTCGGCATAATTCGTTATGAAAAAAGTTACGAATGTACGAATCCATTCGAAGCACAATAACACTCACTCTGCTCTCTGCTTCTCCCTCACCATGCTGAACTCCCTCTCAAAATGGTGTAAAGGGGGCGGAGGCTATAGCCGCATGAAAAAACGAAAGTAAAATACGAGATTTCGAATCCATTCGAAGCACAATAACACTCACTCTGCTCTGCTCTCTGCTTCTCCCTCACCGTGCTGAACCCTCTCAAAATGGTGTACAGGGGCGGAGCCTATAGCCGCATGTAAAAAACGAAAGTAAAATACGAGATTTCGAATCGTTACAAATAACCGCTATGTATTTAGAAAAGTACAAATCCATTCGAAGCACATTAGGCATAATAGGCAGCGTCGTTGTGAGAGAGACACGGAAAATTACGAATCAACGAACCCAAAAAAAGTTACGAAAGTAGGAGTTGTGTCCAGAATCAACGAAAAACAACGTACTCTACCGAAAGTACGAATTATAAAGCAACAAAAAATTCAACGAAAAATGTCGCTTGCAAAAATACGAATGAGTCCGAACACGAAAAATCCCGTCTAGCAAAATTACGAATGATTACGAATCAACAGGACCGGAAAGAAACGAACCGAAACGGAACGAATTTTTCCGTTGTGCACAAGTCTACTATTTACTACCATTATTCAAACTTTATCAATGTATTTCCCATATTGTGATTCTGTGTCTCCAACATTTGTGCCTCAAACAGACATTTCTTTTAATTTTTATGTCTTTGTTTTTAGTTCCTTTCAAAAATCGTGTTTTATATTTAGTGGATTCACCCAATCATACTCCTCACTCATATCTTTATCCCACTCTTGCTCCCTCTCCCCTCCCCCTCCCCTTCCCTGCCCTCCATTGGGCCTATATTGAGAGCTTCTAAAGTGACCGCATATTCCCCTTAAGGTGCTTAGTGCTATTTTGTCTGTTGCTGTGTTTCCCCCTATTCTAAATTTTTCCAATTTCAACCATTTATGTTTATATTCTACCTTTTCCCCTTCACACATAGTACCAAAAAATAAAAAATAACCAAAACACATGAACATTTCAGATTGGCCATTTTACAACACTTCCCCACTCCACCCCCTTTCTCACTTCCCCGTATCCTAACCGACAAAAAAGAGAAGAGAAGAAAAAAAAAAAAGGGAGGGGGAGGGTAGAAAAAAAAGGGAGGGGGAGGGGAGAAAAAAAAAAAGGAGAGAAGGAAGGAGAGAGGGGGAGGAGAGAAAAAATAAACCAAGGCAATGGGTGGGAGGGGGGACAGACACTTTATCCTTTACCCTCCTGTTCCTTCTGTCCCCTACCCCCCCCTCCACCCTGTTCCCTCCCATCCAACCACAGTGTCACTTCTGCAGGTGTGGAAAAGAAGGTATGTTCCCCCTTGTCCGTTATCCTTAGGCGAGCTGGGTAAAACATTGCATATTTCAATTTATTATGTTGCAGCCTACGTTTACAGTCCATAAATTTTGCCCTTTGTCTCTGTAGTTCCGGGGAGAAATCCGGATAGATTGAAATTCTCACACCTTTATACTGTATCTCCCCCATTTCTCTTGCCCTTCGCAGAATTGCAACCTTGTCCCCAAAATGAAGCAGTTTAATGAGGAGGGGCCTAGGCTGGCCTCCAGTAGCAAGATTCCTAGATGGCACTCTGTGGGCTCGTTCAATTGTAAAGAATTTTGACAGGCAATCTTTACCGAGTGTTTCTCCAAGCCAGTCTTCCATAAACTCTGTGGGGTTGTTACCTTTGCTTTTTTCGGGGAGACCTAGTACCCTAATATTTTTCCTGCGTATCCTATTCTCCATGTCATCCATCTTGTTCATGCATGTATTTAGCTGTTCCCGCATTACTTTTATCTCTTTTTTTAATGGGTCCACATCGTCTTCTACCTGGCTAAGTCTCCCCTCTAGTACAGATGTCCGTTCCCCAATCCCCTGCACATCTTGCTTAAGCGCTGACATGTCTTCTCTTATGACTTTTAGTTGACCAAATATATCAGTTAGTGAGGACTTGCAATTATTCACTGCTTGGAGAATCTCTCTCATAGATGGTTCCCCCTCTTTCGTCTGTTCTACAGTCAATTCTACGTTTTCCTTCTGTGTCTTATTCTTTGCCCCCGCGTTACCAGCTGCAGCTGCTAATGTATCCATTGTTAATGTCTTTCCCTGGCTTCTCCTCTGAGAGGTGGGTTGTTGCTCCCCCTGTGTTTTTTTGGCTGTCTGGCTCGGTGTATGGCCTGCCGTATGCGCAAATCTCTCCAACTTTGCCGCTGCAGCCGCCGCTGCGGCCTGGCTTGCCTTAGTTCCTCACGTTGTATGTGTCTGTAGCTGTGGCTGTGTCTGAGAATTCATCTGTTCCCTGCCACCTGAGCTGGTTCTTTCCTGAGAAGTAGCTTCCTCACCTTTTTTTTTGTCATTACTGACAGAATATCCAGCGCTATCCTCCGGTTTTTGTTAGAACTGTAGAGTTTATAGGGCTGTGTAGTTATTTTTTTTCCCGTAGTTCCAAGTCAAACGTTCTTGTTCCTACCGTTCTCCCGGCACCCAGGCCGTACAGCTATTTAACTCTGTCCCTTTATCTCCTTTATCCCAAATCTCCAGAGGCAGGGTGTATATTTTATATTTTAGGGCGAAAGTGCAAAGTGCAAGGTGCAAGGTGCCAGTGTAGCAGATCCCTGCGGGAGATCTATACCATGTATAGTACCATATATAGTATATCTAAGGGGTCTTCATATTATCTCCCCCTATCTCCATGTCCATATCATTATTCCACCAACCCATGCTGCAACCTCACTGTAAATTGGCATACGGGGTGTCTATAGGCACAGGGTCTGCACAAAAATTTATGCTTTCCACTGAATCTGAGCCCTGTTCATAGTGCTCCACAGTGCCCCCGCGCTACCCCCACAGTTCTTCCTTGTAATGTCCCTATAGTGTCCCTGTAGTATCCCAGGTACACCATACACCATACACCCTGTAGCGTGGCCAACACCAGCCTTGTGTTCACCACCTCCGCCTCAGACTTCAGCTGTCCATTCCTACATACCAATGGCGGTCTTCCAAAAAAGCAGTCTGTGCAGTCTGTTTTAAAAAAGAAAAAAAAAAGAAAAGGAGATGTATATTGCTTCCACTGCATGTGTTGCCTTACCATGTATGTTATAAGGCTATCCTGTAAGGCTATCCTGCTGTCCTGTAAGGTGTCCACCCTTGGGCTTACCCTTCTCCTCCTCCATGCAGGGTGTCCTCCTCCATGCAGGAAGGCTCAGCTGTTGCCGGCGGTGTGCGCTGTTTGCTGTGTTTGAAATATTGCAGGATTGCGGTGTTACGGCTGCTGGACGTCTGGATTTTACAATCCTCCTGCCTCCCCCATAGGGCAGCTCAGGCAGCTCAGGCAGCTCAGCGGCGGCGGCAGCGCCAGGGGCTCAGGCGGCTCAGACGGCTCAAGTCAGATCCGGGGCCACTGGATCTCCGGCATCTCCTCCCTCAGTTCTCCCTCCTCCTCCATAGAATCGGCTCAGACAGTGAGTAACATGGGAGCGGGTGTGCGGTTCGTGCTGCTACGGCCTCTCACCTCACCTCTCCCCTCTACATCCGGTCACGCCCCCCTAGGAGGAGACTTTAACGTCCCACTGGACCCCCTCATGGATACCTCCTCGAGTAAATCCCATCTACCCTATAGAGCACTTAAACAAATAAGACGCTGCTTCCAAGACCTTCTCTTACACGACACCTGGCGAACTCTCCACCCGAGTGACAAAGACTTTACATTCTTCTCTACTCCACACAATAAATACTCAAGACTTGACTACTTTTTTCTTACACAACAAGATCTACCAACACTGACGAGGGCCACCATAGAACCCATGACATACTCAGACCACCACCCTGTCACGATGACTCTCACTTTTCCAGACAAATTTGATCACACCTACATATGGAGACTAGACCCAACTATCCTGACAGATATCAAAAATGAACAGGAAATCCGCAACTGTTTAACAAATTACTTCACGGACAATGACACCCCTGACACATCAAAGTTAACACAATGGGAGGCCCACAAATGTGTAGTGCGGGGTAAATTGATCTCGTTAATGGCAGCAATCAAGAAAGAACGGAAAACCAAATTAGCTACCCTATTCACCGCATTGAAAAGGCTAGAAGCGATACACAAGAGTAACCTAGCACACAAAACTCATTCAGAACTCATTGACGTACGCACGCAAATACAAGACAAACTGGGCCTCATTATCAGGAAAAAATTCACCCTTTCCCAGAAACTCTTCTACGAGTTCGGGAACAAGTGTGGCCACCTCCTTGCGCAAGCCCTGCGCAAGAAGAAAGCCAAAACGACGATACACCACCTGAACACACATACCGGCAAAATGCTTACACATAACAAAGACATTGCGGATGAATTTGAGAAATATTATTCCTCCCTATACGACCTTAATAAATCTGACCCACATACGTCTCCTACATCCAAAAGACTGAACGACATAAATTCTTTCTTGGATCAATTCGCTCCAGGAAAGATCCCCGAAGACATGACCACACACCTAGAATCCCCGATCACCATATTGGAATGGAAACAAGCCATAAAACAGTTGAAACCGGGCAAAAGCCCGGGCCCAGATGGCCTCCCGGCGGCCTACTACAAATCATTCTCGGACACTTTACAAACACCTTTTCTCCACGCTTTCAATTCTCTCTCCTCTCTAAATCCCCTATCAAGAGGAATGTTAGAAGCTCACATTGTAGTTATACCCAAAGGAGATAAAGACCCTACACAAACCAGCAACTATAGGCCGATATCTCTACTGAACATAGACATTAAGATATTTTCCAAGATACTGGCAAATAGACTCCTACCACTGCTTCCCTCCCTCATCTCCCAAGACCAAGTAGGTTTTGTCCCTGGACGAGAAGCCAGGGACAACACTATCAAAGCAATTAACCTACACCACCTGATGACCCATACCAACCAAAAAGGCTTCTTCCTATCCCTGGACGCAGAGAAGGCATTTGACAGGGTGGCCTGGGATTACATGGGTGCAGTCCTGACGGCGATAGGATTGGGTCCACACATGTCTGAGCTAATCCTCTCGCTGTACGCTAATCCGTCAGCTAAAGTCCGTGTCAACGGCGCTCTGTCGAATGCCTTCCCCATACGTAATGGAACGAGACAGGGTTGCCCCTTATCCCCTGTCCTTTTCGTTCTCACTCTTGAACCGCTCCTCCGCAAATTAAAACTCAACCCTGACATTCAGGGGGTCCGTACGCCGAAAAAGGAATATAAATATGCCGCCTTCGCAGACGACATCTTCCTATTCCTATCTAATCCTGCGATATCCCTCCCAGTATTGTTATCAGAATTCAAACAATTTCAATATTTTTCCAACCTCAAAATAAATTTCTCAAAGTCCTTCGCACTTAATGTTTCATTACCCCAGCCACTAGTCGATCAATGCTGAGTGAACTTTCCATTTCAATGGAAGCATGACTCAATAACGTACTTGGGCATTCAGCTTCCGTCCAAACTCTCAGACTTATATATGCTTAACCATTTACCCCTCATAAATAGACTGACTGCCGATCTCATAAAATGGAACAAACCAATATTCTCATGGTTTGGCAGAGCAGCGGTTCTCAAAATGAATGCCCTGCCAAGGATGCTTTACCTACTGCAAACAATCCCTATACGACTACCACCGGCGTTTTTCAAAACATATGGAAGTATTTGCTCCCGATTCCTCTGGATGGACCATAAACCTAGAATCAGCCACGAACAACTTTCCAGACCAAAACAATTGGGAGGAATTGGCCTCCCACATCTCCTCAACTACCACACAGCTATCCACCTCACTAGAATAGTGGATTGGAATATACACTCGCTTCAAAAAGATTGGGTCTCTCTGGAAGCATCTTTCACAAACTTACACCTGAAGTCTCTCCCCTGGATTCCCCTACACCACATTCCCCCAGAAGTTCGCCTCCACCCCCTAATAGGTCCTACTCTAGACTGCTTCCAACGGACGTGTAGACAAACTTCCATTTCCTCCATACCAGGCCCGCTAACCCCTGTGAGACTAAACCCCGCTTTCCCACCAGGCATGCACAAATCTTTCCTCTTTGATAACTGGCCTCATGACCATATTAGAGCACACCATTTCTTCCGCCAAGATAAGCTCTTCTCGGCATCCCAACTCTCCACCCAGATGGATAGACCACCTATTCCTCCCTGGACATACCTAACGCTAGCCCACTTCTTAAAATCTTTGAATAAAGCCTTGCAGTGCTCGAGACAACTTACTCCTTTTGAAAGGCTATGCACACAACAGACACCTCAACCTCACCTAATATCCCTGACTCACAACCTTATCTTTGCGGATATAAAAGCCAACGACAACGTAGCCTGCAAAAACTGGAAACTGACCTTTCTATCTCACTCTCAGAAGAGGAATGGGAGCATATATTTCTAAATATCCACAAAGGGTCAATAAACATTACTACGCAGGAAAATGGCTACAAAATACAATCTAGATGGTATCGAAACCCATATCTACTACATAAATTTAACCCAGCCATACCTGACTCCTGCTGGAGATGCCACCAGGAAATAGGTTCGCTGCTCCACGTCTGGAGGTCCTGTACCTCTTTACAAACTTTTTGGAAAGAAGTCTACCGCATTACTGTCCAGGTCACTTCCTATAACCTAGAATTCTCCCCAGCTCAATTCCTTCTACACCATTCACCGCTATCACATAGGTCCTATCACAAATCCTTAGCAATGCACATGATTAATGCTGCCAAGCAATGTATCCCGCCATACTGGAACTCAACACGAGTGCCCACACTCAAAGAGTGGTTCACCAGAATAAATAGAGTCGCTGAAATGGAAAGGCTCATTCACAGAGCTCACGACAACCCGACCAAATTTAGTGCAAAATGGGCATGTTGGTTGCACCATCAGACAACGACCGAATACAAAAACACAATGCACCTTCCCACCTAAAAGAAAAAAAAAAAAAAAAAAAAAAGAAAAACAAGGGAGTACTTAAAGGGGGAAATAAACAAAACAAAAATTAAATTATTAGATAAATTTTTTCTTTTTTTTTAATAATACCCTACCAATCTTTCACCCTTGATGCCTCTTTTACCCCCCATTATGCTGATTCCACATACACTCCCATATGCTTGATAAGCATCATCCCACATACACATAACTGAAAATTAGGGGGAGTCAGGGACAACCCCCCCTTTAATCCCCCCCATCCCCTTCCCCCTATCTGGTCCTCCTCATCCTCCTTACCTCCCACCCTTCCAGTCACCAAAACGGAATGTCCGTATACAAATATCATTTACCCGTCCCACATACACATCAGAAAAACTCTACCACAAATATCAGTGGTGAAGCATCGCCTTAATCACCATTACCCATCTATAAATTGCGCCTGTACCACGGTGGAATCCTAACACATTAATGTCATAAGCTACACAAACTCTTCCCTGACCACATAGAATAGGCATGGAGAAACCCACCGAGTACACCCCGACCCTCTTTCCGAATTTAATACATCCTGCATCAACTTGGCTCCTTTGATCCCACAAATGGGGAGCTAATTCTCCCCCATACCTGATATATCGTGGTAATAGACACGGCTTTCTGAGACGGTTTAATGTGATTATATACAAGTTACCTTGTTAAAATGCTGTATAAGAGATCTGTAACTGATTTTTTACTTCTTTTCAATAAAATTAAATTTCTTTGAAAAAAAAAAAAAGAACATGAGTTCGACTTGAACTCGAAGCTCATCCCTAATGCACAGCTGCACCAGATTTTGCACTCTCCAGATTAATAAATCAACCCCACTAGCCACACATATTTTACACTGGATAGAGAGTATGTAACAGTTTCTTTAGTCCCCAATGTAAGTTAGAGTGTATTGTTTCAGAAACAAATGCCACACGTATTGTACAGTGGCTGGACAACATGTAATCACTTTGATTATGCGACAAGGTAAGAGAGAAAGATGGCACAGTTTTTTTTCAAATGGTCTCTAACAGCTTTCCATATGTTTGGAGTATAATAATACAAAACTATTAGAAGCTAACAAAGCTAACAAATGTTAACCTTTTTCATTGGACTGCTAGAGACAAAAATTTATGTGCGTCAACGTCATGCTATCCACGTGGTACGGGCGGCGTCCTCATGGACGTCGTCTCGTACACACGCTGGTCCTGTCACTCAGTGAATACATAGGGGAGATTTGAGGTGCCGGTCGGCTGGAAGATACTTTCCGACTGACGGCGCTTCTTCCCCTCTCCTCCATCACACGGCATGACGTTGGTGGGCGGTACCGCGGCGGCGCCTATATGGGCTCCAGTCTGGCGGCATCGGCACTCTGGCGTCATGTCTAACACCCTCACTGCACCTACATTTTTTTTCCTCTGGTAGGTACCTCACCCCTGTGCATTCACTTTGTATCCCAGTCTTCCCATTTTCTCGTTTCACTGTTCCTCTCCTCACCCTCCCCCCCCTTCTTTCCTTTCCCTCACGCCTATCCATGTAAGCACAGCAGTGGGTTTACTAGGTTCACCGAATTGCCCTGCACTCTTCACCAGCAGGTGGTTGTCCCTCCCCTGCACCCACCCCATCCCATTCACTTTTACCTCTCCCCCACTTTTCAATTTTCATTGTCCCCCAGGACACACACTTTATTTGATATTTTTTCAGGACTGCCATGTTTGCCATGTCTGCCCGTTGGTACCCCGTGTGGGCCTCCTCTCCTCGGCTCCCGTTGGGGGCTATTCCCGGACACCTGCCATGCCCCACCTGGTTTGCAGTTACCTGTTACCAATACTGTTAGTATGCACTTCCGTGCTGGGGGGTTTTACACCTCACCCCCATTGATACTTCCACCTTTTTAGTTACTTAACCCTTTTTAATCTATTTAATTAATTTTATTATAGTGACAACACGCGCATGCTCCTGATGAATGACATGGCAGTCACGAAACGCGTAGAGCTATCCAATGCCGTGCCTTCCAATCATACAACTTCAAGTTTCATTACCCAGTTACCCTATATACAGGTTTAATCAGGCCATAGGTCCTGCAGGCATTACCTTTTATTATGAAAATGTACCCTTTCTAACTGTGGTGACCCTTTGGAATTATGCATGCTCTATCATTTTGACAATCATGTCATATACTCATGTACCACTGTCATAACCATTTATACTGTTTTACCATCTCAGCAATGGCTATACTATGTAAATAATATAGTGGTCACAACAAAATAGTGAAGTGAAAACTAAAAGTGGCGCATATATATAAATGTGATATTAAACACAATCCTATAAATTGATATATGAAAAAAATCAAGTGATTAAATCCTGAGAAAAAACATATGTATGATTGAAACAAAATAGAAAAGAATCCCGTGTGTAAAGGTGATTTAAGTGATCCAAAAAGTTCATAAATATAACAAAAAGTGTCCAAAAGAAATCTTCTTCTCTTCCACCGCACCAAAAAGTGTTCAAGTGAAAGCTCCCCCTTCAGATGCAACACTCACCGCAATAATATGCCTCACACTCTCATGTTCGGCGTGTAAACAAAACTGCACCTCTCAGGCAGGTGAATCAATTCAGCTCAGTGATCTTCAAATCAGCTCCATATAAATATAGAAACAGAAAGTGCACAATAGTGTAATATTGCAAAATTCAGTTTATTAAAAATCTCACTCCCTCAAACATTACACTCACATGGAAGCCAATAAAAACAAGCCAATTGCACATCAAACGAAGATCCAACAACGAAAACTTAAATTGCTTCAGCCAGTGAACAATGGTCGCGGCGGACCCGAGATCAGCAGGGAAAACAGTAAGTATACACTCGCTACTTGCCCTCCCTGTTCGGACTCGCCCCTTCCGGATGCGGCTTGATGAGATACACGTCACACGGCACACTTCACACTCGTTTGTAGATTCAGTAATTCGCCGTGTAGCCACGCCCCGACATGTTTCGTCACATGGGACTTATTCATGGGATTGGCTACACAGCGATAAGCCCCCTCCCTTTATACAATCTCCTCTAATTGGTCGAATCCCCCCAATCTTTACTACGCAGGCGCACCACGATCGAAAAACTCGCCAGCAGGAACGAAAGTCTCATGGGCGGAACTCACCCTTCCAATCAGCGGAACGACCTCATTTATTATGTACATATGCCGCATGAAGTGCGGGCGGAAGTAACCTTGCTAGAAAAGAACTCTTAAGGGCGGAAATTACGCATTCAGCTAGTAAGCTGATCTGGTGTCCCCGCAACCATAATTCACTGGCTCTCATTAGTCCAAGACACAACAGCGTCACCTACATAGTAAATAATCTAGATAAATGATCCTCCATGAGTCATGTTTCATAAAATTATCATTTAAATCAAACACAATATTATTTCTAAAAAACTTATTCCCATTAACCATTTATTTATAAAAATATAAAAATATATAAGAAATTAAACAAAGCTCAATGTTTTAGCTTATTTGAAGTATAAATCCACCAAATAGTAAACCTAATTTAGGGGAAAAAATCAAATTCCACTTTACTGAATGAATGGCACAAATGAAATATATATATATATATATGTATGGCAAGAAATTACCGCATATAATAATACACCCGTGCAAGAATGACCACCCCTTATATCCAAACTGTTAGATATATATGTCAACACATTAATGGGGAATCATGTTGCACCTCTAAAACCATTTTAAAATATGTATAAAAAAATATAAAAATTATAAAAATTATTATATAGAATACAAATACATTTTAGGTATACTGCGTTGGTCAAGGTGTGACTGAATTTGGCCTGCTCCACCTATTGGTGGATCGTGAAAATGCACTCCAGTCAATCCCTAGGCCAGCCCCTATAGGACCTTCAATACAAAATTAGCAAATCCTTCCCTCGGATTTAAATGTGTTAAATAGCCTACAACAACTTATTAAAAATTATTTATAAAACAATTTAAATCCACCTCCACATTTAAACCTCTTGGAAAAAGACACTTAAGAAGAAAAATCCACGGGGTTTCACGTTGTGAAAGGTCTCTAACCCTATTGGAGCCCCTCCATGTTGGATATACACAGTCTATGCCACAAAATTGGGCCACAGTGGGATCCTGGTTATGTTTCTCCTTAAAGTGCACTGACACACTATGGTGTTTAAAACCATTTTTTATATTCGTTAAATGTTCGGAAATACGAACTCGCAGGAGCCTTTTGGTTCTCCCCACATAGAGTAACCCGCATGGGCACCATAGCAGATAAACCACACGTGAAGAGTTACATTAAATAAATTCATTAATTTCAAAAGGCTTGTTGTCAGTGCTCATAATTTGTCTCTTTCCTCTGTTATGCCTCTTTACTGTTCTACAGCATATGCATTTCATACAGGGAAAGAAACCCTTCAGATCAATTTTTAATGTTTGTTCTGGTGGATCTAGGATTTTCCGTACAATCCGGTCCCCAAAATTCGGAGCTCTTCTATAAATAAATTTAGGTTTTATAGGGAGAACTTGCCCCAAATGCCTGTCTCTACTTAAGATGTGCCAATGCTTATTGTAGATCATTTCAATTTCTTTATATTGGACATGAAACCCTGTTAAAAAAGCCCATTGATGTTCATTATCACCCTGATTCTCATTCTTTGTAAAACACTGATCCCTTGGACGTTCTGCCACTTGTTGTATCACATAATTTAAATTATCTTCTGAATATCCCCGTTGTATGAATTTTTCTTTTAATATGGCAACCTGAGTGAAATAGTCCGCATCATCCGTACAATTGCGTCGTACTCTTAAGAATTGACCTTTCGGTATATTCTTAATCCAGGCAGGATGATGCCCACTCCTAATTGACAGATAACTATTGCGATCTGTGGGTTTAAAAAATACTTTTGTTTTTATTCTTCCCTCAGAATATTCAATAGTTACATCCAAAAAATTCACTGAAACATTACTAATTTGATACTCTAATTTGATGTTATTGGTATTAACATTTAGAGTGTATAGATATTCATTCAGAGCGTCCTCTGGTCCTTCCCAGATCATTAAGAGATCGTCTATGAATCTTCGGTAGAAAATCAACTGTGGTTTTTGGTTCCTAAAAATATGTCTATCCTCCCACTCCGACATAAATAAATTGGCTAAGCTGGGAGCAAATTTTGCTCCCATCGCCACGCCAACTAATTGAGAAAAGAAAAAGCCATTAAACCAAAAATAATAATGTGACATGCAAAATTCTAGAACATACCCCAAAAATTTCTTTTGTATATATGGGATGTCCTCTCTTTTGCTTAAGGCCCAGTTTAGTGCTAGTGCCGCGTCCTCGTGCTGAATAATAGTGTAGAGTGACGCTACATCCGCTGTCACTAAAAAAACTTCTGAGCCGGGCTTAAAACTAACCTCTTCCAAAGATTGTAACAAATCAGTCGTGTCCCTAAGATATGCTTTAGTAGCTCTTACACTAGGTTGAAGAAACTTGTCAAGGTATTCCCCTAACCTCGCAGTAACCGACCCTATCCCATTAACAATGGGTCGGGCGGGCGGGGCAACTGCATTTTTGTGCACCTTTGGTAATGTGTAGATCACTGGGATTCTACACATAGACGGGGCCAAGTATCTCTTCTCTTTGGAGTTTAGGGCATATATTTGATATCCCCATTCCACCAAGGCTTCAAGTTGCATTTTATACGCCTCAGATGGATCAGAACTCAACCTCTTATAAGTTGTACGTTCACTCAACAACTCAGTCAGTTGATCTTGATAAAATTCTCTATCCATTAATACTACTCCTCCACCTTTATCCGCCGGACGTATAATGATGTTTTTATTCTTTTCTAGAGATTTTATTCCTTCCTTTATGTAGCCTGGATTCACATTTTTCTTCTGAGGAAGTTCTTCAATATCCCTAAGAACCAGCTGTTTGAAGACTTCGATGAAATGATTATTCGAGTTTTGGGGATTAAATATAGACCTATTTTTTAGGCCACTATCCACTTTATCTAAAACCACTTTGCTTTTCATAGAGGATTCCACAGGGTGACTCAAAAAGTACTTTTTCATGTTCATAGTTCTTATAAACTTGTGCGTATCAATATAAATATCTAATTTGTTCATCACTTTTCTTGGTGCGCATTTTAAACCTGTATTCAAAATGTTCAATTCTTTGGGGTTCAACTGGATCTTGCTTAAGTTAAAAATGCCAGTCGTTAGTTGTGCCTCATTCTTTTTTTGGGATTGTTTCCGCTTTCCTGCCCTGCATCCCCGTACTCTCTTTGGGAGGATGCAGGATCCCTGTAGGCGGGGTTCGGAGGTCCTCCCCTGCCACCTCCTCCCCTGTTGGTTGGATACAGGTTCCTCTTCGGTGTTCCTCAACTCCCACCCCTCCCCCGAGATCCTAAAAAAGACTGTTGGTAATAACCACCACACTCCTCCTCAGCCAATGGTTGGAACCTATTGTATGTGGGAATGTGTCCAGGCCCTTGTGAATAATCTGGAGGGGGGTATTGGTACCACTGATCAGGCTCCTGTTGGGGGTAATAAGGAATATTCCTCCCATAGGATTGAGGGGGACGAGGTGATTGGTAATTTGGATTCCCCTGATAATGACGTTGTGGCCCTGGTGAGCCATAGTAGGGTCCATACTGACCTCCTCTCGCAGTATTAGTTCGAATTTGATTATGTGGACCCAGATTAGTAGTCCCTTTATTCCCACTAGTTTTAGGTGGATCCTTTTTGGGAATAGGGACACTAGGTTTGGGTTCCAGATTATTAATTACAGATTCATCACCAGTGACACTTATACTTTGCCAGGCATAAATATTGTTGGTTTTGAAATCGTTGGAATCCCGATTGTACTTTTTAACTTTTCTTTTCTGAGTGTCCCGGTCGACTTTCTCTAACTTCTTTTTCATGTTAATATTAAATTATTTGATTAGACTTGAGTCCTGTATTGGTTCTAATTTATTTTGTATTTCTTTAATCTTCTCATTCAGTAAACTTAATTTGATTTGTTTCCTTTTTAAAACAAGATCTTGTAACTCCTTGCCTACTCTATTGAAAAAACATAGCCATTCATCCATATACTTTTTATCATTGAGCCCATCTTGAGGGGGAACCTCCCACCTCAAACTTCTAAAAATCAACCCCTCCTTATTGTAGTGCTCAAAAGTGAACACATCCCACCACGCCTTCACCTGTTTTTCAAGCAAGTTATCTAGCGTTTTTAATGCACCTGTATAGTCCTCATCACACTCAACCATTTCTTGATTGGTGGAGAAGATACCATCAGCATTAATCTGTCTACTCGACAGAAAGTTAATGGCTTCCATAGCTGCAAGTGGTTATATAGAAAAACTGCAAACAATAGTGATCAACAAAAACCGCCCTAATGATCACCACCACTGCGCTGTCTGAGGAAGTGATTAACCAAAAATAATAATAAAGAAGTTTACCTAAACAGCAGCCACCCTAAATGATGAAATATGTAAATAATATAGTGGTCACAACAAAATAGTGAAGTGAAAACTAAAAGTGGCGCATATATATAAATGTGATATTAAACACAATCCTATAAATTGATATATGAAAAAAATCAAGTGATTAAATCCTGAGAAAAAACATATGTATGATTGAAACAAAATAGAAAAGAATCCCGTGTGTAAAGGTGATTTAAGTGATCCAAAAAGTTCATAAATATAACAAAAAGTGTCCAAAAGAAATCTTCTCTTCCACCGCACCAAAAAGTGTTCAAGTGAAACCTCCCCCTTCAGATGCAACACTCACCGCAATAATATGCCTCACACTCTCGTGTTCGGCGTGTAAACAAAACTGCACCTCTCAGGCAGGTGAATCAATTCAGCTCAGTGATCTTCAAATCAGCTCCATATAAATATAGAAACAGAAAGTGCACAATAGTGTAATATTGCAAAATTCAGTTTATTAAAAATCTCACTCCCTCAAACATTACACTCACATGGAAGCCAATAAAAACAAGCCAATTGCACATCAAACGAAGATCCAACAACGAAAACTTAAATTGCTTCAGCCAGTGAACAATGGTCGCGGCGGACCCGAGATCAGCAGGGAAAACAGTAAGTATACACTCGCTACTTGCCCTCCCTGTTCGGACTCGCCCCTTCCGGATGCGGCTTGATGAGATACACGTCACACTTCACACTCATTTGTAGATTCAGTAATTCGCTGTGTAGCCACGCCCCGACATGTTTCGTCACATGGGACTTATTCATGGGATTGGCTACACAGCGATAAGCCCCCTCCCTTTATACAATCTCCTCTAATTGGTCGAATCCCCCCAATTTTTACTACGCAGGCGCACCACGATCGAAAAACTCGCCAGCAGAGACGAAAGTCTCATGGGCGGAACTCACCCTCCGAACCCCGCCTACAGGGATCCTTCATCCTCCCAAAGAGAGTACGGGGATGCAGGGCAGGAAAGCGGAAACAATCCCAAAAAAAGATTGAGGCACAACTAACGACTGGCATTTTTAACTTAAGCAAGATCCAGTTGAACCCCAAAGAATTGAACATTTTGAATACAGGTTTAAAATGCGCACCAAGAAAAGTGATGAACAAATTTGATATTTATATTGATACGCACAAGTTTATAAGAACTATGAACATGAAAAAGTACTTTTTGAGTCACCCTGTGGAATCCTCTATGAAAAGCAAAGTGGTTTTAGATAAAGTGGATAGTGGCCTAAAAAATAGGTCTATATTTAATCCCCAAAACTCGAATAATCATTTCATCGAAGTCTTCAAACAGCTGGTTCTTAGGGATATTGAAGAACTTCCTCAGAAGAAAAATGTGAATCCAGGCTACATAAAGGAAGGAATAAAATCTCTAGAAAAGAATAAAAACATCATTATACGTCCGGCGGATAAAGGTGGAGGAGTAGTATTAATGGATAGAGAATTTTATCAAGATCAACTGACTGAGTTGTTGAGTGATCGTACAACTTATAAGAGGTTGAGTTCTGATCCATCTGAGGCGTATAAAATGCAACTTGAAGCCTTGGTGGAATGGGGATATCAAATATATGCCCTAAACTCCAAAGAGAAGAGATACTTGGCCCCGTCTATGTGTAGAATCCCAGTGATCTACACATTACCAAAGGTGCACAAAAATGCAGTTGCCCCGCCCGCCCGACCCATTGTTAATGGGATAGGGTCGGTTACTGCGAGGTTAGGGGAATACCTTGACAAGTTTCTTCAACCTAGTGTAAGAGCTACTAAAGCATATCTTAGGGACACGACTGATTTGTTACAATCTTTGGAAGAGGTTAAGTTTAAGCCCGGCTCAGAAGTTTTTTTAGTGACAGCGGATGTAGCGTCACTCTACACTATTATTCAGCACGAGGATGCGGCACTAGCACTAAACTGGGCCTTAAGCAAAAGAGAGGACATCCCATATGTACAAAAGAAATTTTTGGGGTATGTTCTAGAATTTTGCATGTCACATAATTATTTTTGGTTTAATGGCTTTTTCTTTTCTCAGTTAGTTGGCGTGGCGATGGGAGCAAAATTTGCTCCCAGCTTAGCCAATTTATTTATGTCGGAGTGGGAGGATAGACATATTTTTAGGAACCAAAAACCACAGTTGATTTTCTACCGAAGATTCATAGACGATCTCTTAATGATCTGGGAAGGACCAGAGGACGCTCTGAATGAATATCTATACACTCTAAATGTTAATACCAATAACATCAAATTAGAGTATCAAATTAGTAATGTTTCAGTGAATTTTTTGGATGTAACTATTGAATATTCTGAGGGAAGAATAAAAACAAAAGTATTTTTTAAACCCACAGATCGCAATAGTTATCTGTCAATTAGGAGTGGGCATCATCCTGCCTGGATTAAGAATATACCGAAAGGTCAATTCTTAAGAGTACAACGCAATTGTACGGATGATGCGGACTATTTCACTCAGGTTGCCATATTAAAAGAAAAATTCATACAACGGGGATATTCAGAAGATAATTTAAATTATGTGATACAACAAGTGGCAGAACGTCCAAGGGATCAGTGTTTTACAAAGAATGAGAATCAGGGTGATAATGAACATCAATGGGCTTTTTTAACAGGGTTTCATGTCCAATATAAAGAAATTGAAATGATCTACAATAAGCATTGGCACATCTTAAGTAGAGACAGGCATTTGGGGCAAGTTCTCCCTATAAAACCTAAATTTATTTATAGAAGAGCTCCGAATTTTGGGGACCGGATTGTACGGAAAATTCTAGATCCACCAGAACAAACATTAAAAATTGATCTGAAGGGTTTCTTTCCCTGTATGAAATGCATATGCTGTAGAACAGTAAAGAGGCATAACAGAGGAAAGAGACAAATTATGAGCACTGACAACAAGCCTTTTGAAATTAATGAATTTATTTCATGTAATTCTTCACATGTGGTTTATCTGCTATGGTGCCCATGCGGGTTACTCTATGTGGGGAGAACCAAAAGGCTCCTGCGAGTTCGTATTTCCGAACATTTAACGAATATAAAAAATGGTTTTAAACACCAGTGTGTCAGTGCACTTTAAGGAGAAACATAACCAGGATCCCACTGTGGCCCAATTTTGTGGCATAGACAGTGTATATCCAACATGGAGGGGCTCCAATAGGGTTAGAGACCTTTCACAACGTGAAACCCAGTGGATTTTTCTTCTTAAGTGTCTTTTTCCAAGAGGTTTAAATGTGGAGGTGGATTTAAATTGTTTTATAAATAATTTTTAATAAGTTGTTGTAGGCTATTTAACACATTTAAATCCGAGGGAAGGATTTGCTAATTTTGTATTGAAGGTCCAATAGGGGCTGGCCTAGGGATTGACTGGAGTGCATTTTCACGATCCACCAATAGGTGGAGCAGGCCAAATTCAGTCACACCTTGACCAACGCAGTATACCTAAAATGTATTTGTATTCTATATAATAATTTTTATAATTTTTATATTTTTTTATACATATTTTAAAATGGTTTTAGAAGTGCAACATGATTCCCCATTAATGTGTTGACATATATATCTAACAGTTTGGATATAAGGGGTGGTCATTCTTGCACGGGTGTATTATTATATGCGGTAATTTCTTGCCATACATATATATATATATTTCATTTGTGCCATTCATTCAGTAAAGTGGAATTTGATTTTTTTTCCCCTAAATTAGGTTTACTATTTGGTGGATTTATACTTCAAATAAGCTAAAACATTGAGCTTTGTTTAATTTCTTATATTTTTTTATATTTTTATAAATAAATGGTTAATGGGAATAAGTTTTTTAGAAATAATATTGTGTTTGATTTACTGTAAATGATAATTTTATGAAACATGACTCATGGAGGATCATTTATCTAGATTATTTACTATGTAGGTGACGCTGTTGTGTCTTGGACTAATGAGAGCCAGTGAATTATGGTTGCGGGGACACCAGATCAGCTTACTAGCTGAATGCGTAATTTCCGCCCTTAAGAGTTCTTTCCTAGCAAGGTTACTTCCGCCCGCACTTCATGCGGCATATGTACATAATAAATGAGGTCGTTCCGCTGATTGGAAGGGTGAGTTCCGCCCATGAGACTTTCATTCCTGCTGGCGAGTTTTTCGATCGTGGTGCGCCTGCGTAGTAAAGATTGGGGGGATTCGACCAATTAGAGGAGATTGTATAAAGGGAGGGGGCTTATCGCTGTGTAGCCAATCCCATGAATAAGTCCCATGTGACGAAACATGTCGGGGCGTGGCTACATGGCGAATTACTGAATCTACAAACGAGTGTGAAGTGTGCCGTGTGACGTGTATCTCATCAAGGCGCATCCGGAAGGGGCGAGTCCGAACAGGGAGGGCAAGTAGCGAGTGTATACTTACTGTTTTCCCTGCTGATCTCGGGTCCGCCGCGACCATTGTTCACTGGCTGAAGCAATTTAAGTTTTCGTTGTTGGATCTTCGTTTGATGTGCAATTGGCTTGTTTTTATTGGCTTCCATGTGAGTGTAATGTTTGAGGGAGTGAGATTTTTAATAAACTGAATTTTGCAATATTACACTATTGTGCACTTTCTGTTTCTATATTTATATGGAGCTGATTTGAAGATCACTGAGCTGAATTGATTCACCTGCCTGAGAGGTGCAGTTTTGTTTACACGCCGAACACGAGAGTGTGAGGCATATTATTGCGGTGAGTGTTGCATTTGAAGGGGGAGGTTTCACTTGAACACTTTTTGGTGCGGTGGAAGAGAAGAAGATTTCTTTTGGACACTTTTTGTTATATTTATGAACTTTTTGGATCACTTAAATCACCTTTACACACGGGATTCTTTTCTATTTTGTTTCAATCATACATATGTTTTTTCTCAGGATTTAATCACTTGATTTTTTTCATATATCAATTTATAGGATTGTGTTTAATATCACATTTATATATATGCGCCACTTTTAGTTTTCACTTCACTATTTTGTTGTGACCACTATATTATTTACATATTTCATCATTTAGGGTGGCTGCTGTTTAGGTAAACTTCTTTATTATTATTTTTGGTTAATCACTTCCTCAGACAGCGCAGTGGTGGTGATCATTGGGACGGTTTTTGTTGATCACTATTGTTTGCAATGGCTATTCTATGTTATCACGCCTACTGCTGTTACAATGTTTACCATGTACTCGTGTGTAACTGCTGTTTATATGTGCAATATGATATTTTAATAAAATTCCTCTGGTTCATCCAACCTACTTTCTTGCTAACTGGTGCTTCAATTAAAGTCCCAAATTTCCTGTTCTCCCCCTCTAGCAACAAATTCAATAAAGAAATAAAAATTAAATAAACATTTCACATAGGTTGGACTTGATGGACTTGTGTCTTTTTTCAACCTCACCTACTATGTAACTATGAGAAAAAAAAAGTACACACAGTACCCATTAAAACCACCCCCCCCCTACACTTTCTAAAGACACTTTGCACCCTACCTATTTCAATGCAGTGTAGTAAATTGACTAAAGCTGCAAATAGCAAAAGACGCCCACAAGTCGATACATTAAATAATTTCTCCCCACTCCTTTAGTTAGACCCCCCCTAGGTTTGGTAAGCGTGGACTGCCTATGGGCACCTCAACTATATGATCACTTTCTTTTGTTTCTTTCCTCTTTTTTACATTTGGCTAATTATTCATGATAGATTCCTCCATCTCCTGCACCCTTTCAGTGCCATGTGTGTGGCCTCTTGTACGCCGCAAGTGGATTGTTCTGCCGCTCCCGTGATGATGACAGCCAGGAAACATCTCTGAATTTTAATCTTGATTTGCTCTGGTTGATGTTTAGTCCCCCCACCCTTAAATTATGACACTTAGTGGATAATTAATAATACCATAAGTATGACACACTGTGACTATGCAAACATTAAATATATTCAAGCCAGATGTCCCCATCCACCTGAGGAAGATTTTAATTATGGCATTTAAAAAGCTTTGGAATCTTTTTGGGCAGGATGATCGTTTGGAATATCTTATACAAAGTTTGTTACCTGCTATTGTTTAAGAACATCATTCATTGTAGTTGGTGGTCATGTATACCACAGCTCATATTTTTAACAGTATGGGTTTTTGAATATTAATATTTGTATCAATAAAAATTGTTCTCTTTATTTCTTGGTACATTTGTTTGATTATTATTATTGTTTTGCTGCATTAAAGCCCTTAATTGAAACGTTATTGTATTTGTAGTATAATTATTATTATTCTCTGCCATTTTTTCCCATTTAGCTGTTTGGGTTTAAATTTTGAGCTATGCCCCAGTACATATAGTTTTTTGATTGTTTAAGAATGATTGTTTACGTTAATTCAAATTCACTATCGTTGTTTTTTCAAACTGAGTTGATTGAACACTATGAGTGATTTTCAAGGCCAACAATGGACCAATTTGATGTCAGGCTATGAGACAGACTTTGAGCAGAATAAACAGACAGAAACTTCGTCCCTCTTTTACAAACTCTATAAAACATTGGAAAAAAGTCAGCTCTATTCCGGCATACCAAATTGTTTGATAGATACATGAAAGAAAACATTAACCCCTTTGGGTTAGGAATACAACTCAATGACGAGTTTAAGAAAGAATGGGAGGACATCCTTCAGCAGTGTTCTCACTAAAGAGTACAGTAAACAAATTTCCAAATCAGAAACAGATATTGACAAAATAGAACAGGCTTTAATCCTCCTTAAAAATCACTCTTTGTATATAAATAATATATGTAATAATAAAAACATTCTTAACAAAGAGAAAAAATATATTGACATGATATGACAACCTTTAATGAAGGGTGGGGGGGCTTACAAATGGAATAATATTCCAATAATAATATTCAATTTACTACCTTTACTAAAAAAATCTACAAATTAAAAAAATATATAACTTACCCTTTATCAGACTTTCTCTCGCCTCTGTACAGGCCAAAGTATTTTCACAGCGGGGTCGGGCCGTCACAAAAGAACTCGCAGCAATAGTTCTCATTTATCAAGATGGGGTATATATGGATCCATTTATCTTTGTTGCTCTTTTCCTTTGCTGATAAATCTGGAGCTTTGATACTTTTTGCTCATTTGGTTGCCGGCAGTCCCTGTAAGCAGCAATTGGCTAACTTGATTCTCACGTTTGAATAGAGTCCTTATACTCTGAGATTGTTTCTTTGATTATGCCCC
Source organism: Rana muscosa (assembly GCA_029206835.1). Classification (NCBI taxonomy): domain Eukaryota; kingdom Metazoa; phylum Chordata; class Amphibia; order Anura; family Ranidae; genus Rana; species Rana muscosa. Next base: position 81,985,135 of record CM055122.1, on the reverse strand, counting down.
CCATTAATATTGATAAATTTGTTATTTCTATGACAGATGTCAATATCCACTTTCAGAGGAGAGCTTCCTGCCCTGAGAAATCTGATTTAACTTCTTGGAAGCAGCTTGGAAAATCTAGACTAGGACTGCTAACACTGCTATCCCCTTGTGAGACATTTGTTGCATGTTTCATATCATACCCTAAGGTAAATTTAAAGTGAAGCTCATTTATCTTGGCATTGCTTACTAATGCATGCCTCTATTCACATAGTTACATAGATGTTCCTTTCGCCATATTAGAGACAATCTTATTTTTATACACATATCTTGCAGATATGATGCTAGTTCCATATATAGAAAGAGGAATCTTCTGCGCTACCACTATAGAGCAAATGAAAATAGATAAATAGTGCAACTGCAAACACTGATAGGTGAATTCAAAACCAAAAATATTGTGATATGTTATAATTGGTGCTGCACTGTTGAAAACTAAGTAATAAACTACAAAAACTATGTGAAATACAAGTACAATTTGAACACCAGCTGGCAAATAAACACTGGTATCAACTACATAAACTTCTGAAATGCAACAGTGTATTACTAAAAATGAACACAAGATGGAAGTGAAAATCCAATGACCACTGTATAAAAATTCTTAAAGTGCAATAGTGAAATAAAACGTCCAGTGCAAACAGACAAAATATGAAGTGACTATATACACACAGCCTTATGAAATCAGAAAGTGCTTAAAAGGTATGTAAAGTGCAATAATGGTGATCTAGATCCTTTCTGCTGTCACATGATTATTTTCAGTTCCAGGTTTGAATCATTTGTATACATACTCTATGTTGTCATTGCACATCCGTGCATCATTTCTGGCTGATCCTGACCAGCATCCATCTCCAATGTTTTTTTTTTGTTTGTTTTTATCCCCCTTTTTTAATATACATCAATTTTTAATCACTTCATAACCGGGCATTTTCACCCCCTTCCTACCCTGGCCGATTTTCAGCTTTCAGCACTGTCACGCTTTGAATGACAATTGCGCGGTCGTGCGACGTGGCTCCCAAACAAAATTGACGTCCTTTTTTTCCCACAAATAGAGCTTTCTTTTGGTGGTATTTGATCATCTCTGCATTTTTTTTTTTTTGCGCTATAAACAAAAAAGACTGCCAATTTTGAAAAAAAAAAACACAATATTTTAAACTTTTTGCTATAATAAATATCCCAATTTTATTTTTTCTCAGTTAAGCGCGATACGTATTCTCTTACATATGTTTGGTAAAAATAATTGCAATAAGCGTATAGTGATTGCTTTGCGCAAAAGTTATAGCGCCTACAAAATAGGGGATAGTTTTATGACATTTTTTTTTCTTACTAGTAATCTGCGATTTTTGTTAGGACTGCGATATTGCGGCGGACAGATCGGACACTTATGACACTATTTTGGGACCATTCACATTTATACAGCGAACAGTGCTATAAATATGCACTGATTACTGTATAAATGTGACTGGCAGGAAAGGGGTTAAAACTAGGGGGCGATCAAGGGGTTAAATGTGTTCCCTGGGAGTAATTCTTACTGTGGGGGGGAGGGGACTGACTGGGGGAGGTGACCGATCAGTGTCCCTATGTACAAGGGACACACCATTGGTCTCCTCTCCCTGACAGGACATGGATCTCTGTGTTTACACACAGAGATCCATGTCCCTGGCTCTGTAACTGCCGATCGCGGGTACCTGGCGGACATCGGGCCGCTAGGGGACGCGCATCGGCACCCACGTGACACGGCGGGCACAGCTTTTCCCTGATGCGCGGCGGTGCGCAAGCAGGAAGTAAACAGGAGGACATCCAGGGACGCCCTCCCGGCAATTCAGGTCCACGCTGCGGCCGTCTTTCGGCTATAGCCTGGATCTGAAGTGGTTAATATATATTGTTTTTATGTAGTTCGGTATTTTATTCCCATTTTGGGGGACACTTGTATTTGCTCATTTATTAGACATTATCTGACAATACTTTTGCATGGTTCACTAATACCATGGCTAGCTCTGGGAAAATGGCCGCTGCTTCAGCTCCAGTAAAATTGATGACTTATTTAGTAAACAAGAAGACTACTAGAAAATGTCTGCCACCTTTGTTTGCCATGTGGTCCTCAACAAAATGGCTGCGGCACTAATCTGTCACTACTAGCCTATTTAAGGACACCTCACTTGTTAGCCTTTATTCCCTGATGAAGTCAGGTGACCTGTGACGATAAACGTCGTGATTGGCTGATAGGCGCAACCGGAAGTGATGTTGGTGACGAGCTTGGCGCTCGTGGAGTTTTTACTTACTTTAATACAAACAAATGTGAGTGTTACCTTTACTGTGTTTTTATGAAATAAAACCTTTTACAAGATATACTATACTACAGTATCTGGGTATTCCTCTCCTCCCCCTTCTTTTTTACCCCATCTGGGGTGTATGTGGAAGCGGAGTATATCAACCGTTACTATTTGCTGGATTTATACAAGGAGAACCCCTCCAGGAGATATGATCCACCAGACATCAATGAAAGGACCCGCAGAGGAAATCAGACCATTGCTACATTTTCATGCTGTTACCTTATAGCCTTAAGGTAAGAGGCTAACCCCTGTTAGAGGTGTCACTGCATGGAAAGAAGAGATACCCGCCACACCTGCTTTTTTTGCATGATATAGATTGGGACAATCACATTTTATTTTTATTGAATTCAGAGAACACCATTATTGCACTTTACATACCATTCAAGCACTTTGTGATTTCATAGACTGTGTTGATATAGTCACTTCATATTTTGTGTATTTGCACTGTATGTTTTATTTCACTATTGCACTCTAACCACTTCAGCCCCGGACCATTTTGGCTGGTTAAAGACCAGGCCCCTTTTTGCGATTCGGCACTGCGTTACTTTAACCGACAATTGCGCGGTCGTGCGACGTGGCTCCCAAACAAAATTGACGTCCTTTTTTCCCACAAATAGAGCTTTCTTTTGGTGGTATTTGAGCACCTCTGCGGTTTTTATTTTTTGCGCTATAAACAAAAATAGAGCGACAATTTTGAAAAAAATTACATATTTTTTACTTTTTGCTATAATAAATATCCCCAAAAAATATTAAAAAAAATTTTTCCCTCAGTTTAGGTCGGTACGTATTCTTCTACATATTTGGTAAAAAAAATAAATCGCAATAAGCATTTATTGATTGGTTTGCGCAAAAGTTATAGTATCTACAAAATAGGGGGTAGTTTTATGGCATTTTTATTAATATTTTTTTTTTACTAGTAATGGCGGCAATCAGCAATTTTTATTGTGATTGCGACATTATGGCGGACACATCGGACACTTTTGACACATTTTTGGGACCATTGTAATTTTTACAGCGATCAGTGCTATAAAAATGCACTGTTTACTGTAAAAATTACACTTGCAGTGAAGGGTTTAACCTCTAGGTGGCGCTGTAGGGGTTAAGTGTGACCTAATGAGTGATTCTAACTGAAGGGGGGCATGGCTTGGCGTGTGACATCACTGATCGTCGTTCCCTATGACAGGGAACAGACGATCAGTGACACTGCCACTAGGAAGAACGGGGAAAGGTTTGTTTACACTTACCTCTCTCTGTTCTTCAGCTCTGTGACCCGATCGCGGGACACCGGCGGCGATCGGGTCCGCGGGTGCCGCGGGCGCGGTCATGGAGCTTCGGACTGAGTCGCGAGCGTGCAGGCGGTGGCGCGCGCGCCACCCACGGACAGGTTCTTTAAGGAGAAGTACCTGTACACCCATGTGCCTGTCTGTGCCATTCTGTCGACGTACATCGTCGTGCGGCGGTCCTTAAGTAGTTAAGAAGTGACGTTTTGAACAGTGGTCATTGTATTTTCACTGCCATCTTCTGTTCATTTTGAGTAATACACTGTTGCATTTCAGAAGCTTCATGTAGTTGATACTAGTGTTTGTTTGCCAGCTGGTGTTCAAATTGTACTTGTATTTCACATAGTTTTTGTAGTTTATTACTTAGTTTTAAACAGCGCAGCACCATTTACAGCATATTACATTAGTTCCATATATACTTTAACAATTTCTCACCACTTCTTCGGGAAGACCCTCCTAGGCTTGGTAAGCATGAACTGCCTATGGGCACCTCATCTATATGATCACTTTCTTTTGTTTCTTTCCTCTTTTTTTACCCTTTTTTATGTACATTTGGATAATTATTCATGATCTATTATAGATGCACCTCTGTCTCCTGCACTGTTTCAGCCCCATGTGCGTGGTCTCTTGTGGACAGCAAGTGGGTTGTTCTGCCCCTCCTGTGATGATTTTAATATTGGCTTGCTCTGGTTGGTGCTTAGTCCCCCCACCCTTAAGGTATGACACCTAGTGGATAACTAATAATACCTTAAGTATGACACAGTGGGGCTGATTTACGAAACGTTTGCGCCATGAGTATCGGCGCATCTGTGTGCGTAACGGCTGTTTTGGTATTTACAAAACATTTGCGCCGGTAGCGAAGCGCTATTTACCATTTACTATAGTGTTCTTGGGAAGAAAAAAGCCCTGGACTGCCGCACTCTGTATAGACAGTTTTACTTTTCAAAAATATTTAAAATAAATCCATGAATTCCAAACGACCAAAACAACCAAAACGAACAGTGGTCATGCAGGGGTAGATGGCTAACGCGTTTCACGTCAGTGTTTGACGCTTACTCATAGCTGAAGTGTGTGGGAATTCATTAGAGGCATAAATAGGAAATGAAATAAATTTCATGCCAATCAGTGCTGACTGAACGCAGCAGAATGGAATAAAGCTATAATTGGCTCCGACACACTTCGAAGTGGAAAAAGCACTCATATGAAAAAACATTCATGTGAAAAGCATACATGTGAAAACAATAAAGCAATTAATGCTGTGTCATATTTTATCAAACATACATTTGAATCAAAAAGTATATATGTGTACTGTATATACATGTACACGTGTATACAACCCAATAATGAAAATGAAAATGAAAATCAAAATGTGATATCTGGTGTTAAATGCTGTTTTTAAAGGTAAAAATAATAATAATTATTATAAATGCAAGATACACCAGTGTGTGTTGATGTACACACTTATGTTCTGAAATGAAGGACTGATTAAAGTGACAAGACAACAGAAGTTGTATTTGTGTGGGATATATTAAATAGAATCATGAATGAGCTCAAGAATGTGACAATGTAACATAGGTGACAATGATAAGCCTGAGCTTATGTGAATTAATTGCAGAATAAAAATACATATAAAATATATATAAAAAAAATATGTATGAAAAGTGTATATGAAAAAGGAATACATATGTGACAATGTATAATAGTGTATAACTTTTATATTGTTTCTAAATTATTTTTTTTATTATTTTTTAAAATATAGTGTTCTTGGCGGACGGGAGGAGGCGCTCAGTGCGCTACAATGGACCTGGCACACGGCATCTTAAAATCTAAATATAAAGAAGCTGGAAGTGCCAATATAATGGAGGTGACATAGGGTGATGTGAGAAAGTGTAGTGACACCTGCCCAAGTAACAAATATGCCCAAAATAGAGTGAGAAAGTAACTTTTTCAGAACCAGCCCGCTGCGCCGGCAAGTACGTTTAGAACTGCAAGGGTTTTTTTTTTAGCTCAACGCGGGAATTTCACTCGTTCAAACGCGCCGGGACACTGCGCCGGCAAAATCTTAGTAAATGTCAAGTCACGTAAATCAATTTGCATAAGTTGAACAGGCGCAGCTCTGAATTTCCCATTATATAACAGTGCGCCAGCAAAATGACATTTCGAAAGAAAAAAAAAAGGCATTTAAAAGCACCCGCGGCTGTAATGAATTGTCGGCTCCCGACAATATAGAGAAAAGTCATTGAAAGTCTTTGATAAAAAATAAAAAAAATGCGTGGGGTCCCCCCAAATTCCATTACCAGGCCCTTCAGGTCTGGTATGTATTTTAAGGGGAACCCCCACGCCAAACTTTAAAATAAATAGTGTGGGGGTCCCCCTAAAAATCCACACCAGACCCTTATCCGAGCACGCAACCTAGCAGGCCACAGGAAAAGAGGGGGGATGAGAGAGCGCCCCCCCCCCTCCTGAACCGTACCAGTCCACATGCCCTCAACATGGGGAGGATGTCCCCATGTTGATGGGGACAAAGGCCTCATTCCCACAACCCTTGCCCGGTGGTTGTGGGGGTCTGCAGGTGGGGGGCTTATCGGAATCTGGAAGACCCCTTTAACAAAGGGGACCCCCAGATCCCGCCCCCCCGTGTTAAATGATAATGGGGTACAAATGTACCCCTACCATTTCACAAAAAAGGTGTCAAAAATGTTAAAAATGACAATACCCGGTTTTTGACAATTCCTTTATTAATGTCTTCTCCTTTCTTCCATCTTCTTCTTCCAGCTTCTTCCATCTCCTTCTTTTCTCCATTCAGGTTTCTTCCTCCATCTTGTTCTTCATCTTCATCATCATCTTCCTTCTTCCTTCGGTGTTCTCGTCCGCATCTTGCTCCAGGTTCTTGTTCCCCTTCTTCTTTCTCAGGCCGCTCCATTTGAATTTGAGGTTCCCGCTGTGTGACGCTTCAGTTCTTCAGTTCTCCTCTGGGTCTGCTGCCACCCGGTGGCTCCGCCCCCCTCTGACACCACAGGGAAAGTCCCCGTAAAATCCATGTGGGTCAGAGGGGGGCGGGGTCACCGGGTGGCAGCGGACCCAGAGGAGAACTGAAGAACTGAAGTATCACACAGCGGGAACCTCAAATTCAAACGGAGCGGCCGGAGAAAGAAGAAGGGGAACAAGAAGCCGGAGCAAGATGCGGACGAGAACACCGAAGGAAGAAGGAAGATGAAGATGAGGAGGAAGATGAAGAACAAGATGGAGGAAGAAACCCGAATGGAGAAAAGAAGAAGCTGGAGGAAGAAGATGGAAGAAGAAGATGGAAGAAGATGGAAGAAAGGAGAAGACATTAATAAAGGAATTGTCAAAAACAGGCTATTGTCATTTTTAACATTTTTGACACTTTTTTTGTGAAATGGTAGGGGTACATTTGTACCCCATTACCATTTCACACAGGGGGGGGCGGGATCTGGGGGTCCCCTTTGTTAAAGGGGTCTTCCATATTCCGATAAGCCCCCTGCCCGCAGACCCCCACAACCACCGGCAAGGGTTGTGGGGATGAGGCCCTTGTCCCCATCAACATGGGGACATGGTGCTTTGGGGTCACAGACCCCCAAAGCATCCTCCCCATGTTGAGGGCATGTGGCCTGGTACGGTTCAGGAGGGAGGGGGCGCTCTCGTGTCCCCCCTCTTTTCCTTCGGCCTGACAGGTTGCGTGCTCGGATAAGGGTCTGGTGTGGATTTTTAGGGGGACCCCATGATATTTTTTTTTTAAGTTAAAATCCATACCAGATCTGAAGGGCCTGGTACGGATTTTGTGGGGAACCCCCACGCCATTTTTTTTTAAATTTGGCGTGGAGTTTCCCTTAATATTTATACCAGACCTGAAGGGCCTGCTAATGGAATTTGGGGGACCCCCACGCATTTTTTTTTCAAAGACTTTCAATGACTTTTATCTGTATTGATGGGAACCAGCAATTCATTACAGCCGCGAGTACTTTTAAATGACTATTATTTTACTTTAGAAATGTCATTTTGCTCTCGAACTGTTATAAACATGGAAAACATGTGCTACTTTACAGGCATACTATAGACACCCCCCAGGTATGATATTTAGGGCCAGTTCACACCGGATGCAGTGCAGTGCGTTTTTTTGATGCATGAAACACACAAAGAAAGTTGATCACATTAATGCCAATGGCATAGTTCACACCACTGTAGTCCGTTCCAGTGCGTTTCAGAAAGGAAAAAAAAATTGGTCATGCTGCATTTTTTAGGTACAGAACTGTACTGGACCACAGTAAAACACATCGAAAACGCAACAGAACGTACCAAAAACGCACTGGAATGCACCGGAACGCACCTAAATGCACTAAAGACGCACTGCAACACACTTGTCTTAAGTGAAATGAGGGGGGAAAAAAACACTGGACTGCATCAAAAACGCATCAAAAATGCACTGGAACGTGTCAAAAACGCGCATGCAGAAAAGCACCTGGAACGCATCCAGACTGCGTTTCTATGGTGTGAACTAGGGCCAGTTCACACCATAGAAACGCAATCTGGATGCGTTCCAGGTGCTTTTTTGCATGCACGTTTTTGATGCGTTCCAGAGCATTTTTGGTACGTTTTTGATGCAGTCCAGTGCTTTTTTTTCACCCCTCTTTTTTATTAACCATAGATAAGAACAAGTGTGTCCCAGTGCGTTTTTGGTGCATTTAGGTGTGTTCCTGTGCGTTCCAGTGCGTTTATGATGCATTTTGCTGCGTTCCAGTACAGTCCAGTGCAGGTAACGCACTGGAACAAACACTGCCATTTAGAACCATATAACCAACTTTCCATGCATTTTTGATGCATAAAAAACGCAATGGACTGCATGTGGTGTGAAATGTCCCTTAGGGTGGGACCTGGGCCCCCATTTTAAGGCCAATAACTAGAAGATAAGCCAGCCAAGTGGGGACTAGCAAAATTAACAAGTCAGTTTCCATAGACTGCAATGGTATTTGTTGGTAGGGGGGGGGTTTGTTTGTCCCATCTCTAATTTTGTAGCATGCTGGATGATGTGCTTAATTTTGGGCTGGGGGGGGGGGTTATTTTCTACTAGCTGCATTTGTGTTGTTCTGAGCATGCCCAGGCAGTTCGTTTTTTTGGTGCTTTTTGTGTGTGAACAGCACCTGGATATTTCTGGGCATGCTCAGAGAGTGTTTTTATGGGTTAGTAATTGAAGGACATCCTTAACAGGTGTACCCACTTTGAAGTTCAGTCTCTACATTGGGTGAACTTGCATTTTGGGTGTTTCATGGACTGTGCATGTGTTTTCAATTGCCACATTAGCACACAATTGTAAAGAAACTGAAGCTGCGCAACAACGTGTCATAAATTACTAAATGAATAAAATATGAGTGAGTGATCAAAAAAAACATTCTGTGAATGAAACCACCCTATATTGTCACATCCAACGTGACAGTGCAATAATGAAAATTGAAATAAAATTAGAAATAAAATAAAATAAAAGGAAAAAATGATCCTTGAGCCTCTAGGCAGAGGTATTGGATGATACCACACTCATTTCCTCAATATTTGAAAAAACTACAATGACAGTTCATATAACAAACAGCCCCCGGGGAAAGAAATGGAGTGAAGGGGTCCAATCTTCTTGAAATGAATTTGTGACTTCAAACTGAAACACCACAGAAGAAGTGCCAATAAGACAGAAAGGAGTCCACCACCTTATCTCTTCCAGGCTGCTTACCAGAAGTCCTGATCCCTGAAAGAGATCAGTCAGAGCAGATGGCTGATACCCCCACCAGGGTCTCTAATTGGCTCTTTCTGTGCTTTTTATTCCTCTGGGTTTAAGTCTGTAGTCCCCCGATGCCTCCGCAGATCACATTTAGGGTGAAAAAGAAAGCCCCATAGCGTAATCCAGTAATTAAAAAAAATATTTAAAATAAAGTAATGCACTTACAGCATGTGAAGTAATAAACAGCAGTGGTTGTGTATAGGGCTGGCCGGCTCTCACTACCCGTTGCTTCCGGGATTCGTATTGTGGTGACGTCAGCACGCCGCTCCTCCCTACGTCGTTTCGACAAACCTGTCGTCATCCAGGGGCATGGAGTACGTGCATGGGGGTGCAGACATCCCCCAAAACTGTCTAGACTTGTAATCCCTCTGCACTCTATCCCCAAGCAAAAATAAGAAAGGATTTCATTTACAGGTCCTTCTCAAAAAATTAGCATATTGTGATAAAGTTCATTATTTTCTGTAATGTACTGATAAACATTAGACTTTCATATATTTTAGATTCATTACACACAACTGAAGTAGTTCAAGCCTTTTCTTGTTTTAATATTGATGATTTTGGCATACAGCTCATGACAACCCAAAATTCCTATCTCAAAAAATTAGCATATCATGAAAAGATTCTCTAAACGAGCTATTAACCTAATCATCTGAATCAACTAATTAACTCTAAACACCTGCAAAAGATTCCTGAGGCTTTTAAAAACTCCCAACCTGGTTCATTACTCAAAACCGCAATCATGGGTAAGACTGCCGACCTGACTGCTGTCCAGAAGGCCATCATTGACACCCTCAAGCAAGAGGGTAAGACACAGAAAGAAATTTCTGAACGAATAGGCTGTTCCCAGAGTGCTGTATCAAGGCACCTCAGTGGGAAGTCTGTGGGAAGGAAAAAGTGTGGCAGAAAACGCTGCACAACGAGAAGAGGTGACCGGACCCTGAAGAAGATTGTGGAGAAGGACCGATTTCAGACCTTGGAGGACCTACGGAAGCAGTGGACTGAGTCTGGAGTAGAAACATCCAGAGCCACCGTGAACAGGCGTGTGCAGGAAATGGGCTACAGGTGCCGCATTCCCCAGGTCAAGCCACTTTTGAACCAGAAACAGTGGCAGAAGCGCCTGACCTGGGCTACAGAGAAGCAGCACTGGACTGTTGCTCAGTGGTCCAAAGTACTTTTTTCGGATGAAAGCAAATTTTGCATGTCATTCGGAAATCAAGGTGCCAGAGTCTGGAGGAAGACTGGGGAGAGGGAAATGCCAAAATGCCTGAAGTCCAGTGTCAAGTACCCACAGTCAGTGATGGTCTGGGGTGCCATGTCAGCTGCTGGTGTTGGTCCACTGTGTTTTATCAAGGGCAGGGTCAATGCAGCTAGCTATCAGGAGATTTTGGAGCACTTCATGCTTCCATCTGCTGAAAAGCTTTATGGAGATGAAGATTTCATTTTTCAGCACGACCTGGCACCTGCTCACAGTGCCAAAACCACTGGTAAATGACCATGGTATTACTGTGCTCAATTGGCCTGCCAACTCTCCTGACCTGAACCCCATAGAGAATCTGTGGGATATTGGGAAGAGAAAGTTGAGAGACGCAAGACCCAACACTCTGGATGAGCTTAAGGCCGCTATCGAAGCATCCTGGGCCTCCATAACACCTCAGCAGTGCCACAGGCTGGTTGCCTCCATGCCACGCCGCATTGAAGCAGTCATTTCTTCAAAAGGATTCCCGACCAAGTATTGAGGGCATAACTGAACATAATTATTTGAAGGTTGACTTTTTTTGTATTAAAAACACTTTTCTTTTATTGGTCGGATGAAATAGTAGGATTTTTAAAACAGCTTACCTGTAAAATCCTTTTCTTGGAGTACATCACGGGACACAGAGCAGCATAGTCATTACTATGTGGGTTATATAGAATTACCTTCAGGTGCTGGCACTGGCAACTTCCAAAACAGGAAGTACCCTCCCCTATATAAGCCCCTCCCATCCGGGAGTACCTCAGTTTTGTAGCAAAGCAATACGTGTCCCCAAAAGAGGGGTGGGAGCTCTGTGTCCCGTGATGTACTCCAAGAAAAGGATTTTACAGGTAAGCTGTTTTAAAAATCCTACTTTCTTGTTCATACATCACGGGACACAGAGCAGCATAGTCATTACTATGTGGGATGTCCCAAAGCAATGCCACATGAGGGGGGGATACACCATACATAAGCTGGGCGCCATCAGGCATGAGGATCTTTTGCGGCCTGCAACACACTGCGCCCAAAGGCGACATCCTCCTGACTTCTCACGTCCACCTGGTAGAACCTAGTAAACGTGTGTACTGAAGACCATGTTGCGGCCTTACAAATTTGCGCCAGGGAGGCCTGGTGATGCACTGCCCATGAAGTTCCAACTGCTCTCGTGGAGTGCGCCCTAACTTTGAACGGAGGCGGTCTACTTTTCAAGCCATAGGCTTGTATTATGACCTGTCGAATCCACTTGGCTAAAGTAGATTTTGATGCTGCCTGACCCTTTCTGGGGCCTTCCGGCAGAACAAACAGAGAATCCGTTCTACGAATCTGAGCAGTGGCTTTTAGATAAGCTTTAACTGCTCTTACTACATCCAAAGAATGCAATAACTTTTCCTCTACCGAGCTTGGTTTGGGGAAAAAAGAAGGAAGAACCACATCCTGGTTCAAGTGAAACCTCGATACCACCTTAGGAAGAAAGGCTGGGTGAGGACGTAATACTACTCTGTCCTTATGGATAACCAGATATGGCTCTTTACAGGACATGGCGGCTAATTCCGACACTCTTCTAGCCGAGCATATGGCTACTAAAAATATCAATTTCCTGGTGAGTAGAACCAAGGAAATGTGCCGCAAAGGTTCAAATGGCTGCTTCTGCAGAACCGACAGAACCAAATTTAGATCCCATGGGCATATGGGAGCCTTAATCGGTGGAATAATACGAGTCACACCTTGCATAAAGGATTTGACAAGTGAATGCATAGCCAGGGGCCTTTGAAATAGTATTGACAAGGCCGAAACCTGGCCCTTGATAGTACTTAAGGCAAACTTCCTGTCTACAGCCCACTGCAGGAAGTCCAGAATTCTGCCTATAACGTACTTACGTGGATGCCATTTTCTGGCCTCGCACCAAGTGATGTACGCCTTCCAAACTCTATAGTAGATCTGCCTGGATACAGGCTTCCTGGCATTGATTATAGTTGATACCACAGAGTTAGAGAGACCTCTCTTCTTTAGGATGTGGGACTCAATAGCCAGGCCGTTAAACTTAGAGTTAGTAAGGAAGGGTGGTATATCGGTCCTTGCGAAAGCAGGTCCGGACGACGTGGAAGGGTCCAAGGACTCCCCACAGACATTTTGATGATCTCCGCGTACCAGGCCCTTCGGGGCCACGCTGGAGCCACCAGGATCACCGGCTTCTTCTCCAACCTGACTCTGCGAAGGAGTCGAGGCAACAATTGTAGCGGAGGGAATGCATATATCAGTCTGAACTGATCCCAAGGGAACACCAGAGCATCCGAGCCGCAAGCGAGGGGATCCCTTGTCCGGGAGACAAACCTGTCCCCCTTTGCGTTGAATCTGGATGCTAGCAGATCTACATCCGGTGTTCCCCACCGCTGACATATTGCTCGGAAGACCTCGGGATGAAGGGACCATCCCCCTGGGCATAACTGTTGGCGACTCAGAAAGTCCGCCTTCCAATTCTCCACCCCTGGAATGAAGACAGCTGATATACATGGGACATGCTTTTCTGCCCATTCCAGGATGTGACTTACTTCCCTCTGGGCTGCACGACTCCTGGTGCCTCCCTGATGATTGATATATGCCACTGCTGTGGCATTGTCTGATTGAATTCTGACAGGGGACCCTTGGAGTCTGGATGTCCAGGCTACTAGGGCGTACCGGGCTGCTCGTATCTCTAAGAGATTGATGGGCAGGGTTTTTACTACATTTGACCATCTGCCCTGGAGAGACCATTGCTCCAGTACTGCCCCCCAGCCTGTAAGGCTGGCATCTGTAGTGACCACCTTCCAAGATATCGGGCTGAAGGGTTTTCCCTTCTGGAGATTCTGGGGGATCAACCACCAGCAGAGACTCTTCCGAACGGAAGGGGACAAAGCCATCGGGAAGTCTAGAGCCTGAACTTTTCCGTTCCAGGCTGACAATATGGCCCTTTGTAAATTCCTTGAGTGGAATTGGGCGTATGGCACAGCTTCGAATGATGCTACCATCTTTCCTAGCAGCCTCATGCACAGGCGTATGGACGGCTGTCTTTTTGCACAAAGCAGACGGACCAAGCCCCTCAAAGAGGATACCTTGTCTAGAGGTAAGAAAATCTTCCTCTGGTCTGAATCCAGCCGTAGCCCTAGATATACCAGGTTTTTCACTGGCTGTAGGGCTGACTTGTCCAGGTTGATGACCCAACCGTGAGATTCTAGATACTTGATTGTATTGATAATTACCACTTCTAGCTTGGCAACTGAGTGGTCCATCAACAACAGGTCGTCTAGGTATGCCATTATCGTTACACCCCGTGTTCTTAGATCGGCCAACAGTGGGGCCAGAATTTTTGTGAACACTCCTGGTGCTGTGGCCAGACCGAAGGGTAAGGCTCTGAACTGAAAATGGCGCCCTTCTACTGCAAAGCGTAGGAATTTTTGATGACCTGGAAAGATGGGAACATGCAAGTAAGCATCTTTGATGTCGATCGAGGCTAACCATTCCTCCCCTTGTAGGGCAGCGGTGACCGATCGGATCGACTCCATCCGGAAAGACCGGACGTTTAGAAATTTGTTTAGACTCTTTAGGTCCAATATGGGTCTTATGTCCCCGTTTGGCTTCGGGATTGTGAAAAGGTTTGAGTAGAAACCTAACCCCCACTCTTCCATAGGAACCTCCATAATTACTCCTTGGAGCAATAGTTGTTCTAACGCCAATAGGAGAGACCGTCTTTTCAGAGGGTCTCTTGGCATGCCTGACCACATAAAATGGGACAGAGGAGACTCTTTTAACTCCAACTTGTATCCCAGAGTTACTGCGGAGAGCACCCATCTGTCTTTGATCGTCTCCCGCCAGGTCTCTGCGAACAACTGAAGTCTTCCCCCCACCCGTTTGAGTGTGGGCAGCCCTTCATAGGCTTGACTTGGAGGCTGGTTTAGTACCTCTTCGGATCCAGGGCTTTTTATTACCCTGTGGCTGTCCCTGATTTTTACCTCCTGAGTTTGACCGAGGAGGCCGTCGGAACTGCTTAGTAGCAGACGTCGCAGGGATAGGAGAGGTAGTCCTCTTAAAAGATGGACCCCTAGACCTCTTCTTACTCGGTAAGAGAGTACTTTTACCACTGGAAATCTTCTGGATATACTTATCCAGGTCTTCGCCAAAAAGGCGTTCCCCATGAAATGGGAAGCTAACTAAGAGCTTCTTACAGGGAGCTTCAGCAGACCAGTTTTTAAGCCACAGAAGCCTACGCATATGTACCAAAGACAGCGTGAGGCGGGAGGCCTGATGGATAGAATCCTTGATGGCGTCAACCGCAAAGCATAATGCTCTAGGCAGATCAGCCAGAGCCTGGGCCTGTTGGTCTGGCAAATCCCTCAGGACCATTTTCATTTGATCCTTTAAAGCTTGGCAGACCCCAATAGCTGCCACTGCTGGCTGTGTAACAGCCCCTGCTGTGGAAAAAGCAGATTTTAATAAAGATTCCAATTTTTTATCCACTGGATCTTTGAACATTTGAACATTATCTACTGGACATGTCAGTGATTTGTTCACAGAAGAGATGGCTGCATCCACCGTAGGAACATTCCATCTCTGGGTGAACTTTTCCTCCATGGGATAGATCACCGGAAACCTTTTAGGCAGAACAAATAGTTTATCAGGATGTTCCCAGTCCTGGTATATAAGTCCTTCCAATAATGGATGTATTGGAAAGGAGCAATTAACCTGGGGAGCTTTTAGCGACCCCAATGAGGAGACAGCAGTAGTTGATGGTTCAACAAGAGGCATTTTAAATGCAGATCGAACCATGTCAGTTAGGGTCTGGACCCACAATCTTTCAGTCTGTGATGCTGAAAATGGTTCATCTACTGTCGATTCCTCAAAAACAGAGCTAACCTCCTCCTGATCCCCTTCAGGTAGGTCGGTCCCTTCCTGGGACTGTTGCTCTGCCAACAGGCACTCTAATGGAGGTGATGGAGATCTGGCGCGCTTTCTTTCCTGTAGAGAAGAAGCGATCAATGCAGCCAATCTCTGCTCCAATCCCTCCAGAGTTGAGGAAAAAACCTCCTCTGTTATATATGCAGGAGCAGGTGGACTGAGGACAGCCGCAGTACCTGGCACTCCCGGGGGTTCCTTATGGGTATTAACCTCTGATTTCTCAGGGGAGGAGGGTGCAGATGACTGCTCCAGATCCTCAGAGCCCGATGGAGACCCCCTACACTTCCTGAGAGGTATATCTCGGAGTTTTTTAGGCGGCATATTCCTTAGTTCAAAGCTGAGGTATTCCAGCCGCAATACACCCCTTACTGAATAGTCTAATGCAATTTGCTGCTATGTACATCAGTGGGTGTCTACTAATGCGTCTTTCTGGGGATGCCTGTATCAACCGCCCGCTGTAAGCCCCTATACCATGCTACCAGCTCCTTTTCATGCTCTGTGTCCATAGCAAGCAGCGTGGACTGAGTTCTTTTATCTTGCTGGGACGCCCGCGCATGCGCAGAAGCGCTGGGCGCACAGAGCGCGTCATCCGCCAGGCTCCGCCCCCTTTTTTGAAGCTAAACCTTATAAAAAGAAAGCATGTGTGCGCGCGCGCGCGTGCACGTGTGCACTCTTGGCGCCATGTAGGGAGAGGATCCAGGGTCCCTGTTTTACCAGGACTCGGGGATGGAAGGAAACTACTTGGCAGCATGACAGAGGAATGCAGCTTCCCTGATAGAGAGCTCACTCATCTGCCTGGACTTTCACCATGGAAGGAATAGTCCCAAGAAAAAATACGTTCCACAGCGGCCTCTAGTGGACAAACACAGGTACCGCACTTTTGTCTTTTTTTTTTTTTTAAAACCTCCTTTATGAAAAACATTTCCAGGTTTACAGTTTTTTTAAAACTTCCCTTATGAAAAAACATTTCTAGGATTTATATACAGCTATTAGCGGGAATACCCTTTAGGTAATAGGCAGAAAGACATATTAGGCTTGGGGGTCCCCTCAATAGAACCAAGTTCCTGAGGGGCCCCCACTTACCTTTTCCCCGCCGCAGGACTTTGTTTGGTCCACAGAAGCCCAAACTTCACCTCTCACGGCAGGCATTGTACTAGACCTTCAGGGACCGGGTTCCCAAGGATTCCACTCCCCTGGACCTGTATAGCACCCTGCACAGATAGCCTCTTGGTTTTGGGTATGACCAGAGCTCTGGATCCCAGGGTCCAGCCCTCCTAAGAGAGGCATTACAGGCAAAACCCTGCTCTTCTCTGCAAGGCCCGGGTACCGACCGTTTAGCTATGAAGCTTTTTTGGTCGGATCCGGAATAGCTTGCTAAGGCCCAGAGAACCTGTACACAAGCCCAGATGAATACATGTTAACCTTGGCCAACACCTTAGACACTGGCAAAAAACTGAGGTACTCCCGGATGGGAGGGGCTTATATAGGGGAGGGTACTTCCTGTTTTGGAAGTTGCCAGTGCCAGCACCTGAAGGTAATTCTATATAACCCACATAGTAATGACTATGCTGCTCTGTGTCCCGTGATGTATGAACAAGAAATGCTAATTTTTTGAGATAGGATTTTTGGGTTTTCATGAGCTGTATGCCAAAATCATCAATATTAAAACAAGAAAAGGCTTGAACTACTTCAGTTGTGTGTAATGAATCTAAAATATATGAAAGTCTAATGTTTATCAGTACATTACAGAAAATAATGAACTTTATCACAATTATCACAATATGCTAATTTTTTGAGAAGGACCTGTAGTTTAACTTTGCAAAGACACATTCCTAAGTTGATTTGTGATGCATGTCAATGGCTCATTTAGACCCTCTTTAATCACTTGAGATCAGCACTATAACTGATCGACAGCCACAGCACGGTCCTCAATTGCCGGGAATCCGTCAATAGATGCCCTCCCCTTCGCGCACGTGCTGTGGTCACCGAGTCACTGAGACTCGGGTGATGACAGATCCGAGTAAGGGGCCGATCCCTGCCCCTTACCATGTGATCAGCTGTCAGCCAATGACAGCTGATCACGTGATGTAAACAAAAGCTGGGTAATGGTTTTTGTTTTCTCCTTGTGCTGACAGCGTGAGCATAAAAAAAGGCAATCACCGGCTTATGTGTAAGAGACATCGGGCCCGAAGAGGAAGAGGCAATTCTGCATCATCTGTGACAATCAGTAGCCCCTGCCAGTGCCACCTATCAATGCCCACCACTGGTGCCAATCAGTGCCACCTAGCAGTGCTGCCTATGAGTGCCTATCACTGCCAACTATCATTCCCACCTAGCAGTGCCACTTCTCAATGCCCACCAGTGCCAACTAGCAATGCCACCTCTCAGTGCCCACCCTTGCCACCTAATCGGTGCCCATCAGTGCAGCCCATCAGTGCAGTCTCATCAGTTTACATCAATGAAGGAGAAAAATTACCTTTTTTCAAAATTTTCAAAATATTAACCACTTTCCTGCCGCCCACCGTCAAATTACGTCCTTGGCTTTGTGCGGTGACATCTGCAGTTGCAAGCATCATTCAGATATCATTCTTTTCACCTGGCGATTCTGTGCACGATAAAAACGATCATAGCGGCAGTTCAGCCGCTTGATCGTTCTTATAGGCGGCGGTGCTTCTCCGGGCTCTCCCGTGCCATCTGGGGCTCGGAGAACGAATTAGCCGGCGCCGGATGGGAAGCATAGAGATGACTGGTGACCAGATGGTCACCAGTCATCTCTATGACCGTCGGAGGCCCGGGCGCGTCGTTATGACATCACGCCGGGTTCCCGTATGTAAACAAAGCCGTGATCTCGGCTGTCAGCATGAGATCAGTGAATTTTTTTGACCGATCTCATGCTTTCCAACCTGGAGGAGAGATGTGGGGTCTTATTGACCCTTCACCTCTCCATAAAGAGGACCTGTCACAATAGATTCCTATTACAAGGGATGTTTACATTCCTTGTAAAAGGAATAAAAGTGATCAAAAAAGTTAAAAAAAGAGTAATGCCGCATACACACGATCGTTTTTCACGTTGTTAAAAATGCCATTTTTTAACTTGGGCATTAAAAACGATCGTGTGTAGCCTCTGGAGCATTTTTAACGACGTGAAAAACGGGCTAAAATTTTTTAGAACCTGCTCTATTTTTTCACGTCGTTTTTCATGTCTTTTTTTTCCCATCGTGAAAAACTGTAGTGTGTATGCTTTTATGAGGGGAAAAAAACGTGGATGCTCAGAATCAATTATGAGACGGGAGCGCTCGTTCTGGTAAAACTAGCGTTCGTAATGGAGATAGCACATTCGTCACACTGTAACGGACTGAAAAGCACGAGGCTGAAAAGCGTGAATCGTCGCTCAACAAACTTTACTAACATGAAGGGTGGCGCCATTCGAACGGAACTTCCCCTTTATAGTGCCGTCGTACGTGTTGTACGTCACTGCGCTTTGCTCGAGCGTTTTTTTTAATGAACGTGTGTATGCAAGACAGGCTTGAGAGGAAACAAGAAAAATCACGTCGAGAAAAACATCGTTTTTGAAAATGACATTAAAAACTATCGTGTGTATGCGGCATAAGAAATACAAATAAATAAATAATAATAATAAAAATAAAAAAAACGCCCATGTCCCCGGTAGCTCGCGCTCATAAGCGAACACACACGTAAGTCCCGCCCACATATGTAAACGCTGTTCAAACCACACATGTGAGGTATTGCTGCGTGCGTTAGAACGGGTGCAAAAATTCTAGCACTAGACCTCCTCTGTAATACAAAAATGGTAACATGTAAAAAAATTTAAAGCATCGCCTAGGGAGATTTTTAAGTACTGAAGTTTGGTGTCATTCCATTAGTGTGCACAATTTTAAAGCGTGACATGTTAGGTATCTATTTACTCAGAATAACAACATCTTTCACATTATACCAAAAAATTGGGCTAATGCCTCGTACACACGACCGAGTTTCTCGTCCAAAACCGGCAAGAAAAGTGCCGCGTGAGCTTTTTTGTCGAGAAAACCGTTCGTGTGTATGGTTTTACGACGAGAAAATTTCCGTGAATCTCGACGAGAAAATAGAGAACCTGCTCTCTATTTTCTCGTCAGGATTCCAGATTTCCTCGTCGTGTTTCTCGTCGGCCTGTTTTGTGACGAGAAAATGGTTTGTGTGTATGCTTTTACGACTCTTCCAAAAGCGCGCATGCTCACAAGCAACTATGAGACGGGAGCGCATCTTCTGGTAAAACAAGCCTTCGTAATGGAGATAGCACATTCGTCACGCTCCAAATTTTTGCATCCTTTAAATGTTGTGCATTGAAATCTTCGTTAGAATGTGACATTAATCCAAACAAATGAACTTCTTTTGCTGCTGATATTCACACAGAGTTATGACTATGTTTTTTTAACATTTTTCTTGTTGCTCTTAAGAAGATTTATGTGTATTATATCGTGCAAGTTTTTAGGAATATAAAAAAATTTGTTATTTTTCTAACTGATGTTAATTGTAATTTCGCAATGTTTTGGTAGTGATCTCCCATTGAATCTTTTAATATATATTATTTAAATTTTACACGCTTTTTTGAGAAATACGATTTAGTTATTTTTTTGGGGGGTTGTTATTTGTCCCTTTTTTGGTCAGTCAAATGTATCTGCTTACTCCAAAGCTAGATTTTAAATTTTTACAAATACACATAGTCAAGTATGAACTTAAAGAAAAATAACATTTATTCATGTTTGAACTAAAATAAAGAGAAGGCAGCGCTGGAGAAGCTGCTGCCATTTGTGCATCCCAGGGACCCCAGAGCACACAGCAACCCTGTGTGGACACTAAAATTGGGAGCTTGAGAAGGCCAACATTTCTGAACACAATCTGATGCTGGCCTCCCAGAGGTCAGGAACAGCAGCAGGTGATATATATGTCCCAAGTGTGTGGTACTACAACAGGCTGCCTTCTGTCCGACCACAATGAAGCAAGGCCATCACTTCCTCGTCTTCCTGGCAACCTTCCCTGCAACCTTTCCTGAAGCCTTCCCTGCAGCCTTCCTTCTTCGTTTGGCTGGAGGCTGGGCCACTGGAGGGGTACTCCTGTCAGGAGGAGGAGGTGGAGGAGAAGGGGGTGGCGCAGAAGAACAAGGTGGAGGTGGAGGAGAAGGGGGTGGGGCGGAATAACAAGGTGGAGGTGGAGGAGAAGGGGGTGGGGCGGAAGAACAAGGTGGAGGTGGAGGAGAAGGGGGTGGGGCAGAAGAAGAATGTGGAGGTGCAGGAGGAGGTTGAGGTTGGGACAGTTGTGCCACCTCACAAATGGCGGTATTGGGGGTAATTTTTTCCATCACCCCCTTGTTGAGCAAGGTGATGAGCAGGGGCTCGCATAGGAGGCGTTGCTCCATGCTCATCACCTTGAACTTTGCCTCCACTAGGCCGGCAATGGCCTCTTCAGGGGATGTGGGCTCTTTGAGGGTGGCATGGGCCTCTTTAATAAGGGCCATTGCTGCCTCACTGGTGGTCCTGTCCCTCCTGCCTCTTTTGGGAAGCCGGATGGGAGGCACCTGGGATCTGGTGCTTCTCCTTTGCCCTGCCACCTCCTAGCTGCCACTGGGCCCTGCCACCTCCTGGCTGCCACTGGGCCCTGCCACCTCCTGGCTGCCACTGGGCCCTGCCACCTCCTGGCTGCCACTGGGTCCTGCCACCTCCTGGCTGCCACTGGGCCCTTCCTCCTCCTGCCTGACAGTTTCCAGACCCTCCTCCTGGCTGATTTCATCCTGTGTATGAAAAAGGGACATAGTTTAATATGTTGCTTTAATCTTTGCATCAAACTTTATAAACATGATTGAAGCAATTAGAATGTAAATCCAGAATTAATTTTTTCTAATTTACACCTACATCAGATTGAATTTTTAGCACCCAATTAAGTGCAGACTAATGTCTCGAGATCTTGATTTCACTTGTGGAACCCAAAATATTGTATGTTTCTCATCTTGACATATTTGTCAAACATTAATTTTATCCCAATGCAATTTCATTTAATACTATACCTGGCTCCAGATGGCCAAATCAGGATCATCCAGGATGGCTGCCTCCTCTTGCTCCAGAGAAGGCTCAGGTTGGCTGCAGGGAAGTCTGGGGGGAAGAGTGGAGAGTGATGGCCTTGCCTCAATGTGGTCATCCAGGAAGGACATCCTGCTGTAGTACCACAAATTCGGGACATACACATCATCTGCTGCTGCTCCTGACCTCTGAGAAGCCAGGACCTTAGAGCGTTCAGTCCTGTAGGTGCCTCTCAAGCTCCCAATTTTAGTGTCCACTTGTTTTGCTGTGGCTGTGGGCACCTTGGTCTGCACAAATGGGAGCAGCTTCTCCAGCGCTGCTTTTCTCACCCCTCTTTTTTTATGGATGGGGTTTTTCGTCTCCCACAGAGCGGGCAGCTCCCTTACCCGGTCAATAAATTCCGCCAGGAACTCTTTGTCGCTAATAAAGACATTCATATTGTATCTGCAAGTTTAAGAAATAATATATAACTAATGTGAGGCAAACAGTCTAACCTTCTTAACATCGTAGTCACCATATATATCCTCCAACATTCTCAAAACAGTATAGGCCAACAATTTGTCCAAGTCACAAAATCACATACCTTCGTTCGCACGTCCGTCACTTGAACTCCTCTCTCCGCACATCGAACATACTATAGTCACATGTGTGTTTGCTATATACACACCACGCATGCGTCAAAATTCGAACACGTCGCTCCGCACACGTCGCCCGCCCATGACGTTCTAACTAACATCTTTTCCCCGCCCCTTCTCTTTCGGCGCGCAGACAGATATGGCGGAGTTACAGCAGGTGTCTGATAATTCCGCAACTAACGAGGAGGAGACAAGCCCGGAGACCGAGGAAACGTCACGATCAAGGAGGAGATTCAAGGCATCAAATATGTCTTTTGCCGAGATGGCGGAGATGGTGGACATCTTGCTCAAGTCGGATTATGATGCAAAGCATGGGCCGTATAACAAACCAAATAGAAGGAAGGCCAAAATCCTCACTAAAGTCATGAAGAGTCTGAAGAAGAATTTCGGGGTAAAACGCTCAAATGAGCAGCTCAGAAAGAGGTGGTCAGACCTCAAACTGAGGGAGCCAGACCAGTTAAGGAGCATTAAGAGAATGCTTGCAAAAAGTAAGTAAAATGTACACTTTTATGCTATTAATCCTTTTCTAAACTGACATGTTGCTGGTTTATTTTTATTTTTTTATTGGACTTCCTTCCAAAATGTTATATTTGGAACTTGGTTGGGCACAGTAATCGTTCGTTACGTTACAGACACTTCGTTCGGCCACTATCCGCTGTTTTTGGCGTATTTTACAGCCACAAAAGTAATTAGACATCTGCCTTTTTTTTGGAAATTTGGGGCACAAAGTTTTAGGCTAGATGATGTGTTTGTAAAGAGAATGAAATGCAAACTTTTGTCAGTGTAAAGGAGAGGACACTCAGCAGCTGCTTCCACATCTGTACTTTGGAGCACTATAGTGTGGGCCACCAGACCCGCCTTTTTTGGGTGTCCCACACAGGTGCATCAGAGAATTTTTGTGTTGCCTACATGTCTAAAAAATGACAGACAAAGGTGAATACTAAACATATTCTTGGTCAGAAATAATGCATTCATCTTTAACTTCCGCCCAAACACACACTTGTACCCCACTTCCAAGCAATTTAGCCAGTTTTTTTGTTTAACATAGAGAATTTCTGTGTGATAACTCTACCTTTTGTTTGATTCTCATAGGGGAGAGAAGACTGGAAGGAGGACACTCCAGGGAGCACAAGAACCCCACAGCTTCACAACAACCCCAAACTCCCAAAGACCCACAAACGAAGGATGTAGAGGAAGTTGAGGTGGAGGAAGGAGAAGTGCAGGAAGGAGAGGTGGATGACGTTGTGGAACTGGTCACCACAACAGGTCAGTATCTGTCACCACAGCTTCAGGTAAGAGAGGTAGGCCTGCAGAGTTATAATACCTTGTTATTTTGTTTTTAGGGGATGTGAATGTTGGGGTGAAGGATAGTACAGGTTTCTCTGCTGACAGTGCCCTCCGCCTCATCCAGCAAGTGATGGAATGTAGCACAGAACTGGACAAAATTAAAGAAAGAATTCATGTGATGGATCAAACATTTAAAGACATTCTCGATGTTTTGGGGAGAATTCAATAAGGCATCCCAAACCCCTTTTGTTCATGTTTATTCTTCTACTTGTAAAAAACTTTTTGACAATCAAACCAGCCAAAAATTGAATCTGCACACGGTGTGTTAACATGTGCTATCTGCCATCAGGGGATATCCATGTACGTCTTTTGGGGGTGCAACCCCTTCATCGTATCTAAAGTAGGTGAACTGAGGAAGGGGTTGCACCCCCAAAACACGTCCATTGATCACCCCTGATGGCAGATAGCACATGTTGACAATAGGGATCAGGAGTCTAAAATCCCTATAGGAAAATATTCCCAATTGTGTGCATATTCAATTTTTGGCTGGGCAAGGGGTGGCAGGACCCCATATTAGGACGGGCACATAGAGACATATAGTTTGTGTAAGTGAATGTCTCAGATTGCTCCGAGGTATCCAATTTTGTAATTTTTGTAATGCAACTGTTGTTTTTGTATTTTCCTAAGAAAACAATTGCCTGTTTGTGGCCAGGCAAACAAAAAATGTAAAAAAATAAAAAATAAGGTGTGTGAATTTGCACATAGTAAAAGATTTGAACACAAACAACGTGTAGCTTCTTTTTCTAATATGCTCTAACCTTATTTGGTAAATTTTTTAAGGTTACGTAGTGAAATAGTTGGTATTTACTAAAGGAAAATACACTTGGCACTACAAATGCACTAAGACAAACTAGGAGACAGGAAACCAAGAAAAGTTAGAAGTTTAAACAAGATTTTTATTTGGATCGTTAGACAGCAATCTTTAGACATAGCCTGGCATAGGAATTGCCCCCCTACCCGTGAAATAGTCCATGTATTTGTCCCGAACATCACGGGCATTTTGGGGGGGCAAGCCAGCACGGGCAGATTCCAGGCCCGGCAGGGGATTATCAGGGGAAAGACCAGCCTCAGGCAAAACTGAGGCCATATATGAATTAGATTTGCGGCAAAGAAAATTGTGTAGCACACAGCAGCATAACACTACATAGTTTATTTTGTAGTCCGCCAAGTGGATGGGAGT
The DNA here is from genome assembly GCA_029206835.1 of Rana muscosa. Taxonomy (NCBI): domain Eukaryota; kingdom Metazoa; phylum Chordata; class Amphibia; order Anura; family Ranidae; genus Rana; species Rana muscosa. The sequence goes on along the minus strand of CM055122.1, from coordinate 81,960,314 downwards.
CCTAAAAAGGCGGAACCGGCTGGCCATTATGCCGAAGGCATTTTCAACGACTCTTCGCCCCCTGGCCAGCCGGTAATTGAACACCCTCTTCTCTAGGGTCAGGGTCCTCTGAGGAAATGGCCTCATAAGATGTGGTCCGAGCCCGAAGGCTTCATCAGCCAAAAAAACAAAGGGGAGTCCTTCAATATTCCCTGCATCCGGTGGCAATGCAAGGTCGTCACTCTGGAGACGGAGGGCAAACTCCGTCTGGATGAAGGATCCCCCATCGGAAATCCGGCCATTCTTCCCTACATCAACATAGAGGAATTCATACCGTGCTGACACCACCGCCATCAGCACAATGCTATGAAACCCCTTGTAATTGAAGTAGTAGGACCCAGAACGGGGTGGCGGCACGATGCGGACATGCTTCCCATCTATAGCACCACTGCAGTTGGGGAAGTCCCACTGCGTGGCAAACTCCGATGCCACAGTCTGCCATTCCTGTGGCGTGGAAGGAAGCTGTGGAGTCAAACAAGATGAAAAAATATTAGAATACACAAATCAAACATTACAAGGAGATTCTAAGAAAATACATTAGAGGCCAACATCAAGCAAAGTCTACGTTTATTAAGGTGTTTTAAATAAGTATAATGGAAGGCTCATGTGTCATATTCATCACCCCCTATGGTGGTCCATTAATAAATTATAATGGGGAGGGGGGGGTAGATGTGTTTGGCCACAGGATAGCATTGCAGTGGCGGTGCGTCCAGAGTGGGCGCTGGAGCACTGCCCCCTCTCTCCTGTGCCCGTCACTCAGAACAATACATAGGTTTATGCCTTGCATTAACCTATGTATTGTCTATGCCGCCCACTATTCAGGTGGATGGCCCCCTGTTAAGCGACCGACATATGAAGAACTGCGGCATTTATGGGCTTAAAATTGCATATCAGAAACAGTAAGGAAAATTGTCTTGCACATTACAGCCTGAGGGATGTAATTGGCTGCAGAAAAGTTAAATAGGGGACCCATGGGGGGGGGGGGGGCATTTCTTGGGTAAACACTGACAGGCTGCTCTGCCAATCATGTTCACCAAGTCTGTTTAATGGTAACATGATTGGCTGATGCAACATCAAGGGAAGGAGAAGACATCAAGGACAGAAGAAGGATGGCGCTGACCACAAGAAGGTAAGTGCAGGGCTGGGGGGGAACTGGCTGCATTGGAGGGGACAAAATGGCTGCATTGGAGGGAACAAATGGGGGCGTTTAATAGGCAGCAGAGCAAAAAAGGAGGAAGTTTATTTCCTAAATTGGGGTTTGAACCCCCAAACATTTGGAGCAACAGGCGCCCCTGCTGGAAAGGTTAGTGAAGGGAAATATGCATGGAGGAGAAAAAAGGGGCAATCTAAAGCTTCCAGCATGCATGAGGACAAAGGGGACATTCTCAGCATATTACAATCATGGTAATTAGGGAAGGATGAAAGAAATACAATACATTAGCATACATGTAATACATAAAATGTGATGTTAATGGAGAAAACTTACCCTAATATAGTCCTCCTGCAGGACTTGTATAATAGCAGAACAGGTGTCTGGGATTATGAGGCCCAGAGCCTGGGGGGAGATGCCTGTCATGAACTTCAAGTCCTGAAGACTTCTCCCTGTCGCCAGATAACGTAACGTGGTGATGAGCCTCTGCTCAGCACTGATGGCTTCCCGCATAACGGTGTCCTGCCTGGTAATATAGGGGGACACCAAAGCCAACAGTTCCTGAAAAACGGGGTCAGACATCCGCAGAAAATTCCTGTAGTCCTCAGGATTATTCTCGACGATCTCCCGCAGCAGAGGCATGTGGCAGAATTGGTCCCGCTGGAGCAACCAATTCTTGGTCCATGAACTCCTCCTCACACCATTCATGGACTGGTCTTGGTCCAAAACAAGCAGACCAACACCAAGCGCACGCACAGCACGAACTCGACGATGAGAACGTCCAGGCGACATGGCTAGGAAATGGTCGTCTTATCAGAACGTACAGAACAGAACGTACTTTAGAACAGCAAGGCCTATGAATAACGAACTGAAAAACAGAAATGAACAGGCAAGAACGCACTGTAAAACAGATACGACCTGCCTAGACGCCCTGAAAGTCAAGATACGAACCCACAAGCACAAACTGAACCGCAGAAAACGATCTGAAAAGTACGAAGACTGAAAAGCGCGAATCGTCTCTTCCCAAACTTTTACTTCACACGCGGTAACACGAGATCAGCAAAAGCAGCCCAAGGGGTGGCGCCAAGAAAAAAGATCTTCCCCTTTATAGTGCCGTCGTACGTGCTGGACGTGACCGCGGAGAACAACGAGGAAATTGGGAAATGTCAGTGTGTACGCATGGAAAGCTTGACGAGAAAATCGACAAGCTTAACAAGAATCTCGTCGAAAAAAACGACGTGTTTTTTACGACGAGAAACTCGGTCGTGTGTATGAGGCTTAACTTTACTGTTTTGTAATTTTTTTAAATTCATGAAACCATTTTTTTCCCCCAAAAAGGCATTTGAAAATTAATTGCGCAAATACCGAGCGAGATAAAAATTTTCAATGACCGCAATTTTATTCCCTAGGGTGTCTGCTAAAAAAACATATATAATGTTTGGGATTTTGAAGTAGTTTTATAGCCATAAATTTATGATTTTTACATGAAGGAGAGAAGTGCCAGAATAGGCCCAGTGCTGAAGTGGTTAAAATATCCAAATATTTTTTTTTTTAGTCACTCTTTTGTATTTATATAAAAAAAAAAAAACGCAGAGGTGATCAAATAGCACCAAAAGAAAGCTCTATTTGTGTGCAAAAAAATAATACATTTTCATTGGGTTACAGTGTTGTATGAGCGCGCAATTGTCATTCAAAGTGCATCAGTGCTGAAATTTGAAAATTGGTCTGGGCAGGAAGGGGGTTTAAGTGGCCAGTAAGCAAGTGGTTAATATAAGGCTACATGCACACGAACATTTTCCAGCCGCTTGTTTGTGCGTTTTTTACAGCTTAAAAACGTCTCTCCATGTTAGCCTATGGATCATGGCCACCATGGTGTTTTTGAGCTGTAAATGGCATAGACGTTTTTAGGCCCCATGTACACGGGACGCTGGTGCAAAGTGTTCAGAACTAAGGATGAAAGCGGCGTTTAGAAAGGCACGCTTTGTGGCGTTTGCATGCCGCGTTTTACCACATTTGTGTCTTTATGCGTTTAGTTAGGAAACATCATCAACGATTTCAGCTATTTTGTGAGACCAGAGTGAGTATCAGCAGCTGAGAGAGCAGCAATGTACTTGTATTTAGCGTGTCACTTGCCACATCACTTGCCACAAGTTGTGGATTGTCCACTTGCCACGTCACCTGCCCCAAGTTGTGGATTGTCCACTTGCCACGTCACCTGCCCCAAGTTGTGGATTGTCCACAATGCAATGGAAGCAATTAAAACAATTTTTGGGATATATATATATATATATTGAATGGTTTTTCCTCATTTGCCATAATTTTTGAGTTTATCAATGTAAAAAAATAGGTCACCTTTAAAAACGCTTCTAAACTAAAATGCGGCTAAACGCTGGTCCCGCGCCGGAAACGTGGAAATCTTTGGCGTCCGAAGAAATTTTTTGGCTTTGTAGAAAACGAGGTTAAACGCAACTGCAGATTTTTTTTCCAGGCCAAAAACAGTGTTTTGGATGTAATAGAATTCAATGGACCTGCATCCAAAACGCAAGTACCGCGATTTTGCGGCGATTTGCTTTTTTTTTAACCTGTTTATAGCTGGTTGTTAAAGGAAATGTAAAAAAAAATAAACATTGTCGGCTCTAAAAAAAAAAATCTAGAAAAAAAACAGCGTGGGGTCCCCCCCCAGGTCCATACCAGGCCCTTGGGTCTAGTATGGATTCAAAGGGGACCCCCCCCCCCGCCCCCGCCAAAATGAAAAAAAAATGGCGTGGGGTCCCCCCAAAATCCATACCAGGCCCTTCAGGTCTGGTATGGATTTTATGGGGAACCCCGCGCCAAACTTAAAAAAAAATAGCGTGAGGGTCCCCCTAAAACTCCACACCAGACCCTTTATCCGAGCACGCAACCTGGCAGGCCGCAGGAAAAGAGGGGGGACGAGAGAGCGGCCCCCCTCCCTCCTGAATCGTATCAGGCCACATGCCCTCAACATGGGGAGGATGTCCCCATGTTGATGGAGACAAGGGCCTCTTCCCGACAACCCTGGCCGTTGGTTGTCGGGGTCTGCGGGCAGGGGGCTTATCGGAATCCGGGAGCCCCCTTTAATAAGGGGGACCCCAGATAGCGGCCCCCCACCCTATGTGAATGAGTATGGGGTACATTGTACCGCTACCCATTCACCTGGGGGCAAAAAAAGTCAATAAAAAACACAACACAGGTTTTTAAAGTAATTTATTAGGCAGCTCCGGGGGTCTTCTTCTGACTTCGGGGGTCTTTCTGCCGGGCACCCCGCTATCTTCTTCCAGCTCTTTTGCTAGCGGGGTCCCGGTTTTCATCGTCGTCTTCTTCCGACTTTGGGGGTCTTTCTGCCGGGCGCCCCGCTATCTTCTTCCAGCTCTTTTGCTAGCGGGGTCCCGGTCTTCATCGTCGTCTTCTTCCGAATTTGGGGGTCTTTCTGCCGAGCGCCCCGCTATCTTCTTCCAGCTCTTTTGCTAGCGGGGTCCCGGTCTTCATCGTCGTCTTCTTCTGACTTCGGGGGTCTCTTGTTCTGTACTCCGGTGTCGTCTCCGCTCTCTCCAGTTCTTCTCCCGCTCTCCGGTGCCTTCTCCATGATCTCCGGTTCTTTATGCCTTTTGCCAGGCGCCCCGCTATCTTCTTCCAGCTCTTTTGCTAGCAGGGTCCCGGTCTTCATCGTCGTCTTCTTCCCTCTTCTCTCCGCCCAATGTTGCCTCGTCGCTGTCTGCCGCTACAATGCTCTGTCCGCGGAGCGCACCCACTTATATTGGCATGGGGCGTGGTCACCGGGTGATGCCACCCGCTGACCCCGCCCCCGTATCACGTCACAGTCCCATCATTCCCCATGACTGTGACGTGATACGGGGGCGGGGTCAGCGGGTGGCATCACCCGGTGACCACGCCCCATGTCAACAGAAGTGGGTGCACTCCGCGGACAAAGCATTGTAGCGGCAGACAGCGACGAGGCAACATCGGGCGGAGAGAAGAGGGAAGAAGACGACGATGAAGACCGGGACCCCGCTAGCAAAAGTGCTGGAAAAAAGATAGTGGGGCGCCCGGCAGAAGGCAGAAAGAACTGGAGATCGTGGAGAAGGCACCGGAGAGTGGGAGAAGAACCGGAGAGCGCGGAGACGACACCGGAGAACAAAACAAGAGACCCCCCGAAGTCGGAAGAAGACGACGATGAAGACCGGGACCCCGCTAGCAAAAGAGCTGAAAGAAGATAGCGGGGCGCCCGGCAGAAAGACCCCCGAAGTCGGAAGAAGACGACGATGAAGACTGGGACCACGCTATCAAAAGAGCTGGAAGAAGATAGCGGGGCACCCCGCAGAAAGACCCCCGAAGTCGGAAGAAGACCCCGGAGCTGCCTAATAAATTACTTTAAAAACCTGTGTTGTGTTTTTATTGACTTTTTTTGCCACCAGGTGAATGGGTAGGGGTACGATGTACCCCATACTCATTCACATAGGGTGGGGGACCAGCATCTGGGGGCCCCCTTATTAAAGGGGGCTCCCAGATTCCGAAAAGCCCCCCGCCCGCAGACCCCAACAACAAACGGCCAGGGTTGTCGGGAAGAGGCCCTTGTCCCCATCAACATGGGGGCAGGTGCTTTGGGGTGGGGGAGCGCAGGGCGATGGCATCACGCTGGAGACATTCTCGGCCAGGTAGTTGCCTCTAGGACACGACTTGAGTGGCTGCTTCACGCTCAAGTCGCGTCCAAGTTGCCTCGCAAAGTCGCGCTGTCCCTGTGTCAGCCGGCATACGAGTCGCCCCGCGAGTCGGATCGTCTTCATCCGACTTCCCGGGCAACCTCTATTCAAATCAATGGGCTCCCATAGGGAACCATTCATTTTGAATAGAGCGCCGCTCAAATTTTTATTTACTATAGCAGTGCACCGCCGGTTCCTGCACTCAATTAAGGATTTATCCGGCGCACCAATTAAGGTATGAACCGGCGCAGCGCACTGTTTATAGTAAATCACCCCCACTGCGACTAGGGATGAGCCGAACACTCCCCGGTTCGGTTCGCACCAGAACCTGCGAACGGACCAAACTTTGGAACCCCGTTAAAGTCTATGGGACTCGAACGTTGGAAATCAAAACTGCGAATTTTAAAGGCTAATATGAAAGTTATTGTCCTAAAAAGGGTTTGGGGTTTTAAAAACAACCGTTTTTTCGGGAGCAGTGATTTTAACCACTTAAGCCCCGGACCATTTTGACTGGTTAAAGACCAGGCCCCTTTTTGCGATTCGGCACTGCGTTGCTTTAACTGACAATTGCACGGTCGTGCGACGTGGCTCCCAAACAAAATTGACGTCCTTTTTTTCCCACAAGAAGAGCTTTCTTTTGGTGGTATTTGATCACCTCTGTGGTTTTTATTTTTGCGCTATAAACAAAAATAGAGCAACAATTTTGAAAAAAAATCAATATTTTTTACTTTTTGCTATAATAAATATCCCCAAAAAATGTATAAAAAAATATATATTTTCCTCAGTTTAGGCCGATACGTATTCTTCTACATATTTTTGGTAAAAAAAATCACAATCAGCGTTTATTGATTGGTTTGCGCAAAAGTTATAGCGTTTACAAAATAGGGGACAGTTTTATGGCATTTTTATTCATTTTTTGTTTACTAGTAATGGCGGCGATCAGTGATTTTTTTCGTGACTGCAACTTAATGGCAGACACATTGGACACTTTTGACACACTTTTGACAAGCATCTCCCCGCTCTATACCTCTGTGAGACGATTGCGGGGATACGCGCGGCGGTCGAGTCCGCAGGAACCGCGTTCCGAATCACGGGGAAGGTGGCAGGGTCGCGAGCAACCACACGGCAGGCATTTAAAGGGCAACATACAGGTACATGATTATGTCTGTCCGTGCCAGTCTACCGACGTATATATACAGTGGGTGGTCGTTAAGCGGTTAAGGATGCTTAAAGTGAAAAAATAAAAGTGAAATATTCCTTTAAATATCGTACCTGGGGGGTGTCTATAGTATGCCTGTGAGGTGGTGCGTGTTTCCCGTGTTTAGAACAGTCCCTGCACAAAATGACAATTCTAAAGGAATAAAAGTCATTTAAAACTGCTTGCGGCTTTAATGTAATGTCTGGTCCTGGCAATATGGATGGAAATCATTGAGAAAAACGGCATGGGCACCCCCCCTCCCCCCCAGCTCATTACCAGCCCCTTTGAATTTTGTATGGATATTAAGGGGAACCCCGCACCCAAATTAAAAAAGGAAAGGCGTGGGGCCCCCAGGCCCTATATACTCTGAACAGCAGTATACAGGCGGTGCAAACAAGACAGGGACTGTAGGTTTGTTCTTAAGTAGAATCTGTTTGTAATTTAGAACTGGTACATTTTTAAAGTGTAGCTCCAGCCAAAAAATCTATTTTTAAGCTTTTTGGAAAACATAGGGAAGGGTTATCACCCCTGTAACATTTGTTTTGCTGTCTGTGCACCTGTTCAGGAGATTTCATCTTACTCTCTGTCCCAATGACAATTGGATTTTGAAAATTTGGGTTTTTTAGTGAAACAAGGAACTCTTACAGGAGAGAATTTCCCTTCCTAGGGGTAGATTTCCTCTCACTTCCTGTTGTCTCCTTCCGTTTGCAAGTAGGAGTCGTTTGTAAGTTGGATGTTTGAAAGTTAGGGGTCTACCCTATATATGAAAATTAAATGTGCGGCGCTAATGATGTATTGAGTGATTGGTATCGCTCAAAGTAATCAATAATTAAAACACAAGTGAAGTGAATATAATACAAAAATGAATAAAAAACAACACCCTGTGTAGAGTGTGGTGCGTGCGACTACAAAAAAAGGTGATGATCTCCAAAAATGGGCCAAATAACCAAATCAAAACTTGAAGGTGAGTGACTACTAGTTATAATATGAAAACAAATGATATGTGACAGTGAATCAATCATTGGCCTCAAAGGAGTGTTGGCAGCCTTCAGACTATAAAAATGGTACATATGTAGTCCATGTAAACAAATAAAGGCACAGTTCATAAAATGGAGAGAGGACACAATTATTACAGCACAAAAATCTTGAAAATTAGGTGGAATGTGCAGTCAAGATGGTCACCCAGGAGTGCTTTCAACCTTTGGATCATAAGGAGAGAATTAAACACTCTTACCAGCAGGCATGGACCCAACTAACCTTACAGTTGTGGGTCAATCAGGCTTATGTCCACCGGTTGTGGAACCCAAAGTGTGAGTCCTCTAGTGATCTCCTCCTTTCACTGCCAATATCTCCAAAGGGACCAGTAACTCCAAGGAACTCGGAAGAAAAGCTGGATAATGAACACTCCAATGCCCAAACCATGATTCACTTCAAGGCAGACTCTTCTCCTCCATCAGGACAGGATTTTCCCTAGGATTTGCCCTATATACTCTGCAGGAATTTGGGCCTTAGGTGTTGGTGTTGCCACAATACTGTAAGCCCTCAAAGTTACTCTTGGTGGGTGCAGGAACGGGCCCTGCTATGATATATTAGATCAAGAATTGTAATTACATGCCCCTGTTAAACAGGGGCAGAAAAATTGGGCCTTAGGCACTGGTGCTGGTGACACAACACTGCAACCCCTCACAGAAACTCTAGTTGGAGCGCAGGAATGAGCCCTGCTGCAAAGTATTGCAGCAAAAATTGTAATTACACGCCCCTGTTAAACAGGGGCAGAAAAATTGGGCCTTAGCCACTGGTGGCGGTGCCCAGAACCAAAAATGTTCTTACAAGCTATCAGCATGATCATTAAGGCGGAAGAGGATAGTCACTCAGCATAACAGGATAGTCACTCAGCATCAGCATAGGCAGTCTTGAAGGGATCTGACATTTAAAAAAAAATATTCAGTTACATCAGCATCAGGTGCTTGGTAGCTGGTGGTGATCCAAGACTGATTCATTTTTATGAAGCTCAGCCGATCGACCGAGTCGGTGGACAGGCGCACCCTGTGATCGGTTACAAACCCTCCAGCAGCACTGAATGTGCGTTCCGAAAGAACGCTGGATGCATGACAGGCCAGTACCTCAATTGCATACTGTGCAAGCTCTGGCCAGTGATCCATCGTCAAGACCCAGTAACCCAGAGGATTTTTTAGTGGGAAAGGTATCCAAGTCTGATCTTGCGCCTAGGCATTCCTGCATCATGTAAAACAGACGCTGGCGATGGTTGCTGGAAGCGATCATACCTTGGGGCTGCGTACTAAAAAATTGTCTGAACACATCGGTCAGATGGCCACCTTCTCCACCGCTCCTTCTTTGACTGACTGGAGCCTCAGCAACACGTTGTCCAGGACCAGGAATTTGTAACCTCCCAGGCTCTGGAAACGCGTTGCACAAACCTTTCTGCAAGGCCTCCCGAAGATGTTTCATCCTCTGCTCCCTTTGCAATGGCAAGATAAGGTCTGCAAGCTTACCCTTGTAACGTGGATCAAGGAGGGTTGCCAGCCAGTAATGATCCCTCTCCTTGATAGCACGAATACGAGGATCCTTCCGCAGGCTTTGCAGGATCAGGGAGGCCATGCAGCATTGGTTTGTTGAGGCATTCGGTGGGGAGTCCTCTGGGTCACTAAGGACGACATGATCCGCAGCCACCTCCTCCCAGCCACGTACAAGTCCATAGGTTTCTTGGGACTGTAATTTATCCTTTGAAGACTGCTGCTGATGCTGAGTGCTAGGCTCCACCTTCATGCTGACACAATCCTCATCCTCCTCCTCCTCTTCCTGTGTGATAGGCAGGCCAGCAGGAACACTGTCTGGATAAAGGGGGCCTTGAGAGGTAAGGAAGTCCTCCTCTTCCTCCCTCTGTTCTGCCTCAAGTGCCCTGTCCATTATTCCATGCAGCGTGTGCTCCAACAGGTGGACAAGAGGGACAGTGTCACTGATGCATGCACTATCACTGCTCACCATCCTTGTGGCCTCCTCAAATGGTGACAGGACAGTGCATGCATCCCTGATCATGACTCACTGGCGTATCAAAAAAAAAAAACAAGCTCCCCTAACCCTGTCCTCGTGCCATATTGGCACAGATACTCATTGATGGCCCTCTGCTGCGTGTGCAGCCGCTGCAGCATGGCCAACGTTGAGTTCAACCTGGTGGGCATGTCACAGATTAGGCGGTTCTTGGGCAGGTTAAATTCCTTTTGGAGGTCAGCCAGCTGAGCAGAATCTCTGCCCCAGTGTGGCTCCTGCCCCCCAAGCACACCAGCTTAAGCACCGAATGGCATATTTTTGCCTGCGTACTTGCGTAGCCCCTTGAACGCCTACGGAGCACCGTTGGTTCCGAGGACAAATCAGCACAAGAAGAGGCCATGGAGGAAGAAGAAGAGGAGGGGTGGAGGAGAGAGGTGTGTTAGAATCACTACTAGTAGCATTTTGGAGGCGTGGTGGCGGAACAACCTCCAACACTACTGCACCCTGTCCTGCATCCTTCCCAGCTGCCAGCAGAGTCACCCAATGCGCCGTGAAAGATAGCTAACATCCCTGTCCATGCCTGCTGGACCATGAGTCAGCAGTAATATGCACCTTACCGCTGACCGCCCTGTCCAGCGAGGCCAAGACATTGCCTTCCACATGCCGGTAGTGAGCCGGATCTGCCTTCCGTGAAAAAAAGTGGCGCTTGGGAACCTGCCACTGAGGAACCGCACATTCCACAAACTCACAGAAGGGGGCAGAGTCTACCAACTGAAAAGGCAGCAGTTGAAGTGCTAGCAATTTAGCCAAGCTAGCATTCAACCGCTGGGCATGTGGATGGCTGGGAGCGAACTTCTTTCGGCGGTGCAGCAGCTGGGGCAGGGAAATTTGCCTGGTACAATCTGACGTTTGTGTACCGATAGCAGATTGCACGCAAGTACTTGGCTGTGACACACCTAATTCTACACCCTCATTCCTCTCAGTGCAGGTTTCTGAGAGGACTGAAGGTATTGGGGTTGGAGATCCCAGCTGATGAGGAGCAGGGAGAGGTCCGCTTTGTTCTTTGGTGTGGGTCTTTTATGTACGCTTGCCAACGGACTGCATGGCAGGTCGACATATGTCTGGTCAAGCATGTGCTGCCCAAGCGGCTGCTGTTTTGGCCACGCGAGATACGCTTTAGACATATGTTGCAAATAGCAATGGTGCGATCTGATGCACACGTCTCAAAAAAGGCCCACACCAAAGAACTTTTGGAATAACGCGCAGAGACCGCAGCGCCCTGCACATGCAGAGCTCTGCGGTGTGATGCAGTCGGTGTCCTGCCCTTAAGCTGGCCCCTGGAGGGCATCCTGCCTCATTGGAGATGTGCCTTCTCCTCCTCCTCTCTCCTATCAGGCACCCATGTAGAGTCAGTGACCTCATCATCCCCTCCTTCCTCGTCACTGGAGCAAACCTGGCAGTATGCTGCAGCTGGGGGAACATGACTGCCAGTTTGAGGTCCTTCTTGGGCACCCCCTCTCTCTGGGCTCACGTTACGGCCTTCCTCAAGCTGGGTACCATCATCGGAGCCTTCAAAACGCTGTGCATCCTCCTGCAGCATGTACCCAACACTGTGGTCAAACAGTTCGGAGGACTCCTCAGGAGGACAAGGTGGGGATAGGGAAGGAGTGACTGATGCCATTGAGCCGAGGGAAGAGGCCACTTTGGCAGACAAAGTACCCTGAGCCTGGGTGAGAGAGGATGAGGGGGCTGAGGACAGCTTGGTCATCCACTCTACCAACTCTTCAGCATGTTGTGGCTCAACGCAGCTAGCTGCCGAAAAAAAGGACAAGCGTGCCCCACGGCCACGTGATGATGAGGATGCACCGTGTCCATGACCAGCACTGTTGCCTCTACACACAGAGCCTGCTTGCCCTCTTTTATTGGCCTGTGTGTGTCTGCCTCTCCTTGTTGGCCTTCCAGACATACTTTATTTGATGTATTGGAATAGGTAGGTACACAAGGAATTGTCTGCAGTCAGCTTTAGCTGCATACTGTGGCCAGTATACAGTACAGTGACTTAATATACTGAAGGTTAGCTCAAACAACTGCTTGTATTATCAGTAATAGAAAACCAATAGTCTGCAGTGAGCTTTACGTGCACACTGTGGCCAGTATACACTACACTGACTTAAGAAACTGCAGGTTAGCTCAATCAACTGCTTGTATTATCAGTATCAGAAAAGCAATAGTCTGCGGTGAGATTACGTGCACACTGTGGCCAGACTACACTACACTGACTTAAGAAAATGCAGGTTAGCTCAATCAACTGCTTGTATTATCAGTAATAGAAAAGCAATAGTCTGAAGTCAGCTTTACGTGTACACTGTGGCCAGACTACACTACACTGACTTAAGAAACTGCAGGTTAGCTCAAGAAACTGCAGGTTAGCTCAATCAACTGCTTGTATTATCAGTAATAGAAAAGCAATAGTCTGCAGTCAGCTTTACATGCTCACTGAGGCCAGTATACACTACACTGACTTCATATACTGCAGCGAGAATAACACAGGAACACTCTGAAGTGAAATCTAGCTAAACTAGAATGGTATACAAAATAATTCCGCGCTGCCTTAAGGATAAGCTTATAACACACCAAGTAGACAAATTGCAACAATGTGGAAACAAAAAAAGTGTAGCGCTAATCTGAATATATAAATGAATAAATAAATACGTAAAAACTTGAATCAACAAATACGTAAAAACTTGATAAATAAAAGTGCTCAAATGATAATAGTGAACAATGTGAATAAGAATGTCCTCATAAGCACACAATGAATGTCTATATGCAGGAAAGCAGCCACATAGCATAACTCCATTGTTGCCACATTTTATACAAAGCGCTTGAATATCCTCACAAATATAAGTGTTCTGACTTCATTACATTTTTGATATGTAATACAGAGTTACGCTATGTGGCCGTTTCTTTCTTCCATTATATGACACAAAACTTCCACATCCGTTTGGGATTCCCTGGACCATCACTTCTTATGAGATAACGCATAACGGAAGCCACCCTTCTCTGTGACTCTTTCCATCCTGCTGCTGTTTTGTCATCCCTGGCACAGCATCTTGAAGCCCATAGGATTGGCCAAAGTACATTGTGGTTCCACCACGCAAGCCTGTTTCACCCATTGAACGTAGGTTGTCTAGGGTTCAAACATTCTGGTAAGCCTCTTACCTGTGGGGGTGGTTCCCTTCACTTCATCACCTCTTCACTTGAACAGATTTGCATGGTTTGAAGTTGTCACCATATTTTGAACTTTGTCAACACCAAAGTTTGGTCACTTTTAAGGACAGATAGTCTTTGCATTTTTGCACCCATTTTGATTTTCCTGCATATAGACATTCATTGTGTGCTTATGAGGACATTCTTATTCGCATCGTTCACTATTATCATTTGAGCACTTTTATTTATCAAGTTTTTACGTATTTATTCATTCAAGTTTTTACTTACCGTATATACTCGAGTATAAGCCGAGTTTTTCAGCACATTTTTTTGTGCTGAAAATGCCCCCCTCGGCTTATACTCGAGTCACCTTTTCGTGCCTGATCTACCGGACTTTGGGGAGCCCGGCCGTATATTCCCTGGACCCCAAACTTGGCACACATGTAGCACAACTCTTCCTCTACAAGTGTGCAAAGTTTCTTGTCCGGGGGACCTATGGTCAGGGATCACTGATTTTTCAAACCGGGCACCCCTTCCATAGACTCCAATGTTAAACGGTCATTTTTCTGGTGACTTTGGGGACCCGGTACCGGCCGGTCGTAGGTCCTCTGGACCCAAAACTTGGCACACATATATCCCCATTTCTTCTCTATACGTGTGCAGAGTTTTTTGTCTGGGGGACCTACGGTCATGGAGCACCAATTTTTCAAAGCCGGGCACCCCTTCCATAGACTCCCATGTTAAACGTCAGTCTAGTCATGGACACAGTGAAGCATGGGCACAGTGAGGCACAGTGAGGCATGGACACAGTGAGGCACACCCTAGACTTATACTCGAGTCAATAAGTTTTCCCATTTTTTTGTTGTAAAATTAGGTGCCTCGGCTTATACTCGGGTCGGCTTATACTCAAGTATATACGGTATTTATTTATTCATTTATATATTCAGATTAGCACTACACTTTTTTTGTTTCCAAATCTAGCTAAACTGAATACAGTGTGTGTATATATATATATATATATATATATATATATATATATATATATATATATACCATATATACTTGAGTATAAGCCGAGTTTTTCAGCCCTTTTTTTAGGGCTGAAAGTATACCCCTCGGCTTATACTCGAGTCAGTACCTGAAAATCTTCTTATTCCGCGGCTGGCGTCCATTGTTTAAATCTCGCGGCTTTCTTCTGGTCCCTTCTGCGATAGGCGTTTCCAGCAAACACTGTGTTGAGTGTTGCGCCTATCATGGACGTTCTCTTGTCCGATGTCCGTGATTGGCGGAACACTGAACACAGTGTCTGCTGGGAAACGGAGTCCGAGAATGAGAGGATATCAACACAGTGTTTGCTGGAAATGCCTATCATGGAAGGGACCAGAAGAAAGCCGTGAGATTTAAACAATGGACGCCAACCGCGGAATAAGAAGATTTTCAGGTACACTGACTGACTCGGGCACAGTGAGGCTGCAATGGACACAGTAAGGTGGCAATGGGCACAGTGAGGTGGCAATGGGCACAGTGAGGTGGCACAGTGAGATGGCAATGGGCACAGTAAGGTTGGGCAATTGGCACAGTGAGGTGGTAATGGGCACATTTCCCCCCCTAGGCTTATACTCGAGTCAATAAGTTATCCCATTTTTTGTGGTAAAAGTAGGTACCTCGGCTTATACTCGGGTCGGCTTATACTCAAGTATTTACGGTATATATATATATATACAACTCCTAGGATGCATATATATACTAAATACACTGACTAAAGCTAACTCAATCGCCTGCCTGCTCTATCTAACTGAAATTAAATGACACTCTGACTCTCTATCTATCTCTCTCACATGCTGCAACACACTACACAAGGCCGACACGCAGGCGGCCTTATATAGTGTTGGGCGTGTACCTACTCCCCTGAGCCATGAATTATGGGCACTCGAATTTGGCGCGAACGGCCAATATTGTTCGAAATTTGGTGAACGACCAAACAGATGATGTGTTCGACTCGAACATGAAGCTCATCCCTAACTGTGACTATGCAAACGTTCTAATATTATATGTTTTTAATCCAGATGTCCCTATCCCCCCGAAGAAGATTTTTATTATTGCAATCGAAACACATTGGGGTCTTTTTGGGCAGGAATACTGTTTTGGAAATTTCTATACAAAGTTTGTTACCTGCCATTGTTTAAGGACATCATTCCTTCTAGTTGGGGTCATATATACCAGAGCAAAATAGGTGAGTTGGAAGCTCTGGTGCATGAGGAGAGCTATGATGTAATCGGTATTGCTGAAACTTGGCTTCATTCCTCACATGACTGGGCTATTAATATTCCTGGCTATGCACTCTTTCAGAAAGACAGGGTAAAAAGGAAGGGTGGAGGGGTCTGTCTCTATGTGAGAAGTGATCTCAAAGCAAGTGTGAAAGAGGACCTGGTGGATGGAGAGTGTGATGAGTCTGAAGCATTATGGGTGGAACTGCATACAGATGTGCGTAGTTCAAAGCTAATCATTGGAGTTTGTTATAAACCACCCAATGTTAATGAGGAGTTAGAGACTCAGCTCCTTGCACAGATGGAAAGGGCTGCAAGGGCTGGGACGGTGATAATAATGGGGGATTTTAACTACCCAGAAATTGACTGGAGTAATGGAACTGCTGGGACAGTTAAAGGGCAAAAATTTATAAACCTATTGCAGGACAATTTTATGGTCCAGTTTATTGAGGCCCCAACTAGGAATGATGCTCTGTTGGACCTGGTAATCTCAAACCATGCAGAACGTATTACTAATGTTCAGATAAAGGAACACCTGGGTAGCAGTGACCATAACATGATTTCATTTGATGTTAGTTGTAAGCAAAAATCACATACAGGAAAGATAAAAACACTTAATTTCAAGAGAGCAAATTTTCCAAGGATGAGCGCTGCTCTCCAGGACTTAGACTGGGAAGGAATATTGGCATCAATGGGCACAGAACAGAAATGGGAATTCTTCAAAAAGACTGTTTGTGAATGCACTGCAAAGTATATTCCCATGGGCAATAAGTTTAAAAGGCTAAAAATAAAACCTATGTGGCTCACTGCCAAAGTAAAAAAAGCTATAAACTATAAGAAAAGAGCTTTTAAAAAATATAAAAATGAGGGAACACTAGTGTCATTTAAATGTTACAAAGAATATAACAGGATATGTAAAAAGGAAATCAAGGATGCAAAAATTCAAAATGAATGACAGATTGCAAAAGATAGTAGGACAAACCCCAAAAAATTATTCAAATATATTAATAGTAAAAAGGTCAAGTCTGAGCATGTAGGCCCTTTACAAAATAATCTAGAGTGGGTGACTGGGGACAAAGAGAAGGCTAATTTATTAAATACTTTCTTCAGTTCTGTGTATACAAAGGAGCATGGGGGAGCTCATGTCCAAAATGGTGGTGGTAGTGACACAGCCCCAAATCCACAATGGCTCAAAAGTGATATGGTCCAGAAATATTTAGATGGAATAAAGGTGGATAAAGCACCTGGACCAGATGGCATACACCCACGGATCCTAAAAGAATTGAGCTCTGTAATTTCAAAGCCATTGTATTTAATTTTTAGGGACTCATTAATGACAGGAATAGTAGGACTGGATTGGCACAGGGCCAATGTGGTGCCTATATTTAAAAAGGGAATTAAGTCTTTACCAAGTAACTATAGACCTGTTAGTTTAACTTTTATAGTTGGGAAAATACTGGAGAGATTAATAAAAGACCACATAGATGAGTTCTTGCTGGAAAAAAACTATTTAAGCAACAGACAGCATGGGTTCATGAAAGACAGAAGTTGTCAAACAAACCTGATTTATTTTTATGAAGAGGTAAGTAAGACCTTGGATAGAGGGGTGGCTGTGGACATGGTATACTTGGATTTTGCCAAAAACGTTCAATACAGTTCCCCACACACGGCTCATGTGCAAGGTAAAGTCTACAGGATTGGAAATATCAGTTTGTAAATGGATAGAAAACTGGCTAAAAGACAGAATTCAGAGAGTAGTGGTTAATGATTCTTACTCTGAATGGTCCAAGGTTATCAGTGGTGTACCCCAAGGTTCAGTTCTGGGACCCTTACTTTTTAATATGTTTATAAATGATATTGGGTCTGAGACCAAAAGTAACATTTCTGTCTTTGCAGATGACACCAAGCTATGCAGTGGAATAACGTCCTTACAGGATGTCGCCAATTTACAAGCCGACCTCAATGCTCTGTCTAATTGGGCGACTATGTAGCAGATAAGGTTTAATGTTGATAAATGTAAAGTTATGCACTTGGGGGCTAAGAATATGAATGCATCATACATACTAGGGGGAGTACAACTGGGGGATCCGTAGTGGAGAAGGATCTGGGGGTTTTGGTAGATCATAAGCTCAATAATGGCATGCAATGCCAAGCTGTGGTTTCCAAAGCGAGCAAAGTCCTTTCTTGTATTAAGAGAGGTATGGTCTCCAGAGAGAGAGATATCATTTTGCCCCTGTTCAAATCATTAGTAAGACCTCATCTGGAATATGCAGTTCAGTTTTGGGCCCCAGTTCTCAAAAAGGATATTGGGGAACTGGAGAAAGTGCAGAGAAGGGCAACCAAACTGATAAGAGGGATGGAGGAGCTCAGCTATGAGGAAAGATTAGAGGAACTGAATTTATTCACTCTTGAGAAGAGGAGATTAAGGGGGGATATGATCAACATGTACAAATATATAAGGGGTCCATATAGTGAACTTGGTGTTCAGTTATTCACTTTACGGTCAACACAGAGGACAAGGGGGCACTCTTTGCGTCTAGAGGAAAAGAGATTTCACCTCCAAATACGGAAAGGTTTTTTCACAGTAAGGCCTCGTACACACGACCGAGTTTCTCGGCAAGAACCAGCAAGAAACTTGCTGGCAGAGATGTCTTCCCGAGAAACTCGTTCGTGTGTATGGTTTCTCGTCAAGAAAACCGACAAGTAATCTCGACGAGAAAATAGAGAACCTGCTCTCTATTTTCTCGTCGAGATTCTCGTCGGCATGTTTCTCGACGAGAAAAGTGAGTGTGTGTACACTTACCTGTCCTCCGGGAAGCCCGCGCATGTTCAAAATGAATTTGACGCATGCGCGGTAGCTTCCTAGGCATAGGTAGGGTATACCAAGATGGCGGCGACGGCATCGAATGTGACGAGCGCATGCTCGTCGTAGTCGATGGCGTCACCGCGTACGCTCCATTCAAAGAACCGCGGGTTCTTTGAATCGAGCGTCTGTACACTCGGCCGGGACAAGTTTCTTGTCCAAGAATCTCGTCGAAAAAAACGACATGTTTTTTTCGACGAGAATCTCGGCCGGGTGTACGAGGCTTAAGAGCTGTGAAAATGTGGAATAGACTCCCTGCAGAGGTGGTTCTGGCCAGCTCAGTAGATTGCTTTAAAAAGGGCCTGGATTCTTTCTTAAATGTACATAATATAACTGGGTACTGACATTTATAGGTAAAGTTGATCCGGGGAATATCCGATTGCCTCTCGGGGGATCAGGAAGGAATTTTTTTCCCCTGCTGTAGCAAATTGGATCATGCTCTTCTGGGGTTTTTTGCCTCCCTCTGGATCAACTGTGGGTATAGAATTGGGTATATGGGATTGTACGATATATATATTTTTTTTTTTTTATGGTTGAACTGGATGGACTTGTGTCTTTTTTCAACCTGACTAACTATGTAACTATGTAACTCATATTTTAAACAGTAAAGCCTCGTACACACGACCGAGTTTCTCGTCCAAAACCGGCAAGAAATGTGCCGCGAGAGCTTTTTTGTCGAGAAAACCGTTCGTGTGTATGGTTTTACGACGAGAAAACTGCCGTGAATCTCGACGAGAAAATAGAGAACCTGCTCTCTATTTTCTCGTCAGGATTCCAGATTTCCTCGTCGTGTTTCTCGTCGGCCTGTTGTGTGACGAGAAAATGGTTCGTGTGTATGCTTTTACGACTCTTCCAAAAGCGCGCATGCTCACAAGCAACTATGAGACGGGAGCGCATCTTCTGGTAAAACAAGCCTTCGTAATGGAGATAGCACATTCGTCACGCTCAAAATTTTTGCATCGTTTAAATGTTGTGCATTGAAATCTTCGTTAGAATGTGACATTAATCCAAACGAATGAACTTCTTTTGCTGCTGATATTCACACAGAGTTATGACTATCTTTTTTTAACCTTTTTCATGCTGCTCTTAAGAAGATTTATGTGTATTATATCGTGCAAGTTTTTAGGAATATTAAAAAATTAGTTATTTTTCTAACTGATGTTAATTGTAATTTCGCAATGTTTTGGTAGTGATCTCCCATTGAATCTTTTAATATATATGATTTAAATTTACACACTTTTTTGGGAAACACGATTTAGTTATTTTTTTGGGGGGTTGTTATCTGTCCCTTTTTTGTCAGTCAAATGTATCTGCTTACTCCAAAGCTAGATTTTACATTTTTACAAATACACATAGTCAAGTATGAACTTAAACAAAAATAACATTTATTCATGTTTCAAATAAAATAAAGAGAAGGCAGTGCTGGAGAACCTGCTGCCATTTGTGCATCCCAGGGACCCCAGAGCACACAGCAACCCTGTGTGGACACTAAAATTGGGAGCTTGAGAAGGCCAACATTTCTGAACACAATCTGATGCTGGCCTCCCAGAGGTCAGGAACAGCAGCAGGTGATATATATGTCCCACGTGTGTGGTACTACAACAGGCTGCCTTCTGTCCGACCACAATGAAGCAAGGCCATCACTTCCTCGTCTTCCTGGCAACCTTCCCTGCAACCTTTCCTGAAGCCTTCCCTGCAGCCTTCCTTCTTCGTTAGGCTGGAGGTTGGGCCACTGGAGGGGTACTCCTGTCAGGAGGAGGAGGAGGTGGAGGAGAAGGGGGTGGCGCAGAAGAACAAGGTGGAGGAGAAGGGGGTGGGGCGGAAGAACAAGGTGGAGGTGGAGGAGAAGGGGGTGGGGCAGAAGAAGAATGTGGAGGTGGAGGAGGAGGTTGAGGTTGGGACAGTTGTGCCACCTCACAAATGGCGGTATTGGGGGTAATTTTTTCCATCACCCCCTTGTTGAGCAAGGTGATGAGCAGGGGCTCGCATAGGAGGCGTTGCTCCATGCTCATCACCTTGAACTTTGCCTCCACTAGGCCGGCAATGGCCTCTTCGGGGGATGTGGGCTCTTTGAGGGTGGCATGGGCCTCTTTAATAAGGGCCATTGCTGCCTCACTGGTGGTCCTGTCCCTCCTGCCTCTTTTGGGAAGCCGGATGGGAGGCACCTGGGATCTGGTGCTTCTCCTTTGCCCTGCCACCTCCTGGCTGCCACTGGGCCCTGCCACCTCCTGGCTGCCACTGGGCCCTGCCACCTCCTGGCTGCCACTGGGCCCTTCCTCCTCCTGCCTGACAGTTTCCAGACCCTCCTCCTGGCTGATTTCATCCTGTCTATGAAAAAGGGACATAGTTTAATATGTTGTTTTAATCTTTGCATCAAACTTTATAAACATGATTGAAGCAATTAGAATGTAAATCCAGAAATCATTTTTTAGAATTTACACCTACATCAGATTGACTATTTAGCACCCAATTAAGTGCAGACTAATGTCTCGAGATCTTGATTTCACTTGTGGAACCCAAAATATTGTATGTTTCTCATCTTGACATATTTGTCAAACATTAATTTTATCCCAATACATTTTCATTTAATACTATACCTGGCTCCAGATGGCCAAATCAGGATCATCCAGGATGGCTGCCTCCTCTTGCTCCACAGAAGGCTCAGGTTGGCTGCAGTGGAGAGTGATGGCCTTGCCTCAATGTGGTCATCCAGGAAGGACATCCTGCTGTAGTACCACAAAATCGGGACATACACATCATCTGCTGCTGCTCCTGACCTCTGAGAAGCCAGGACCTTAGAGCGTTCAGTCCTGTGGGTGCCTCTCAAGCTCCCAATTTTAGTGTCCACTTGTTTTGCTGTGGCTGTGGGCACCTTGGTCTGCACAAATGGGAGCAGCTTCTCCAGCGCTGCTTTTCTCACCCCTCTTTTTTTATGGATGGGGTTTTTCGTCTCCCACAGAGCGGGCAGCTCCCTTACCCGGTCAATAAATTCCGCCAGGAACTCTTTGTCGCTAATAAAGACATTCATATTGTATCTGCAAGTTTAAGAAATAATATATAAATAATGTGAGACAAGCAGTCTAACCTCCTTAACATCGTAGTCACCATATATATCCTACAACATTCTCAAAACAGTATAGGCCAACAATTTGTACAAGTCACAAAATCACATACCTTCGTTCGCACGTCCGTCACTTGAACTCCTCTCTCCGCACACCGAACGTACTATAGTCACATGTGTGTTTGCTATATACACACCACGCATGCGTCAAAATTCGAACACGTCGCTCCGCACACGTCGTCCGCCCATGACGTTCTAACTAACATCTTTTCCCCGCCCCTTCTCTTTCGGCGCGCAGACAGATACGGCGGAGTTACAGCAGGTGTCTGATAATTCCGCAACTAACGAGGAGGAGACAAGCCCGGAGACCGAGGAAACGTCACGATCAAGGAGGAGATTCAAGGCATCGAATATGTCTTTTGCGGAGATGGCGGAGATGGTGGACATCTTGCTCAAGTCTGATTATGACGCAAAGCATGGGCCGTATAGCAAACCAAATAGAAGGAAGGCCAAAATCCTCACTAAAGTCATGAAGAGTCTGAAAACGAATTTTGGGGTGAAACGCTCAAATGAGCAGCTCAGAAAGAGGTGGTCAGACCTCAAACTGAGGGAGCCAGAGCAGTTAAGGAGCATTAAGAGAATGCTCGCTAAAAGTAAGTAAAATGTACACTTTTATGCTATTAATCCTTTTCTAAACTGACATGTTGCTGGTTTTTTTTGTTTTTCTTATTGGACTCCCTTCCAAAATGTAATATTTTGAACTTGGTTGGGCACAGTAATCGTTTGTTAAGTTACAGACACTTCGTTCGGCCACTATCCGCTGTTTTGGCTTATTTTACAGCCACAAAAGTAATTAGACATCTGCCATTTTTTGTGAAATTTGGGGCACAAAGTTTTAGGCTAGATGATGTGTTTGTAAAGAGAATGAAATGCAAACTTTTGTCAGTGTAAAGGAGAGGACACTCAGCAGCTGCTTCCACATCTGTACTTTGGAGCACTATAGTGTGGGCCACCAGACCCGCCTTTTTTGGGTGTCCCACACAGGTGCTTCAGAGAATTTTTGTGTTGCCTACATGTCTAAAAAATGACAGACAAAGGAGAATACTAAGCATATTCTTGGTCAGAAATAATGCATTCATCTTTAACTTCCGCCCAAACACACACTTGTACCCCACTTCCAAGCAATTTAGCCTGTTTTTTGGTTTAACATAGAGAATTTCTGTGTGATAACTCTACCTTTTGTTTGATTCTCATAGGGGAGAGAAGACTGGGAGGAGGACACTCCAGGGAGCACAAGAACCCCACATCTTCACAACAACCCCAAACTCCCAAAGACCAACAACTTAAAGATGTGGAGGAAGTTGAGGTGGAGGAAGGAGAAGTGCAGGAAGGAGAGGTGGATGACGTTGTGGAACTGGTCACCACAACAGGTCAGTATCTGTCACCACAGCTTCAGGTAAGAGAGGTAGGCCTGCAGAGTTATAATACCTTTTTATTTTGTTTTTAGGGGATGTGAATGTTGGGGTGAAGGATAGTACAGGTTTCTATGCTGACAGTGCCCTCCGCCTCATCCAGCAAGTGATGGAATGTAGCACGGAACTGGACAAAATTAAAGAAAGAATACATGTGATGGATCAAACATTTAAAGACATTCTCGATGTATCGGGGAGAATTCAATAAGGCATCCCAACCCCCTTTTTTCTGATGTTTGTTTTTCACCTTTTAAAAAACTTTTTGACAATCAAACCAGCCAAAAATTGAATCTGCACACAGTGTGTCAACATGTGCTATCTGCCATCAGGGGATATCCATGTACGTCTTTTGGGGGTGCCAGCCCTTCCTCGTATCTAAAGTAGGTGAACTGAGGAAGGGGTTGCACCCCCAAAACACGTCCATTGATCACCCCTGATGGCAGATAGCACATGTTGACAATAGGGATCAGGAGTCTAAAATCCCTATAGGAAAATAATCCCAATTGTGTGCATATTCAATTTTTGGCTGGGCAAGGGGTGGCAGGACCCCATATTAGGACGGGCACATAGAGACATATAGTTTGTGTAATAAGTGAATGTCTCAGATTGCTCCGAGGTATCCAATTTTGTAATTTTTGGAATGCAACTGTTGTTTTTGTATTTTCCTAAGAAAACAATTGCCGGTTTGTGGCCAGGCAAACAAAAAATGTAAAATTAAAAAAAAAAAGTGTGTGAATTTGCACATAGTAAAAGATTTGAACACAAACAACGTGTAGCTTCTTTTTCTAATATGCTCTAACCTTATTTGGTAAATTTTTAAAGGTTACATAGTGAAATGGTTGGTATTTACTAAAGGAAAATACACTTGGCACTACAAATGCACTAAGACAAACTAGGAGACAGGAAACCAACACAAGTTAGAAGTTTAAACAAGATTTTTATTTGGATCGTTAGACAGCAATCTTTAGACATAGCATGGCATAGAAATTGCCCCCCTACCCATGAAATAGTCCATGTATTTGTCCCAAACCTCACGGGCATTTTGGGGGGGCAAGCCAGCACGGGCAGATTCCAGGCCCGGCAGGGGATTATCAGGGGAAAGTCCAGCCTCTGGCAAAACTGAGGCCATATATGAATTCGATTTGCGGCAAAGAAAATTGTGTAGCACACAGCAGCATAACACTACATAGTTTATTTTGTAGTCCGCCAAGTGGATGGAAGTCATAAAAAGGCGGAACCGGCTGGCCATTATGCCAAAAGCATTTTCAACGACTCTTCGGCCCCTGGCCAGCCGGTAATTGAACACCCTCTTCTCTGGGGTCAGGGTCCTCTGAGGAAATGGCCTCATAAGATGTGGTCCGAGCCCGAAGGCTTCATCAGCCAAAAAAACAAAGGGGAGTCCTTCAATATTCCCTGCATCCGGTGGCAATGCAAGGTCGTCACTCTGGAGACGGAGGGCAAACTCCGTCTGGATGAAGGATCCCCCATCGGACATCCGGCCATTCTTCCCTACATCAACATAGAGGAATTCATACCGTGCTGACACCACCGCCATCAGCACAATGCTATGAAACCCCTTGTAGTTGTAGTAGTAGGACCCAGAACGGGGTGGCGGCATGATGCGGACGTGCTTCCCGTCTATAGCACCACCGCAGTTGGGGAAGTCCCACCGCGTGGCAAACTCCGATGCCACAGTCTGCCATTCCTGTGGCGTGGAAGGAAGCTGTGGAGTCAAACAAGATGAAAAAATATTAGAATACACAAATCAAACATTACAAGTATATTCTACGAAAATACATTAGAGGCCAACATCAAGCAAAGTCTACGTTTATTAAGGTGTTTTAAATAAGTATAATGGAAGGCTCATGTATCATATTCATCACCCCCTATGATGGTCCATTAATAAATTCTAATGGGGAGGGGGGGGAGATGTGTTTGGCCACAGGATAGCATTGCAGTGGTGGTGCGTCCAGAGTGGGCGCTGGAGCACTGCCCCCTCTCTCCTGTGCCCGTCACTCAGAATAATACATAGGTTTATGCCTTGCATTAACCTATGTATTGTCTATGCCGCCCACTATTCAGGTGTATGGCCCCCTGTTAAGCGACCGACATATGAAGAACTGCGGCATTTATGGGCTTAAAATTGCATATCAGAAACAGTATGGAAAATTGTCTTGCACATTACAGCCTGAGGGATGTAATTGGCTTCAGAAAAGTTAAATAGGGGACGCAGGGGGGGGCATTCCTTGGGTAAACACTGACAGGCTGCTCTGCCAATCATGTTCACCAAGTCTGTTTAATGGTAACATGATTGGCTGATGCAACATCAAGGGAAGGAGAAGACATCAAGGACAGAAGAAGGATGGCGCTGACCACAAGAAGGTAAGTGCAGGGCTGGGGGGGAACTGGCTGCATTGGAGGGAACAAAATGGCTGCATTGGAGGGAACAAAATGGCTGCATTGGAGGGGACAAATGGGGGCGTTTAATAGGCACCAGAGCAAAAAAGGAGGAAGTTTATTTCCTAAATTGGGGTTTGAACCCCCAAACATTTGGAGCAACAGGCGCCCCTGCTGGAAAGGTTAGTGAAGGGAAATATGCATGGAGGAGAAAAAAGGGGCAATCTAAAGCTTCCAGCATGCATGGGGACAAAGGGGACATTCTCAGCATATTACAATCATGGTAATTAGGGAAGGATGAAAGAAATACAATACATTAGCATACATGTAATACATAAAATGTGATGTTAATGGAGAAAACTTACCCTAATATAGTCCTCCTGCAGGACTTGTATAATGGCAGAACAGGTGTCTGGGATTATGAGGCCCAGAGCCTGGGGGAGATGCCTGTCGTGAACTTCAAGTCCTGAAGACTTCTCCCTGTCGCCAGATAATGTAACGTGGCGATGAGCCTCTGCTCAGCACTGATGGCTTCCTGCATAACGGTGTCCTTCCTGGTAATATAGGGGGACACTAAAGCCAACAGTTCCTGAAAAATGGGGTCAGACATCCGCAGAAAATTCCTGTAGTCCTCAGGATTATTCTCGACAATCTCCCGCAGCAGAGGCATGTGGCAGAATTGGTCCCGCTGGAGCAACCAATTCTTGGTCCATGAACTCCTCCTCACACCATTTATGGACTGGTCTTGGTCCAAAACAAGCAGAGCAACACCAAGCACACGCACAGCACGAACTCGACGACGAGAACGTCCAGGCGACATGGCTAGGAAACGGTCGTCTTATCAGAACGTACAGAACAGAACACACTTTAGAACAGCAAGGCCTATGAATAACGAACTGAAAATCAGAAACGAACAGGCAAGAACGCACTGTAAAACAAATACGACCTGCCTAGATGCCCTGAAAGTCAAGATACGAACCCACAAGCACAAACTGAACCGCAGAAAACGATCTGAAAAGTACGAAGACTGAAAAGCGCGAATCGTCTCTTCCCAAACTTTTACTTCACACGCGGTAACACGAGATCAGCAAAAGCAGCCCAAGGGGTGGCGCCAAGAAAAAAGATCTTCCCCTTTATAGTGCTGTCGTACGTGATGGACGTGACCGCGGAGAACAACGAGGAAATTGGGAAATGTCAGTGTGTACGCATGGAAAGCTTGATGAGAAAATCGACAAGCTTAACAAGAATCTCGTCGAAAAAAACGACGTGTTTTTTACGACGAGAAACTCGGTCGTGTGTACGAGGCTTATGTGTTTTTAAATTGTAATATTTGTATCAAGAACATTTTTCACTTTATTTCTTGGTACATTTGTTTGATTTTTTTGCTGCATTAAAGCCCTTGGAAGAAACTTTATTGTATTTGTAGTATTCACTAAGGCTGGGTTCACACCACAGCATGGAGAGGCTCACAGCAGGGGTCCGGAGCGTCCCCATTCACCGTTTCAGACCTGATTTCAGTGAATTTTTGGCTGAATTTGGATCTGAAACGGACCAGAATATGCACAGGATTCCTGTGCGATATGCACCAGAGCGCACTGGAGATGTGTGAACCAGCTCCATAGAGAGCCAGTCACAATCTCCTGACATGTGAATCCCACATCCAATTCGCACTAGTGTGAACCCAGCCTTAAGCGGCATCTGTCAGCTAATCAACATCCTGCACAAAGGTGACCTAGTTGTACGTATAAAAACACTTAAAAATAAAGATATGCTGATACAGTCCAACCCCATACTATAAAATATATATATATATATATATATATATATATATATATATATGTAGCAGGGTGCTATATTTAAGGGGAGTATCTGAGTGGTAGTTAGGCTCAGATACACTAATTGTCAGGTTTCTTGGACCATTTCTGTCCTTGGGAGATAGTATTGGTGGGCTGTTCCCTGTGGCCTGCAGGTGGCGCTGTTGCCGTGGGCCAGGGTTAAACCACTGAAACAAGTCTGTGACTTTTTTGTCCCCTCTCGGCAGTGGTGACGGCGGGGCGGGGAACCTTCTGTGCCTGTCGGGAGAGGGTATAAAAAGGGGCGGCCATCTTCCAGAGGGGGGGCGCCCAGGCACCTTCAGCCTGGGTGGTGCGTGTGTCGCCTCCGGGTGCCCTAGGCCTGGAGGCCGAGTTCCTGTTCCATCCCAGACACCTTTAGTCTGGGGTGAGGTACTATTTTTGAGGTCCGGAGCTCAGCACCGTCGGCTGGGTTCCGCCCAGGATTGAGGGCTCCCAGGGTGCCGCCTTGCGAGGGGACCCGTATCCAGGATCGAGGAGGCCAGGGAGGTGACCACTTCTGAAGACCCAGCGCATAGTCGTGGTGACAGTGGGGGCCTCTGGTAACTCTCCGGAGGGAGGTTCTTCTCCTTAACAAGGGCCAAGTTTCTCCAAGAAGGAAGTGCATGTTCTGTAGGTCATAGTGGCAGTGACTCTATGCACACCAGGTCAGTGGCAGTGACCAAAGAGGGCAAGGCCCTGTTCACCAGGTCAGTGGCAGTGACCAACTTCATCAAGGCAGTGGCAGTGACTTTTCATATTCACCAGGTCTGTGGCAGAGACCGTACATCCAAGCCTGTTCATGACAGTAAGAGAAGCCTAAATTGAGTTTGTGCCTGGACCTCTTCCCACCTTATCTGACCTGTGTCTCGTATCAACCTGTCTGCTCTCATAGAGACTATTTGTTATCCATGGTGAAATAAATACGAAGGTTGAACTTTCATTTGGTGTGGACAGTTACTTTACTGGGGAGAATTAAGGACTTGTCTCTGGCTAATGCAGAGACGAGATCAGCTCGGGAGGATTCTAACACTAGCCGCAGGTAGACCCGAAAACTAACACCGCTCAACCTCCTCATCCAGGAGGGTACGGGCTGCTGGTGCGGTGTGCCTCATTCTTTTCCTGCTGAGGAGCCAAGTAAAGAAATAAAAGCAGGTAAAGTCTGGGGTGAGTGCGCTAGACGTGGGGGCTCGAGTCTGGGATGTGTCTGCAGTTGAAAAATGTGAAACCCCCCAGAAGTTGAACTTTATTCCCCAGTGAAGTTCCGTGGAGGTCGGCCATATTGAGAACTGCGCCACGAGGAGAACCCTGACTGCGTAGTTCGTGGGCGTGCCTATTCAGAAAGCCCGCGAACGGTGCAGGAGTTGGGAGGAGTCTGGCCATGTGTGGAGTTGCACGTGGGGACTTTTGCGCGAAAAGGTCAGTGCGCAATGGAGCAGAGGATGGACAACGTGGCATCTCATGCCTCATGGGTTCCGGTTACTACTACCATGAAGATGACTTCATTCGCTGCTTCATTAACGGATACGGGGATTCGGCCCAAGCCCCAGGGACGATTTGCCCTCTACGTGTGTAAAGATGTGGAGGCCCTCTGAGTGATTTGTCCCGGCTGCTCGGGACTGGTGGTTCATCTAAAGCCATTCGGGCGATGCGAGAACTATAAGGAGTTCCTATTTGAGGTCGAGCAACCTTCGGAAAAGCCTCGGGCCTTCCACCTCAATTGCCTTACAGGCGCCACCACTCCAGAAGGAGGAATCAGAGCTTACACAGCCACCCCTGCGCGCACTGATGGGACTTTGGAGGAAGTCACAGAGGAGCTCGTTGTAGCAAGTGAGAGACCGGAGGATGCTGCTTCGGTTAGTACAGAGTCCTTTCTCCCACCGCCCAAGAGGAAGAGCGGGTTTGTGACAGCTTCCCACGGCCATGGTGGAGCAACGCCCCAGCGCTTACTCGGGACGGATGCATCCGAAGGGAAAAGTCCTGGATGTCCTGGTTCTTCTTCAAGCCAAGGTAAGCCGGGGGAAGAGACTCTGTTAAAGGCCCCTAGCCCTGGGGATTCACATGTCAGTGAATCAGCTAGAGGGGGTGATTTGTCCTGTGCCAGGAGTTACCTTCCTGCGGAGGAATATGACACCTCCAATCTGGAGTCCATCTCTGATGCGGGTGATGACACCGCCATTGATGAACTGTTTGAGAGAAAGGGATGGGATAAGATGCCCCTGTCCTTGTCCCGTAGTGCTAGGGACTCACCCATGTCCATTGGGGAAAATACACCCCGGGTAGTGGCTTCTGAGCCTGAGGAGGGATCTGACCCCTTGCCTGCTCCTCCATCATCGGAGGCACCTGCTTCAACCCCTGCAGCTGGTCCGGAGGTAGTTAAAGTACCTCGGCACCCTAATGCCATCGTCTTGCCTGGTGCGGGAGACCGCGCTACCATGCCACCACTGTCCCGTTTACAGAGACTTTTCAACCAAAGGGTTGCCAGCGAATATGGGTGGGAATTTTTTTTTTTTATTTTAACTGCAACCATAATGAAAAAGGAACAATTTTTTTACATAGAAACTAAACAAAGAAACAATTTATACATTACAACAACAAAAACACTTCCCCTTCTATATTTAACACTGGGTCACCATACTAGCTCCTTACAGGACCACTAATTAAAGCAGACCCGACCCGGAGCCAACTGGATCAACGCCTACAGATCTTCATCTACTTCCCCCTCTGATGACAGTAACCCATCTAACAAACCATCCCAAAAGCCTGAGCCCCTACTGGGTTCTAGCAAAGGACCAGGCTCAGGGACTTTCTTCTCCTTCCTTTTCCTTCCTGGCTTCCTCCTAACAGCCACCCAACTAGGGTCCTCCTCCTCATCATCAGATAACTCCTTAGGGCGTTTTGAAGTCCCTTTAACTGTCACCTCCATTTCTTCCTCTCCAGACTGCCCTTCACTAACAGAGGCATCAGAACTCAAAAATCCAGGGGGTAAGGAACCAAGAAGAACAGAACGACAAGGAGAGGAAAGCCCCTCCAGGGGAAGGGAGTGGGAGTCCCGAGAAGGACCCTCTGAGGGAAGAGGAGAGCGGGGTGGCTTTGAAATTCTCTTGCTCTTAGGAGAGCCTGGACCAGTATTCCCTGGAGCCGGGGCCAAAGCCCAAGCCTCCTGCTGGTCAGACTCTGCACCCCTTGGGGCCTCAAACTGTCTCCTCCTCACCGGCCTTTGCTCCAGAGGAGGTGCCTGCTGGTCAGACCCTGCACCCCCTGGGCCCTCAGACCGTCTCCTCCTTGCCGGCCTCTGCTCCCGAGGAGGTATCTCACCCCCCTCAGGCGCAGGTGCCCCACCCCCCTCAGGCACATCACCCGGAGGAGCCCCCTCTCTGTAAGCCCTGGGGCACCTACTAAAAGGGTGCCCCATCTTGCCACAAAGATTGCAGCAAATAAAATTACACGACTCACTCGAGTTCCCAGACTTATTACACTTGGTGCAAC
Organism: Rana muscosa; assembly: GCA_029206835.1. Taxonomy (NCBI): domain Eukaryota; kingdom Metazoa; phylum Chordata; class Amphibia; order Anura; family Ranidae; genus Rana; species Rana muscosa. Next base: position 81,929,612 of record CM055122.1, on the reverse strand, counting down.
GAACCACTGTGCAATCCGCACTAAAGTGAGTCGGACAGCCGCATCTAAAACAACGACGGGGCTGACTGGGATAGAACACCAGGATCCTATCTCTCCCAATGAAGGCGCTGCCCGGGACATGGGCCACAGAGTTGCCCTGCCTTCTCAATCTGATCCTAGTGTTCCACGCACCAGTCCACACCCCGCGCTCATCAAGACATTTCTTTAATGGGCACTGCACCTGACCATATCTTCCCAACAATGTCCCAATATTCTCAGGGGGCAGGCTCTCGTTCCTCACGAGGATGGTGATGTTCTTCACATCCTCCTGCCTACTGAGAGGAAAGAGACTGAAACCCTTCCAGGGATCCCTCCCCCTGATCAGCCCAAAGGCTGTGATAAAAAGCTCCATGATTACAGGACTCATGAAGCTGATATCAAAATCAGGGGACCCTGTGGGATGAATCACTGCAAAAATCTCAGCGACCTTTATCCCTAAGGACAGGATCAAATCCACCACTTGTCCCCTATTGGGACACTGACCAGTTCCCTTCCATTTCAACTGTACGACATTCCTACGCCTGCGCTCTGGGCCACCCGCAACACGAGACCAGGGGTCCGCCCCAGAAAACTGCTCCCCCGGGGGAACCCGGAAATTGCCTGCCCCAAACTGGTCATACAGGCCACCCAGAGCGACATTTACACCAGCCACATTAGCGTAGGAATGCCCCTCCCTCAAAAGCCGTCAAGAGGTTTACCTCCGGCGTACCCCTTAGAACCCACTCAGGCGACTCCGGTGCACCCAAGGAAGAACCCGGAGGAGCAACCGGAGAAGGGGGCCCCCGAACCCGAGAGACCTCCCCCTGCACCCCCCCACTATTCCCTGATAGTGGCTGACCCTCCTGAGGATCCTCCACCTCAGAATCCCCCAAAGATGGCTCCACCAAAAGGGCTTCCCAATAATCTGGCCACCCATCCTCTTGCACTTCACAAGCCCCACAGGAGTCCATAGTGACACGGTCCGCCTCCCGCTGGGACCCCTCCATGCAACGAATAAAAGCCACTGTTACATCCTCCTCCCCCTCAGAACTCATTGGGCAATCTCCCCTAACTGGGGGCGTGGCCTGGACGGGACTCGAGATGGCAGCTTAAGGCAAGAGCTCCCGCACAAGGAGGACGAAAACGAAGCTCAGATACGGGTACATCAGCCCACAAACATGGGGAAATCGACCAGGAGCTCGTCAACACCCCGCACGCTGAAAGATGCCGGGCCCCAGCCAAACAATAACATCCCGGAGATGTTCCGGAACAGGCCGCAGGGACAACACGCGGACGCGCAGGCGGCATCCCCGGCCTCAATTAGTAATGAGGAGGAACCGCTGACAGACGACGACGGCGCCGTAGCTCCCAACCCGACCCTGTTGGACCTCCAGAGGGACCTACAAAAGGTGGCACTGGACATCAAATCCACCATGATGTCCTCCATATCAGAGCTCAAATCGGAGCTCCTGGGGATCAATCGCCGCGTGGCTGAAGTGGAGGACACGTCGCATATGCAAGCAGCTGCAATCAGGCAAGTCCAGAAGGCTTATGACATACAATTGCCACACATGTTCGAACTCCACAGACATGTGGAAGATTTGGACAATAGGGGGCGTAGACACAATATCAGGGTGAGGGGGGTCCCCGAAAGCGTAGACCAGACAACCCTGATGCAGACTATATGCGCCATTTTTAATGACCTACTCGGCCGGCCGGCAGATACTCCAATTGAAATGGAGAGGCTTCACCGTGCCTTAAGACCCCTACCTCGGGACTCCGAGCCCCCCAGAGACATTGTGTGCTGCATTGTGAACTACCCCCTTAAAGAGGAGATCCTCAGGAAAGCCAGAGACAGGGGACGTATTGTGCTCAATGGAGCTGACATTAAACTTTTTCAGGATCTATCGCAGATCACTCTGCAGAATAGACGCTCACTTCGCCCCCTGCTGGACGTCCTGCGGTCACGCAACATACAATATAGGTGGAAGTTTCCATTTTGTCTATCTGCTACCTACAGAGGACGCACAGCCCTTCTCAGAACGCCTGAAGACCTACCGACGTTTTGTGAGCAGGTAGACATCCCACCGATCGAGCTGCCCGACTGGTATTCCTTCTACTTCCCCGCGGAACCGTGGAAACCGGTTTCCCACAGCTCCTCTTTAATTGTGTAGCACACAGCAGCATAACACTACATAGTTTATTTTGTAGTCCGCCAAGTGGATGGAAGTCATAAAAAGGCGGAACCGGCTGGCCATTATGCCAAAAGCATTTTCAACGACTCTTCGGCCCCTGGCCAGCCGGTAATTGAACACCCTCTTCTCTGGGGTCAGGGTCCTCTGAGGAAATGGCCTCATAAGATGTGGTCCGAGCCCGAAGGCTTCATCAGCCAAAAAAACAAAGGGGAGTCCTTCAATATTCCCTGCATCCGGTGGCAATGCAAGGTCGTCACTCTGGAGACGGAGGGCAAACTCCGTCTGGATGAAGGATCCCCCATCGGACATCCGGCCATTCTTCCCTACATCAACATAGAGGAATTCATACCGTGCTGACACCACCGCCATCAGCACAATGCTATGAAACCCCTTGTAGTTGTAGTAGTAGGACCCAGAACGGGGTGGCGGCATGATGCGGACGTGCTTCCCGTCTATAGCACCACCGCAGTTGGGGAAGTCCCACCGCGTGGCAAACTCCGATGCCACAGTCTGCCATTCCTGTGGCGTGGAAGGAAGCTGTGGAGTCAAACAAGATGAAAAAATATTAGAATACACAAATCAAACATTACAAGTATATTCTACGAAAATACATTAGAGGCCAACATCAAGCAAAGTCTACGTTTATTAAGGTGTTTTAAATAAGTATAATGGAAGGCTCATGTATCATATTCATCACCCCCTATGATGGTCCATTAATAAATTCTAATGGGGAGGGGGGGGAGATGTGTTTGGCCACAGGATAGCATTGCAGTGGCGGTGCGTCCAGAGTGGGCGCTGGAGCACTGCCCCCTCTCTCCTGTGCCCGTCACTCAGAATAATACATAGGTTTATGCCTTGCATTAACCTATGTATTGTCTATGCCGCCCACTATTCAGGTGTATGGCCCCCTGTTAAGCGACCGACATATGAAGAACTGCGGCATTTATGGGCTTAAAATTGCATATCAGAAACAGTATGGAAAATTGTCTTGCACATTACAGCCTGAGGGATGTAATTGGCTTCAGAAAAGTTAAATAGGGGACGCAGGGGGGGGGCATTCCTTGGGTAAACACTGACAGGCTGCTCTGCCAATCATGTTCACCAAGTCTGTTTAATGGTAACATGATTGGCTGATGCAACATCAAGGGAAGGAGAAGACATCAAGGACAGAAGAAGGATGGCGCTGACCACAAGAAGGTAAGTGCAGGGCTGGGGGGGAACTGGCTGCATTGGAGGGAACAAAATGGCTGCATTGGAGGGAACAAAATGGCTGCATTGGAGGGGACAAATGGGGGCGTTTAATAGGCACCAGAGCAAAAAAGGAGGAAGTTTATTTCCTAAATTGGGGTTTGAACCCCCAAACATTTGGAGCAACAGGCGCCCCTGCTGGAAAGGTTAGTGAAGGGAAATATGCATGGAGGAGAAAAAAGGGGCAATCTAAAGCTTCCAGCATGCATGGGGACAAAGGGGACATTCTCAGCATATTACAATCATGGTAATTAGGGAAGGATGAAAGAAATACAATACATTAGCATACATGTAATACATAAAATGTGATGTTAATGGAGAAAACTTACCCTAATATAGTCCTCCTGCAGGACTTGTATAATGGCAGAACAGGTGTCTGGGATTATGAGGCCCAGAGCCTGGGGGAGATGCCTGTCGTGAACTTCAAGTCCTGAAGACTTCTCCCTGTCGCCAGATAATGTAACGTGGCGATGAGCCTCTGCTCAGCACTGATGGCTTCCTGCATAACGGTGTCCTTCCTGGTAATATAGGGGGACACTAAAGCCAACAGTTCCTGAAAAATGGGGTCAGACATCCGCAGAAAATTCCTGTAGTCCTCAGGATTATTCTCGACAATCTCCCGCAGCAGAGGCATGTGGCAGAATTGGTCCCGCTGGAGCAACCAATTCTTGGTCCATGAACTCCTCCTCACACCATTTATGGACTGGTCTTGGTCCAAAACAAGCAGAGCAACACCAAGCACACGCACAGCACGAACTCGACGACGAGAACGTCCAGGCGACATGGCTAGGAAACGGTCGTCTTATCAGAACGTACAGAACAGAACACACTTTAGAACAGCAAGGCCTATGAATAACGAAAACTGAAAATCAGAAACGAACAGGCAAGAACGCACTGTAAAACAAATACGACCTGCCTAGATGCCCTGAAAGTCAAGATACGAACCCACAAGCACAAACTGAACCGCAGAAAACGATCTGAAAAGTACGAAGACTGAAAAGCGCGAATCGTCTCTTCCCAAACTTTTACTTCACACGCGGTAACACGAGATCAGCAAAAGCAGCCCAAGGGGTGGCGCCAAGAAAAAAGATCTTCCCCTTTATAGTGCTGTCGTACGTGATGGACGTGACCGCGGAGAACAACGAGGAAATTGGGAAATGTCAGTGTGTACGCATGGAAAGCTTGATGAGAAAATCGACAAGCTTAACAAGAATCTCGTCGAAAAAAACGACGTGTTTTTTACGACGAGAAACTCGGTCGTGTGTACGAGGCTTATGTGTTTTTAAATTGTAATATTTGTATCAAGAACATTTTTCACTTTATTTCTTGGTACATTTGTTTGATTTTTTTGCTGCATTAAAGCCCTTGGAAGAAACTTTATTGTATTTGTAGTATTCACTAAGGCTGGGTTCACACCACAGCATGGAGAGGCTCACAGCAGGGGTCCGGAGCGTCCCCATTCACCGTTTCAGACCTGATTTCAGTGAATTTTTGGCTGAATTTGGATCTGAAACGGACCAGAATATGCACAGGATTCCTGTGCGATATGCACCAGAGCGCACTGGAGATGTGTGAACCAGCTCCATAGAGAGCCAGTCACAATCTCCTGACATGTGAATCCCACATCCAATTCGCACTAGTGTGAACCCAGCCTTAAGCGGCATCTGTCAGCTAATCAACATCCTGCACAAAGGTGACCTAGTTGTACGTATAAAAACACTTAAAAATAAAGATATGCTGATACAGTCCAACCCCATACTATAAAATATATATATATATATATATATATATATATATATATATATATATATGTAGCAGGGTGCTATATTTAAGGGGAGTATCTGAGTGGTAGTTAGGCTCAGATACACTAATTGTCAGGTTTCTTGGACCATTTCTGTCCTTGGGAGATAGTATTGGTGGGCTGTTCCCTGTGGCCTGCAGGTGGCGCTGTTGCCGTGGGCCAGGGTTAAACCACTGAAACAAGTCTGTGACTTTTTTGTCCCCTCTCGGCAGTGGTGACGGCGGGGCGGGGAACCTTCTGTGCCTGTCGGGAGAGGGTATAAAAAGGGGCGGCCATCTTCCAGAGGGGGGGCGCCCAGGCACCTTCAGCCTGGGTGGTGCGTGTGTCGCCTCCGGGTGCCCTAGGCCTGGAGGCCGAGTTCCTGTTCCATCCCAGACACCTTTAGTCTGGGGTGAGGTACTATTTTTGAGGTCCGGAGCTCAGCACCGTCGGCTGGGTTCCGCCCAGGATTGAGGGCTCCCAGGGTGCCGCCTTGCGAGGGGACCCGTATCCAGGATCGAGGAGGCCAGGGAGGTGACCACTTCTGAAGACCCAGCGCATAGTCGTGGTGACAGTGGGGGCCTCTGGTAACTCTCCGGAGGGAGGTTCTTCTCCTTAACAAGGGCCAAGTTTCTCCAAGAAGGAAGTGCATGTTCTGTAGGTCATAGTGGCAGTGACTCTATGCACACCAGGTCAGTGGCAGTGACCAAAGAGGGCAAGGCCCTGTTCACCAGGTCAGTGGCAGTGACCAACTTCATCAAGGCAGTGGCAGTGACTTTTCATATTCACCAGGTCTGTGGCAGAGACCGTACATCCAAGCCTGTTCATGACAGTAAGAGAAGCCTAAATTGAGTTTGTGCCTGGACCTCTTCCCACCTTATCTGACCTGTGTCTCGTATCAACCTGTCTGCTCTCATAGAGACTATTTGTTATCCGTGGTGAAATAAATACGAAGGTTGAACTTTCATTTGGTGTGGACAGTTACTTTACTGGGGAGAATTAAGGACTTGTCTCTGGCTAATGCAGAGACGAGATCAGCTCGGGAGGATTCTAACACTAGCCGCAGGTAGACCCGAAAACTAACACCGCTCAACCTCCTCATCCAGGAGGGTACGGGCTGCTGGTGCGGTGTGCCTCATTCTTTTCCTGCTGAGGAGCCAAGTAAAGAAATAAAAGCAGGTAAAGTCTGGGGTGAGTGCGCTAGACGTGGGGGCTCGAGTCTGGGATGTGTCTGCAGTTGAAAAATGTGAAACCCCCCAGAAGTTGAACTTTATTCCCCAGTGAAGTTCCGTGGAGGTCGGCCATATTGAGAACTGCGCCACGAGGAGAACCCTGACTGCGTAGTTCGTGGGCGTGCCTATTCAGAAAGCCCGCGAACGGTGCAGGAGTTGGGAGGAGTCTGGCCATGTGTGGAGTTGCACGTGGGGACTTTTGCGCGAAAAGGTCAGTGCGCAATGGAGCAGAGGATGGACAACGTGGCATCTCATGCCTCATGGGTTCCGGTTACTACTACCATGAAGATGACTTCATTCGCTGCTTCATTAACGGATACGGGGATTCGGCCCAAGCCCCAGGGACGATTTGCCCTCTACGTGTGTAAAGATGTGGAGGCCCTCTGAGTGATTTGTCCCGGCTGCTCGGGACTGGTGGTTCATCTAAAGCCATTCGGGCGATGCGAGAACTATAAGGAGTTCCTATTTGAGGTCGAGCAACCTTCGGAAAAGCCTCGGGCCTTCCACCTCAATTGCCTTACAGGCGCCACCACTCCAGAAGGAGGAATCAGAGCTTACACAGCCACCCCTGCGCGCACTGATGGGACTTTGGAGGAAGTCACAGAGGAGCTCGTTGTAGCAAGTGAGAGACCGGAGGATGCTGCTTCGGTTAGTACAGAGTCCTTTCTCCCACCGCCCAAGAGGAAGAGCGGGTTTGTGACAGCTTCCCGCGGCCATGGTGGAGCAACGCCCCAGCGCTTACTCGGGACGGATGCATCCGAAGGGAAAAGTCCTGGATGTCCTGGTTCTTCTTCAAGCCAAGGTAAGCCGGGGGAAGAGACTCTGTTAAAGGCCCCTAGCCCTGGGGATTCACATGTCAGTGAATCAGCTAGAGGGGGTGATTTGTCCTGTGCCAGGAGTTACCTTCCTGCGGAGGAATATGACACCTCCAATCTGGAGTCCATCTCTGATGCGGGTGATGACACCGCCATTGATGAACTGTTTGAGAGAAAGGGATGGGATAAGATGCCCCTGTCCTTGTCCCGTAGTGCTAGGGACTCACCCATGTCCATTGGGGAAAATACACCCCGGGTAGTGGCTTCTGAGCCTGAGGAGGGATCTGACCCCTTGCCTGCTCCTCCATCATCGGAGGCACCTGCTTCAACCCCTGCAGCTGGTCCGGAGGTAGTTAAAGTACCTCGGCACCCTAATGCCATCGTCTTGCCTGGTGCGGGAGACCGCGCTACCATGCCACCACTGTCCCGTTTACAGAGACTTTTCAACCAAAGGGTTGCCAGCGAATATGGGTGGGAATTTTTATTTTTTATTTTAACTGCAACCATAATGAAAAAGGAACAATTTTTTTACATAGAAACTAAACAAAGAAACAATTTATACATTACAACAACAAAAACACTTCCCCTTCTATATTTAACACTGGGTCACCATACTAGCTCCTTACAGGACCACTAATTAAAGCAGACCCGACCCGGAGCCAACTGGATCAACGCCTACAGATCTTCATCTACTTCCCCCTCTGATGACAGTAACCCATCTAACAAACCATCCCAAAAGCCTGAGCCCCTACTGGGTTCTAGCAAAGGACCAGGCTCAGGGACTTTCTTCTCCTTCCTTTTCCTTCCTGGCTTCCTCCTAACAGCCACCCAACTAGGGTCCTCCTCCTCATCATCAGATAACTCCTTAGGGCGTTTTGAAGTCCCTTTAACTGTCACCTCCATTTCTTCCTCTCCAGACTGCCCTTCACTAACAGAGGCATCAGAACTCAAAAATCCAGGGGGTAAGGAACCAAGAAGAACAGAACGACAAGGAGAGGAAAGCCCCTCCAGGGGAAGGGAGTGGGAGTCCCGAGAAGGACCCTCTGAGGGAAGAGGAGAGCGGGGTGGCTTTGAAATTCTCTTGCTCTTAGGAGAGCCTGGACCAGTATTCCCTGGAGCCGGGGCCAAAGCCCAAGCCTCCTGCTGGTCAGACTCTGCACCCCTTGGGGCCTCAAACTGTCTCCTCCTCACCGGCCTTTGCTCCAGAGGAGGTGCCTGCTGGTCAGACCCTGCACCCCCTGGGCCCTCAGACCGTCTCCTCCTTGCCGGCCTCTGCTCCCGAGGAGGTATCTCACCCCCCTCAGGCGCAGGTGCCCCACCCCCCTCAGGCACATCACCCGGAGGAGCCCCCTCTCTGTAAGCCCTGGGGCACCTACTAAAAGGGTGCCCCATCTTGCCACAAAGATTGCAGCAAATAAAATTACACGACTCACTCGAGTTCCCAGACTTATTACACTTGGTGCAACGAACCACTGTGCAATCCGCACTAAAGTGAGTCGGACAGCCGCATCTAAAACAACGACGGGGCTGACTGGGATAGAACACCAGGATCCTATCTCTCCCAATGAAGGCGCTGCCCGGGACATGGGCCACAGAGTTGCCCTGCCTTCTCAATCTGATCCTAGTGTTCCACGCACCAGTCCACACCCCGCGCTCATCAAGACATTTCTTTAATGGGCACTGCACCTGACCATATCTTCCCAACAATGTCCCAATATTCTCTGGGGGCAGGCTCTCGTTCCTCACGAGGATGGTGATGTTCTTCACATCCTCCTGCCTACTGAGAGGAAAGAGACTGAAACCCTTCCAGGGATCCCTCCCCCTGATCAGCCCAAAGGCTGTGATAAAAAGCTCCATGATTACAGGACTCATGAAGCTGATATCAAAATCAGGGGACCCTGTGGGATGAATCACTGCAAAAATCTCAGCGACCTTTATCCCTAAGGACAGGATCAAATCCACCACTTGTCCCCTATTGGGACACTGACCAGTTCCCTTCCATTTCAACTGTACGACATTCCTACGCCTGCGCTCTGGGCCACCCGCAACACGAGACCAGGGGTCCGCCCCAGAAAACTGCTCCCCCGGGGGAACCCGGAAATTGCCTGCCCCAAACTGGTCATACAGGCCACCCAGAGCGACATTTACACCAGCCACATTAGCGTAGGAATGCCCCTCCCTCAAAAGCCGTCAAGAGGTTTACCTCCGGCGTACCCCTTAGAACCCACTCAGGCGACTCCGGTGCACCCAAGGAAGAACCCGGAGGAGCAACCGGAGAAGGGGGCCCCCGAACCCGAGAGACCTCCCCCTGCACCCCCCCCACTATTCCCTGATAGTGGCTGACCCTCCTGAGGATCCTCCACCTCAGAATCCCCCAAAGATGGCTCCACCAAAAGGGCTTCCCAATAATCTGGCCACCCATCCTCTTGCACTTCACAAGCCCCACAGGAGTCCATAGTGACACGGTCCGCCTCCCGCTGGGACCCCTCCATGCAACGAATAAAAGCCACTGTTACATCCTCCTCCCCCTCAGAACTCATTGGGCAATCTCCCCTAACTGGGGGCGTGGCCTGGACGGGACTCGAGATGGCAGCTTAAGGCAAGAGCTCCCGCACAAGGAGGACGAAAACGAAGCTCAGATACGGGTACATCAGCCCACAAACATGGGGAAATCGACCAGGAGCTCGTCAACACCCCGCACGCTGAAAGATGCCGGGCCCCAGCCAAACAATAACATCCCGGAGATGTTCCGGAACAGGCCGCAGGGACAACACGCGGACGCGCAGGCGGCATCCCCGGCCTCAATTAGTAATGAGGAGGAACCGCTGACAGACGACGACGGCGCCGTAGCTCCCAACCCGACCCTGTTGGACCTCCAGAGGGACCTACAAAAGGTGGCACTGGACATCAAATCCACCATGATGTCCTCCATATCAGAGCTCAAATCGGAGCTCCTGGGGATCAATCGCCGCGTGGCTGAAGTGGAGGACACGTCGCATATGCAAGCAGCTGCAATCAGGCAAGTCCAGAAGGCTTATGACATACAATTGCCACACATGTTCGAACTCCACAGACATGTGGAAGATTTGGACAATAGGGGGCGTAGACACAATATCAGGGTGAGGGGGGTCCCCGAAAGCGTAGACCAGACAACCCTGATGCAGACTATATGCGCCATTTTTAATGACCTACTCGGCCGGCCGGCAGATACTCCAATTGAAATGGAGAGGCTTCACCGTGCCTTAAGACCCCTACCTCGGGACTCCGAGCCCCCCAGAGACATTGTGTGCTGCATTGTGAACTACCCCCTTAAAGAGGAGATCCTCAGGAAAGCCAGAGACAGGGGACGTATTGTGCTCAATGGAGCTGACATTAAACTTTTTCAGGATCTATCGCAGATCACTCTGCAGAATAGACGCTCACTTCGCCCCCTGCTGGACGTCCTGCGGTCACGCAACATACAATATAGGTGGAAGTTTCCATTTTGTCTATCTGCTACCTACAGAGGACGCACAGCCCTTCTCAGAACGCCTGAAGACCTACCGACGTTTTGTGAGCAGGTAGACATCCCACCGATCGAGCTGCCCGACTGGTATTCCTTCTACTTCCCCGCGGAACCGTGGAAACCGGTTTCCCACAGCTCCTCTCCAAAGGCTCAACGGCAACGATCCAGACGCCGCAGGCTGGATCCCACTTCACCGAACGATCGTAACGTAAGACGGGATCACCCCTCACACGACCGGGAGAGGGCAGACACCCCCCGAAGGAGTGGCCAGGAGGATTGAATCTCACTCTCCCCATGCTATCATGCAAGTGTGGTAGAGAGACGCTTTCGTCTCCCCCAACCCCTTTTTTTTTTCTCCCCAGGAGGCTCCTCTTTATCTCACAAGCATATCAGCATCTGTTCTGCTTCTCAATCGATATTGGGCCTGCGTATTCTTTGTTTTGAGGGTCCTGACCGACGTTCATCCTTGGTGACTTGTAGGACGCTCTGTTCGACTCACCCCAGGTACCAATAGATTCATGTTGAACTTCCTTTGCAGGCAACCCCTCATGGATATTCCAAGTCACGCGGATCACTTAGCTTTCTTCTTTCCCCATGGATCCCATTCTTTCCTCCCTAAGCCCACGCTATACACAACATTCAGGTGATATTGTCTTTTGTCTTCTAACTTGTGTATGCTGCCAACAAGCTTATATGAAGTGATTGACTAGAGTTTGGGTACTTAGAGTTTAAAATATCCCTCTGTGACATTTGCTTATGTTGTTCCTCATCTGGGTGGGTTTGTGCCAATGTAGCAGGGGACCGGAGTAGTGGTCCAGAGGCTCTTCTCTTCTCCCCCTCCGTCATACTATTCATGGGCGGGGGTGGAGCGGATGTCTAAAGGCTCGTGTAGGTGCTGGCCTCCCCAGATGCAGGCAACCTTAGGCTAGCAGACGGATGACTATTCTACCTGTTGATTCTTGCCATTCAACGGGCAGACGGCATTGAGAAGGTGTTAGCTGTAGTTTAAGACAGCCCTGAATTTCATCTAGTCTCGGGTGCAAGGATTCCACAACTACCTAGCTTGTGATTCGCGAATCCAGACTGAATACGAGTACCCGCCTGAACACATTTGGGATCTATACTCGCACCCGATATGGTTCTCTTGGCCTTTATTAGATATATCTTACATACGTCTGCTAATTCCTGGTAGTGACCCGCTAAGTTCATTGTTCACAGTTACCCGCAAAAGGTGTTTTTCTGTTTATAACTTTTTTCGTCCTCCTTGTTGCGTATTCTCGAGTTGTAGTCCTAGTTTATTGCCCCCTATCAGCTGCCCTATTGGGTAATTGCTGATCTTCCGGAACCCCCCCCCCACAGGTGGCTGGGAGTGCTCTCAGCTACCTCCGGTATAACCCTTGTACTAGTGGCCAAAGAACCCCACGTACGTACAAGACCTATATACCTCATCTATACCCCCTCTGCCCCTCTGGGAGCAGAATACTGTACCCTTGATCTCTTCTCCCCCCTCTTTTCTCTTAGACTCCTTTCCCTACCCCCTACCCCCCCTTCTCTTTCCCTATCCCTCATCACACCCCCCCTTCTTCTACCCCTATATTGGTGGGGGTCACTCCTCGTTCCCTCCCCTAAGGGGGGCCTTTCGGTACTCCGCCGGATTCCCAACAATTTTCTGAAACCCCCACGAATACCTCTTACACTTGCCCACGCCTCTTGACCCCCACTTACGTGTAAGATGCAGGAAGAATCAACGACCAGGCAACAGGTTTCTTTAAAATGCCTTTCTCTTAATGTTAAGGGACTGAACCTGCCAGAGAAAAGAGCCCAGGTGCTTTCGGCACTAACCAAACACAAGGCCCACTTCCTTTTGATGCAAGAGACCCATTTTCGATCTGACGCTATCCCGAGAATGGGGAACCATGTATACAAAAAGGCAGTACACTCCACGAACCCAGAATCCAAAACTAAGGGTGTGTCTATACTTATCTCTAAGCACGCAGACTTTACCATGACAGATTCACTGATCGACCCCAAAGGCAGATACGTATTCATTAAGGGCACATATGCGGCCAAGCCGATTACGCTGGCAAATATGTACTGCCCCAATGAACGCCAAGTATCCTTTTTTAGATCTACCTGTATGGAATTGGCATCCTTTCAGGAAGGAATTGTAATCCTGGGAGGAGACTTTAACGTCCCGTTGAACCCGCCTCTTGACTCCTCCACAGGTGCATCGAATCTCCCGTATCGTGCCCTGCGTCAGATCAAAAAAGAACTACAAAATCTAACACTCCATGACACGTGGCGGACTATGTTCCCTACGGTTAGGGATTACACCTTCTTCTCTCCCCCCCATAATAAATACTCCAGACTAGATTACTTATTTCTCTCGCAACCTGATCTAGCCCTCCTTACTCATGCTACCATCGAACCAATGTTCCTCTCTGACCATCACCCCATAACAATTACCCTCACGTTCCCCGATTCAAACAAAAGGACAAAATCATGGAGACTGAACCCCTCCCTACTGAAGGACCCAGGAAACCTCAGGCAGATTAGAGAACAAATTAAGTTATACTTTCAAGAAAACTCCACCCCAGACGTGACACCTGTCACAATTTGGGAAGCGCACAAATGTGTACTACGTGGGAAGCTGATCTCTTTGGCAACGTTGGCCAAGAAGAGACAGCAAGAACTCATCAAATCCCTTATTGTAACAATTAATAAGTTGGAACTAGCTCATAAACGCTCGGCCTTGCAAGCCGCCTTACAGGACCTTTTACAAGCTCGTTCTGCCCTAAGGGAGGAACTGGGAAAACATGTTGGGAGACGATACGTACTTGGTCAGAAAGTGTTCTACGAACACGGGAACAAGAGTGGGAGACTACTGGCACGGACGATACAAGCAGCTAAGACCACATCAGTGATACACCATATTAGAGACGGACAGGGTGTACTTCACACTAAAAATGAAGACATAGCCAAACAATTTGAAAACTTCTACAGGAGGCTCTATAACCTATCGCCTGAAACGGTGAGACCGTTGACCCCGGTCAACCGTTCTTCCCAATTAGCAGGATTTTTAACAGAATATTGCCCCAAACCTCTTACCACTCAGCAGGCCGAAGCTTTGGAGAGCCCGCTCTCCATGGACGAACTCAGCGCAGCAATTAAACAAATGCCTGTGGGTAAGAGCTCGGGACCCGATGGCCTCCCGCTGGTGTATTACAAATGCTTTCGGGAGGAATTGACACCTCAGATGCTTCAAACCTTTAACTCACTTGCAAGCCCTTGCGCGTCCCCTGGCAGGCTCTTAGAGGCACATATAACTGTTATCCCTAAGACAGATAAGGACCCCTCATTGGTATCCAGTTACAGGCCGATATCCCTCCTCAATGTAGACATCAAGCTCTATGCAAAAATGTTAGCTAATAGACTAGTACCTCTGATACCCGAACTTATATCATACGACCAAGTGGGCTTTATCTCGGGGAGGGAGGCAAGGGATAATACCATACGCACACTGAACATACATCATTGGCTATCCTCTTCAAATACCCAGGGCTTTCTCCTCTCCCTTGACGCTGAGAAGGCGTTCGACAGGGTGGCTTGGGACTATATGCAGGGGGTTCTGAAGGGCATAGGCCTATTACCCCGGATGTTAACGCTCATAAACACCCTTTATGCCAACCCAGAGGCAAGGGTGAAAGCCAATGGTCTCCTGTCGGACGCCTTCTCCATAAGCAATGGGACGCGCCAGGGCTGCCCACTCTCTCCACTGATTTTCGTCTTGTCTCTTGAACCGTTATTAAATCGATTGCGTGCCAATCCCAACATTAAAGGGATTCCCATACAACATAGGGAGTACAGAGTCGCGGCGTTCGCGGACGATATTTTGTTGACCCTACAGTCCCCTCGAGTATCCTTACCTAACCTTTTGAACGACATTAAATGTTTCGGTGAGTTGTCGTACCTTAAAATTAACTTCTCCAAGTCCCACGCCTTGAACATATCTCTAACTCCGCAGGAAGTTTCCCACTGCCAAGACACCTTTCCATTCCTATGGAAAAAAGACGCTATCACATATCTAGGGATTCAGATACCTACGAAACTTTCAGATCTGTATAGCCTTAATTTCCTTCGCGCACTCTCCAGAATACAAGCAGATTTGAAGGAGTGGGCTAGCCTGAATGTGTCCTGGTTTGGCCGAGCGGCACTTATTAAGATGGTTGTCCTCCCGCGCCTACTGTATCTAATGCAAACGATCCCTACACACCTTCCTCCCTCCTTCTTCTCGTCATATAAGAAAGCATGCACAATCTTTCTCTGGAAAGGCTTAGCCCCACGTATTAAATATTCAAGCCTGACCTGCTCCAAGAAGGCTGGAGGTATTGGACTACCGGACCTCCAAAAGTATCACCTGGCCTGTCACTTGACTAGAGTGGTGGACTGGAATGTTCACAAAGCGGGGAAAGCCTGGGTCATATTGGAAAACGCGCTTACAACAACACCGACTTGCACACTTCCGTGGCTAGTTCCACGATCTTACCCCCAGGATATTAAACTACATCCTCTGATCATGCCCTCGCTGTTGGCCTTCGGGAAGGCGGTAGCCCTCTTTCACATCTCCTCTCGACCAGGCCCCCTGACCTCATTGCGGGGTAACCCTGAGTTTCCCCCGGGAGAATCCGAAACCTTCTTACGCAGGGAATGGCCACGAGAGGAGATCCAGGCACGTCACTTCTTCCGCGGAGGCCGACGGCGACTGTATGAGGAGTTGGTGGAGGATTCTCGCACCAATTCCTTCCCTTTTTGGTCGTATAGACAGCTGTCACATTTTCTTATCTCTAATGGCCCCACAGATATTTGGAGTAGGCAACTTACTCCCTTTGAAGCCCTATGCTCACGCAACTCCCCGCAAAGACACCTTATCTCCGCTATATATGCTATGTTACTGGAGCGCCCCGGTATTTCAGCGACACAGGCGGTCCGATCGTCTTGGGAGAGAGACTTGCAAATCTCTTTCACAGACAAGGAGTGGAAGTCTGTCTACGTTATGGCGCACACGGGCTCGTTGAATGTGGCGATCCAAGAAAACGGATATAAAATCATTACAAAATGGTATAGAACCCCAGCCCGATTACACAGATTTGCACCCCAGATTCCGAACATTTGCTGGCGATGTAACATAGGCGACGGATCCATGATCCACATATGGTGGGAGTGTGCCTTGCTCCGTTCTTTTTGGAGCATGGTTCACTCCACTATAGAGCAGGTTACCACACTTACCTTGGACTTGGGACCGGGACAATTTCTCCTGCATCATTCTACCTTAGCGAAGCGCACCTACCATAGGTCGCTAGCCATGCATATGGTGAATGCTGCCAGACTGTGCATCCCTGCCCACTGGCGCTCGACGAATATTCCCTCCATTAGGGAATGGTTACTTAGGATAGTTAGAATAGAGGAGATGGAGGAATTGATCTCGGTCGCACAAGACCGCATTCAGAAATTTACACTAACCTGGGCATGTTGGATTCATTTTAAAACTACTGACCAGTTCAAATCCCATTTTTCTTCTCAACACTGAGATTCTAAACCCACCCAATACCCAAAACCGGGGGCCCTGAGGGGTGGAGTGGCCCCCCCTCCCTGTTCCCTCCTCCCCCCCCCTCTAACACCCAGACCCCTTATCCCATCCTTCTTCCTTCTACCCTGATTGCCTTTCCTCCCTCCCCTCTTACATTTCTCGTCTATCTCATAGGTTCTTCACCACACGGCCGCAACTCACCTATTACTTGCCGGGGTCCTGGCTGGGACCCCATGCACCACATCTACCCTCTGAGCCACCAGGTATATTATAACCTTATTGGCCGCGATTAGACCGGAAGATAGGGGTCTACGGGGCCTATGCTTTCATGAACAGGGTGCCCGTGGGGCATCCAGATACCTGACCCTGCTAGAAGGAGATGCGGTCGGTCTTCAATAATACATAGGCTTAGTCGTGAATAAACTTGTAATATTCTCTGTTGTCTTACTTTTTGCTACCTAATGCTGTATTACCGCATAAAATGTTCGTTGTATGTTGAAGTGCGATGGTTCCATTTGCAGATGGAATATTTTACTTAATGTTTGTACAACCATATTCTGTTTTCTTGCTAATAAAACTAATTGTGGGAAAAAAAAAATCTCCCCTAACTGAACCTTGCCCTGGCAGTACCTCACCGGATGTCTCCATACTCTCCTCCATTGAAACTACACCCTGGGGACCCGCGATACCGGAAGTGACAGATGTGACAGATGCTGCCGACCGGAAGTGACCCGGCGGGTCAGACACTACCTCCGGGTCAACATCCACTTCTGGTTCAACCCCATCCATCACGATCGCGGGACCTCCTCCCGCAATCGCGTCATCCTGACCAGCCAACTTCCCATTGGACCCGCACGATGCAGGAACACCCCCCCCTTGCAGGAGGACGGCACACAACTCTGAGTGTCAGCAATGACCATTTTCACCGCCGCAATCGCGGCACCTCCCCCTGCAACTGCATCACTCTTATCAAATAACTTTCCATTGGTTCCCTGCAATGTAGAACCTCCCCCCCCCCTCACGGGAAGATGGCGTTCCACCTTGTTTATCCGCCATTACAGGTGTCTTCTCTACCCTACCCACCCTCACTGGGGTGACCACACTGGTTTGGCCATCTCCACCCACCTCCCCCTTAGACACTATCCCCTTACCCTGGGCCAGATTTAGAGCAGCGGTGGCCGACACTGTAGCTGATGGCTCACCCTGCTCACAGGCTCCAGGGATCATTGGGGATTTGGCTGCAGACTGCACCAGTAAGTCCTTTTGTGATTTTTTTCTTAGAGTCCTGTAGCCTGGAGAGTTTGATCACCGGGGTCTTCCCTTTCTTTGGGGTGTTTTGCACTTGGTTACTTGCTATATCACCGGAACCCACCTGGTTAACCTTAACACCTGCCTCTCTCACAGGCTGGGTCTTGGCTGGCTTACCGGGAACCTCCACAGCATTTTCACCAGAACCTACAACCCCTTCACCACTTTCCCCTTCAGTCTCTCTCCTTATCTCAGTCCTTGTGCCAGTCCTTGGTACTGTCGCCTCCTTGACCAAATCTTTCACACCATCCTCCTCTGTAGCCACCGCTACTTCGGCACCTGCTTCCGGAGTTGCCACCTCCATGGCCTGGTCCGCTCCCGCAGATTGACTAAGGCGCTGGTTGCGACGTCTCACCACCTGGGAACCTTTCTCGTTTGCCAGACGAAGTGTCTTCCCAATTCCCTTCACAAAACTTCCTTCTTCCGTACTGAGGCCCGCCATGATCCTTCCAATCCGGTTACACTGCTTCTTTAAGGCATCAATAGCAGCTTTCAACTCCGGCCTCTTTAAGCTGCTAACCTTGTCTCTCCTGTTCCTTAATTCTGTAAGGACCTTCATCTTTTCACAATATACCTTAGTGGCTTTCACCATTAGGTTCTTAGCCTTTTTCTTCCTTTCCCACGGATTTCGCTGGATCTTCTCCTGGCTGTACTAGAGACCAGTCCGCAAGCTCAAGCTGGGTCTCCAGGAACTGCCTCTCTTCCGTAACAAGATCCAGGAACCTAGGGGCTCCCTGAGGCTCCTCAGGCTTAAGAGCAGGCCCAGGGCCTGGGCTGGATAAGGCCATAGCCTCCCCTCCTCCCAAAACAGCTCCGGAGGTCAGGGGTTTAGCAAACACACCTCCTCCTCCAAGACGAGTATGGGTGGGAATACCGATACCTGCCAAAGGAACTTTTGTTCTAAGTGGAGGCCTGTAGACACCGGTGGTACGAGGACTTTGTGTGGACACATATCAAAGTACCCCAGGCCAGGAGATACCTCTCATGTTCACCCACGGCCACTCAGAGGTTTAAGGACTGTAAGGCTGCCTGAATGTTGGGTCGGCACATCTATGCAGACAAGGTACTCATTTGTAGGAAGGACAAGGACAATGTTGAGTACCATATAGACACGTTTGACAAACATTGGAAGCCGCTGGTGTTGCCTGACCCACATTATTACTTGTGAGAGACAAGACTCTTCGTTTTTTTTTTGAGTACATTCTCTTTTCAAAGCACAGGAACTCTTTGCCCTAAGTTAAAGGGTAGCCTACTCTTTGGAGGAGCGGGAGCCATTGCTGTTTTGTTGTTCTCCCCTCTCTCCCCACTGCAAAGATTCAAGAACGTTGGGAGTAGATAGTTCAGGGCCACAGTACAGAAGAAAAGTTTCTTAGGAATGAGTGTTCTGATGTTGGCACTACCACTAGGTGGCGGTGTTGCATAACTATTGCGTTAATGATGATGTGATGCAGCTTACTTATTGGAAGGAAGGGATTCTTCTCTCGGGAGGGATCTTTTCATTCCAATCAATGTTATTTTAGGTGTGTTTTTCTCTTCCCTGCAGGTGAACGCCAAGCAAGACTGCTGAGTATGGGGTGGGTCTTAGCTATTGCAGCGGGAGGGAAATGTAAATTTTATAAAAAATTTGAAGTGACCTCAAAATGTTTTTTTCCCTATGCACATGTGTATTTCTCTTTTCCCTTCTGTGTTTTCCCTTTTCTTTCCTGTGTTAGGTTCCGGTACACACAACATTTTTTGAAATTGCCATTTTTTTTGGTAGTCCGTCTCTGGATCAGGCTTATGCTGACTCAGGCCTGAGAGGCATAGGTTGGTTCCAGACACTGGGGACCAGTGTCCATTAAGTGAGGGGGATGTGTAGCGGGGTGCTATATTTAAGGGGAGTATCTGAGTGGTAGTTAGGCTCAGATACACTAATTGTCAGGTTTCTTGGACCATTTCTGTCCTTGGGAGATAGTATTGGTGTGCTGTTCCCTGTGGCCTGCAGGTGGCGCTGTTGCCGTGGGCCAGGGTTGAACCACTGAAACAAGGCTGTGACTTTTTTGTCCCCTCTCGGCAGTGGTGACGGCGGGGTAGGGAACCTGCTGTGCCTGTCAGGAGAGGGTATAAAAAGGGGCGGCCATCTTCCAGAGGCAGGGCGCCCAGGCACCTTCAGCCTGGGTGGTGCGTGTGTCGCCTCCGGGTGCCCTAGGCCCGGAGGCCGAGTTCCTGTTCCATCCCAGACACCTTTAGTCTGGGGTGAGGTACTATTTTTGAGGCCCGGAGCTCAGCATCTTCGGCTGGGTTCCGCCCAGGATTGAGGGCTCCCAGGGTGCCGCCTTTTGAGGGGACCCGTATCCAGGATCGAGGAGGCCAGGGAGGTGACCCCTTCTGAAGACCCAGCGCAGAGTCGTGGTGACAGTGGGGGCCTCTGGTAACTCTCCGGAGGAAGGTTCTTCCCCTTAACAAGGGCCAAGTTTCTCCAAGAAGGAAGTGCATGTTCTGTAGGTCATAGTGGCAGTGACTCTACGCACACCAGGTCAGTGGCAGTGACCAAAGAGGGCAAGGCCCTGTTCACCAGGTCAGTGGCAGTGACCAACTTCATCAAGTCAGTGGCAGTGACTTTTTATATTCACCAGGTCTGTGGCAGAGACCGTACGTCCAAGCCTGTTCATGAAAGCCGAACAGTAAGAGAAGCCTAAATTGAGTTTGTGCCTGGACCTCCTCCCACCTTATCTGACCTGTGTCTCGTATCAACCTGTCTCCTCTCATAGAGACTATTTGTTATCCGTGGTGAAATAAATACTAAGGTTGGACTTTCAGTTGGTGTGGACAGTTACTTTACTGGGGAGAATTAAGGACTTGTCTCTGGCTAATACAGAGATGAGATCAGCTCGGGAGGATTCTAACACTAGCCGCAGGCAGACCCAAAAACTAACACCGCTCAACCTCCTTATCCAGGAGGGTACGGGCTGCTGGTGCGGTGTGCCTCATTATTTTCCTGCGGAGGAGCCAAGTAAAGAAATAAAAAGCAGGTAAAGTCTGCGGTGAGTGCGCTAGATATATATATATATACTGTATAACTCATAGTCTCAGAGATACCTCTGCAGTGATTGCCATAAAATATTCATCCAAATGTCCAAGGCACATGGGATAGCTGGATATGATGTTATTTCCTCTCCAAAAAAGTATCAGTCACACAGAGAATTTCGATGCTGTCTTAATACAGCCATGTGCTCGAGTCTAGCTGTCATATTAGTTGTTAGTTACTAGACAAGCACCACACTGATGCACACATCTCTTACTCTGTGTTCAAACAGGTATATTCAGTGGTAAGAAAAAGGAAATGATATCAACATGATATGCAGCATATCTGCTTTCCATAGCTTGTAGTCAATAGTAATATCCAATGCACACCACACAGTAAGTTAACTTAGATGCATAAAGAAGAATAATAATTACACAGTCACTTGTCTCGCAAAACTCCTGCGTGATCACTACTAAATGTTCCTATTCCACAATGTGCTCAGAGATGGGTAGCTCATAGATGGAGTCAGGGTAGAGTGGGTTCTTTGGTTTCAAGAAGTGCATGAAGTCAGTGGTGTATTTAGTAGTGATGAGCCGAACACTCCCGGGTTCGGTTCGCACCAGAACCCGCGAACGGACCGAAAGTTCGCACGAACTTTAGAACCCTATTAAATACAATGGATGCGAACGTTCGAAATCTAAAGTGCTAATTATAACAACTATTATGAATGTTATTGTCCTAAAAAGGCTTTGGGAACCCGGGTTCTGCACCAGGGGACATGTATCAATGCAAAAAGAAGTTTTAAAAACTGCCGTTTTTCTGGAGCAGTCATTTTAATGATGCATAAAGTGAAAAAAAAAAAGTCAAATATTCCTTTAAATATCGTACCTGGGGGGTGTCTAAAGTATGCCTGTGAAGTGCCACATGTTTCCCGTGTTTAGAACTGTCCCTGCACAAAATTACATTTCTAAAGGAAAAAAAGCCATTTAAAACTGCTTGCGGCTTTAATGTAATGTCTGGTCCCGGTAATATGGATGAAAATCTTTAAGAAAAATGGCATAGCTACCCCATCACACACCCCCCCCCCCCCACCCCAGCCCATTACCAGCCCCTTTGGGTCTTGTATGGATATTAAGGGGAACCCCGCACACAAAATAAAAAAGGCCCTATATACTCTGAACAGCCGTATACAGGCGGTGCATACAAGACAGGGACTGTAGGTTTGTTCTTATGTAGAATCTGTTTGTAATTTTGAACAGGTACATTGTGTAAGTGTAGCTCCCGCCAAAAAATCTATTTTTAAGCTTTTTGGAAAACATAGGGCAGGGTTATCACCCCTGTAACATTTGTTTTGCTGTCTGTGCAGTGTGCACCTGTTCAGAACAGTTCACCTCACTTTCCGTCCTAATGACAAATGTTTTTTGAAAATTTGGGGTTTTTATTGAAACAAGAATTGGTGATAAAGAATCAGTGGAGAGGAGACACTTTTTTTCCCATATTAACTCTTACAGGAGAGAATTTGCCTTCCTAGGGGTAGATTTCCTCTCACTTCCTGTTGTATCCTTCTGTTTGCAAGGAGGAGTCGTTTGTAAGTTGGATGTTTGAAAGTAGGGGCCTGCTGTATATACTCAGCTGAAATTTGCCCTGCTGTGAATTATTAGATCAAGAATTGTAATTGCATGCCCCTGTTGAACAGGGGCTGAAAAATTGGGCCTTTGGTGGTGGTGGTGGTGGTGGTGTTGACACAACACTGTAAGGCCTCACAGTTACTCTTGGTGGGCACAGGAATAGGCCCTGCTGTGAATTATTAGATCAAGAATTGTAATTACATGCCCTTGTTAAACAGGGGCAGAAAAATTGAGCCTTAGGCACTGGTGCCACAACACTGCAACCCCTCACAGATACTGTACTTGGAGCACAGCAATGAGCCCTGTTGCAAAGTATTGCATCAAAAATTGTAATTACACGCCCCTGTTAAACAGGGGCTGAAAAATTGGGCCTTAGCCACTGGTGGCGGCACCCAGAAACAAAAATGTTCTTCCAAGCTATCATCGTCAATCGGATCATTGAGGAGGAGGAGGATAGTCAGTCAACATAACAGGACAGTCTCTCAGCATCAGCATCAGTATTGAAGGGATGTGACATTTGAAAATAAATTAGTCTGTTATATCAGCTTCAGGTGTTTGGTAGCTGGTGGTGATCCAAGACTGGTTCATCTTTATGAAGGTCAGTCGATCAACAGAGTCAGTAGACAGGCGCACCCTGTGATCCGTGACAAAACCTCCAGCAGCACTGAATGTGCGTTCTGAAAGAACGCTGGATGCAGGACAGGCCAGTAGCTCAATTGCATACTGTGCAAGCTCTGGCCAGTGATCCATCCTCAAGACCCAGTAAGCCAGAGGATTTTCGGTGGGGAAGGTGTCCAAGTCTGACCTTGCCCCTAGGTATTCCTGCACCATGTATATCAGACGCTGGCGATGGTTGCTGGAACCGATCATACCTTGGGGCTGCGGACTAAAGAATTGTCTGAACGCTTCGGTCAGACGGCCACCTTCCCCACCGCTCCTTCTTTGACTGACCGAAGCCTCAGCAACTCGTTGTCCAGGACCAGGAGTTTGTAACCTCCCAGTCTCTGGGAACGCGTTGCACAGACCTTTCTGCAAGGCCTCCTGGAGTTGTCTCATCCTCTGCTCCCTCTGCGATGGTAAGATAAGGTCCGCAACCTTACCCTTGTACCGTGGATCAAGGAGAGTGGCCAGCCAGTAATGGTCCCTCTCCTTGATCTGAAGAATACGAGGATCCTTCCGCAGACTTTGCAGGATCAGGGAGGCCATGCAGCGTAGGTTAGCTGAGGCATTCAGTCCGGAGTCCTCTGGGTCACTAAGGACGACATGATCCGCAGCCACCTCCTCCCAGCCACGTACAAGTCCACTGGTTTCTTGGGACTGTAAATCATCCCTAAAAGACTGCTGCTGATGATGCTGAGTGCCAGGCTCCACCTCCATGCTGACACAATCCTCCTCCTCCTCTTCTTCCTGTGCGATGGGTGGGACAGAAGGAACACTGTCTGGGTAAAGGGGTCCTTGAGAGGCAAGGAAGTCCTCCTCTTCCTGCCTCTGTTCTGCCTCAAGTGCCCTGTCCATTAGGGATGAGCTTCGTGTTCGAGTCGAACATACGTTCGACCCGAACATCGGCTGTTCGATCGTTCGACGAAGATCGAACGATTTGGGCCGTTCGCGCCAAATTCGA
Organism: Rana muscosa; assembly: GCA_029206835.1. Lineage (NCBI taxonomy): Eukaryota > Metazoa > Chordata > Amphibia > Anura > Ranidae > Rana > Rana muscosa. Next base: position 81,905,671 of record CM055122.1, on the reverse strand, counting down.
GTGACGCGAACGGCCCACAATGCACTACGCCATCGCAGTGTCATCCAGGCGCTGTGATTGGCCAAGCATGCACTGTGACCCCGCATGCTTGGCCAATCACAGCGCCGGCAGCGAGAAGAGCAATGATTGGCCACAGGCAGGATGCCTGTGGCCAATTATTCTTGAGGGGGTTTAGTACACGCCCCACACTATAAAAGGCCGCCAGCGCGGCGTCCTTGTGTAGTGTGTTCCGGAGCAGGGAAAGAGAAGTATAGGCAGGGACAGTGTCATTTTTTTCCTTTACTAATCCTGGATTCCTTGTGTTTAGGGACAAATAAGGATAGGTAGGGAGAGTGTCAGTGTGTTATTCTGTGCTAAACCTTGTTTGTAGGGACAGAGAGGTACAGTGAGGGAAAGTGTCAGTGTGCTATTCTGTGCTAAATCTTGTTTGTAGGGACAGAGTAGGACAGTGAGTGAAACTGACAGTGTGCTATTCTGTTCAAAACCAATCTTGCTGAACCATATTTGAAATCCTTGAGTTTAGGGACAGAGAGGTACAGTGAGGGAAAGTGTCAGTGTGCTATTCTGTGCTAAATCTTGTTTGTAGGGACAGAGTAGGACAGTGAGTGAAACTGACAGTGTGTTATTCTGTTCTAAACCAATCTTGCTGAACCATATTTGAAATCCTTGAGTTTAGGGACAGAGAAGGACACTCGTGGAAACTATCAGTGTGCTATTCTGTGCTAAATCTTGTTTGTAGGGACAGAGAGGTACAGTGAGTGAAACTGACAGTGTGCTATGCTGTTCTAAACCAATCTTGCTGAACCATATTTGAAATCCTTGAGTTTAGGGACAGAGAGGTACAGTGAGGGAAAGTGTCAGTGTGCTATTCTGTTCTAAACCAATCTTGCTGAACCATATTTGAAATCCTTGAGTTTAGGGACAGAGAAGAACACTCGTGGAAACTATCAGTGTGCTATTCTGTGCTAAATCTTGTTTGTAGGGACAGAGAGGTACAGTGAGTGAAACTGACAGTGTGCTATTCTGTTCTAAACCAATCTTGCTGAACCATATTTGAAATCCTTGAGTTTAGGGACAGAGAAGGACACTCGTGGAAACTATCAGTGTGCTATTCTGTGCTAAATCTTGTTTGTAGGGACAGAGTAGGACAGTGAGTGAAACTGACAGTGTGCTATTCTGTTCTAAACCAATCTTGCTGAACCATATTTGAAATCCTTGAGTTTAGGGACAGAGAAGGACACTCGTGGAAACTATCAGTGTGCTATTCTGTGCTAAATCTTGTTTGTAGGGACAGAGAGGTACAGTGAGTGAAACTGACAGTGTGCTATTCTGTTCTAAACCAATCTTGCTGAACCATATTTGAAATCCTTGAGTTTAGGGACAGAGAGGTACAGTGAGGGAAAGTGTCAGTGTGCTATTCTGTGCTAAATCTTGTTTGTAGGGACAGAGAAGGACAGTGAGTGAAACTGACAGTGTGCTATTCTGTTCTAAACCAATCTTGCTGAACCATATTTGAAATCCTTGAGTTTAGGGACAGAGAAGGACACTCGTGGAAACTATCAGTGTGCTATTCTGTGCTAAATCTTGTTTGTAGGGACAGAGAGGTACAGTGAGTGAAACTGACAGTGTGCTATTCTGTTCTAAACCAATCTTGCTGAACCATATTTGAAATCCTTGAGTTTAGGGACAGAGAGGTACAGTGAGGGAAAGTGTCAGTGTGCTATTCTGTGCTAAATCTTGTTTGTAGGGACAGAGTAGGACGGTGAGTGAAACTGACAGTGTGCTATTCTGTTTTAAACCAATCTTGCTGAACCATATTTGAAATCCTTGAGTTTAGGGACAGAGAAGGACACTCGTGGAAACTATCAGTGTGCTATTCTGTGCTAAATCTTGTTTGTAGGGACAGAGAGGTACAGTGAGTGAAACTGACAGTGTGCTATTCTGTTCTAAACCAATCTTGCTGAACCATATTTGAAATCCTTGAGTTTAGGGACAGAGAGGTACAGTGAGGGAAAGTGTCAGTGTGCTATTCTGTTCTAAACCAATCTTGCTGAACCATATTTGAAATCCTTGAGTTTAGGGACAGAGAAGGACACTCGTCGAAACTATCAGTGTGCTATTCTGTGCTAAATCTTGTTTGTAGGGACAGAGAGGTACAGTGAGTGAAACTGACAGTGTGCTATTCTGTTCTAAACCAATCTTGCTGAACCATATTTGAAATCCTTGAGTTTAGGGACAGAGAAGGACACTCGTGGAAACTATCAGTGTGCTATTCTGTGCTAAATCTTGTTTGTAGGGACAGAGAGGTACAGTGAGTGAAACTGACAGTGTGCTATTCTGTTCTAAACCAATCTTGCTGAACCATATTTGAAATCCTTGAGTTTAGGGACAGAGAAGGACACTCGTGGAAACTATCAGTGTGCTATTCTGTGCTAAATCTTGTTTGTAGGGACAGAGAGGTACAGTGAGTGAAACTGACAGTGTGCTATTCTGTTCTAAACCAATCTTGCTGAACCATATTTGAAATCCTTGAGTTTAGGGACAGAGAGGTACAGTGAGGGAAAGTGTCAGTGTGCTATTCTGTTCTAAACCAATCTTGCTGAACCATATTTGAAATCCTTGAGTTTAGGGACAGAGAGGTACAGTGAGGGAAAGTGTCAGTGTGCTATTCTGTTCTAAACCAATCTTGCTGAACCATATTTGAAATCCTTGAGTTTAGGGACAGAGAAGGACACTCATGGAAACAATCAGTGTGCTATTCTGTGCTAAATCTTGTTTGTAGGGACAGAGTAGGACAGTGAGTGAAACTGACAGTGTGCTATTCTGTTCTAAACCAATCTTGCTGAACCATATTTGAAATCCTTGAGTTTAGGGACAGAGAAGGACACTCGTGGAAACTATCAGTGTGCTATTCTGTGCTAAATCTTGTTTGTAGGGACAGAGAGGTACAGTGAGTGAAACTGACAGTGTGCTATTCTGTTCTAAACCAATCTTGCTGAACCATATTTGAAATCCTTGAGTTTAGGGACAGAGAGGTACAGTGAGGGAAAGTGTCAGTGTGCTATTCTGTGCTAAATCTTGTTTGTAGGGACAGAGAAGGACAGTGAGTGAAACTGACAGTGTGCTATTCTGTTCTAAACCAATCTTGCTGAACCATATTTGAAATCCTTGAGTTTAGGGACAGAGAAGGACACTCGTGGAAACTATCAGTGTGCTATTCTGTGCTAAATCTTGTTTGTAGGGACAGAGAGGTACAGTGAGTGAAACTGACAGTGTGCTATTCTGTTCTAAACCAATCTTGCTGAACCATATTTGAAATCCTTGAGTTTAGGGACAGAGAGGTACAGTGAGGGAAAGTGTCAGTGTGCTATTCTGTGCTAAATCTTGTTTGTAGGGACAGAGTAGGACGGTGAGTGAAACTGACAGTGTGCTATTCTGTTTTAAACCAATCTTGCTGAACCATATTTGAAATCCTTGAGTTTAGGGACAGAGAAGGACACTCGTGGAAACTATCAGTGTGCTATTCTGTGCTAAATCTTGTTTGTAGGGACAGAGAGGTACAGTGAGTGAAACTGACAGTGTGCTATTCTGTTCTAAACCAATCTTGCTGAACCATATTTGAAATCCTTGAGTTTAGGGACAGAGAGGTACAGTGAGGGAAAGTGTCAGTGTGCTATTCTGTTCTAAACCAATCTTGCTGAACCATATTTGAAATCCTTGAGTTTAGGGACAGAGAAGGACACTCGTCGAAACTATCAGTGTGCTATTCTGTGCTAAATCTTGTTTGTAGGGACAGAGAGGTACAGTGAGTGAAACTGACAGTGTGCTATTCTGTTCTAAACCAATCTTGCTGAACCATATTTGAAATCCTTGAGTTTAGGGACAGAGAAGGACACTCGTGGAAACTATCAGTGTGCTATTCTGTGCTAAATCTTGTTTGTAGGGACAGAGAGGTACAGTGAGTGAAACTGACAGTGTGCTATTCTGTTCTAAACCAATCTTGCTGAACCATATTTGAAATCCTTGAGTTTAGGGACAGAGAGGTACAGTGAGGGAAAGTGTCAGTGTGCTATTCTGTTCTAAACCAATCTTGCTGAACCATATTTGAAATCCTTGAGTTTAGGGACAGAGAAGGACACTCGTGGAAACTATCAGTGTGCTATTCTGTGCTAAATCTTGTTTGTAGGGACAGAGAGGTACAGTGAGTGAAACTGACAGTGTGCTATTCTGTTCTAAACCAATCTTGCTGAACCATATTTGAAATCCTTGAGTTTAGGGACAGAGAAGGACACTCGTGGAAACTATCAGTGTGCTATTCTGTGCTAAATCTTGTTTGTAGGGACAGAGAGGTACAGTGAGTGAAACTGACAGTGTGCTATTCTGTTCTAAACCAATCTTGCTGAACCATATTTGAAATCCTTGAGTTTAGGGACAGAGAGGTACAGTGAGGGAAAGTGTCAGTGTGCTATTCTGTTCTAAACCAATCTTGCTGAACCATATTTGAAATCCTTGAGTTTAGGGACAGAGAAGGACACTCGTGGAAACTATCAGTGTGCTATTCTGTGCTAAATCTTGTTTGTAGGGACAGAGAGGTACAGTGAGTGAAACTGACAGTGTGCTATTCTGTTCTAAACCAATCTTGCTGAACCATATTTGAAATCCTTGAGTTTAGGGACAGAGAAGGACACTCGTGGAAACTATCAGTGTGCTATTCTGTGCTAAATCTTGTTTGTAGGGACAGAGAGGTACAGTGAGTGAAACTGACAGTGTGCTATTCTGTTCTAAACCAATCTTGCTGAACCATATTTGAAATCCTTGAGTTTAGGGACAGAGAGGTACAGTGAGGGAAAGTGTCAGTGTGCTATTCTGTTCTAAACCAATCTTGCTGAAACATATTTGAAATCCTTGAGTTTAGGGACAGAGAAGGACACTCGTGGAAACTATCAGTGTGCTATTCTGTGCTAAATCTTGTTTGTAGGGACAGAGAGGTACAGTGAGTGAAACTGACAGTGTGCTATTCTGTTCTAAACCAATCTTGCTGAACCATATTTGAAATCCTTGAGTTTAGGGACAGAGAAGGACACTCGTGGAAACTATCAGTGTGCTATTCTGTGCTAAATCTTGTTTGTAGGGACAGAGAGGTACAGTAAGGGAAACTGACAGTGTGCTATTCTGTTCTAAACCAATCTTGCTGAACCATATTTGAAATCCTTGAGTTTAGGGACAGAGAGGTACAGTGAGGGAAAGTGTCAGTGTGCTATTCTGTTCTAAACCAATCTTGCTGAACCATATTTGAAATCCTTGAGTTTAGGGACAGAGAAGGACACTCGTGGAAACTATCAGTGTGCTATTCTGGGCTAAATCTTGTTTGTAGGGACAGAGAGGTACAGTGAGTGAAACTGACAGTGTGCTATTCTGTTCTAAACCAATCTTGCTGAACCATATTTGAAATCCTTGAGTTTAGGGACAGAGAAGGACACTCGTGGAAACTATCAGTGTGCTATTCTGTGCTAAATCTTGTTTGCAGGGACAGAGTAGGACAGTGAGTGAAACTGACAGTGTGCTATTCTGTTCTAAACCAATCTTGCTGAACCATATTTGAAATCCTTGAGTTTAGGGACAGAGAAGGACACTCGTGGAAACTATCAGTGTGCTATTCTGTGCTAAATCTTGTTTGTAGGGACAGAGAGGTACAGTGAGTGAAACTGACAGTGTGCTATTCTGTTCTAAACCAATCTTGCTGAACCATATTTGAAATCCTTGAGTTTAGGGACAGAGAAGGACACTCGTCGAAACTATCAGTGTGCTATTCTGTGCTAAATCTTGTTTGTAGGGACAGAGAGGTACAGTGAGTGAAACTGACAGTGTGCTATTCTGTTCTAAACCAATCTTGCTGAACCATATTTGAAATCCTTGAGTTTAGGGACAGAGAAGGACACTCGTGGAAACTATCAGTGTGCTATTCTGTGCTAAATCTTTTTGTAGGGACAGAGAGGTACAGTGAGTGAAACTGACAGTGTGCTATTCTGTTCTAAACCAATCTTGCTGAACCATATTTGAAATCCTTGAGTTTAGGGACAGAGAGGTACAGTGAGGGAAAGTGTCAGTGTGCTATTCTGTTCTAAACCAATCTTGCTGAACCATATTTGAAATCCTTGAGTTTAGGGACAGAGAAGGACACTCGTGGAAACTATCAGTGTGCTATTCTGTGCTAAATCTTGTTTGTAGGGACAGAGAGGTACAGTGAGTGAAACTGACAGTGTGCTATTCTGTTCTAAACCAATCTTGCTGAACCATATTTGAAATCCTTGAGTTTAGGGACAGAGAAGGACACTCGTGGAAACTATCAGTGTGCTATTCTGTGCTAAATCTTGTTTGTAGGGACAGAGAGGTACAGTGAGTGAAACTGACAGTGTGCTATTCTGTTCTAAACCAATCTTGCTGAACCATATTTGAAATCCTTGAGTTTAGGGACAGAGAGGTACAGTGAGGGAAAGTGTCAGTGTGCTATTCTGTTCTAAACCAATCTTGCTGAAACATATTTGAAATCCTTGAGTTTAGGGACAGAGAAGGACACTCGTGGAAACTATCAGTGTGCTATTCTGGGCTAAATCTTGTTTGTAGGGACAGAGAGGTACAGTGAGTGAAACTGACAGTGTGCTATTCTGTTCTAAACCAATCTTGCTGAACCATATTTGAAATCCTTGAGTTTAGGGACAGAGAAGGACACTCGTGGAAACTATCAGTGTGCTATTCTGTGCTAAATCTTGTTTGCAGGGACAGAGTAGGACAGTGAGTGAAACTGACAGTGTGCTATTCTGTTCTAAACCAATCTTGCTGAACCATATTTGAAATCCTTGAGTTTAGGGACAGAGAAGGACACTCGTGGAAACTATCAGTGTGCTATTCTGTGCTAAATCTTGTTTGTAGGGACAGAGAGGTACAGTGAGTGAAACTGACAGTGTGCTATTCTGTTCTAAACCAATCTTGCTGAACCATATTTGAAATCCTTGAGTTTAGGGACAGAGAAGGACACTCGTCGAAACTATCAGTGTGCTATTCCTTGCTAAATCTTGTTTGTAGGGACAGAGAGGTACAGTGAGTGAAACTGACAGTGTGCTATTCTGTTCTAAACCAATCTTGCTGAACCATATTTGAAATCCTTGAGTTTAGGGACAGAGAAGGACACTCGTGGAAACTATCAGTGTGCTATTCTGTGCTAAATCTTGTTTGTAGGGACAGAGAGGTACAGTGAGTGAAACTGACAGTGTGCTATTCTGTTCTAAACCAATCTTGCTGAACCATATTTGAAATCCTTGAGTTTAGGGACAGAGAGGTACAGTGAGGGAAAGTGTCAGTGTGCTATTCTGTTCTAAACCAATCTTGCTGAACCATATTTGAAATCCTTGAGTTTAGGGACAGAGAAGGACACTCGTGGAAACTATCAGTGTGCTATTCTGTGCTAAATCTTGTTTTAAACCAATCTTGCTGAACCATATTTGAAATCCTTGAGTTTAGGGACAGAGAAGGACACTCGTGGAAACTATCAGTGTGCTATTCTGTGCTAAATCTTGTTTGTAGGGACAGAGAGGTACAGTGAGTGAAACTGACAGTGTGCTATTCTGTTCTAAACCAATCTTGCTGAACCATATTTGAAATCCTTGAGTTTAGGGACAGAGAGGTACAGTGAGGGAAAGTGTCAGTGTGCTATTCTGTTCTAAACCAATCTTGCTGAACCATATTTGAAATCCTTGAGTTTAGGGACAGAGAAGGACACTCGTGGAAACTATCAGTGTGCTATTCTGTGCTAAATCTTGTTTGTAGGGACAGAGAGGTACAGTGAGTGAAACTGACAGTGTGCTATTCTGTTCTAAACCAATCTTGCTGAACCATATTTGAAATCCTTGAGTTTAGGGACAGAGAAGGACACTCGTGGAAACTATCAGTGTGCTATTCTGTGCTAAATCTTGTTTGTAGGGACATAGTAGGACAGTGAGTGAAACTGACAGTGTGCTATTCTGTTCTAAACCAATCTTGCTGAACCATATTTGAAATCCTTGAGTTTAGGGACAGAGAAGGACACTCGAGGAAACTATCAGTGTGCTATTCTGTGCTAAATCTTGTTTGTAGGGACAGAGAGGTACAGTGAGTGAAACTGACAGTGTGATATTCTGTTCTAAACCAATCTTGCTGAACCATATTTGAAATCCTTGAGTTTAGGGACAGAGAGGTACAGTGAGGGAAAGTGTCAGTGTGCTATTCTGTTCTAAACCAATCTTGCTGAACCATATTTGAAATCCTTGAGTTTAGGGACAGAGAAGGACACTCGTGGAAACTATCAGTGTGCTATTCTGTGCTAAATCTTGTTTGTAGGGACAGAGAGGTACAGTGAGTGAAACTGACAGTGTGCTTTTCTGTTCTAAACCAATCTTGCTGAACCATATTTGAAATCCTTGAGTTTAGGGACAGAGAAGGACACTCGTGGAAACTATCAGTGTGCTATTCTGTGCTAAATCTTGTTTGTAGGGACAGAGAGGTACAGTGAGTGAAACTGACAGTGTGCTATTCTGTTCTAAACCAATCTTGCTGAACCATATTTGAAATCCTTGAGTTTAGGGACAGAGAGGTACAGTGAGGGAAAGTGTCAGTGTGCTATTCTGTTCTAAACCAATCTTGCTGAACCATATTTGAAATCCTTGAGTTTAGGGACAGAGAAGGACACTCGTGGAAACTATCAGTGTGCTATTCTGGGCTAAATCTTGTTTGTAGGGACAGAGAGGTACAGTGAGTGAAACTGACAGTGTGCTATTCTGTTCTAAACCAATCTTGCTGAACCATATTTGAAATCCTTGAGTTTAGGGACAGAGAAGGACACTCGTGGAAACTATCAGTGTGCTATTCTGTGCTAAATCTTGTTTGCAGGGACAGAGTAGGACAGTGAGTGAAACTGACAGTGTGCTATTCTGTTCTAAACCAATCTTGCTGAACCATATTTGAAATCCTTGAGTTTAGGGACAGAGAAGGACACTCGTGGAAACTATCAGTGTGCTATTCTGTGCTAAATCTTGTTTGTAGGGACAGAGAGGTACAGTAAGTGAAACTGACAGTGTGCTATTCTGTTCTAAACCAATCTTGCTGAACCATATTTGAAATCCTTGAGTTTAGGGACAGAGAGGTACAGTGAGGGAAAGTGTCAGTGTGCTATTCTGTGCTAAATCTTGTTTGTAGGGACAGAGTAGGACAGTGAGTGAAACTGACAGTGTGCTATTCTGTTCTAAACCAATCTTGCTGAACCATATTTGAAATCCTTGAGTTTAGGGACAGAGAAGGACACTCGTGGAAACTATCAGTGTGCTATTCTGTGCTAAATCTTGTTTGTAGGGACAGAGAGGTACAGTGAGTGAAACTGACAGTGTGCTATTCTGTTCTAAACCAATCTTGCTGAACCATATTTGAAATCCTTGAGTTTAGGGACAGAGAAGGACACTCGTGGAAACTATCAGTGTGCTATTCTGTGCTAAATCTTGTTTGTAGGGACAGAGAGGTACAGTGAGTGAAACTGACAGTGTGCTATTCTGTTCTAAACCAATCTTGCTGAACCATATTTGAAATCCTTGAGTTTAGGGACAGAGAGGTACAGTGAGGGAAAGTGTCAGTGTGCTATTCTGTTCTAAACCAATCTTGCTGAACCATATTTGAAATCCTTGAGTTTAGGGACAGAGAAGGACACTCGTGAAAACTATCAGTGTGCTATTCTGGGCTAAATCTTGTTTGTAGGGACAGAGAGGTACAGTGAGTGAAACTGACAGTGTGCTATTCTGTTCTAAACCAATCTTGCTGAACCATATTTGAAATCCTTGAGTTTAGGGACAGAGAAGGACACTCGTGGAAACTATCAGTGTGCTATTCTGTGCTAAATCTTGTTTGCAGGGACAGAGTAGGACAGTGAGTGAAACTGACAGTGTGCTATTCTGTTCTAAACCAATCTTGCTGAACCATATTTGAAATCCTTGAGTTTAGGGACAGAGAAGGACACTCGTGGAAACTATCAGTGTGCTATTCTGTGCTAAATCTTGTTTGTAGGGACAGTGAGGTACAGTAAGTGAAACTGACAGTGTGCTATTCTGTTCTAAACCAATCTTGCTGAACCATATTTGAAATCCTTGAGTTTAGGGACAGAGAGGTACAGTGAGGGAAAGTGTCAGTGTGCTATTCTGTGCTAAATCTTGTTTGTAGGGACAGAGTAGGACAGTGAGTGAAACTGACAGTGTGCTATTCTGTTCTAAACCAATCTTGCTGAACCATATTTGAAATCCTTGAGTTTAGGGACAGAGAAGGACACTCGTGGAAACTATCAGTGTGCTATTCTGTGCTAAATCTTGTTTGTAGGGACAGAGAGGTACAGTGAGTGAAACTGACAGTGTGCTATTCTGTTCTAAACCAATCTTGCTGAACCATATTTGAAATCCTTGAGTTTAGGGACAGAGAGGTACAGTGAGGGAAAGTGTCAGTGTGCTATTCTGTGCTAAATCTTGTTTGTAGGAACAGAGTAGGACGGTGAGTGAAACTGACAGTGTGCTATTCTGTTTTAAACCAATCTTGCTGAACCATATTTGAAATCCTTGAGTTTAGGGACAGAGAAGGACACTCGTGGAAACTATCAGTGTGCTATTCTGTGCTAAATCTTGTTTGTAGGGACAGAGAGGTACAGTGAGTGAAACTGACAGTGTGCTATTCTGTTCTAAACCAATCTTGCTGAACCATATTTGAAATCCTTGAGTTTAGGGACAGAGAGGTACAGTGAGGGAATGTGTCAGTGTGCTATTCTGTTCTAAACCAATCTTGCTGAACCATATTTGAAATCCTTGAGTTTAGGGACAGAGAAGGACACTCGTGGAAACTATCAGTGTGCTATTCTGTGCTAAATCTTGTTTTAAACCAATCTTGCTGAACCATATTTGAAATCCTTGAGTTTAGGGACAGAGAAGGACACTCGTGGAAACTATCAGTGTGCTATTCTGTGCTAAATCTTGTTTGTAGGGACAGAGAGGTACAGTGAGTGAAACTGACAGTGTGCTATTCTGTTCTAAACCAATCTTGCTGAACCATATTTGAAATCCTTGAGTTTAGGGACAGAGAGGTACAGTGAGGGAAAGTGTCAGTGTGCTATTCTGTTCTAAACCAATCTTGCTGAACCATATTTGAAATCCTTGAGTTTAGGGACAGAGAAGGACACTCGTGGAAACTATCAGTGTGCTATTCTGTGCTAAATCTTGTTTGTAGGGACAGAGAGGTACAGTGAGTGAAACTGACAGTGTGCTATTCTGTTCTAAACCAATCTTGCTGAACCATATTTGAAATCCTTGAGTTTAGGGACAGAGAAGGACACTCGTGGAAACTATCAGTGTGCTATTCTGTGCTAAATCTTGTTTGTAGGGACATAGTAGGACAGTGAGTGAAACTGACAGTGTGCTATTCTGTTCTAAACCAATCTTGCTGAACCATATTTGAAATCCTTGAGTTTAGGGACAGAGAAGGACACTCGTGGAAACTATCAGTGTGCTATTCTGTGCTAAATCTTGTTTGTAGGGACAGAGAGGTACAGTGAGTGAAACTGACAGTGTGATATTCTGTTCTAAACCAATCTTGCTGAACCATATTTGAAATCCTTGAGTTTAGGGACAGAGAGGTACAGTGAGGGAAAGTGTCAGTGTGCTATTCTGTTCTAAACCAATCTTGCTGAACCATATTTGAAATCCTTGAGTTTAGGGACAGAGAAGGACACTCGTGGAAACTATCAGTGTGCTATTCTGTGCTAAATCTTGTTTGTAGGGACAGAGAGGTACAGTGAGTGAAACTGACAGTGTGCTTTTCTGTTCTAAACCAATCTTGCTGAACCATATTTGAAATCCTTGAGTTTAGGGACAGAGAAGGACACTCGTGGAAACTATCAGTGTGCTATTCTGTGCTAAATCTTGTTTGTAGGGACAGAGAGGTACAGTGAGTGAAACTGACAGTGTGCTATTCTGTTCTAAACCAATCTTGCTGAACCATATTTGAAATCCTTGAGTTTAGGGACAGAGAGGTACAGTGAGGGAAAGTGTCAGTGTGCTATTCTGTTCTAAACCAATCTTGCTGAACCATATTTGAAATCCTTGAGTTTAGGGACAGAGAAGGACACTCGTGGAAACTATCAGTGTGCTATTCTGGGCTAAATCTTGTTTGTAGGGACAGAGAGGTACAGTGAGTGAAACTGACAGTGTGCTATTCTGTTCTAAACCAATCTTGCTGAACCATATTTGAAATCCTTGAGTTTAGGGACAGAGAAGGACACTCGTGGAAACTATCAGTGTGCTATTCTGTGCTAAATCTTGTTTGCAGGGACAGAGTAGGACAGTGAGTGAAACTGACAGTGTGCTATTCTGTTCTAAACCAATCTTGCTGAACCATATTTGAAATCCTTGAGTTTAGGGACAGAGAAGGACACTCGTGGAAACTATCAGTGTGCTATTCTGTGCTAAATCTTGTTTGTAGGGACAGAGAGGTACAGTAAGTGAAACTGACAGTGTGCTATTCTGTTCTAAACCAATCTTGCTGAACCATATTTGAAATCCTTGAGTTTAGGGACAGAGAGGTACAGTGAGGGAAAGTGTCAGTGTGCTATTCTGTGCTAAATCTTGTTTGTAGGGACAGAGTAGGACAGTGAGTGAAACTGACAGTGTGCTATTCTGTTCTAAACCAATCTTGCTGAACCATATTTGAAATCCTTGAGTTTAGGGACAGAGAAGGACACTCGTGGAAACTATCAGTGTGCTATTCTGTGCTAAATCTTGTTTGTAGGGACAGAGAGGTACAGTGAGTGAAACTGACAGTGTGCTATTCTGTTCTAAACCAATCTTGCTGAACCATATTTGAAATCCTTGAGTTTAGGGACAGAGAAGGACACTCGTGGAAACTATCAGTGTGCTATTCTGTGCTAAATCTTGTTTGTAGGGACAGAGAGGTACAGTGAGTGAAACTGACAGTGTGCTATTCTGTTCTAAACCAATCTTGCTGAACCATATTTGAAATCCTTGAGTTTAGGGACAGAGAGGTACAGTGAGGGAAAGTGTCAGTGTGCTATTCTGTTCTAAACCAATCTTGCTGAACCATATTTGAAATCCTTGAGTTTAGGGACAGAGAAGGACACTCGTGGAAACTATCAGTGTGCTATTCTGGGCTAAATCTTGTTTGTAGGGACAGAGAGGTACAGTGAGTGAAACTGACAGTGTGCTATTCTGTTCTAAACCAATCTTGCTGAACCATATTTGAAATCCTTGAGTTTAGGGACAGAGAAGGACACTCGTGGAAACTATCAGTGTGCTATTCTGTGCTAAATCTTGTTTGCAGGGACAGAGTAGGACAGTGAGTGAAACTGACAGTGTGCTATTCTGTTCTAAACCAATCTTGCTGAACCATATTTGAAATCCTTGAGTTTAGGGACAGAGAAGGACACTCGTGGAAACTATCAGTGTGCTATTCTGTGCTAAATCTTGTTTGTAGGGACAGAGAGGTACAGTAAGTGAAACTGACAGTGTGCTATTCTGTTCTAAACCAATCTTGCTGAACCATATTTGAAATCCTTGAGTTTAGGGACAGAGAGGTACAGTGAGGGAAAGTGTCAGTGTGCTATTCTGTGCTAAATCTTGTTTGTAGGGACAGAGTAGGACAGTGAGTGAAACTGACAGTGTGCTATTCTGTTCTAAACCAATCTTGCTGAACCATATTTGAAATCCTTGAGTTTAGGGACAGAGAAGGACACTCGTGGAAACTATCAGTGTGCTATTCTGTGCTAAATCTTGTTTGTAGGGACAGAGAGGTACAGTGAGTGAAACTGACAGTGTGCTATTCTGTTCTAAACCAATCTTGCTGAACCATATTTGAAATCCTTGAGTTTAGGGACAGAGAGGTACAGTGAGGGAAAGTGTCAGTGTGCTATTCTGTGCTAAATCTTGTTTGTAGGAACAGAGTAGGACGGTGAGTGAAACTGACAGTGTGCTATTCTGTTTTAAACCAATCTTGCTGAACCATATTTGAAATCCTTGAGTTTAGGGACAGAGAAGGACACTCGTGGAAACTATCAGTGTGCTATTCTGTGCTAAATCTTGTTTGTAGGGACAGAGAGGTACAGTGAGTGAAACTGACAGTGTGCTATTCTGTTCTAAACCAATCTTGCTGAACCATATTTGAAATCCTTGAGTTTAGGGACAGAGAGGTACAGTGAGGGAAAGTGTCAGTGTGCTATTCTGTTCTAAACCAATCTTGCTGAACCATATTTGAAATCCTTGAGTTTAGGGACAGAGAAGGACACTCGTGGAAACTATCAGTGTGCTATTCTGTGCTAAATCTTGTTTGTAGGGACAGAGTAGGACAGTAAGTGAAACTGACAGTGTGCTATTCTGTTCTAAACCAATCTTGCTGAACCATATTTGAAATCCTTGAGTTTAGGGACAGAGAAGGACACTCGTGGAAACTATCAGTGTGCTATTCTGTGCTAAATCTTGTTTGTAGGGACAGAGAGGTACAGTGAGTGGAACTGACAATGTGCTATTCTGTTCTAAACCAATCTTGCTGAACCATATTTGAAATCCTTGAGTTTAGGGACAGAGAAGGACACTCGTGGAAACTATCAGTGTGCTATTCTGTGCTAAATCTTGTTTGTAGGGACAGAGAGGTACAGTGAGTGAAACTGACAGTGTGCTATTCTGTTCTAAACCAATCTTGCTGAACCATATTTGAAATCCTTGAGTTTAGGGACAGAGAGGTACAGTGAGGGAAAGTGTCAGTGTGCTATTCTGTTCTAAACCAATCTTGCTGAACCATATTTGAAATCCTTGAGTTTAGGGACAGAGAAGGACACTCGTGGAAACTATCAGTGTGCTATTCTGTGCTAAATCTTGTTTGTAGGGACAGAGAGGTACAGTGAGTGAAACTGACAGTGTGCTATTCTGTTCTAAACCAATCTTGCTGAACCATATTTGAAATCCTTGAGTTTAGGGACAGAGAAGGACACTCGTGGAAACTATCAGTGTGCTATTCTGTGCTAAATCTTGTTTGTAGGGACAGAGTAGGACAGTGAGTGAAACTGACAGTGTGCTATTCTGTTCTAAACTAATCTTGCTGAACCATATTTGAAATCCTTGAGTTTAGGGACAGAGAAGGACACTTGTGGAAACTATCAGTGTGCTATTCTGTGCTAAATCTTGTTTGTAGGGACAGAGAGGTACAGTGAGTGAAACTGACAGTGTGCTATTCTGTTCTCAACCAATCTTGCTGAACCATATTTGAAATCCTTGAGTTCAGGGACAGAGAGGTACAGTGAGGGAAAGTGTCAGTGTGCTATTCTGTTCTAAACCAATCTTGCTGAACCATATTTGAAATCCTTGAGTTTAGGGACAGAGAAGGACACTCGTGGAAACTATCAGTGTGCTATTCTGTGCTAAATCTTGTTTGTAGGGACAGAGAGGTACAGTGAGTGAAACTGACAGTGTGCTATTCTGTTCTAAACCAATCTTGCTGAACCATATTTGAAATCCTTGAGTTTAGGGACAGAGAAGGACACTCGTGGAAACTATCAGTGTGCTATTCTGTGCTAAATCTTGTTTGTAGGGACAGAGAGGTACAGTGAGTGAAACTGACAGTGTGCTATTCTGTTCTAAGCTAATCTTGCTGAACCATATTTGAAATCCTTGAGTTTAGGGACAGAGAAGGACACTTGTGGAAACTATCAGTGTGCTATTCTGTGCTAAATCTTGTTTGTACGGACAGAGAGGTACAGTGAGTGAAACTGACAGTGTGCTATTCTGTTCTAAACCAATCTTGCTGAACCATATTTGAAATCCTTGAGTTTAGGGACAGAGAAGGACACTCGTGGAAACTATCAGTGTGCTATTCTGTGCTAAATCTTGTTTGTAGGGACAGAGTAGGACAGTGAGTGAAACTGACAGTGTGCTATTCTGTTCTAAACTAATCTTGCTGAACCATATTTGAAATCCTTGAGTTTAGGGACAGAGAAGGACACTTGTGGAAACTATCAGTGTGCTATTCTGTGCTAAATCTTGTTTGTAGGGACAGAGAGGTACAGTGAGTGAAACTGACAGTGTGCTATTCTGTTCTAAACCAATCTTGCTGAACCATATTTGAAATCCTTGAGTTTAGGGACAGAGAGGTACAGTGAGGGAAAGTGTCAGTGTGCTATTCTGTTCTAAACCAATCTTGCTGAACCATATTTGAAATCCTTGAGTTTAGGGACAGAGAAGGACACTCGTGGAAACTATCAGTGTGCTATTCTGTGCTAAATCTTGTTTGTAGGGACAGAGAGGTACAGTGAGTGAAACTGACAGTGTGCTATTCTGTTCTAAACCAATCTTGCTGAACCATATTTGAAATCCTTGAGTTTAGGGACAGAGAAGGACACTCGTGGAAACTATCAGTGTGCTATTCTGTGCTAAATCTTGTTTGTAGGGACAGAGAGGTACAGTGAGTGAAACTGACAGTGTGCTATTCTGTTCTAAACCAATCTTGCTGAACCATATTTGAAATCCTTGAGTTTAGGGACAGAGAGGTACAGTGAGGGAAAGTGTCAGTGTGCTATTCTGTTCTAAACCAATCTTGCTGAACCATATTTGAAATCCTTGAGTTTAGGGACAGAGAAGGACACTCGTGGAAACTATCAGTGTGCTATTCTGTGCTAAATCTTGTTTGTAGGGACAGAGTAGGACAATGAGTGAAACTGACAGTGTGCTATTCTGTTCTAAACCAATCTTGCTGAACCATATTTGAAATCCTTGAGTTTAGGGACAGAGAAGGACACTCGTGGAAACTATCAGTGTGCTTTTCTGTGCTAAATCTTGTTTGTAGGGACAGAGTAGGACAGTGAGTGAAACTGACAGTGTGCTATTCTGTTCTAAACCAATCTTGCTGAACCATATTTGAAATCCTTGAGTTTAGGGACAGAGAAGGACACTCGTGGAAACTATCAGTGTGCTATTCTGTGCTAAATCTTGTTTGTAGGGACAGAGTAGGACAGTGAGTGAAACTGACAGTGTGCTATTCTGTTCTAAACCAATCTTGCTGAACCATATTTGAAATCCTTGAGTTTAGGGACAGAGAAGGACACTCGTGGAAACTATCAGTGTGCTATTCTGTGCTAAATCTTGTTTGTAGGGACAGAGAGGTACAGTGAGTGAAACTGACAGTGTGCTATTCTGTTCTAAACCAATCTTGCTGAACCATATTTGAAATCCTTGAGTTTAGGGACAGAGAGGTACAGTGAGGGAAAGTGTCAGTGTGCTATTCTGTTCTAAACCAATCTTGCTGAACCATATTTGAAATCCTTGAGTTTAGGGACAGAGAAGGACACTCGTGGAAACTATCAGTGTGCTATTCTGTGCTAAATCTTGTTTGTAGGGACAGAGTAGGACAATGAGTGAAACTGACAGTGTGCTATTCTGTTCTAAACCAATCTTGCTGAACCATATTTGAAATCCTTGAGTTTAGGGACAGAGAAGGACACTCGTGGAAACTATCAGTGTGCTTTTCTGTGCTAAATCTTGTTTGTAGGGACAGAGTAGGACAGTGAGTGAAACTGACAGTGTGCTATTCTGTTCTAAACCAATCTTGCTGAACCATATTTGAAATCCTTGAGTTTAGGGACAGAGAAGGACACTCGTGGAAACTATCAGTGTGCTATTCTGTGCTAAATCTTGTTTGTAGGGACAGAGAGGTACAGTGAGTGAAACTGACAGTGTGCTATTCTGTTCTAAACCAATCTTGCTGAACCATATTTGAAATCCTTGAGTTTAGGGACAGAGAAGGACACTCATGGAAACAATCAGTGTGCTATTCTGTGCTAAATCTTGTTTGTAGGGACAGAGAAGGACAGTGAGGGAAACTGTCAGTGTGCTATTCTGTGCTAAACCAATCTTGCTGAAGCATATTGCAAATCCTTGTGTTTAGGGACAGAGAAGGATAGGCAGGGGACAGTGTCAGTGTCATTGTTGCTAAGCCTCCTGCACAGTATACACCTGAAGGTAGCCCTTATTGCTGTTTTTCCCATCTCCCTGCAGGCCATCCATTAAAATGTCTGGAAGGCAAACAAGGAGAGGCAGACAGTCAGGAGGCAAAAAAAGAGGGCAAGCAGGCTCTGTGTCTGGGGGCAACAGTGCTGGTCGTGGACGCGGTGCATTGTCATCAGCACATGGCCATGGGACACGCTTGTCCTTCTTTTTGGCAGCTGGACATGTTGAGCCACATCATGCCGAAGACTTGGTAGAGTGGATGACCAAGCCCACCTCATCCTCCTCATCCTCTCTCACCCAGGCTCAGGGTACTGGCAAAGCAGCTGCCAAAGCGTCCTCTTCTCTGGTATCATTATCTTCATTAGTCAATCCTTCCCTAGACCCACCATGTCCTCCTCCTGAGGAGTCCCCCGAACTGTTTGAGCACAGTGTTGGGTACATGCTCCAGGAGGATGCCCAGCGTTTCGAAGGATCTGATGATGATACCCAGCTAGAGGAAGGCAGTAGCGTGAGAGCAGAGAGAGGGGATGCTCAAGAAGGACACCAATCTGGCAGTCATGCTCCAGCAGCTGCAGCATACTGCCAGATTGGATCCAGTGATGAGGAGGGAGGGGATGATGAGGTCACTGACTCCACGTGGGTGCCTAATAGGAGAGAGGAGGAGGATGAGGAGGAGGCACATCTCCAACGAGGCAGGATGCCCTTGAGTGGCCAGCGTATGGGCAGCACACCGACGGAATCACACCGCAGAGCTCCGCCTGTGCAGGGTGCTGCCTCTGCCCGTCATTCAAAAAGTTCTTTGGTGTGGGCCTTTTTTGAGGCGAGTGCATCAGATCGCACAGCTGCTGTTTGCAACATATGTCTCAAGCGTATATCGCGTGGCCAAAACATCAGCCGCTTGGGCACCACATGCTTGATCAGACATATGTTGACCTGCCATGCAGCTCGTTGGCAAGCCTACCTTAAAGACCCACACCAAAGAACAAAGCGGACCTCTCCTTGCACCGCATCAGCTGGGATCTCAAAACCCACTATACCTTCAGTCCTCTCTGAAACCTGCACTGAGAGGAATGAAGGTGTAGAATTAGGTGTATCACAGCCCAGTACTTGTGGCCACTCTGCTAGCAGTACACCGACGTCCGATTCTAGCAGGCAAATTTCCCTGCCCCAGCTGCTGGACCGTCGAAAGAAGTTCACTCCCAGCCATCCACATGCCCAGCGGTTGAATGCTAGCTTGGCTAAATTGCTAGCGCTTCAACTGCTGCCTTTTCAGTTGGTAGACTCGGCCCCCTTCCGTGAGTTTGTGCAATGTGCGGTTCCTCAGTGGCAGGTTCCCAAACGCCACTTTTTCTCACGGAAGGCGATTCCGGCTCTCTACAGGCATGTGGAAGGCAATGTCTTGGCCTCGCTGGACAGGGCGGTCAGCGGTAAGGTGCATATTACCGCTGACTCATGGTCCAGCAGGCATGGACAGGGACGTTACCTTTCTTTCACGGCCCATTGGGTGACTCTTTTGGCAGCTGGGAAGGATGCAGGACAAGGTGCAGTAGTGTTGGAGGTTGTTCCACCGCCACGCCTCCAAAATGCTACTACTGGTTGTGACACACCTCTCTCCTCCACCCCTCCTCTTCTTCTTCCTCCATGGCCTCTTCCTGTGGTTTGTCCTCGGAACCAGCGGTGCTCCGTAGGCGTTCAAGGGGCTACGCAAGTACGCAGGCAAAAAGATGCCATGCCGTGCTTGCGCTGGTGTGTTTGGGGGACAGGAGCCACACTGGGGCAGAGGTCCTGTCTGCTCTGCAGGGGCAGGCCGAGAGGTGGTTGATGCCACGCCAGCTTAAGCCAGGAATGGTGGTTTGTGACAATGGCACCAACCTCCTCTCCGCCCTCCGACAGGGACAACTGACCCATGTGCCCTGTATGGCTCACGTCCTTAACCTGGTGGTGCAGCGGTTCTTGGGCAGGTACCCGGGCTTACAGGATGTCCTGACTGAGGCAGGCCAGGAAAGTCTGTGTTCATTTCCGCAGATCTTATAATGCCAGTGCTCGCCTGGCTGAGCTGCAAAAGGAGTTGAACCTGCCCAAGAACCGCCTTATATGTGACATGCCCACCAGGTGGAACTCAACGTTGGCCATGCTGCAGCGGCTGCACACGCAGCAGAGGGCCATCAATGAGTACCTGTGCGACTACGGCACCAGGACAGGGTCAGGGGAGCTTGGGTTTTTTTCACCACGCCAGTGGGGCATGATCAGGGATGCATGCACTGTCCTGGCACCATTTGAGGAGGCCACGAGGATGGTGAGCAGTGACAGTGCATGCATCAGTGACACTGTACCTCTTGTCAACCTGTTGGAGCACACGATGCATGGAATAATTGACAGGGCACTTGAGGCAGAACAGAGGCAGGAAGAGGAGGACTTCCTTGCCTCTCAAGGCCCCCTTTACCCAGACAGTGTTCCTTCTGTCCCACCCATCACACAGGAAGAGGAGGAGGAGGAGGAGGATTGTGTCAGCATGGAGGTGGAGGCTGGCACTCAGCATCATCAGCAGCAGTCTTTTAGGGATGATTTACAGTCCCAAGAAACCAGTGGACTTGTAAGTGGCTGGGAGGAGGTGGCTGCGGATCATGTCGTCCTTAGTGACCCAGAGGACTCCGGACTGAATGCCTCAGCTAACCTACGCTGCATGGCCTCCCTGATCCTGCAAAGTCTGCGGAAGGATCCTCGTATTCTTCGGATCAAGGAGAGGGACCATTACTGGCTGGCCACTCTCCTTGATCCACGGTACAAGGGTAAGGTTGCGGACCTTATGTTACCGTCGCAGAGGGAGCAGAGGATGAGACAACTCCGGGAGGCCTTGCAGAAAGGTCTGTGCAACGCGTTCCCAGAGACTGGGAGGTTACAAACTCTTGGTCCTGGACAACGAGCTGCTGAGGCTTCGGGCAGTCAAAGAAGGAGCGGTGGGGAAGGTGGCCGTCTGACCGATGCGTTCAGACAATTCTTTAGTCCGCAGCCCCAAAGTATGATCGTTTCCAGCAACAATCGCCAGCGTCTGATATACATGGTGCAGGAATACCTAGGGGCAAGGTCAGACTTGGACACCTTCCCCACCGAAAATCCTCTGGCTTACTGGGTCTTGAGGATGGATCACTGGCCAGAGCTTGCACAGTATGCAATTGAGCTACTGGCCTGTCCTGCATCCAGCGTTCTTTCAGAACGCACATTCAGTGCTGCTGGAGGATTTGTCACGGATCACAGGGTGCGCCTGTCCACCGACTCGGTTGATCGACTGACTTTCATCAAGATGAACCAGTCTTGGATCACCACCAGCTACCACACACCTGATGCTGATATAACAGACTAATTGATTTTAAAATGTCACATCCCTTCAAGACTGATGCTGATGCTGAGTTCCTGTGCTGTTATGTTGACTAGCTATCCTCCTCCTCCTCCTCAATGATCCGATTAATGATGATTGCTTGGAAGATCATTTTGGTTTATGGGTGCCGCCACCAGTGGCTAAGGCCCAATTTTTCAGCCCCTGTTTAACAGGGGCGTGTAATTACAATTTTTGATGCAATACTTTGCAACAGGCCTCATTGCTGTGCTCCAAGTACAGTATCTGTGAGGGGTTGCAGTGTTGTGCCACCAGTGCCTAAGGCCCAATTTTTCAGCCCCTGTTCAACAGGGGCATGCAATTATAATTATTGATCTAATAATTCACAGCAGGGCCCATTGCTGCGCCCACCAAGAGTAACTGTCAGGCCTTACAGTGTTGTGTCAACACCACCATCACCACCACCACCACCACCACCAAAGACCCAATTTTTCAGCCCCTGTTCAACAGGGGCATGCAATTATAATTATTGATCTAATAATTCACAGCAGGGCCCATTGCTGCGCCCACCAAGATTAACTGTCAGGCCTTACAGTGTTGTGGCACCAGCACCACCATCAAAGGCCCAATTTTTACTACCACTGTTCAACAATTATATGTTATTACAATTCCTGATATAATAGTTGACAGCAGGGCGTTCCAGCACCCACCAAGAGTAACTGTGAGTGCTTACAGTGTTGTGCCAACACCAACACCTAAGGGGCCAATTTCTGCAGAGTATATACGGCAGGTCCCTACTTTCAAACATCCAACTTACAAACGACTACTACTTGCAAACGGAAGAAGACAACAGGAAGTGAGAGGAAATCTACCCCTTGGAAGGAAAATTCTCTCCTGTAAGAATTAATATGGGAGAAAGGTGTCTCCTCTCTACTGATGCTTTATCACCAATCCTTGTTTCAATAAAAACACCACATTTCAAAATCAGTTGTCATTGGGACGCAAAGTGAGGTGAAATGTTCTGAACAGGGGCACAGACAGCAAAACAAATGTTACAGGGGTGATAACCCTTCCCTATGTTTTCCAAAAAGCTTAAAAATAGGTATTTGGGCTGGAGCTACACTTAAACAATGTAGCTGTTCAAAATTACAAACAGATTCTACATAAGAACAAACCTACAGTCCCTGTCTTGTATGCACCGCCTGTATACGGCTGTTCAGAGTATATAGGGCCTTTTTTATTTTGTGTGCGGGGTTCCCCTTAATATCCATACAAGACCCAAAGGGGCTGGTAATGGGCTGGGGTAGGGGGGGGGGGGGGTTGATGGGGTAGCTATGCCATTTTTCTTAAAGATTTTCATCCATATTACCGGGACCAGACATTACATTAAAGCCGCAAGCAGTTTTAAATGGCTTTTTTTCCTTTAGAAATGTTATTTTGTGCAGGGACAGTTCTAAACACGGGAAACTCGTGGCACTTCACAGGCATACTTTAGACACCCCCCAGGTACAATATTTAAAGGAATATTTGACTTTTTTTTTTTCACTTTATGCATCATTAACCACTTAACGACCGCTCACTGTATATATACGTCGGCAGAATGGCACCGACAGGCACAATCACGTAGAGCATACGTGATCGCCTTTGTACAGTTGGGGGGTCCGATCGAACCCCCCTTCTATACAGTGAGCGGCCGTTAATCGTTGGGGAGCGTTCGGAGATGAGGGGGCGACCATTCGATTTCGGCCACCCCCTCGCGATCGCTCCCGGCCAATGAAAATGCTTCCTCTGCCATGTGATGTAAACACAGGCAGTAGGAAGTGATGTCATCTCCCTCGCGGCGGTCTTTTCGATTCCGGCGCCGAGGAGAGAGGAAGCAGGTTAGTGCACCAGCAGTCCACTGACACGTAGGTACACATAGGCACACATTTCACCCCCCAGTCACCCCCAGATCACCCCCCAGGTCACCCCCCAGCCCCCAATCACAGTGTCACTGATTGCAGTGATCATTTATTTTACTGATCACTGCTTTTAGTGTCATCTGTGATAGTAAAAAGTTGCAGGGCAGTTAGGATTAGGCCCCTTTAGGTCCAGGGTAGCCCCCTAACCCCCCCTAATAAAGGTTTAACCCCTTGATCGCCCCCCAGGTAACCCTTTCACCCCCTAACGCCAGCGTCACTAAGCGATCGTATTTTCGATCGCTGTATTTAGTGCCGGTGGTGCCCTAGATAGCCAGTTAATTATTTTTAGGTTCGCCGCAGGTTTTTATTAGCGTCAGATACCCCCATATATTATTTTAACCCCCTGATTGCCCCTAGAGTTAACCCTTTCACCAGTGATCACCGTATAAGCGTCACTGGTGACACTGGTTACCCAGTTAGTTATTTAGTTATTTAGGTAACCCGTCAGGTTTTTATATAGCGTGGGGTACCCCCATATTTAACCTAATAAAGGTTTTAACCCCCTGATTGCCCCTAGTTAACCCTTTCACCAGTGATCACCATATAAAGGTTACGGGTGACGCTGGTTGGTTAGTTTGCTTTTTATAGCATCAGGGCACCCGCCGTATATAACCCAATAAAGGTTTAACCCCCTGATCGCCCGGCGGGTGAGATCAATTAGGTTTTAGCGCCAGAGAGGGTCTGCGTCGCCCCAGGCAGCGTTAGGTTAGTGCCAGTAACGCTAACACCCACGCGCAAAGCATACACCTCCCTTAGTGGTATAGTATCTGATCAGATCTATACTAGCGTCCCCAGTGGTTTAGGGTTCCCAAAAACGCAGTGTTAGCGGGATCAGCCCAGATACCTGCTAGCACCTGCGTTTAGCCCCTCCGCCCAGCCCAGCCCAGCCCAGCCCACCCAAGTGCAGTATCGATCGATCACTGTCACTTACCAAACACAAAACACATAACTGCAGCGTTCGCAGAGACAGTCCTGATCCCTGCGACCGCTAACAGTTTTTTTTGTAGCGTTTGATATATTTGCTGACGACAGTCGGGTGCTTTTTTTTCCTGTGAATCTTACTAGTGTACCCCTAAATTTAGAGCCCAAAATGGCAAGTCGAAGGTACACTAGTAAAGAGGCCTACGAGATTCTGAGCATGACAGATAGTGAAGAGTAGTGATGAGCCGAACACCCCCGGGTTCGGTTCGCACCAGAACCCGCGAACGGACCGAAAGTTCGAACGAACATTAGAACCCTATTAAATACAATGGATGCGAACGTTCGAATTCTAAAGTGCTAATTATAACAACTATTATGCATGTTATTGTCCTAAAAAGGGTTTGGGAACCCGGGTTCTGCACCAGGGGACATGTATCAATGCAAAAAGAAGTTTTAAAAACGGTCGTTTTTCGGGAGCAGTCATTTTAATGATGCATAAAGTGAAAAAAAAAAAGTCAAATATTCCTTTAAATATCGTACCTGGGGGGTGTCTAAAGTATGCCTGTGAAGTGCCACGTGTTTCCCGTGTTTAGAACTGTCCCTGCACAAAATGACACTTCTAAAGGAAAAAAAAGCCATTTAAAACTGCTTGCGGCTTTAATGTAATGTCTGGTCCCGGTAATATGGATGAAATTCTTTAAGAAAAATGGCATAGCTACCCCATGACCCCCCCCCCTACCCCAGCCCATTACCAGCCCCTTTGGGTCTTGTATGGATATTAAGGGGAACCCCGCACATAAAATAAAAAAGGCCCTATATACTCTGAACAGCCCTATACAGGCGGTGCATACAAGACAGGGACTGTAGGTTTGTTCTTATGTAGAGTCTGTTTGTAATTTTGAACAGGTACATTGTTGAAGTGTAGCTCCAGACCAAAAATCTATTTTTAAACTTTTTGGAAAACATAGGTAAGGGTTATCACCCCTGTAACATTTGTTTTGCTGTCTGTGCCCCTGTTCAGAACATTTCACCTCACTTTCCGTCCCAATGACAACTGTTTTTGAAATGTGGTGTTTTTCTTGAAACAAGGATTGCTGATAAAGCATCAGTACAGAGGAGACACCTTTCTCCCATATTTATTCTTACAGGAGAGAATTTTCCTTCCTAGTGGTAGATTTCCTCTCACTTCCTGTTGTCTTCTTGCGTTTGCAAGTAGGAGTCGTTTGTAAGTTGGATGTTTGAAAGTAGGGACCTGCCGTATATACTCTGCAGAAATAGGCCCCTTAGTTGTTGGTGTTGGCACAACACTGTAAGCACTCACAGTTACTCTTGGTTGGTGCTGGAACGCCCTGCTGTCAACTATTATATCAGGAATTTTAATTACATATAATTGTTGAACAGTGGTAGTAAAAATTGGGCCTTTGATGGTGGTGCTGGTGCCACAACACTGTAAGCCCTGACAGTTACTCTTGGTGGGTGCAGCAATGGGCCCTGCTGTGAATTATTAGATCAAGAATTGTAATTACATGCCCCTGTTGAACAGGGGCTGAAAAATTGGGCCTTAGGCACTGGTGGCACAACACTGCAACCCCTCACAGATACTGTACTTGGAGCACAGCAATGAGCCCTGTTGCAAAGTATTGCTTCAAAAATTGTAATGACACGCCCCTGTTAAACAGGGGCTGAAAAATTGGGCCTTAGGCACTGGTGGCACAACACTGCAACTCCTCACAGATACTGTACTTGGAGCACAGCAATGAGCCCTGTTGCAAAGTATTGCTTCAAAAATTGTAATGACACGCCCCTGTTAAACAGGGGCTGAAAAATTGGGCCTTAGGCACTGGTGGCACAACACTGCAACTCCTCACAGATACTGTACTTGGAGCACACCAATGAGCCCTGTTGCAAAGTATTGCTTCAAAAATTGTAATGACACGCCCCTGTTAAACAGGGGCTGAAAAATTGGGCCTTAGGCACTGGTGGCACAACACTGCAACTCCTCACAGATACTGTACTTGGAGCACAGCAATGAGCCCTGTTGCAAAGTATTGCTTCAAAAATTGTAATGACACGCCCCTGTTAAACAGGGGCTGAAAAATTGGGCCTTAGGCACTGGTGGCACAACACTGCAACTCCTCACAGATACTGTACTTGGAGCACACCAATGAGCCCTGTTGCAAAGTATTGCTTCAAAAATTGTAATGACACGCCCCTGTTAAACAGGGGCTGAAAAATTGGGCCTTAGGCACTGGTAGCACAACACTGCAACTCCTCACAGATACTGTACTTGGAGCACAGCAATGAGCCCTGTTGCAAAGTATTGCTTCAAAAATTGTAATTACACGCCCCTGTTAAACAGGGGCTGAAAAATTGGGCGTTAGGCACTGGTGGCGGCACCCATAAACAAAAATGATCTTACAAGCTATCATCATCAATCGTATCATTGAGGACTCGGAGGAGGAGGATAGCCAGTCAACATAACAGCACAGGCACTCAGCATCAGCATCAGTCTTGAAGGGATGTGACATGTTAAAATCAATTAGTCTGTTATATCAGCATCAGGTGTGTGGTAGCTGGTGGTGATCCAAGACTGGTTCATCTTGATGAAAGTCAGTCGATCAACCGAGTCGGTGGACAGGCGCACCCTGTGATCCGTGACAAATCCTCCAGCAGCACTGAATGTGCGTTCCGAAAGAACGCTGGATGCAGGACAGGCCAGTAGCTCAATTGCATACTGTGCAAGCTCTGGCCAGTGATCCATCCTCAAGACCCAGTAAGCCAGAGGATTTTCGGTGGGGAAGGTGTCCAAGTCTGACCTTGCCCCTAGATATTCCTGCACCATGTTTATCAGACGCTGGCGATGGTTGCTGGAACCGATCATACTTTGGGGCTGCGGACTAAAGAATTGTCTGAACGCATCGGTCAGACGGCCACCTTCCCCACCGCTCCTTCTTTGACTGGCCGAAGCCTCAGCAACTCGTTGTCCAGGACCAGGAGTTTGCAACCTCCCAGTCTCTGGGAACGCGTTGCACAGACCTTTCTGCAAGGCCTCCCGGAGTTGTCTCATCCTCTGCTCCCTCTGCGACGGTAACATAAGGTCCGCAACCTTACCCTTGTACCGTGGATCAAGGAGAGTGGCCAGCCAGTAATGGTCCCTCTCCTTGATCCGAAGAATACGAGGATCCTTCCGCAGACTTTGCAGGATCAGGGAGGCCATGCAGCGTAGGTTTGCTGAGGCATTCGCTCCGGAGTCCTCTGGGTCACTAAGGACGACATGATCCGCAGCCACCTCCTCCCAGCCACGTACAAGTCCACTGGTTTCTTGGGACTGTAAATCATCCCTAAAAGACTGCTGCTGATGATGCTGAGTGCCAGCCTCCACCTCCATGCTGACACAATCCTCCTCCTCCTCCTCCTCCTCCTCCTCCTCCTCCTCTTCCTGTGCGATGGGTGGGACAGAAGGAACACTGTCTGGGTAAAGGGGGCCTTGAGAGGCAAGGAAGTCCTCCTCTTCCTGCCTCTGTTCTGCCTCAAGTGCCCTGTCCATTATTCCACGCAGCGTGTGCTCCAACAGGTGGACAAGAGGTACAGTGTCACTGATGCATGCACTGTCACTGCTCACCATCCTCGTGGCCTCCTCAAATGGTGCCAGGACAGTGCATGCATCCCTGATCATGCCCCACTGGCGTGGAGAAAAAAAACCAAGCTCCCCTGACCCTGCCCTGGTGCCGTAGTCGCACAGGTACTCATTGATGGCCCTCTGCTGCGTGTGCAGCCGCTGCAGCATGGCCAACGTTGAGTTCCACCTGGTGGGCATGTCACATATAAGGCGGTTCTTGGGCAGGTTCAACTCCTTTTGCAGCTCAGCCAGGCGAGCACTGGCATTATAAGATCTGCGGAAATGCACACAGACTTTCCTGGCCTGCCTCAGGACATCCTGTAAGCCCGGGTACCTGCCCAAGAAGCGCTGCACCACCAGGTTAAGGACGTGAGCCACACAGGGCACATGGGTCAGTTGTCCCTGTCGGAGGGCGGAGAGGAGGTTGGTGCCATTGTCGCAAACCACCATTCCTGGCTTAAGCTGGCGTGGCGTCAACCACCTCTCGGCCTGGCCCTGCAGAGCAGACAGGACCTCTGCCCCAGTGTGGCTTCTGTCCCCCAAACACACCAGCGCAAGCACGGCATGGCATCTTTTTGCCTGCGTACTTGCGTAGCCCCGTGAACGGCTACGGAGCACCGCTGGTTCATAGGACAAACCACAGGAAGAGGCCATGGAGGAAGAAGAAGAGGAGGGGGTGGAGGAGAGAGGTGTGTCACAACCAGTAGTAGCATTTTGGAGGCGTGGCGGTGGGACAACCTCCAACACTACTGCACCTTGTCCTGAATCCTTCCCAGCTGCCAAAAGAGTGACCCAATGGGCCGTGAAAGAAAGGTAACGTCCCTGTCCATGCCTGCTGGACCATGAGTCAGCGGTAATATGCACCTTACCGCTGACCGCCCTGTCCAGCGAGGCCAAGACATTGCCTTCCACATGCCGGTAGAGAGCCGGAATAGCCTTCCGTGAGAAAAAGTGGCGTTTGGGAACCTGCCACTGAGGAACTGCACATTCCACAAACTCACGGAAGGGGGCCGAGTCTACCAACTGAAAAGGCAGCAGTTGAAGCGCTAGCAATTTAGCCAAGCTAGCATTCAACCGCTGGGCATGTGGATGGCTGGGAGTGAACTTCTTTTGACGGTCCAGCAGCTGGGGCAGGGAAATTTGCCTGCTAGAATCGGACGTCGGTGTACTGCTAGCAGAGTGGGCGCAAGTACTTGGCTGTGACACACCTAATTCTACACCTTCATTCCTCTCAGTGCATGTTTCAGAGAGGACTGAAGTTATAGTGGGGTTGGAGATCCCAGCTGATGCGGTGCAAGGAGAGGTCCGCTTTGTTCTTTGGTGTGGGTCTTTGAGGTAGGCTTGCCAACGAGCTGCATGGCAGGTCAACATATGTCTGGTCAGGCATGTGGTACCCAAGCGGCTGATGTTTTGGCCACGCGATATACGCTTGAGACATATGTTGCAAACAGCAGCTGTGCGATCTGATGCACTAGCCTCAAAAAAGGCCCACACCAAAGAACTTTTTGAATGACGGGCAGAGGCAGCGCCCTGCACAGGCGGAGCTCTGCGGTGTGATTCCGTCGGTGTACTGCCCTTACGCTGGCCACCAAAGGGCATCCTGCCTCGTTGGAGATGTGCCTCCTCCTCATCCTCCTCCTCCTCCTCTCTCCTATTAGGCACCCACGTGGAGTCAGTGACCTCATCATCCCCTCCCTCCTCATCACTGGAGCCAATCTGGCAGTATGCTGCAGCTGCTGGAACATGACTGCCAGATTGGTGTCCTTCTTGAGCATCCCCTCTGTCTGCTCTCACGCTACTGCCTTCCTCTAGCTGGGTTTCATCATCAGACCCTTCGAAACGCTGGGCATCCTCCTGGAGCATGTACCCAACACTGTGCTGAAACAGTTCGGGGGACTCCTCAGGAGGAGGACATGGTGGGTCTAGGGAAGGAGTGACTGATGATTTGTCTGACATTGATACCAGGGAAGACGACGCTTTGGCAGCTGCTTTTCCAGTACCCTGAGCCTGGGTGAGAGAGGATGAGGAGGAGGAGGAGGGCTTGGTCATCCACTCTACCAAGTCTTCGGCATGATGTGGCTCAACATGTCCAGCTGCCGAAAAGAAGGACAAGCGTGTCCCATGGCCATGTGCTGATGACAATGCACCGCGTCCACGACCAGCACTGTTGCCCCCAGACACAGAGCCTGCTTGCCCTCTTTTATTGCCTCCTGACTGTCTGCCTCTCCTTGTTTGCCTTCCAGACATTCTAATAGATGGCCTGCAGGGAGATGGGAAAAAAGCAATAAGGGCTACCTTCAGGTGTCCTTCTCTGTCCCTTGAAACAAGGACTTTCACAGTGAAAGAAACTGACACTCTCCCTACCTACAGTTTTCTGTCCCTAGAATAAATGTTTTTTTTAAGCACAATATAGCACAAAGACAATTCACTCACTGTCCTTACAGGTCCCTGGAAACAAGGACTTGCAGAGTGAAAGAAAAAAAACACTCTCCCTACCTACAGTTTTCTGTCCCTAGAAAAAATGTTTTTTTTAAGCACAATATAGCACAAGGACAATTCACTCACTGTCCTTACAGGTCCCTGGAAACAAGGACTTGCAGAGTGAAAGAAAAAAAACACTCTCCCTACCTACAGTTTTCTGTCCCTAGAAAAAATGTTTTTTTTAATCACAATATAACACAAGGACAATTCACTCACTGTCCTTCCAGGTCCCTGGAAACAAGGACTTGCAGAGTGAAATAAACTGACACTCTCCCTACCTACAGTTTTCTGTCCCTAGAATAAATGTTTTTTTTAAGCACAATATAGCACAAGGACAATTCACTCACTGTCCTTACAGGTCCCTGGAAACAAGGACTTGCAGAGTGAAAGAAAAAAAACACTCTCCCTACCTACAGTTTTCTGTCCCTAGAAAAAATGTTTTTTTTAATCACAATATAGCACAAGGACAATTCACTCACTGTCCTTACAGGTCCCTGGAAACAAGGACTTGCAGAGTGAAATAAACTGACACTCTCCCTACCTACAGTTTTCTGTCCCTAGAATAAATGTTTTTTTTAATCACAATATAGCACAAGGACAATTCACTCACTGTCCTTCCAGGTCCCTGGAAACAAGGACTTGCAGAGTGAAATAAACTGACACTCTCCCTACCTACAGTTTTCGGTCCCTAGAATAAATGTTTTTTTTAAGCACAATATAGCACAAGGACAATTCACTCACTGTCCTTACAGGTCCCTGGAAACAAGGACTTGCAGAGTGAAAGAAAAAAAACACTCTCCCTACCTACAGTTTTCTGTCCCTAGAAAAAATGTTTTTTTTAAGCACAATATAGCACAAGGACAATTCACTCACTGTCCTTACAGGTCCCTGGAAACAAGGACTTGCAGAGTGAAAGAAAAAAAACACTCTCCCTACCTACAGTTTTCTGTCCCTAGAAAAAATGGTTTTTTTAAGCACAATATAGCACAAGGACAATTCACTCACTGTCCTTACAGGTCCCTGGAAACAAGGACTTGCAGAGTGAAAGAAAAAAAACACTCTCCCTACCTACAGTTTTCTGTCCCTAGAAAAAATGTTTTTTTTAAGCACAATATAGCACAAGGACAATTCACTCACTGTCCTTACAGGTCCCTGGAAACAAGGACTTGCAGAGTGAAAGAAAAAAAACACTCTCCCTACCTACAGTTTTCTGTCCCTAGAAAAAATGTTTTTTTTAAGCACAATATAGCACAAGGACAATTCACTCACTGTCCTTACAGGTCCCTGGAAACAAGGACTTGCAGAGTGAAAGAAAAAAAACACTCTCCCTACCTACAGTTTTCTGTCCCTAGAAAAAATGTTTTTTTTAATCACAATATAGCACAAGGACAATTCACTCACTGTCCTTACAGGTCCCTGGAAACAAGGACTTGCAGAGTGAAAGAAACTGACACTGTCCCTACCTACAGTTTTCTGTCCCTAGAATAAATGTTTTTTTTAAGCACAATATAGCACAAGGAGAATTCACTCACTGTCCTTCCAGGTCCCTGGAAACAAGGACTTGCAGAGTGAAATAAACTGACACTCTCCCTACCTACAGTTTTCTGTCCCTAGAATAAATGTTTTTTTTAAGCACAATATAGCACAAGGACAATTCACTCACTGTCCTTACAGGTCCCTGGAAACAAGGACTTGCAGAGTGAAAGAAACTGACACTCTCCCTACCTACAGTTTTCTGTCCCTAGAATAAATGTTTTTTTAAGCACAATATAGCACAAGGACAATTCACTCACTGTCCTTCCAGGTCCCTGGAAACAAGGACTTGCAGAGTGAAAGAAACTGACACTGTCCCTACCTACAGTTTTCTGTCCCTAGAATAAATGTTTTTTTTAAGCACACTATAGCACAAGCACAAAACACACTGACACTCTCCCTACCTATCCTTCTCTTTCCCTAAACTAAAGGAATCCAGGTTAAGCAAGAAAGAAATAACAGTCACTGTCCCTGCCTATGCTGCTCTATCCCTGCTCCGGAACACACTACACTAGGCCGCCGTGCTGGCGGCCTTTTATAGTGTGGGGCGTGTACTAAACACCCTCAGCAATAATTGGCCACAGACATCCTGCCTGTGGCCAATCATTGCTCTCCTCGCTGCCGGCGCTGTGATTGGCCAAGCATGCGGGGTCACAGTGCATGCTTGGCCAATCACAGCGCCTGGATGACACTGCGATGGCGTAGTGCATTGTGGGCCGTTCGCGTCACTCGAATTTGGCGCGAACGGCCCAAATCGTTCGATCTTCGTCGAACGATCGAACAGCCGATGTTCGAGTCGAACGTATGTTCGACTCGAACACGAAGCTCATCCCTAGTGAAGAGGAGGTCACGTATCTGTCAGATTCAGGCTCAGAATATCTTCCCGTAGAAGACAGTGACGTCAGCGGCCCCACGTCAGATAGCTCTGATGACGAAGTTGAGGTCCCTGCTAAGGTCAGGTGTACCCGATCCCGATCTTCTGAGGTTGTTGAGGAGCAAGAACCGCAGGGCTCTCGTATCATGGAGCAGAGGAGTACTAGCGCCGCTATTCCTTCTGGTGAATTGGCAAGCACCAGCGGCCTAGTACAGCCTGGGCGTACATCCAGCACTGCAGTATCACGTGGTGACGTGGCGAGTCCCATAAGTGCAGTTCAAGCTGGCGAGGTGGCAAGCACAAGTAGTGTCCCGCTGCCACCAATAAGAAGACAAAGGCAGGCCCGTCGTACCCATAGTGCCCTTCCTGCAGAATTTGCCTATCCTGATTGGGTCCCCACCACTTCTGCAGAACCCGTACTTCCCCCATTCACTGCCCAACCCGGTATTCAGGTGGAAACAGCTGATTTTATGCCAATCGATTATTATTCGCTGTTTTTCACGGAAGATCTCTATAGATCTATTGTGGACCAGAGTAATTTATATGCTGGTCAATTCATCGCCGCTAATCCCCAGTTGCCTTCCATTGCCAAAGATTGGAAACCAATTACGGTTTCCGAATTTAAGACCTTTCTGGGCCTTTCCCTCAACATGGGCACACATAAATTCCCGTCATTGCGTGCTTATTGGTCCACGCACCCAATTGACCACATGCCCGTGTTCTCTGCCTCCATGCCCAGGAAACGATACGAGCAGATTTTGCGGTTCATGCACTTCAACGACAATGAACTTTGTCGTCCACGTGGGGACCCTGAATACGACCGGCTCTATAAAATTCGGCCCCTCATAAACCACTTCAACGAACGTTTTGCAGCCTTGTTTATTCCCGATCAAGTTGTCTGCGTTGATGAGTCCCTGATTAAATTTTCTGGCCGCTTGGCTTTCAAGCAGTACTTTCCCAGCAAGCGTGCCAGATACGGGGTCAAGCTCTATAAGTGCTGTGACAGGGCAACAGGCTATGTATGGAGCTTTATGGTTTATGAGGGAAAAGACAGTCAGGTTGAGCCGGTCAACTGCCCGGATTACATAGGGAGCGCTGGCAAGATAGTGTGGAACTTGGTGTCACCCTTATTCGGAAAGGGGTACCACTTGTATGTGGACAATTATTACACGAGCGTGCCACTGTTTAGTCACTTGTTTGATCATCAGATTGGAGCATGTGGCACCGTGCGACCTAATCGCCGGGGCTTTCCCCAGCGGCTTGTAGATGCCCGTCTTAGGCTGGGGGAGAGAGCCTGCGTAAAGTGTAATAACTTGCTCGCTATGAAGTGGAGGGACAATAAGAATGTTTTCCTTCTTACCTCCCTTCATGCAGACACGACAGTCCAAATTCGTACGGCGACTGGTGTTGTGGAGAAACCCCTCTGTGTCCACGAATATAACAAAAATATGGGAGGGGTGGACCTCAACGACCAGTTGATGGCGCCGTATCTAATTGACCGTAAGGCGAGACGCTGGTACAAAAAAGTGTCTCTATCCTTATTTCAATTGGCTTTGCTGAACGCTCATGTGCTATACAGAGCTTCAGGCGGGACTTTATCTCTTCTAAAATTCCAGAATGAGATAGTCACAGAACTCCTGTATCCAGGCGGTTCTGCACCTCACCATCCCCTACCAAATGCAGTAAGCCGGCTGCATGAGAGGCATTATACGCATCTCCTCCCGAGTACCCCTACCCAATGAACCCCCCAAAAAAGATGTCGTGTCTGTAGCAAGCGCGGATTTAGGCGTGACACCCGTTATTATTGTCCACTCTGTCCTGACAAACCTGGTCTTTGCGTTGGTGAATGTTTTGAACGCTACCACTCAAAAGTGAAGTTTTAGCATAGGGTACAGCATTTCACAGACTAGGACACACTTACACAGGGTCTCCCAAGATGCCATTACATTTTGAGAGACCCGAACCATTACAGTTGTTAAAGTTTAAAAAAAAAGTGTAAAAAAGAAAAAAAAAAAAAACACAAAAAAATATAAAATAAAAAAAACAAAAATAGTTGTAGTTTTATTGTTCTCTCTCTCTCTCTCTCTCTCTCTCTCTCTCTCTCTCTATTTTCTCTCTATTGTTCTGCTCTTTTTTACTGTATTCCATTCTGCAATGTTTTATCATGCTTGCTTTTCAGGTATGTAATTTTTTGTTTTCAGGTGCGCCATTCAACTGCAGCGCGGAATTATTTATCTTGACAGCAACAGCGTTTGCACCCACGATACATAAAGCCGTGACTCCAGTGCTGTAGGAGGTGATTTCACCACCACAGTTAAAAAAAAAGAGCATATATGCCGAAGCATGGGGGCAGCAGGGGCGGAGGAGCGATTTTGCTCCTAATGCCGCGTATATACGGTCGAAATTCTGACGGAGGCTTGCCCGTGGAAAAGTTCGACCGTGTGTACGCGGCATAACTTTTTTGCGGGAGGATGCCCCCATGCTTCGGCATATATATATATTTTAGGCACAGGTTGCGTTAAAAAAATGTTTTATTTTTTACTAGGTTTTGTTTTGGTATTTGCTTTGCAGGTATGGTATGGTAAGGTCTTACTGTTGTACTGTAATGTTACTTTGTTTTAATGTTAACCATCATTTGCTTAGCAGGTACGCCATTCAGTTGCATCGCGGATTTATTTATCTTGACAGCAACAGCGTTTGCTCCCACGATACATAAAGCGTGACTCCAACGCTGTAGGAGGTGATTTCACCACCACAGTTAAAAAAAGAGCATATATGCCGAAGCATGGGGGCAGCAGGGGCGGAGGAGCGATTTTGCTCCTAATGCCGCGTATATACGGTCGAAATTCCGACGGAGGCTTGCCCGTGGAAAAGTTCGACCGTGTGTACGCGGCATAACCTTTTATGCCGCGTACATACGGTCGAAATTTCGACAAAGGCTTGCCCGTGGAAAAGTCAGACCGTGTGTACGCGGCATAACTTTTTTGCGGG
Organism: Rana muscosa; assembly: GCA_029206835.1. Lineage (NCBI taxonomy): Eukaryota > Metazoa > Chordata > Amphibia > Anura > Ranidae > Rana > Rana muscosa. Next base: position 81,869,898 of record CM055122.1, on the reverse strand, counting down.
AGGATGCCCCCATGCTTCGGCATATATATATTTTAAGCACAGGTTGCGTTAAAAAAATGTTTTATTTTTTACTAGGTTTTGTTTTGGTATTTGCTTTGCAGGTATGGTATGGTAAGGTCTTACTGTTGTACTGTAATGTTACTTTGTTTTAATGTTAACCATCATTTGCTTAGCAGGTACGCCATTCAGTTGCATCGCGGATTTATTTATCTTGACAGCAACAGCGTTTGCTCCCACGATACATAAAGCCGTGACTCCAACGCTGTAGGAGGTGATTTCAACACCACAGTTAAAAAAAGAGCATATATGCCGAAGTATGGGGGCAGCAGGGGCGGAGGAGCGATTTTGCTCCTAATGCCGCGTATATACGGTCGAAATTCCGACGGAGGCTTGCCCGTGGAAAAGTTCGACCGTGTGTACGCAGCATAACCTTTTATGCCGCGTACATACGGTCGAAATTCCGACGAAGGCTTGCCCGTGGAAAAGTCCGACCGTGTGTACGCGGCATAACTTTTTTGCGGGAGGATGCCCCCATGCTTCGGCATATATGCCCATCATTAGAAGTGGGTGGATGAAGGGAGGTATTCTAATGGTGGGCATACCCACCGATCAATCTCTTTTTTTCGTTCAGCCAACAGGCTGCATGAAAAAAAAGATTACAATACATGTCCAACAAGGACCAGCAACGTACTGGTATGTTGCTGGACTTTGAATGGTTATACCAGATTGATGCCTGCGGGTATCATTCTTTTCAGCCAGCGGCCGGCTTTCATGTAAAAGCAATCCTAGTGGCTAATTAGCCTCTGGACTGCTTTTATAAGCAGTGGGAGGGAATGCCCCCCCGGATATAAACAGCGGCATTGGGAAATTGGGAAAGCATTTTATCACACCGATCTTGGTGTGGTCAGATGCTTTGAGGGCAGAGGAAAGATCTAGGGTCGAACCCCCCATTTTTTTTCAAAAAAAGAGTACCTGTCACTACTTATTGCTATCATAGGGGATATTTACATTCCCTGAGCTAACAATAAAAATGATTTAAAAAAAAAATATGGAAGGAACAATTTAAAAATAAAATAAAAAAGCAAAATAAATAATAATAAAAAAAAAAAGCACCGCTGTCTCCCCCTGCTCTTGCGCAAAGGCGAACGCAAGCGTCGGTCTAGCGTCATATGTAAAAAGCAATTGCATCATGCATGTGAGGTATCACCGCGAAGGTCAGAACGAGGGCAGTAATTTTAGCAGTAGACCTCCTCTGTAAATCCAACGTGGTAACCTGTAAAGGCTTTTAAATGCTTTTAAAAATGAATGTAGTTTCTCGCCGCTGCGCGTTTGTGCGCAATTTTAAAGCATGTCGTGTTTGGTATCCATGTACTCGGCCTAAGATCATCTTTTTTATTTCATCAAACATTTGGGCAATATAGTGTTTTTTAGTGCATTAAAAATAAAAAAAGTGTGTTTTTCCCCCAAAAAATGCGTTTGAAAAATCGCTGCGCAAATACTGTGTGGAAAAAAAAAATGCAACACCCACTATTTTAATCTGTAGGGCCTTTGCTTTAAAAATATATATAATGTTTGGGGGTTCAACATAATTTTCTTGCAAAAAAAAATGTTTCCATGTAAACAAAAAGTGTCAGAAAGGGCTTTGTCTTCAAGTGGTTAGAAGAGTGGTTGATGTGTGACATAAGCTTCCTAATGTTGTGCATAAAATGCCAGGACAGTTCAAAACCCCCCCAAATGACCCCATTTTGGAAAGTAGACACCTCAAGCTATTTGCTGAGAGGCATGTTGAGCCCATTGAATATTTTTTTTTTGTCCCAAGTGATTGAATAATGACAAAAAAAAAAAAAAAAAAAAAAATTTACAAAAAGTTGTCACTAAATTATATATTGCTCAAACATGCCATGGTTATATGTGGAATTGCACCCCAAAATACATTCTGTTGCTTCTCCTGAGTATGGGGATACCACATGTGTGAGACATTTTGGGAGCCTAGCCGCGTACAGGACCCCGAAAACCAAGCACCGCCTTCAGGATTTCTATGGGTGTAAATTTTTGATTTTACTCCTCACTGCCTATCACAGTTTCGGAGGCCATGGAATGCCCAGATGGCACAAACCCCCCCCCCCAAATGACCCCATTTTGGAAAGTAGACACCCCAAGCTATTTGCTGAGAGGTATGTTGAGTATTTTGCAGATCTCGCTTTTTGTCACAAAGTTTTAAAAATTGAAAAAAGAAAAAAAAAAAAATGTCTTTCTTCATTTTCAAAAACAAATGAGAGCTGTAAAATACTCACCATGCCTCTCGACAAATAGCTTGGGGTGTCTACTTTCCAAAATGGGGTCATTTGTGGGGGTTTTGGACTATCTTGGCATTTTATGGCCTTCAAAACTGTGATAGGTAGTGAGGAGTGAAATCAAAAATTTGTGCCCTTAGAAATCCTGAAGGCGGTGCTTGGTTTTCGGGGGCCCGTACGCGGCTAGGCTCTCAAAAAGTCCCACACATGTGGTATCCCCGTACTCAGGAGAAGCAACCAAATGTATTTTGGGGTGCAATTCTGCATATAACCATGGCATGTTTGAGCAATATATCATTTAGCGACAACTTTTTGTACATTTTTTTTTCTTTTTGTCATTATTCAATTACTTGGGACAAAAAAAAAATATTCAATGGGCTCAACATGCCTCTCAGCAATTTCCTTGGGGTGTCTACTTTCCAAAATGAGGTCATTTTGGGGGGTTTTGTGCTATCTTGGCATTTTATGGCCTTCAAAACTGTGATAGGTAGTGAGGAGTGAAATCAAAAATTTATGCCCTTAGAAACCTTGAAGGCTGTGCTTGGTTTTTGGGGTCCCGTACGCGGCTAGGCTCCCAAAAAGTCCCACACATGTGGTATCCCCGTACTCAGGAGAAGCAGCAGAATGTATTTTGGGGTGCAATTCCACATATAACCAAGGCATGTGTGAGCAATATATCATTTAGTGACAACTTTGTGCAAAAAAAACAAAGTTTGTCATATTCCCGCAACTTGTGGCAAAATATAAAATATTCCATGGACTGAACATGCCTCTCAGTAAATAGCTTGGGGTGTCTACTTTCCAAAATGGGGTCATTTGGGGGGATTTTGTGCTATTTTGGCATTTTATGGCCTTCGAAACTGTGATAGGTAGTGAGGAGTGAAATCAAACATTTACGTCCTTAGAAAGCCTGAAGGCGGTGCTTGGTTTTTGGGGCCCCGTACCCGGCTAGGCTCCCAAAAAGTCCCACACATGTGGTATCCCTGTACTCAGGAGAAGCAGCAGAATGTATTTTGGGGTGCAATTCCACATATAACCATGGCATGTGTGAGCAATATATCATTTAGTGACAACTTTTTGTACATTTTTTCTTTTTTTTTTCTTTTTGTCATTATTCAATCATTTGGGACAAAAAAAAAATATTCAATGGGCTCAACATGCCTCTAAGCAAATAGCTTGGGGTGTCTACTTTCCAAAATGGGGTCATTTGGGGGGGTTTTGTGCCATCTTGGCATTTTATGGCCTTCAAAACTGTGATAGGTAGTGATAGGTAGTGAGGAGTGAAATCAAAAATGTATGCCCTTAGAAACCTTGAAGGCGGTGCTTGGTTTTGGGGTCCCGTACGCAACTAGGCTCCCAAAAAGTCCCACACATGTGGTATCCCCATACTCAGGAGAAGCAGCAGAATGTATTTTGGGGTGTAATTTCACATATGCCCATGGCATGTGTGAGCAATATATCATTTAGTGACAACTTTGTGCAAAAAAAATAAAGTTTGTCATATTCCTGCAACTTGTGGCAAAATATAAAATATTCCATGGACTAATCATGCCTCTCAGTAAATAGCTTGGGGTGTCTACTTTCCAAAATGGGGTCATTTAGGGGGGTTTTGTGCTATTTTGGCATTTTATGGCCTTCGAAACTGTGATAGGTAGTGAGGAGTGAAATCAAAAATTTGCGCCCTTAGAAATCCTGAAGGCGGTGCTTGGTTTTCGGGGGCCCGTATGCGGCTAGGCTTCTAAAAAGTCCCACACATGTGGTATCCCCGTACTCAGGAGAAGCAGCAGAATGTATTTTGGGGTGCAATTCCACATATAACCATGGCATGTGTGAGCAATATATCATTTAGTGACAACTTTTTGTAATTTTTTTTTTTTTTGTTTTGTCATTATTCAATCACTTGGGACAAAAAAAAATATTCAATGGGCTCAACATGCCTCTCAGCAATTTCCCTGGGGTGTCTACTTTCCAAAATGGGGTCATTTGGGGGGGTTTTGTACTGCCCTGCCATTTTAGCACCTCAAGAAATGAGATAGGCAGTCATAAATTAAAAGCTGTGTAAATTCCAGAAAATGTACCCTAGTTTGTAGACGCTATAACTTTTGCGCAAACCAATAAATATACGCTTATTGACATTTTTTTTACTAAAGACATGTGGCTGAATACATTTTGGCCTAAATGTATGACTACAATTGAGTTTATTCAATTTTTCTTATAACAAAAAGTAGAAAATATCATTTTTTTTCAAAATTTTCTGTCTTTTTCCATTTATATCGCAAAAAATAAAAATCGCAGAGGCAATCAAATACCATTAAAAGAAAGCTCTATTTGTGGGAAGAAAAGGACGCAAATTTCGTTTCAGTACAACATTGCATGTCCGCACAATTTACAGTTAAAGCAGCGCAGTGCAAAATTCTGAATTCACCTCTGGTCCTTTAGCTACCAAATGGTCCGGGGCTTAAGTGGTTAAAATGACTGCTCCCGGAAAACGTCCGTTTTTAAAACTTATTTTTGCATTGATACATGTCCCCTGGTGCAGAACCCGGGTTCCCAAACTCTGTTTAGGACAATAACATGGATAATAGTCGTTATAATTAGCACTTTAGAATCCGAACGTTCGCATCCATTGTATTTAATAGGGTTCTAATGTTCGTGCGAACTTTCGGTCCGTTCGCGGGTTCTGGTGCGAACCGAACCCGGGGGTGTTCGGCTCATCACTACTGTCCATTATTCCACGCAGCGTATGTTCCAACAGGTGGAAAAGAGGTACAGTGTCACTGATGCATGCACTGTCACTGCTCACCATCCTCGTGGCCTCCTCAAATGGTGCCAGGACAGTGCATGCATCCCTGATCATGCCCCACTGGCGTGGTGAAAAAAATCAGAGCTCCCCTGACCCTGTCCTGGTGCCGTAGTCGCACAGGTACTCATTGATGGCCCTCTGCTGCGTGTGCAGCCGCTGCAGCATGGCCAACGTTGAGTTCCACCTGGTGGGCATGTCACAAATAAGGCGGTTCTTGGGCAGGTTCAACTCCTTTTGCAGCTCAGCCAGGCGAGCACTGGCATTATAAGATCTGTGGAAATGCACACAGACTTTCCTGGCCTGCCTCAGGACATCCTGTAAGCCCGGGTACCTGCCCAAGAACCGCTGCACCACCAGGTTAAGGACGTGAGCCACACAGGGCACATGGGTCAGTTGTCCCTGTCGGAGAGCGGAGAGGAGGTTGGTGCCATTGTCGCAAACTACCATTCCTGGCTTAAGCTGGCGTGGCGTCAACCACCTCTCGGCCTGCCCCTGCAAAGCAGACAGAACCTCTGCCCCAGTGTGGCTCCTGTCCCCCAAACACACCAGCGCAAGCACGGCATGGCATCTTTTTGCCTGCGTACTTGCGTAGCCCCTTGAACGCCTACGGAGCACCGCTGGTTCCGAGGACAAAGCACAGGAAGAGGCCACAGAGGAAGAAGAAGAGGAGGGGGTGGAGGACAGAGGTGTGTCACAACCAGTAGTAGCATTTTGGAGGCGTGGCGGTGGAACAACTTCCAACACTCCCTGCATCCTTCCCAGCTGCCAAAAGAGTGACCCAATGGGCCGTGAAAGAAAGGTAACGTCCCTGTCCATGCCTGCTGGACCATGAGTCAGCGGTAATATGCACCTTACCACTGACCGCCCTGTCCAGCGAGGCCAAGACATTGCCTTCCACATGCCGGTAGAGAGCCGGAATCGCCTTCCGTGAGAAAAAGTGGCGTTTGGGAACCTGCCACTGAGGAACCGCACATTGCACAAACTCACGGAAGGGGGCCGAGTCTACCAACTGAAAAGGTAGCAAGCAGTTGAAGCGCTAGCAATTTAGCCAAGCTAGCATTCAACCGCTGGGCATGTGGATGGCTGGGAGTGAACTTCTTTTGACGGTCCAGCAGCTGGGGCAGGGAAATTTGCCTGCTAGAATCGGACGTTGGTGTACTGCTAGCAGAGTGCCCGCAAGTACTTGGCTGTGACACACCTAATTCTACACCTTCATTCCTCTCAGAGCAGGTTTCAGAGAGGACTGAAGGTATAGTGGGGTTGGAGATCCCAGCTGATGCGGTGCAAGAAGAGGTCAGCTTTGTTCTTTGGTGTGGGTCTTTAAGGTAGGCTTGCCAACGAGCTCATGGCAGGTCAACATATGTCTGGTCAAGCATGTGGTGCCCAAGCGGGTGATGTTTTGGCCACGTGATATACGCTTGAGACATATGTTGCAAACAGCAGCTGTGCGATCTGATGCACTCGACTCAAAAAAGGCCCACACCAAAGAACTTTTTGAATAACGCGGAGCACAGGCGGAGCTCTGCGGTGTGATTCCGTCGGTGTGCTGCCCTTACGCTGGCCCTGTTGTGGAATTTCTAGGCTGTTGTTTACAGAGCACACAGCCTATAATTCCTGTGCGATCTAAGCACACCCTTTAGATTCATCTTTTTGCAATAATGCTATCTTTAGCTAAGTTTGCTAAGATCCACTCACCGTTCATACGTCCCATACATCCCAAGAAGGCAGCATCACACAGCTTATGTTCTCATCTCTTGGCAGGCCAGCATGACTGCCTGGCCGACGCCTAATCATAGGCTTTTATTAACCTCAAAAGATCTCAGGACAGGAGGTGATTGGCTGCAGCAACCAATCACCTCCCCCCATGGGCGGGGACATCACAGGATGTCCCTTCCACACAGGAGAATGACCATACAAGGACATGCCTTCCAACAGGCAATGCTGTATATGAATCCCACTCAAGAAAGGATTTAATACAATAATACATACAATGAATACAATAACGTATGATGGCTAAAGTTACCGTTTACAGCAATCCACATTCTGCGCCATTCCATAGAATAATGCACATTCAGATTATACTATTATTGATTGGGGGAGGGAGGCTATCTGCAGACGCGCACTACGAATCCCAATCAATGTTGATCAGACACAGCCGAGACAAGAGTACGCATCTGCTCATAACCAATGATGTTGTTGTTGCAGAGCGAGGACATCCCCTCCTCAACGATCGTCCATGCTAATGCACAGAGGGCCCCCCGTCGGTGGACATATCCGCACCCTGCAAACATCACACTCCAACCTCAAGACGTTTTCCCCTATCAGACGGGATTCAACCAGCCTCAGACTACCCCAATCAGCTCTTTTAGAGCGGGTTGCGGAAGTACTAACACTGGGTGACACTATGACAATACATATTAAATACATCTCCATAAAAATCTACACAACAGTCCTCCCTTTTTTTTTCATATGCACCCCATGTGTCCCTCGATGAAAGTTGATCTGCTTCTTACACCCGCAAATGAATCAGTCCTTAGTCCATAAAAAGGAAAACACGGCTTGACATGTAGACTCTACTCTTCAGGGGCATGACTTATAAAGGAGGACACGACATGGTGAGCTGTAGTAATCGCTGATCCGTCTGTGATTCTCTGTCTTGTATGTGGGTCCGGCTTCGGGGCGTCTTATCAAGGAAACTCTGGTCACGCGTCAAATCAGGCAACAGGAGCACCTCGTCACGACATAGAAAGAATAGAAATAAAAACGACATGAGTATATATATTCCCACTTCCTTTAACCACGATCCCCTGTAAAATAAAAATTAGGTCCCCAAAGATTCCCAGACCCTTAAAATAGACTCCCAACCTTCACTTAGCTACAGCTCTGGCTTCAACAATTACATGAAGAACCCTATCCTTAACGGATGAGAATTGTTCAATCGTATCCCAAGCCCGAGCCCCCCCCCCCTCATGCAGGACACCATGCCCAGACCTGGTCGGGGTTGGTGAACAAATCCCTTCTAGCTGTCCCTGCCATTCTTAATTTCCTGCACCATCAGATCCTCGCGATCGGCCGCGACCTAAGATGTTGGGACAGCTTCACCATCACGCATGAACCTCTTGCTTTGGGGGAATTACCTTTATAAGCTGCAGATCCGCATAAACACCAAACTAAAGTTCAAACACACTTGTGGGCTGCCTAGATACCCAAACCGACAAGAGGCAGAGCCATTAAAACTAACCAATTTTACCCTCTAAAAATGCATCGTTAGATTCCATTGACAAGTGTCTGTTTGGAGTCTTCACCAGTTTGTCAAAACTCCTCATACCCATAATAACATCATAAATGGCATGTAACGCTGTCATCGCTGGGGACTAAAACTTGGTGAAGACTCAGAACAGACCATTGGTCCTGTTCGCTTTCTGAGCTAGTCAGGACATACACTTTACATAATAACTTGGGATGCTTTTCATCATTACCCTTGCTAAAATACACTAAACTAAAACTATAAATAAAGAAGATACTCCTCATTCTTTGATGTAGTTGAGCCGCTTCTTGCAGTGGCTGGCGTGGTCTCATCCCTCAAGCTTCTTTACAATGACCCAGTCACCTGGTTGGAAAGAATGTAAACTGATTATTAAGTCAGGGTCCAGGAGGGACTCGTGAACCCTGTGGTGGACATTTTGAAGTTCATGTCACAACGATCGCACCTCCCCCATCAGCCGAGAATATAAGTGACAGCTAATGAGGAGAGTACGACCCTGGTTTTGATTGACCTCCAAACAACCCTCATATGACAATAACCCAAACATCGGGACTGTGGTCACTGCATAACCTGTGCGTGGCTTACGATACCTGGAACCATTGACAAAAGGTTCTTAGCCTCTGGGATGGGAACCTACTTCACCAGACTGCTGCTTGCTGATTCAAATTCTATCAAAGAAAGACAGTCTTGGCACAAACTTGGTTAGAATTACAGAGGTTAACATTATTCGTTTGACAAAAAAAAACTGTCACGCTGCTTGCCGATTTAAATTCTATCAAAGAAAGAAAGTCTTGGCACAAACTTGGTTAGAATTACAGAGGTTAACATTATTCGTTTGACAAAAAAAAACTGTCACTCTTACATTTATCACTTCTCCCCCCTTTTCTTCCTCATTACAGACTGAAGGAAGAAATGTGTGGTGCAGGAAAAAAGAAACAATGAAATAGCCTATGATACTTTTACCTCCCTTAGACTCATATTTATCCATATGTACAGCTGTCTACATACACCTGTTCTCTGTGTACAAACTCCTTGGACCTGAAAAATACTTATAAGCAAAATCATTACTCTATCCTTCATATTTAACCTGCAAAGAATGGTAAATTGTCAATGACATTCTTTCAAAACCGATTCAAACAAAACCCTCTGTAACCCTTACTTTTCCTGTTCCTACAAACATACAACAGCCGCGACGCATCGAAGGATCGCCGCGGTAAGTTCGAACATATTCACGTTACTACACACAAACATTCCGATACAAACGTGGGGGAAATACTTCCCAGTTTCCAAAACCACAAATGAAAAAAAACAAAAACAGCCAGAATTCTCCCTTCACTCTTTCAGCAATAGAAAAAGATACAATGGGACAAACATGAGAGCAGCTCGAGAACCTTCATGGACCAGCCATACAAAGTTCAAACAAACGGGCATGAGACTACACCTCCATCAACACACTCATCATTGCAGATTTCTGAAGCCACCGCTCAACTACATCCAAGGTTCCTTTATTCTGAGGTCTCGTACCTCCAGACATCAAAAGTACCTTCCAAAGGAGTACACCTTACTGTACCCTCTGACCAGATATGTCATCCTTTAAGGGGTCTCATGTCCGGAGCCCCAAACCCAGACCTCATGTGCCGTGCAGTTGTCTGACTGGTGTGGAGCCTAATTTTTTTCCTCCAACGCATGGACGGCACATTACCCATGATGATTCGAAACGCTTATGAAGTGTCCCGCGTCCAGGACACCCTTGCACTAGTTTTCGGAGCAGTACTACTTAGTGACCATTTTTACAGTACTGGCACCCGGCGTATTCCGATGATTTTACACGGCCTCCCGGTATGCTAGAATCTACTCCTCACGTTTACATGCTCTTCAACCGATTATCAGCAGCCCTGTAAACGTGTTTGTCAGACAACCTTCAAAGCATCATGAAATCCTCCACTATTCAAAACAATATTATGGCTTCTTTCTACCTGCATCTAGATGATAAAACAATGGTGATGCCCCCGTTTGCTCTCTACCCAAAACTGTATTTCAGTACAAAACTTTACAAAACTGGAACAAAATATAAAAACACTTTTAAACGCCAAAATGCTTTCCATCTTCCTTCCAAACACAAATCTCACTGCCCAACCTTTCAGACAACCCCAAGCTCCTCCCACCAACTTTCTGCTGATATATAAATGCTGAAAAGAAACTTCCGGTTATGCTCAGCTACTTAAAAAAAAAACTGGTTTATTTACATATCAATTGTTCAGGAAGAGGGAGGGGGAGGGGATGCCTTAGCCCTAATCGCCTTGTCTATCAAGACTTCAAAAAAATCCATGGCTACACATTATATATTTCAACCATTTGAAACCTTGTCAAGGAAATGATGGAATAAACCCCCCTTTGCAAATGGGAGGGAATCCCCCCTGACCCACATTCCCTGGAAGTCAGACCATAAGTTGGGACTCAAAATACAAACTCCTGCCAAGAGATGGCTATACAGTACAAGTTCCAAAAAATGAATTGCCCTCTGGGAAACTCCCAAATATTTAAACATAAAAACACATCATTGTACAAAAACTCTGTTAGTCTTACAATCTATCAAAATTCAGTGTAAAGTGAAGTTTTTCTTAAAACCAAAATCCAATGCAAAACACCGCCGCTCATATACTGCAAAGTCAGCTGGCCCTGCAATAGCTTACATTCACTTAAATGAAAACAGAGAAACCTTCCTCCTAACACCATCTGCATAGAGTTTGCATGTTGTCCCTGTCTCTGCGTTGGCCTCCCCCCACACTCCAACTGCTGGAAGGTCAGCCAGATCCCATCCATAAATAGGCCCCAGCATGTGTGTGTGTCCGCAAGCGCGTTGTGGCCCCTCGGGGTAAGACCGCGCTATTTCAAGATACCACTCTACTCAACTCAAAAGGCGATGCTTAGAAAAACAATTTAAACCAGCGAATTCATTAAACAAAAAACAGTCTCTCAGTATGTCACCCTGGTGTCTCACTACTCTTCCCAGCAGTGCACAGGTCAAACTGTAAACGCATAAAACATAAGAAAACTGCGCCGATCAACAAATGCCAATACAGCATATTCAGGAGCCGTGTTTGCTAAACTGGAACTTCCTATCTCAAACTGTAAACGTCTCTCAAAATGGCCGACAAGCCAGGACAGCAAAATGGTGGATGAAAACCGCACACCTCATGGACAACAATGGCGCCATTAACGCATGCAATTTTTCCTGCCAAAACCAGCATGGGACGTCACAATGAACACCACATTGGTTCCCCTACACAAAGAAAAACACAAATGGCCTCCACCAGGTTCCAACGCAGAAAAGATCGCACTATATTCGCACCAAACATCAAAATCTGCCCCAAAGGCTGAGAAATTCCACCAGCGAAATAGCAGACGAATGCCACATGGTATAGTGCCCAAAAGAAAGGTGGCTGCACCTTCCCTTATATGATGCCCACAGGCTAAGGAAAAACTGCATCTCTCAAGATGGCTGCCGACGACCATGGCAGCATGGCAGACCACAAGATGGCCACCACATGCAGTTTTTGCCGCCAAAACCAGGATCTCTTCACTAGAGAACCAAAAATGCTTTTCTCCACAAAGACTGACTACACCATTGAAACTTTTCTAAATGATCATCAAAATCCACTAAAAAAGGTGTCAGCTACACTCTACAAGGACCACATGTACACTTACAAACTTAAACCCTTTGGCCAACTAAACAGCACATTCAATAAATGCTAGTTACATGACAATATTAAAACAACACTTTTCTCTACATAAAGTTCATATACACACTGTGGCATCAGCTTCCATAACAAGCCATTGAGAAATATAACTCCTCAATGCTAGCATCCAAAACAGCCTGCAACCATTCAAAGGGTGTATTCCTTTCAACAAACAGCTACTATTGTCTGGCTTCCAACAATGCCTGGCCACTTGAATATGCGGCAGGAATTTTCAACTTAAAAACCAAACACTTTTGTTAAAATATTTTTAAACTTATGGAGACATGTGTCTTTGTCCCCTACAAAAATCACAATCTATCCATTTCTATTTTTCATAGAAATCACAAACACTACACACATACAGTATATTGTTGTCCTACATGTCTGCTTAGAGTTTCTTTCCCTCAGGGCACAGCCCCTGCAACACAAGACAGTGGGCAAGCCCTTCCCCCATTCAAGCACATGGCATATGGCTCAATGCAGACAAACACTCTTACAGCAAACAGCTTACCCACACAAACACCCAGGCACATACAATCGGATTCACAGGCATACGATCTCTCTCCCAACAAAAACACACACACACACACAATCAGATTCACAGACATACACGCACACACGCATCTCTCATACTGCAAGCATACAGCATTATTTCAAAAAGATGAAAAATTTGTTCTTTTACAAAGTACAGCCTCTTCGCGCATCACATCGCAGGTCCACTCTCCCCCCTCTGCTGATGTGATGCTCAAAGAGGCCGCAATTGGTCCCACCAGAGTAGCCATTTCTGTTGTGGATATTCTAGGCTGTTGTTTACAGAGCACACAGCCTATAATTCCTGTGCTATCTAAGCACACACTTTAGATTCATCTTTTTGCAATAATGCTATCTTTAGCTAAGTTTGCTAAGATCCACTCACCGTTCATACGTCCCATACATCCCAAGAAGGCAGCATCACACAGCTTTTTTACAGTACTGGCACCCGGCGTATTCCGATTATTTTACACGGCCTCCCGGTATGCTAGAATCTACTCCTCACGTTTACATGCTCTTCAACCGATTATCAGCAGCCCTGTAAACGTGTTTGTCAGACAACCTTCAAAGCATCATGAAATCCTCCACTATTCAAAACAATATTATGGCTTCTTTCTACCTGCATCTAGATGATAAAACAATGGTGATGCCCCCGTTTGCTCTCTACCCAAAACTGTATTTCAGTACAAAACTTTACAAAACTGGAACAAAATATAAAAACACTTTTAAACGCCAAAATGCTTTCCATCTTCCTTCCAAACACAAATCTCACTGCCCAACCTTTCAGACAACCCCAAGCTCCTCCCACCAACTTTCTGCTGATATATAAATGCTGAAAAGAAACTTCCGGTTATGCTCAGCTACTTAAAAAAAAAACTGGTTTATTTACATATCAATTGTTCAGGAAGAGGGAGGGGGAGGGGAGGCCTTAGCCCTAATCGCCTTGTCTATCAAGACTTCAAAAAAATCCATGGCTACACATTATATATTTCAACCATTTGAAACCTTGTCAAGGAAATGATGGAATAAACCCCCCTTTGCAAATGGGAGGGAATCCCCCCTGACCCACATTCCCTGGAAGTCAGACCATAAGTTGGGACTCAAAATACAAACTCCTGCCAAGAGATGGCTATACAGTACAAGTTCCAAAAAATTAATTGCCCTCTGGGAAACTCCCAAATATTTAAACATAAAAACACATCATTGTACAAAAACTCTGTTAGTCTTACAATCTATCAAAATTCAGTGTAAAGTGAAGTTTTTCTTAAAACCAAAATCCAATGCAAAACACCGCCGCTCATATACTGCAAAGTCAGCTGGCCCTGCAATAGCTTACATTCACTTAAATGAAAACAGAGAAACCTTCCTCCTAACACCATCTGCATAGAGTTTGCATGTTGTCCCTGTCTCTGCGTTGGCCTCCCCCCACACTCCAACTGCTGGAAGGTCAGCCAGATCCCATCCATAAATAGGCCCCAGCATGTGTGTGTGTCCGCAAGCGCGTTGTGGCCCCTCGGGGTAAGACCGCGCTATTTCAAGATACCACTCTACTCAACTCAAAAGGCGATGCTTAGAAAAACAATTTAAACCAGCGAATTCATTAAACAAAAAACAGTCTCTCAGTATGTCACCCTGGTGTCTCACTACTCTTCCCAGCAGTGCACAGGTCAAACTGTAAACGCATAAAACATAAGAAAACTGCGCCGATCAACAAATGCCAATACAGCATATTCAGGAGCCGTGTTTGCTAAACTGGAACTTCCTATCTCAAACTGTAAACGTCTCTCAAAATGGCCGACAAGCCAGGACAGCAAAATGGTGGATGAAAACCGCACACCTCATGGACAACAATGGCGCCATTAACGCATGCAATTTTTCCTGCCAAAACCAGCATGGGACGTCACAATGAACACCACATTGGTTCCCCTACACAAAGAAAAACACAAATGGCCTCCACCAGGTTCCAACGCAGAAAAGATCGCACTATATTCGCACCAAACATCAAAATCTGCCCCAAAGGCTGAGAAATTCCACCAGCGAAATAGCAGACGAATGCCACATGGTATAGTGCCCAAAAGAAAGGTGGCTGCACCTTCCCTTATATGATGCCCACAGGCTAAGGAAAAACTGCATCTCTCAAGATGGCTGCCGACGACCATGGCAGCATGGCAGACCACAAGATGGCCACCACATGCAGTTTTTGCCGCCAAAACCAGGATCTCTTCACTAGAGAACCAAAAATGCTTTTCTCCACAAAGACTGACTACACCATTGAAACTTTTCTAAATGATCATCAAAATCCACTAAAAAAGGTGTCAGCTACACTCTACAAGGACCACATGTACACTTACAAACTTAAACCCTTTGGCCAACTAAACAGCACATTCAATAAATGCTAGTTACATGACAATATTAAAACAACACTTTTCTCTACATAAAGTTCATATACACACTGTGGCATCAGCTTCCATAACAAGCCATTGAGAAATATAACTCCTCAATGCTAGCATCCAAAACAGCCTGCAACCATTCAAAGGGTGTATTCCTTTCAACAAACAGCTACTATTGTCTGGCTTCCAACAATGCCTGGCCACTTGAATATGCGGCAGGAATTTTCAACTTAAAAACCAAACACTTTTGTTAAAATATTTTTAAACTTATGGAGACATGTGTCTTTGTCCCCTACAAAAATCACAATCTATCCATTTCTATTTTTCATAGAAATCACAAACACTACACACATACAGTATATTGTTGTCCTACATGTCTGCTTAGAGTTTCTTTCCCTCAGGGCACAGCCCCTGCAACACAAGACAGTGGGCAAGCCCTTCCCCCATTCAAGCACATGGCATATGGCTCAATGCAGACAAACACTCTTACAGCAAACAGCTTACCCACACAAACACCCAGGCACATACAATCGGATTCACAGGCATACGATCTCTCTCCCAACAAAAACACACACACACACACAATCAGATTCACAGACATACACGCACACACGCATCTCTCATACTGCAAGCATACAGCATTATTTCAAAAAGATGAAAAATTTGTTCTTTTACAAAGTACAGCCTCTTCGCGCATCACATCGCAGGTCCACTCTCCCCCCTCTGCTGATGTGATGCTCAAAGAGGCCGCAATTGGTCCCACCAGAGTAGCCATTTCTGTTGTGGATATTCTAGGCTGTTGTTTACAGAGCACACAGCCTATAATTCCTGTGCTATCTAAGCACACACTTTAGATTCATCTTTTTGCAATAATGCTATCTTTAGCTAAGTTTGCTAAGATCCACTCACCGTTCATACGTCCCATACATCCCAAGAAGGCAGCATCACACAGCTTATGTTCTCATCTCTTGGCAGGCCAGCATGACTGCCTGGCAGACGCCTAATCATAGGCTTTTATTAACCTCAAAAGATCTCAGGACAGGAGGTGATTGGCTGCAGCAACCAATCACCTCCCCCCATGGGCGGGGACATCACAGGATGTCCCTTCCACACAGGAGAATGACCATACAAGGACATGCCTTCCAACAGGCAATGCTGTATATGAATCCCACTCAAGAAAGGATTTAATACAATAATACATACAATGAATACAATAACGTATGATGGCTAAAGTTACCGTTGACAGGAATCCTCATTCTGCGCCATTCCATAGAATAACGCACATTCAGATTATACTATTATTGAATGGGGGAGGGAGGCTATCTGCAGACGCGCACTACGAATTCCAATCAATGTTGATCAGACACAGCCGAGGCAAGAGTACGCATCTGCTCATAACCAATGATGTTGTTGTTGCAGAGCGAGGACATCCCCTCCTCAACGATCGTCCGTGCTAATGCACAGAGGGCCCCTGTCGGTGGACATATCCGCACCCTGCAAACATCACACTCCAACCTCAAGACGTTTTCCCCTATCAGACGGGATTCAACCAGCCTCAGACTACCCCAATCAGCTCTTTTAGAGCGGGTTGCGGAAGTACTAACTGGGTGACACTATGACAATACATATTAAATACATCCCCATAAAAATCTCCACAACAGCCCCCGAGGGCATCCTGCCTCGTTGGAGATGTGCCTCCTCCTCATCCTCCTCCTCCTCCTCCTCCTCCCTCCTATTAGGCACCTACGTGGAGTCAGTGACCTCATCATCCCCTCCCTCCTCATCACTGGTGCCAATCTGGCAGTATGCTGCAGCTGCTGGAACATGACTGCCAGATTGGTGTCCTTCTTGAGCATTCCCTCTCTCTGCTCTCATGCTACTGCCTTCCTCTAGCTGGGTATCATCATCAGACCCTTCGAAACGCTGGGCATCCTCCTGGAGCATGTACCCAACACTGTGCTCAAACAGTTCGGGGGACTCCTCAGGAGGACATGGTTGGTCTAGGGAAGGAGTGACTGATGATGACATTGATACGAGGGAAGAGGACGCTTTGGCAGCTGCTTTGCCAGTACCCTGAGCCTGGGTGAGAGAGGATGAGGAGGATGAGGAGGGCTTGGTCATCCACTCTACCAAGTCTTCGGCATGATGCGGCTCAACACGTCCAGCTGCCGAAAAGAAGGACAAGCGTGTCCCATGGCCACGTGCTGATGGCGATGCACCGCGTCCATGACCAGCACTGTTGTCTCTAGACACAGAGCCTGCTTGCCCTCTTTTTTTGGCTCCTGACTGTCTGCCTCTCCTTGTTTGCCTTCCAGACATTCTAATGGCCTGCAGGGAAATGGGAAAAGCAGCAATACAGGCTAAGTTAAGGTGTAATATGGTCAGGAGGCACACTCCACCCGCTGTAAGTGCCGCAAAATCCTGTTGGTGTAACACACCAGGAAAAAGCAGCAATACAGGCTAAGTTAAGGTGTAATATGGTCAGGAGGCACACTCCGCCCGCTGTAAGTGCCGCAAAATCCTGTTGGTGTAACACACCAGGAAAAAGCAGCAATACAGGCTAAGTTAAGGTGTAATATGGTCAGGAGGCACACTCCGCCCGCTGTAAGTGCCGCAAAATCCTGTTTGTGTAACACACCAGGAAAAAGCAGCAATACAGGCTAAGTTAAGGTGTAATATGGTCAGGAGGCACACTCCGCCCGCTGTAAGTGCCGCAAAATCCTGTTTGTGTAACACACCAGGAAAAAGAAGCAATACAGGCTAAGTTAAGGTGTAATATGGTCAGGAGGCACACTCCGCCCGCTGTAAGTGCCGCAAAATCCTGTTGGTGTAACACACCAGGAAAAAGCAGCAATACAGGCTAACTTAAGGTGTAATATGGTCAGGAGGCACACTCCGCCCGCTGTAAGTGCCGCAAAATCCTGTTTGTGTAACACACCAGGAAAAAACAGCAATACAGGCTAAGTTAAGGTGTAATATGGTCAGGAGGCACACTCCGCCCGCTGTAAGTGCCGCAAAATCCTAGTTGTGTAACACACCAGAAAAAAGCAGCAATACAGGCTAAGTTAAGGTGTAATATGGTCAGGAGGTACACTCCGCCCGCTGTAAGTGCCGCAAAATCCTGTTGGTGTAACACACCAGGAAAAGCAGCAATACAGGCTAAGTTAAGGTGTAATATGGTCAGGAGGTACACTCCGCCCGCTGTAAGTGCCGCAAAATCCTGTTGGTGTAACACACCAGGAAAAAGCAGCAATACGGGCTAACTTCAGGTGTATAATGTGCAGGAGGCTTAGCAACAATGACACTGACACTGTCCCCTGCCTATCCTTCTCTCTCCCTGCACACAAGGTTTATCAAAGTATATGACACTGACACTCTTCCTGCCTATCCTTCTCTCTCCCTGCACACAAGGTTTAGCAAAGAATATTACACTGACACTGTCCCCTGCCTATCCTTCTCTCTCCCTGCACACAAGATTTATCAAAGTATATGACACTGACACTCTCCCTGCCTATCCTTCTCTCTCCCTACACACAAGATTTAGCAAAGAATATGACACTGACACTCTCCCTGCCTATCCTTCTCTGTTCCTACACACAAGGTTTAGCAAAGAATAGATTTGACACGATTTGACACTGTCCCTGCCTATCCTTCACTTTCCCTGCTCCAGAACACACTACACAAGGCCGCCGCGCTGGCGGCCTTTTATAGTGTGGGGCGTGTACTAAACCCCCTCAGCTATAATTGGCCACAGGCATCCTGCCTGTGGCCAATCATTGCTCTCCTCGCTGCCGGTGCTGTGATTGGCCAAGCATGCAGGGTCACAGTGCATGCTTGGCCAATCACAGCGCCGGGATTACACTGCGATGGCGCAGTGTATTGTGGGCCGTTCACGTCACTCGAATTTGGCGCGAACGGCCCAAATCGTTCGTTGTTCGCCGAACACGCGAACAGCCGATGTTCGAGTCTAACCTATGTTTGACTCGAACACCGAGCTCATCCCTAGTATTTAGGCTTTGTGCTGCCCTAGGCCTGACTAAACTCGTGCAACCCCTAATTTAAATATGATCCACCCCTTCCTGTCAAGGTCACACCCTTCCTGTTTAAGACCTGCCCTGAAATTATCCAGTGGGGACACTAGTTCTGAGGGCCTTGGGGGGGGGGGGATTCCCTTAATCTGCAGAGATTTCCTCTCACTTCCAGTTTGGCTATGGGGCAGGAAATGAAGGTAAAGGAACGGATGGCAAAAAAAAAATTAACAGGGGCTATAACCATCCCTTACTTTATCCAAAATGAAAAAAAAAAAGTGTTGCTTATAGTTCTACTTTAAGCACAAATTTCTGCTAAATTTATGGAGGACTAAGAGGATATAACCATGCCAGTGGTGCAGCAGAAAACATATAGCACAGTGATGAAGGTATGTGGTCCAGGCAGTGAGCAAATGAAGGATTGGGGCAGGAACAAATAAATCCATCAGCAATCAACAGAAATAAAAGTAAGATTCCTTTATATGTACAACTGACACAAGCAAAGTATTGCAGGAGAGTCCTACTACCTACCTGACAGATATAGGTGTCCATGTCAGTGTCCCTTGTGTTTGCATCATCCTTATGATATCGACAGCAGTGTGGCCGCTTTATGGGGGCGCCAGGATGATTTGTCTTGCGGCCCAGTCCACCTCATAAGACTGGCGCTACACTAAAAGTGTAGCGCAAGCCGGCGGGGACTCTTTTCATGCTGCCCCCCTGCAAATTGCTGCCCTAGGCCTGGGCCTAGGCCAAGATACAGCATTGCATGAGGTAGTGATACCTAACCAGTTTAGCTGGCCTTCTTGGTTGCTTAAGAGGTCAAAATCTGCTGCACCATTTCCCTTTTATGGCAAACTCAGGTAACAAAATGCCACCTGGCCAGTAGGGATGAGCCAAACACCCCCCCCCTCCTCGGTTCGGTTCGCATCCAGAACATGCGAACGGACCGAAAGTTCGAACACCATTAAAGTCTATGGGACTCGAACGTGAGAAATCAAAAGTGCAAATTTTAAAGGCTAATATGCAAGTTATTGTCCTAAAAAGGGTTTGGTGACCCAGTTCCTGACCCAGAGGACATGTATCAATGCAAAAAAAAAGTTTTAAAAACAGACGTTTTTTCGGGAGCAGTGATTTTAATGATGCTTAAAGTGAAAAAATAAAAGTGAAATATTCCTTTAAATATCGTACCTGGGGGGTGTCTATAGTATGCCTGTAAAGTGGCGCAAATTTCACGTGTTTAGAACAGTCCCTGCAAAAAATGACATTTCTAAAGGAATAAAAGAATAAAAGTAATTTTAAACTGTCGTGTCCCGACAATATGGATGAAAATCATTGAGAAAAACAGCATGGGTACCCCCCCCCAGCCCATTACCAGGCTCTTTGGGTCTTGTATGGATATTAAGGGGAACCTCACACCCAAATTAAAAAAAGGAAAGGCCCCCCAGGCCCTATATACTCTGAACAGCAGTATACAGGCGGTCCAAACAAGACAGGGACTGTAGGTTTGTTCTTAAGTTGAATCTGTTTGTAATTTGGAACAGGTAAATTTTGTAAGTGTAGCTCCAGCCAAAAAATCTATTTTAAAGCTTTTTGGATAACATAGGGAAGGGTTATCACCCCTGTAACATTTGTTTTGCTGTCTCTGCCCCTGTTCAGAAGATTTCACCTCACTTTCTTTCCCAATGACAGTTGGATTTTGAATTTTTAATTTTTTTTAGGGAAACAAGGATTGGCGATAAAGCATCAGTGGAGGAGACACATTTTCCCCATTATAACTCTTACAGAAGAGAATTTCCCTTCCTAGGGGTAGATTTCATCTCACTTCCTGTTGTCTCCCTCCGTTTGTAAGTAGGAGTCGTTTGTAAGTCGGATGTTTGAAAGTAGGGGACCGCCAGTATATACTATACGGACTGCCCTATATACTCTGCAGAAAATTGGGCCTTAGGTGTTGGTGGTACCACAACACTGTAAGCCCTCACAATTACTCTTGATGGGCGCTGGAACGGTCCTTGCTGTGAAATATAATATCAAGAATTGTAATTACATGCCCCTGTTGAACAGGGGCAGCAAATTGGGCTTTTGGTGGTGGTGGTGCCACAACACTGCAACCCCTCACAGATACTCTAGTTGAGCGCAGGAACAAGCCCTGCTGCAAAATATTACAGCAAAAATTGTAATTACACACCCCTGTTAAACAGGGGCAAAAAAAATGGGCCTTAGGCACTGGTGCTGGTGCCACAACACAGCAACCCCTCACAGATACTCTAGTTGAGCGCAGGAACGAGCCCTGCTGCAAAATATTACAGCAATAATTGTAATTACACACCCCTGTTAAACAGGGGCAGAAAAATTGGGCCTTAGGCACTGGTGCTGGTGCCACAACACAGCAACTCCTCACAGATACTCTAGTTGAGCGCAGGAACGAGCCCTGCTGCAAAATATTACAGCAATAACTGGTGGTTATTATTTGGTGCTGGTGCCCAGAACCAAAAATGTTCTTAGAAGCTATCAACATGAACATTAACCACTTAAGCCCCGAACCAATACGCAGCATAAAGATCAGAGGTGTTTTTACAATTTGGCACTGCGCTGCTTTAACTGGTAATTGCGCTGTCATGCGATGTTGTACCCAAACAAAATTTGCGTCCTTTTCTTCCCACAAATAGAGCTTTCTTTTAATGGTGACACTATACGGTGATCACTGGTGAAAGGGTTAACTCTAGGGGCAATCAGGGGGTTAAAACCTTTATTAGGTTGTATATGGGGGTACCTGATGCTATAAAAACCAGGCGGCGAACCTAAAAAAATAACTGGCTACCTAGCGGCACCAGCGACACTAATACAGCGATCAGAAAAATGATTGCTTAGTGACACTGGTGATAGGGGGTGAAAGGGTTACCCTGGGGGGGCGATCAAGGGGTTAAACCTTTATTAGATAATATATGGGGGTACCTGATGCTATAAAAACCTGGCGGCGAACCTAAAAAAATAACTGTCTACCTATCGGCACCAGCAACACTAATACAGCGATCAGAAAAACGATTGCTTAGTGACACTGGCGATAGGGGGTAAAAGGGTTACCTGGGGGGCAATCAAGGGGTTAAACCTTTATTAGATAATATATGGGGTACCTGATGCTATAAAAACCTGGCGGCGAACCTAAAAAAATAACTGGCTACCTAGCGGCACCAGCGACACTAATACAGCGATCAGAAAAACGATCGCTTAGTGACTCTGGTGATGAGGGGGTGAAAGGGTTACCTGGGGGGTGATCAAGGGGTTAAACCTTCATTAGGTAATATATGGGGGTACCTGGCGCTATATAAAAACCTGACGGGGAACCTAAATAACTAAATAACTAACTGGCTAACCAGTGTCACCAGTGACACTTATACGGTGATCACTGGTGAAAGGGTTAACTCTAGGGGCAATCAGGGGGTTAATACCTTTATTATATAATATATGGGGCTATAAAATCCTGACGGCGAACCTAAAAAAATAACTGGTTACCTAGCGGCACCAGCGACACTATACAGCGATCAGAAAAACGATTGCTTAGTGACACTGGTGATAGGGGGTGAAAGGGTTACCTGGGGGGCGATCTAGGGATTAAACCTTTATTAGGGGGGGTTAGGGGGCTACCCTGGACCTAAAGGGACCTAAGACTAACTGCCCTGACACTTTTACTATCACAAATGTCACTGATTGCAGTGATCAGTAAATAAATGATCACTGCAATCAGTGACACTGTAAATGGGGGCTGGGGAGTGATCTGGGGGGCGATCTGGGGGTGACTGGGGGGGGGATTTATGTGCCTGCCTATGTGTCCTGGTGTCAGTGTACTGTTGGTGCACTAACCTGATGTCTTCTCTCCCCGGCGCTCTGGACAAATAGAGCGTCGCATGGAGAGATGACATCACTTCTTCCTGCCTGTGTATACATTACACAGGCAGGGGAAGCATCTAATTCGCTGGGAGCGATCGCGAGGGGGTGGCCAGAAACCAATGGCCACACCCTCATCACGGATTGCTCCTGAAGCGATACCGACCGCCCCATGTACCAGGAGGGGGTCCGATCGGACACCCCACCCGCACAAAGGCAGGCACGTACAGGTACGTGATTGTGCCTGTCCGTGCCATTCTGCCGACGTATATGTACATGGGGCGGTCGTTAAGTGGATCTCACATTCATAAAAAAATTAATCGGTTACATCTGCATCAGGTGCTTGGTAGCTGGTGATCCAAGACTGATTCATTTTATGAAGATGAGTCGATCAACCGAGTCGGTGGACAGGATCACTTTGT
Source organism: Rana muscosa (assembly GCA_029206835.1). Classification (NCBI taxonomy): domain Eukaryota; kingdom Metazoa; phylum Chordata; class Amphibia; order Anura; family Ranidae; genus Rana; species Rana muscosa. The sequence goes on along the minus strand of CM055122.1, from coordinate 81,846,543 downwards.
GATCGGTTACAAAGCCTCCAGCAGCACTGAAAGAACGCTGGAAGCAGGACATGCCAGTAGCTCAACTGCTCACTGTAGCTCAATTGCATACTGTGCAAGCTCTGGCCAGTGATCCATCCTCAAGACCCATTAACCCAGTCGATTTTCGGTTGGAAAGGTCTCCATGTCTGATCTTGCCTCTAGGTATTCTTGCACCATGTAAATCAGACGCTGGCGATGGTTGCTGGAACCGATCAGACCTTGGGGCTGTGGACTAAAAAATTGTCTGAACGCATCGGTCAGATGGCCACCTTCTCCACCGCTTCTTCTGTGACAGCCTCAGCAACACGTTGTCCAGGACCAGGAAATTGTAACCTACCAGGCTCTGGAAACGCGTTGCACAAACCTTTCTGCAAGGCCTTCCGAAGATGTTTCATCCTCTGCTCCCTCTGCGACAGCTGGATAAGTCCTGGAACCTTATCCTTGTAGCGTGGATCAAGAAGGGCTGCCAGCCATTAATGATCCCTCTCCTTGATACCACGAATCCGAGGGTCCTTTTGCAGGCTTTGCAGGATCAGGGAGGCCATGCAGCGTAGGTTTGCTGAGGCATTTGGTCCGGAGTTCTCTGGGTCACTAAGGACGACATGATCCGCAGCCACCTCCTCCCAGCCACGTACAAGTCCATGGGTTTCTGGGGACTGTAAACGATCCCTTGAAGACTGCTGCTGATGCTGAGTGCTAGGCTCCACCTCCATGCTAACACAATCCTCCTCTTCCTGTGTGATCGGCGGGCCAAGCATGCACTATGACCCGCATGCTTTGGCCAATCACAGCACGTAAAAAAACGGAGAGCTATAATTGTCCGGGGTGGCTTTGGCTAATTATGTCTCAGGGAGTTTAGTACACGCCCCACACTATATAAGGCCGCCTGTGTGGCGGCCTTGTGTAGTGTGTTGTGGCGGTGGTTAAAGACAGAGAGAGAGAGATAGTGTCATTTAATTTGAGTTAGATAGAGCAGGCAGGTGAGTCAGTTAGCTTCAGTTACAGTGTGTAGAGTATATATATGCATCCTAGGTGTTGTATATATATTTACACACTGTATTCAGTTTTTAGCTAGATCCGTACCTGTTATTCTCTATACTGACAGGCAGGCAGGCGATTGTGATAGCTGCAGTATATTCACTTAGTGTACTGTGTCCTTACAGCTTACCTGAATACAATTGCTGGTGTTCTGATACAAATACAGGCAGGGAGCTGCAGTATTTTGCTTTAGTGTCCTTTGCACAGTGCGCACCTAAAGCTTACCTCAATACAATTACTGGTGTTCTGATACAAATACAGGCAGGGAGCTGCAGTATTTTGCTTTAGTGTCCTTTGCACAGTGTGCACCTAAAGCTTACCTCAATACAATTGCTGGTGTTCTGATACAAATACAGGCAGGGAGCTGCAGTATTTTGCTTTAGTGTCCTTTGCACAGTGCGCACCTAAAGCTTACTTCAATACAATTGCTGGTGTTCTCTTACAAATACCACAGGCAGGGAGCTGCAGTATTTTCAGTTAGTGTACTGTGTCCTCTGCACAGTGTGCAACTAAAGCTAACTGAAGACAATTGCTGGTGTTCTCATACTAATAATACTACAGGCAGGCAGCTGATTATGCTAGCTGCAGTATAATCAGTATATATATATACATCCCAGCTTTGTGCAGCTGCATCTCCCTGCAGGCCATTAGTATGTCTGGAAGGACAACAAGGAGAGGCAGATAGTCACGAGCCAATAAAAGAGGGCAAGCAGGCTCTGTGTCTAGAGGCAACAGTGCTGGTCGTGGACACGGTGCATCCTCATCAGCACGTGGCCGTGGGACACACTCGTCCTTTTTTTTCGCCAGCTGTCCGTGTTGAGCCGCAACATGCCGAAGACTTGGTAGTGTGGATGACCAAGCCGTCCTCATCCTCCTTATCCTCTCTCACCCAGGCTCAGGGTACTTTGTCTGGCAAAGCAGCTGCCAAAGTGGCCTCTTCCCTCGGCTCAATGGCATCAGTCACTCCTTCCCTAGCCCCACCGTGTCCTCCTGAGGAGTCCCCCAAACTGTTTGACCGAAGTGTTGGGTACATGTTTCAGGAGGATGCCCAGCGTTTTGAAGGCTCAGATGATGGTACCCAGCTAGAGGAAGGCAGTAACATGAGCCCAGAGAGAGGGGGTGCCCAAGAAGGACAGCGATCTGGCAGTCAGGTTCCCCCAGCTGCAGCATACTGTCAGGTTTGCTACAGTGATGAGGAGGGAGGGGATGATGAGGTCACGGACTCTACGTGGGTGCCTGATAGGAGAGAGGAGGAGGAGGCAAATCTCCAACGAGGCAGGATGCCCTCCAGGGGACAGCTTAAGGGCAGCACACCGACAGCATCACACCGCAGAGCTCCGCATGTGCAAGCCACTGCTGTCTCTGCCCGTTATTCCAAAAGTTTTTGGTGTGGGCCTTTTTTGAGACAAGTGCATCAGATCACAGCGCTGCTATTTGCAACATATGTCTCAGGCGTATCTCGCGTGGCCAAAACATCACCCGCTTGGGCACCACATGCTTGATCAGACATATGTCGACCTGTCATGCAGTTCATTGGCAAGCACACCTAAAAGACCTACACCGAGGGGCGGAGCTTGACGGCGACCGAGATGGCCGCATGAGAACAGAGCTCTAGGCAAAGCAGGGACAAAGCGGCACATAACAACCGCAAAACGGCGATCGAGTCACACAACCTCAGCGATCGCTCTCCGCTGTAACCGACCACCATGCCGGGCAAATGGAGGGGGGGCCAGAGACCACAGAAACTAACTGAATTCTTTCCATGGGAGCAGAGGCAAGATGGCGCCGGATCTGCTAGGCCCACCGCGGCGAGCACTCCTCTTCTCCCACAAAAGAAAGATAAAACTACTAAAAGGAACTTGCCATCATGTAAAGAGAGCTCTCCTACACCTTCCTCAGCTTCTGGGAGCCCAGAGAAGTCACGATTAGGGATGAGCTTCGAGTTCGAGTCGAACTTTAGAAGGGGCGGGTCTATACATTTAAAATACTGAGAGGGAGTTCCCCATCAGGTCCGCTCAGGCACAACCAATGAAGGACAGCGCTGGACATCGGGATCGCCGCGGGACACTGGATTTCACCGCTGGAATGTTTTTTGTTTTTTTTTAAATAAAGGACTTTTTCAAGGTGTTTGTGTGTTTTTTTAAACATTTTTTTACGCTTTCTTCGTGAAATGGTAGGGGTACAATGTACCCCTTACCAATTCACATAGGGGGGGGCCGGGATCTGGGGGTCCCCTTTGTTAAAGGGGTCTTCCAGATTCCGATAAGTCCCCCGCCCGCAGACCCCCACAACCACCGGGCAAGGGTTGTGGGGATGAGGCCCTTGTCCCCATCAACATGGGGACATCCTCCCCATGTTGAGGGCATGTGGCCTGGTACGGTTCAGGAGGGAGGGGGGCCGCTCTCTCGTCCCCCCCTTTTCCCCTGCGGCCGGCCAGGTTGCGTGCTCGGATAAGGGGTCTGGTATGGATTTTTAGGGGGACTCCACGCCATTTTTTTTTTAAATTTGGGGTGGAGTTCCCCTTAAAATCCATGCCAGATCTGAAGGGCCTGGAATGGATATTTGGGGGAACCCCACGTCAATTTTTTTTTAAATTTGCGGCAGGGTTCCCCTTAATATCCATTCCAGACCTGAAGGGCCTGGTAATTGAATTCTGGGGAACACCCACGCTTTTTTTTTTTTTTTTTATCAATGACTTTTGTATGTATTGCCGGGAGCCGACAATTCATTAATAGCCGCGAGTCAGTTTTAAATGCATTTTTTTCTTTCAAAAATGACATTTTTTGCAGGGACAGTTCTAAGCACGGGAAACATGCGCCACTTCACATGCATATCATACACACCCCCCAGGTACGAAATTTAAAGGAATATTTCACTTTTATTTTTTCATTTTAAGCATTATTAAAATCACTGCTCCCAAAAAAACGGCCGTTTTTAAAACTTCTTTTTGCATTGATACATGTCCCCTGGGGCAGGACCCGGGTCCCCAAACACTTTTTAGGACAATAACTTGCATATTAGCCTTTATAATTAACACTTTAGATTTCGAACGTTCGAGTCCATTGTATTTAATAGGGTTCTAAAGTTTACACGAACATTTTGTCTGTTCGCAGGTTCTGGTGCGAACCGAACAGGGGGGTGTTCGGCTCATCCCTGGTCACGATCCAAGCGGGATGGCACGGATGCATTTCATGAGGTGAGTGCAGGCCTAGATACAGAGGATGACACCAGGGAGCTTCCCGAATCTATTGACCGCTTCCCTACCAGTAATCAACCTGTCTTAGATACAACTTTAAAAGACATGTTAGTCTCTCTAAGAAGCTCACTCCATCATGATATGATGGCATGTGTCCACAAGTTTGGGAAAGATTTAAAAACAGTGACTGATAGGGTGGAACATGTTGAAACCAAGATGGGGGAATTTGCTTCCACTATCAATACTTTAGTGGATGCGCATGATGCCAGGGATGAGGAGATGGAGTCAGTTAAAGCTAAGATCGCAGATATCGAGGACCGTTCCAGAAGGAACAACTTCAAGCTGAGGGGAGTCCCAGAGTCTGTACAGCAATCAGATCTGTGCAGCTATGCTACCCAGGTGTTCACATCCATCTTACCAGACCTTACTGAAATTGATGCTACCATTGATAGGATACACAGGCTTCCAAAACCCTCCTTTCTCCCTGAAAAAATACCCAGAGACATTATCTTACGTCTGCACTTTTTCCATGTAAAAGAACGCTTGATGTCTGCAGTGCGCAATAAAGATCTTCTGCCAGCGCAATACAAAGACCTGCAATTCTTCTCAGATCTATCTCAATTCACCTTACAAAAACGGAGGAACCTGAACACTATATCAAAAACTTTGCGCAATCACAAAATCGCATACCGCTGGGGGTTCCCGACTAAACTAATCATTACTAAAGATGGGAAAGAACATGTAGTTGACACCCTGGCCAGAGGCCTTGAATTGCTCAAAACGTGGCATATCATCCCAGATGAGCCTCCTCCTGGCTCCAACAACAGAAACCCTGTCCACAGCACAGAAGAATGGAATCTGGTTAATTCCAAAAATGCTCGTTCACACCGTTGAAGCGACTTACGGGCTATTCCTAGCCCCTATATTGTTGTATGTCCCTGTTCTGGAGACAGCCTGCTAAGCTAAGACTACTTACCCCTTTAAACTAGAGTAGCTACCAGCTACAGTTAGGTAAACATGACCAACAAGTTTTTTTTGTGCTCTTTTTTGTTGTTGTTGTTTTCCCTGATTTTTATTTGTTTCAGTGTTGCTCACCTGCAGTCGGCTATACAGCTACCTTCTTCTCTACTGATAGTCACTTAAATAACTATCTACAATCCCGGACGCGTGGAGCCGCTGTCTGCCTTCTTGTATCGCAGGGGGGACCCGAATCATCCAATGTAAGTGCTCTGCACATAAAACACATATGCTGGAAACTATACATCATCCATAATGACGGTCACTTTTTTGACTATTAATGCCAAAGGCCTTAACCACCCAGCAAAGAGAAAGTCATTGTGGAATGAAGCAATCCAACATAAATGCGATATTCTCTGTATCCAAGAGACTCACTTTCATATTCATAAACCGCCCAAATGCACCCACCCGAAGTTCTCACGTCTTTACAGCAAGTACTTCCGCTAAAAAAAGGGGAGTCATGACCGCAATAAAGGACACAGTTACGTTTAAACTTCACAGCGAATGTGCAGACCCCCAGGGACGCTATCACATCTTGATCTGTGATATCAATTCCACTACATATACTGTGGTTAATGTATATGCACCCAATAAGCATCAACCACAATTCTTAAATCAGGTGCTCAAGAAAGTTAGGAGGGTGCAAAAGGGTTTCCTCTTGATCTGTGGAGACTTTAATTTGCCGCCTGATCCCCACATGGATTCCATGACCACTTCCAACAGACACCAACCCTCGCTTCAAGCGACACTACACGCACAAGAACTCTATGACGCATGGAAATGCTTACATGGCCCTGAAAGGGACTACTCCTTCTTCTCCGTTAGCCATAAAGTTTACACAAGTCTGGATCTTTTCCTCACGGACAAATGGCTTACAACCAAAATAGCTAGCTTCAGGATAAATGACATCACGTGGTCGGATCATGCCTCGGTGACGCTCTTGGTTGAAGATTCACCAAGCGTTAATACTACATTCGTTTGGCGATCCAACCCGGGACTGTTGCAGGCTGATCCTTCCAAAACCAAGCTAATTGAAGAGCTGTCTGAATTTTTCTCCAATAATGTCAATTCGGTGCCTGATCCAATGGTTGTATGGAATGCCCATAAGGCTTTTATGAGAGGAGCTTTGATAAAATTGGGGGCAGGGATTAAGAGAAAGAGGAGACAGCATATCCAAGACCTCATTACCAAAATTCAATTTCTGGAAGCCCAGAACAAACAATCAACCACCTTGCAAATGTCGGAACAACTAACGCAACTCCGACATGACCTTCGCCTAACATATCTAGATGACTTTGAAAAATCCTCTAAACGCCTTAGGATGACCTATTATGTGAGTGGCAATAAAGCCGGAAGGCTTTTGGCCAATCGCCTTAGAGGCCAGAGGCTTAAAACGAAAATTCCTTATATCCTCCATCCTGTCACTAGGGAAAAGGTATACCATCCACAAGCTATAGCAAATGCATTTAGCTGTTACTACAGCTCTCTCTATAATTTGAGAGATGACCCCTCTACAGCCCAACCAACAGAATCCATTATTATGGGTTTCTTAGATAAAATTAATCTCCCTCAAGTGTCACCAACCCAACTAGAAAACCTCAACTCCCCCTTCTCAGAAGCGGAAATAGCTAAAACTATTGACTCTCTTCCTCTGAACAAATCACCTGGTCCGGATGGTTTTACAGGGGAATATTATAAAACTTTCAAACAAGAGCTACTCCCACATCTTACCAAAATATTCAACACCGCTGTCTCCTCGTCCTCTTTTCCCTCAGAGATGCTCAGGGCATTGATTGTGGCTCTGCCGAAGCCCGGGAAAGAACCTATCACACCGCAAAATTTCAGACCTATTTTGTTCCTGAACTGTGACCTTAAACTGTACGCTAAACTCCTGGCCAATAGATTGGTGGACCTTTTGCCCACCCTGATACACCTGGTTCAATCTGGGTTTACAAAAGGCCGACAAATGGCTGACGCGACAACACGACTCATTAATATAATACATTTTGCTAACAAAACCAAAACGCCTTCTCTGCTCCTAGCTTTGGACGCAGAGAAGGCGTTTGATAGAATCCATTGGGAATATTTGTATTTGGCTAGAGTGCTCACTAGGCTTGTGCAATTCGTTTCGTAATGAATCGAAATTCGTCCGAATTTAGCAACTTTCGGACATTCGGAAGCATTTGAATTGCCGAACAAAGCAATTACGAATAAAACCGAATCCGAATGCACGAATGTCTTTGGCATAATTCGTTATGAAAAAAGTTACGAATGTACGAACCAATTCGAAGCACAATAACACTCTGCTCTGCTCTCTGCTTCTCCCTCACCGTGCTGAACTCCCTCTCAAAATGGTGTACAGGGGCGGAGGATATAGCCGCATGTAAAAAACGAAAGTAAAATACGAGATTTCGAATAGTTACAAATAACTGCTATGTATTTAGAAAAGTACAAATCCATTCGAAGCACATTAGACATAGTAGGCAGCGCCATTGTGAGAGAGAAAAACGGAAAATCACGAATCAACGAACCCAAAAAAAGTTACGAAAGTAGGAGTTGTGTCCAGAATCAACGAAAAACAATGTACTCTACCGAAAGTACGAATTATAAATCAACTAAAAATAAGGCTTACATTAATACAAATCATTCCCATTCAACGAAAAATGTCGCTTGCGAAAATAGGAATTAGCCCAAACACGAAAAATCCCATCTAGCAAAATTACGAACGATTACGAATCAACAGGACCGAAAAGAAACGAACCGAAACGAAACAAATTTTTCCGTCGTGCACAAGAAACGAACTGAAACTAAACACATTTTTCTGTTGTGCACAAGTCTAGTGCTCACCAAATTTGGATTTGTGGGCCAAATTCACTTGGCTATTATGGCACTTTATACTACCCCATCGGCCCAGGTGTACACATCAGGAATGTTCATGATATCGAACGTAACCAGACAGGGGTGTCCACTCTCCCCACTCATTTTCAACCTCCTCATGGAGCCCTTGGCATCCTTTTTCCGTTCCCATCCACATATAGAGGGATTTAAAATCGGAGACACGGCCCATACTATCAGCCTCTTTGCGGATGATATCATCCTTATGCTCACCAATGTTGAAAGGTCTCTAGCTTCAGTACATCGAGCATTGCAAACTTTCACGGAGGTGTCCTACTATAAGGTTAATGATACCAAATCATATGTTCTGGGCTTAGAGATCCCAGTCAAACTTAAAAACACCCTTAGGAACAGATATCCATACATCTGGAAAGACACAGGTATATCTTATCTTGGTATCACGCTCACCCCAAAATCCTCAGACCTAGTTAAAGAAAACTATACCCCAATGCTCCAATCACTCCAATCCAAACTCAACAAATTGGCGAGATTTGAACTATCCTGGTCGGGAAGACTGGCGGCCTTTAAAATGCAAATCCTTCCACAACTAATATATATCTTTAGAACCCTCCCTATTCCAGTCCCTCCCTCCTTCTTTTCTTCTGCACAATCCATCATCAATAAATACATCTGGGGGGGCAGAAAGGCCCGATGTGCATTTAACAAACTTATTAAACCAAGGAAGATGGGAGGCATAGGACATGTGTACATTAGAGATTATTATACGGCTGCTATCTTAGCCCAATTAAAATATTGGTTCTATCTCTCTCCACCCACCTTGTGGACTCCTATTGAACAGCACCAAATTCCCGGCCGGAACCTCTACAACTTTCTCTTAGCCAGCTCCTTCATGCCCTCATCCCCTAACGATGTGGGACCGACCATAAAAGCCTCTCTTAAAGCATGGAGGTCACTAACGTCACAAAATTTCCCCGGTACAAAACTTACTCCACTGAAATTTCCTATATCTGCTTTATCCCATCTAATCCCTGATATCTCTCTGACACATTGAAATTCCAAAATGAACCTTGGAGTAGATGACCTTATGATAGGGCCTGCTCTCAAGACCTTTCGAACCCTGCAACTAGAATTTTATATCCCCCAACTGATTATTACCAATACCTTCAGATTGCACACTTCCTAAGACATTCAAACAATTTATCTACTTCCCTCCCATGGCAAATATCTCAATACTTCCTGTCCACTACCACCAAAGCTAGAGGTATATCACTGTTCTACTCATATCTCCAAAATAAACTACTGTTTATTAAATCTATTGATATGCAGACTTGGGAGACAGATTTTGGAAGAGTATACTCTGAGGATCAATGGCGAATGGCCTTAAATACGACATATAACTCTACCAAAAGCGCCAACCTGTGGGAACTCTTTCAAAATGTTTTACTAAAATGGTACCTTACTCCATACAGGTTGTCCAAATTCACACAGGGAGTTACACCCCAATGTTGGAGACAGTGTGGTGAAATAGGTACACTGTACCATATACTATGTTCATGCCCTAAAGTAACAAACTATTGGCATTTGTTTTTCAACCTCGTCTTACAGACACTCAAGGTTAAGATTACCCCTACTCCAGGTATGGCATTGCTCTCTCTGGGGATAGAAGTATTTCCTCCTCACATGAGATCTCTCTTGTAACATATTTTCCTGGCAGCTAGGCTGGCTTTGGTTAGACACTGGAAGGACGCCAATCATCCTACCCTCTCTGAAGTGATACAAATAATTAATACACATGGCACTTATGAATCACTTTTCGCCTCTGGGGTTGGTAGAAACTTCATCACCAACAAGATATGGGATCCTTGGAACAAATGGTATGACAATTGGGCCAAGAATGGCCTCACTTAAAGAATAACAGTACAATACGTATTTCATTTCAACAGCATGACTGCACCGTTTCTGTTTTTACCTAATTTTATTTAATTTTATTTTATATCTTTCCCTGTTATATTTGTTTCTCTATGTTACTGTCTCACTTATATAAGTTATGTCCTACTGTTATTTCTGTGGTAAACATTTCAGAAGCTGACATACCCAGTCTTTGGTGTTGCAAGGTACATGGCCTATTGGGTTCTTTCTAAAATCTTTGCAATCTGTCCGAGGGGAGTATAGGTACTCCTGGAGAACCGTGTCTTTCTCCTTAGCGCTACAGTGTGTTCCCTCTAGGGGTGCGCAGGGAGAGAGGGGGACCTCTTCGTATTTAAACAAGGCTCCCATGACAGAGCAATGGGTACATAGGTTATACATACCAGAAGGGTATGTGTTACTGGTCTTGCAGAAATAACCAGAATAGACAACTATTGCACTTTCAGGTTTGAATACACTAACGTTGTCATTTATATATCTGTTTACAGTGCCTTAAGTACTTAGTTTATTTTATTTAGTTATCTCTGTATTTCACTGCTTTAATTTTGTATGTGAAAAATCTTCCAATAAAAACTATTGAAATTAATTAAAAGACCTACACCAAAGAACAAAGCAGAAATCTCCTCATCAGCTGGGATCTCCAACCCCACTATACCTTCAGTCCTATCTGAAGCCTGCACTGAGAGGAATGAAGGTGTAGAATTAGGTGTGTCACAGCCAAGTACTTGTGGGCAATCTGCTATCGGTACAGCAACGTCAGATTGTACCAGGCAAATTTCCCTGCCCCAGCTGCTGCACCGCCGAAAGAAGTTCGCTCCCAGCCATCCACATGCCCAGTGGTTGAATGCAAGCTTGGCTAAATTGCTAGCACTTCAACTGCTGCCTTCCATGAGTTTGTGGAATGTGCGGTTCCTCAGTGGCAGGTTCCCAAACGTCACTTTTTTTTACGGAAGGCGGTTCCGGCTCTCTATCGGCATGTGGAAGGCAATGTCTTGGCCTCGCTGGACAGAGCGGTCAGTGGTAAGGTGCATATTACCGCTGACTCATGGTCCAGCAGGCATGGAAAGGGACGTTACCTATCTTTCACTACGCATTGGGTGACTCTGCTGGCAGCTGGGAAGGATGCAGGACAAGGTGCAGTATTGTTGGAGCTTGTTCCGCCACCACGCCTCCAAAATGCTACTAGCAGTGATTCTGACACACCTCTTTCCTCCACCCCCTCCTCTTCTTCTTCCTCCATGGCCTCTTCCTCTATAGATTTGTCCTCGGAACCAGCAGTGCTCCGTAGGCGTTTAAGGGGCTACTCAAGTACGCAGGCAGTCGCAGAGGTGGTCGATGCAACGCCAGCTTCAGCCAGGAATGGTGGTTTGCAAAATTGGCACCAACCTTCTCTCCGCCCCCCGACAGGGACACTTGACCCATGTGCACTGTTTGGCTCACATCCTTAATTTGGTGGTGCAGCGGTTCTTGTGCAGGTACCCAGGCTTACAGGATCTCCTGAGGCAGGACAGGAAAGTCTGTGTGCATTTCCGCGGGTCCTGTAATGCCAGTGCTCGGCTGGCTGATCTCCAAAAGGAATACAACCTGCCCAAGAACCGCCTAATCTGTGACATGCCCACCAGATGGAACTCAACATTGGCAATGCTGCAGCGGCTGCACACGCAGCAGAGGGCCATCAATGAGTACCTGTGCTACTATGGCACCAGGACAGGGTCAGGGGAGCTTGGCTTTTTTTTTGCCACGCCAGTGGGTCATGATCAGTGATGCATGCACTGTCCTGGCACCATTTGAAGAGGCCACGAGGATGGTGAGTAGGGATGAGCCGAACACCCCCCGGTTCGATTTTCACCAGAACCTGCGAACGGGCCGAAAGTTTGCGCAAACTTTAGAACCCCGTTAAAGTCTATGGGACTCAAACGTTCGAAATCAAAATTGCTAATTATAAAAGGCTAATATGCAAGTTATTGTCCTAAAAAGGGTTTGGGGACCCGGGTCCTGCCCCAGGGGACATGTATCAATGCAAAAAAAAGTTTTAAAAACTGATTTTTTGGGGGGGAAAAAGTCATTTAAAACTGCTTGCGGCTTTAATGTAATGTCTGGTCCCGGCAATATGGATGAAAATCATTAAGAAAAATAGCATGGGTACCCCCCCAGCCCATTACCAGCCCCTTTGGGTCTTGTATGGATATTAAGGAGAATCCCGCACCCAAATAAAAAAAAAGGAAAGGCGTGGGGCCCCCAGGCCCTATATACTCTGAACAGCAGTATACAGGCGGTGCAAACAAGACAGGGACTGTAGGTTTGTTGTTACGTAGAATCTGTTTGTAATTTTGAACTGGTACATTTTTAAAGTGTAGCTCCAGCCAAAAAATCTATTTTTAAGCTTTTTGGAAAACATAGGGAAGGGTTATCACCCCTGTAACATTTGTTTTGCTGTCTGTGCAGTGTGCACCTGTTCAGAACATTTCACCTCACTTTTCGTCCCAATGACAAATGTTTTTTTGAAAATTTGGGGTTTTAAGTGAAACAAGGATTGGTGATAAAGCATCAGTGGAGAGGAGACACTTTTTTCCCATATTAACTCTTACAGGAGAGAATTTCCCTTCCTAGGGGTAGATTTCCTCTCACTTCCTGTTGTCTCCTTCCGTTTGCAAGTAGGAGTCGTTTGTATGTTGGATGTTTGAAAGTAGGGGCCTGCCATATATACTCTGCAGAAATGTGGCCCTTAGGTGTTGGTGTTGCCACAACACTATAAGCCCTCACAGTTACTCTTGGTGGGCGCTGGAACGCCCTGCTGTGAACTTTTATATCAAGAATTGTAATTACATGCCATTGTTGAACAGTGGTAGGAAAAATTGGGCCTTTGGTGGTGGTGGTGCTGGTGCCACAACATTGTAAGTCCTCACAGTTACTCTTGGTGGGCGCTAGGGATGAGCTTCGAGTTCGAGTCGAACTCATGTTCGACTCGAACATTGCCTGTTCGCCCGTTCGCCGAACAACGAACAATTTGGGGTGTTCGCGGCAAATTCGAAAAGTCTATGGGAGAAATCTAAAGTGCTAATTATAAAGGCTTATATGCAAGTTATTGTCCTAAAAAGTGTTTGGGGACCTGGGTCCTGCCCCAGGGGACATGTATCAATGCAAAAAAAGTTTTAAAAACGGCCGTTTTTTTATGAGCAGTGATTTTAATAATGCCTAAAATGAAACAATAAAAGTGAAATATTCCTTTAAGTTTCGTACCTGGGGGGTGTGTATGATATGCATGTAAAGTGGCGCATGTTTCCCGTGCTTAGAACTGTCCCTGCAGAAAGTGTCATTTTTGAAAGAAAAAAAAGTCATTTAAAACTCACTCGCGGCTATAATGAATTGTCAGCTTTTATCAATACATAGAAAAGTAATTGATAAAAAAAAAAAAAAAAGCGTGAGGGTTCCCCCAAATTCAATTACCAGGCCCTTTAAGTCTGGAATGGATATTAAGGGGAACTCCACCCCAAATTTAAAAAAAAATGGCGGGGAGTCCCCCCAAAAATCCATACCAGACCCTTATCCGAGCACGCAACCTGGCCGGCCGCAGGGGAAGAGGCGGGGATGAGAGAGCGGCCCCCCCTCCCTCCTGAACCGTACCAGGCCACATGCCCTCAACATGGGGAGGATGTCCCCATGTTGATGGGGACAAGGGCCTCATCTCCACAACCCTTGCTCGTTGGTTGTGGGGGTCTGCGGGCGGGGGTATTATCGGAATCTGGAAGACCCCTTTAACAAAGAGGACCCCCAGATCCCGCCCCCCCTATGTGAATTGGTAAGGGGTACATTGTACCCCTACCATTTCACGAAGAAAGTGTCAAAAAATGTAAATAAAAACACACAAACACCTTGAAAAAGTCCTTTATTAAAAAAAAAAAAAATTATAAAAAAAAAAAACATTCCAGCGATGAAATCCAGTGTCCCGCGGCGATCCCGATGTCCAGCGCTGTCCGTCATTGGTTGTGCCTGTGCGGACCTGATAGGGAACTTCCTCCACTGTGTTTTAAATGTATAGACCCGCCCCTTCTAAAGTTCCCCATCAGGTCCGCTCAGCGGACCAGATGCGGAACGAGAGAAGGGGTGGGTCTATTCATGTATTACACAGCGAACGAAGTTCCCCATCAGGTCCGCCCCCTCGGTATGTCGGACCCCGCTTACCTTAAAGACCCACACCGAAGAACAAAGCTGACCTCTTCTTGCACCGCATCAGCTGGGATCTCCAACCCCACTATACCTTCAGTCCTCTCTGAAACCTGCTCTGAGAGGAATGAAGGTGTAGAATTAGGTGTGTCACAGCCAAGTACTTGCGGGCACTCTGCTAGCAGTACACCGACGTCCGATTCTAGCAGGCAAATTTCCCTGCCCCAGCTGCTGGACCGTCGAAAGAAGTTCATTCCCAGCCATCCACATGCCCAGCGGTTGAATGCTAGCTTGGCTAAATTGCTAGCGCTTCAACTGCTGCCTTTTCAGTTGGTAGACTCGGCCCCCTTCCGTGAGTTTGTGCAATGTGCGGTTCCTCAGTGGCAGGTTCCCAAACGCCACTTTTTCTCACGGAAGGCGATTCCGGCTCTCTACCGGCATGTGGAAGGCAATGTCTTGGCCTCGCTGGACAGGGCGGTCAGAGGTAAGGTGCATATTACCGCTGACTCATGGTCCAGCAGGCATTAACAGGGACGTTACCTTTCTTTCACGGCCCATTGGGTCACTCTTTTGGCAGCTGGGAAGGATGCAGGACAAGGTGCAGTAGTGTTGGAGGTTGTTCCACTGCCACGCCTCCAAAATGCTACTACTGGTTGTAACACACCTGTCCTCCACCCCCTCCTCTTCTTCTTCCTCCGTGGCCTCTTCCTGTGCTTTGTCCTCGGAACCAGCGGTGCTCCGTAGGCGTTCAAGGGGCTACGCAAGTACGCAGGCAAAAAGATGCCATGCCGTGCTTGCGCTGGTGTGTTTGGGAGACAGGAGCCACACTAGGGCAGAGGTTCTGTCTGCTCTGCAGGGGCAGGCCGAGAGGTGGTTGACGCCACGCCAGCTTAAGCCAGGAATGGTAGTTTGCGACAATGGCACCAACCTCCTCTCCGCTCTCCGACAGGGACAACTGACCCATGTGCCCTGTGTGGCTCACGTCCTTAACCTGGTGGTGCAGCGGTTCTTGGGCAGGTACCCGGGCTTACAGGATGTCCTGAGGCAGGCCAGGAAAGTCTGTGTGCATTTCCGCAGATCTTATAATGCCAGTGCTCGCCTGGCTGAGCTGCAAAAGGAGTTGAACCTGCCCAAGAACCGCCTTATATGTGACATGCCCACCAGGTGGAACTCAACATTGGCCATGCTGCAGCGGCTGCACACGCAGTAGAGGGCCATCAATGAGTACCTGTGCGACTACGGCACCAGGACAGGGTCAGGGGAGCTCAGGTTTTTTTCACCATGCCAGTGGGGCATGATCAGGGATGCATGCTCTGTCCTGGCACCATTTGAGGAGGCCACGAGGATGGTGAGCAGTGACAGTGCATGCATCAGTGACACTGTACCTCTTGTCCACCTGTTGGAACATACGCTGCGTGGAATAAAGGACAGGGCACTTGAGGCAGAACAGAGGCAGGAAGAGGAGGACTTCCTTGCCTCTCAAGGCCCCCTTTACCCAGACAGTGTTCCTTCTGTCCCACCCATCGCACAGGAAGAAGAGGAGGAGGAGGAGGATTGTGTCAGCATGGAGGTGGAGCCTGGCACTCAGCGTCATCAGCAGCAGTCTTTTAGGGATGATTTACAGTCCCAAGAAACCAGTGGACTTGTACGTGGCTGGGAGGAGGTTGCTGCGGATCATGACGTCCTTAGTGACCCAGAGGACTCCGGACCGAATGCCTCAGCTAACCTACGCTGCATGGCCTCCCTGATCCTGCAAAGTCTGCGGAAGGATCCTCGTATTCTTCGGATCAAGGAGAGGGACCATTACTGGCTGGCCACTCTCCTTGATCCACGGTACAAGGGTAAGGTTGCGGACCTTATCTTACCGTCGCAGAGGGAGCAGAGGATGAGACAACTCCGGGAGGCCTTGCAGAAAGGTCTGTGCAACGCGTTCCCAGAGACTGGGAGGTTACAAACTCCTGGTCCTGGACAACGAGTTGCTGAGGCTTCAGTCAGTCAAAGAAGGAGCGGTGGGGAAGGTGGCCGTCTGACCAAAGCGTTCAGACAATTCTTTATTCCGCAGCCCCAAGGTATGATCGGTTCCAGCAACCATCGCCAGCGTCTGATATACATGGTGCAGGAATACCTAGGGGCAAGGTCAGACTTGGACACCTTCCCCACCGAAAATCCTCTGGCTTACTGGGTCTTGAGGATGGATCACTGGCCAGAGCTTGCACAGTATGCAATTGAGCTACTGGCCTGTCCTGCATCCAGCGTTCTTTCAGAACCCACATTCAGTGCTGCTAGAGGATTTTTCACGGATCACAGGGTGCGCCTGTCCACCGACTCTGTTGATCGACTGACCTTCATAAAGATGAACCAGTCTTGGATCACCACCAGCTACCAAACACCTGAAGCTGATATAACAGACTAATTTATTTTCAAATGTCACATCCCTTCAAGACTGATGCTGATGCTGAGAGACTGTCCTGTTATGTTGACTGACTATCCTCCTCCTCCTCAATGATCCGATTGACGATGATAGCTTGGAAGAACATTTTTGTTTCTGGGTGCCACCACCAGTGGCTAAGGCCCAATTTTTCAGCCCCTGTTTAACAGGGGTGTGTTATTACAATTTTTATGCAATGCTTTGCAGCAGGGCTCATTCCTGCACTCCAACTAGAGTATCTGGGAGTGGTTGCAGTGTCGTGGCACCAGCACCAGTGGCTAAGGCCCAATTTTTCAGCCCCTGTTTAACAGGGGCGTGTAATTACATTTTTTGATGCAATACTTTGTAACAGGGCTCATTGCTGTGCTCCAAGTACAGTATCTGTGAGGGGTTGCAGTGTTGTGGCACCAGTGCCTAAGGCCCAATTTTTCTGCCCCTGTTTAACAGGGGCATGTAATTACAATTCTTGATCTAATAATTCACAGCAGGGCCCATTCCTGCGCCCACCAAGACTAACTGTGAGGCCTTACAGTGTTGTGTCAACACCACCACCACCACCACCACCAAAGGCCCAATTTTTCAGCCCCTGTTTAACAGGGGCGTGTTATTACAATTTTTGATGCAATACTTTGCAACAGGGCTCATTGCTGTGCTCCAAGTACAGTATCTGTGAGGGGTTGCAGTGTTGTGGCACCAGTGCCTAAGGCCCAATTTTTCTGCCCCTGTTTAACAGGGGCATGTAATTACAATTCTTGATCTAATAATTCACAGCAGGGCCCATTCCTACGCCCACCAAGACTAACTGTGAGGCCTTACAGTGTTGTGTCAACACCACCACCACCACCACCACCAAAGGCCCAATTTTTCAGCCCCTGTTCAACAGGGGCATGCAATTACAATCCTTGATCTAATAATTCACAGCAGGGCCCATTCATGCGCCCACCAAGAGTAACTGTGAGGGCTCACAGTGTTGTGGCAACACCAACATGTAAGGGGCAAATTTCAGCTGAGTATATACGGCAGGCCCCTACTTTCAAACATCCAACTTACAAACGACTCCTCCTTGCAAACGGAAGGATACAACAGGAAGTGAGAGGAAATCTACCCCTAGGAAGGCAAATTCTCTTCTGTAAGAGTTAATATGGGAAAACAAGTGTCTCCTCTCCACTGATGCTTTATCACCAATTCTTGTTTCAATAAAAACCCCAAATTTTCAAAAAACATTTGTCATTAGGACGGAAAGTGAGGTGAACTGTAGTGATGTCGCAAACATAAAATTTTCCGTTCGCGAACGGCGAACGCGAACTGCCGCAAATGTTCGCGAACGGGCGAACCCGGCGAACCGCCATAGACTTCAATAGGCAGGCGAATTTTAAAACCCACAGGGACTCTTTCTGGCCACAATAGTGATGGAAAAGTTGTTTCAAGGGGACTAACACCTGGACTGTGGCATGCCGGAGGGGGATCCATGGCAAAACTCCCATGGAAAATTACGTAGTTGACGCAGAGTCGGGTTTTAATCCATAAAGGGCATAAATCACCTAACATTCCTAATGTGTTTGGAAGAACGTGCTTTAAAACATCAGGTATGATGTTGTATCGATCAGGTAGTGTAAGGGTTACGCCCGCTTCACAGTGACAGACCAAACTCGGACAGACCAAACTCCCCGTTTAACGCACCGCAAACAACTGCAAACAGTCCATTTGCACAACCGCAAGGCTTTAATGATCACCTTAGATGATCACAAAGAAAATTTATGTTTTTTCTATGCAAAATTATCAAGCCGATCGCTTTTGGTCTGTTCACAATGAAGCAACGACCTTACCATCTGGGGTGTGCCAACAACGCCATTGCCAACACACTCATAGAGGTGGTCGCTTCATTGTGATACGCAAGCCCCTTCACCACAACAAGGTAATGATCACGAAGGGGAATTGACACAGGTATGTGTTTTTTTGTTTGTTTTTTTTGCAGCCACAGTGCAGCACCAGAGGCCAGAAAAATTAGGCATGTACACATGCCTGTAAAATTAGGTATTGTTGCAGCCGCTGCTGTAGCAGCGGCCAGAAAAAATTATGTTTTTCAGGCAGAAAGTGCCCTAAAACATTGCGGCTTGTGGACCATTTTTAGCCCAAGGCAGCTCATCTCATCAGGCCTTTTTTAGTCAAATGTATCGCCCACTGTCAGTCCCTTCGGGATCCATGCCTCATTCATCTTAATAAAGGTGAGGTAATCTAGACTTTTTTGACCTAGGCGACTTCTCTTCTCAGTGACAATACCTCCTGCTGCACTGAAGGTCCTTTCTGAAAGGACACTTGAAGCGGGGCAGGCCAGAAGTTCTATCGCAAATTGAGATAGCTCAGGCCACAGGTCAAGCCTGCACACCCAGTAGTCAAGGGGTTCATCGCTCCTCAGAGTGTCGATATCTGCAGTTAAGGCGAGGTAGTCTGCTACCTGTCGGTCGAGTCGTTCTCTGAGGGTGGACCCCGAAGGGCTGTGGCGATGCGTAGGACTTAAAAAGCTCTGCATGTCCTCCATCAACAATACGTCTGTAAAGCGTCCTGTCCTTGCCGGCATGGTCGTGGTAGGAGGAGGATTACTTTCACCTCTTCCCCTGTTAGATTCCCGTTGTGCTGTGACATCACCCTTATACGCTGTGTAAAGCATACTTTTTAATTTATTTTGGAACTGCTGCATCCTTTCCGTCTTCCTGTAATTCGGTAACATTTCTGGCACTTTCTGCTTATACCGGGGGTCTAGTAGCGTGGCCACCCAATACAGGTCGTTTTCCTTCAGCCTTTTTATACGAGGGTCCCTCAACAGGCACGACAGCATGAAAGACCCCATTTGCACAAGGTTGGATGCCGAGCTACTCATGTCCTGTTCCTCGTCCTCACTGATCTCACTGAAGGTCTGTTCTTCCCCCCAGCCACGTACAACACCACGGGTACCAGATAGGTGACAACGAGCACCCTGGGATGCCTGCTGTGGTTGGTCTTCCTCCTCCTCCTCAAAGCCACATTCCTCCTCTGACTCCTCTTCCTCAGACTCCTCTTCCAGCATTGCCGCAGGTCCAGCAAGCGATGCTGATAAGGCTGTTTCTGGTGGTGGTGATGGTGACCACAACTCTTCCTCTTCCTCTTCACGCTCATCTACGGCCTGATCCAGCACTCTTCGCAGGGCACGCTCCAGGAAGAAAACAAATGGGATGATGTCGCTGATGGTGCCTTCAGTGCGACTGACTAGGTTTGTCACCTCCTCAAAAGGACGCATGAGCCTACAGGCATTGCGCATGAGCGTCCAGTAACGTGGCAAAAAAATTCCCAGCTGCGCAGAGGCTGTCCTAGCACCCCGGTCATACAAATACTCGTTGACGGCTTTTTCTTGTTGGAGCAGGCGGTCGAACATTAGGAGTGTTGAATTCCAACGTGTCGGGCTGTCGCAAATCAAGCGCCTCACTGGCATGTTGTTTCGCCGCTGGATATCTGAAAAGTGCGCCATGGCTGTGTAGGAACGCCTGAAATGGCCACACACCTTCCTGGCCTGCTTGAGGACATCCTGTAAGTCTGGGTACTTATGCACAAAGCGTGGTACAATCAGATTTAACACATGTGCCATGCACGGCACATGTGTCAACTTGCCCAAATTCAATGCCGCCAACAAATTGCTTCCGTTGTCACACACCACTTTGCCGATCTCCAGTTGGTGCGGAGTCAGCCACTGATCCACCTGTGCGTTCAGGGCGGACAGGAGTGCTGGTCCGGTGTGACTCTCTGCTTTCAGGCAAGTCAACCCCAAGACAGCGTGACACTGTCGTATCCGGGATGTGGAATAGCCCCTGGGGAGCTGGGGGGGTGCTGTTGATGTGGAGCAAGACGCAGCAGCAGAAGAGGACTCAGCCGAGGAGGTTATCGAAGAGGATGGAGTAGGAGGAGTAGAGGAGGTGACAGCAGGCCTGCCTGCAAGTCGTGGTGGTGTCACCACCAACTCCTCTGCAGAGCCACGCATTACATGCTTGGCAGCCGTCAGCAGGTTTACCCAATGAGCAGTGTAGGTGATATACCTGCCCTGACCGTGCTTTGCAGACCAGGTATTAGTGGTCAGATGGACCCTTGCCCCAACACTGTGTGCCAGACATGCCATGACTTCCTTTTGCACAATAGAGTACAGGTTGGGGATTGCCTTTTGTGAAAAGAAATTTCGGCCGGGTACCTTCCACTGCGGTGTCCCAATAGCTACAAATTTTTTGAAGGCCTCAGACTCCACCAGCTTGTATGGTAAAAGCTGGCGGGCTAAGAGTTCCGACAAGCCAGCTGTCAGACGCCGGGCAAAGGGGTGACTCTGTGACATTGGCTTCTTACGCTCAAACATGTCCTTGACAGACACCTGACTGTGGGCAGATGAGCAGGAACTGCTCAAGGCGAGAGACGTAGTGTCAGATGTTTGAGAGGGGGCAAGGAGGACAGCAGTGGTTGACGTGGCTGAAGATGCTGGACCAGGAGGAGGATGGTGGCTTTGAGCTTGTGTGCTGCTTGTACTCGTCATCATGTGTTGATCCCATAGGCGTTTGTGATGTGAGATCATGTGCCTTCGCAAAGCAGTTGTACCTAGGTGGGTGTTGGATTTCCCACGACTCAGTTTCTTTTGGCACAGGTTGCAAATGGCATCGCTGTTATCAGAGGCAGACACACAAAAAAAATGCCACACTGCTGAGCTTTGCAATGGCGGCATTCTGGTGGTGGCAACAGCATGCGTTGATTCGCGTGCTGTCTGGCTGACCCCGGGTGCCGATACATGCTGTCTGACTGTGCCACTAGCTCCTTGCGACGACCTACCCCTCCTTCCAACTCGTCTCCTCCTCCTCTCTGTCTCCCCATCTGAACTTTCCCCCTGTTCTTCTTCTCTTCGAGCGGGCACCCACGTGACATCCACATCGTCATCATCAACCGCTTCACTTGTATCTGACAACTCAGCAAAGGAAGCAGCAGCGGGTACAACATCATCATCATCACACCGTACATCCATGTGTGTAATGCTGCCTGACTGAGACATATCCCTTTTATCTACATCCTCTGGCAATAATGTTTGCGCATCACTCATTTCTTCCAACTCATGTGTAAATAACTCCTCTGACAGATCAAGTGAAGCAACTGTGGTGCTAGTGTTGGTGGTGGCGGCAGGCGGGCGAGTGGGAACTTGAGAGGTGCCCAAAGCTGAGCTGGAGAAGGATGGTGCGTCAAGGTTCCGAGCGGAAGCTGTAGAAGATTGGCTGTCCTGTGTTAGCCAGTCAACTATGTCCTCAGAACTTTTCGAGTTCAGGGTACGTGGCCCCTGAACACTGGGCATTATTCTTGGGCCAAAGGGAATCACAGCACCACGACCACGACAGCCCCTGCGGGGTGGCCTGCCTCTGCCTGTCATTTTTTTTAGATTAGTTTAGTTGTACTATGCGTGCAAGCTACTGTGACACCAGATATGAGTGGCACTGTGCACTGGCAGAAGTTGGCACAGTAGACACTGTAGGTCTGACACACACGCTGGCAGGCAACTGACTGCTCATCTACTGCAGTCAAAACTGTTGTGTTTTTTTTATGTAAGCTACTGTGCCGGGGAAAAAAAACAAGCAGACTGGTGTTTTACCAGCCCTAAAAAGGGCTTTTTGGGGTGCTGTCAGGACGCTGTGCTTACAGCAGAGATCAGATGAGTCTTTCAGGAGTGGAGTGAACACTGAATACACTGGCCTAGCCTAGCTTTCCCTATAAAATCAGCAGCAGCTAAACTGTCCCTCCTCTGGCTAACACTGCAGCTTAAGTACAGACTGAATCTAAAATAGATGCTGTCCAGAAAAAACAAAAAAGCAGACTGGTGTTTTACCAGCCCTAAAAAGGGCTTTTTGGGGTGCTGTCAGGACGCTGTGCTTACAGCAGAGATCAGATGAGTCTTTCAGGAGTGGAGTGAACACTGAATACACTTGCCTATAGCTTTCCCTATAAAATCAGCAGCAGCTAAACTGTCCCTCCTCTGGCTAACACTGTAGCTTAAGTTCAGACTGAATCTAAAATAGATGCTGTCCAGGAAAAAACAAAAAAGCAGACTGGTGTTTTACCAGCCCTAAAAAGGGCTTTTTGGGGTGCTGTCAGGACGCTGTGCTTACAGCAGAGATCAGATGAGTCTTTCAGGAGTGGAGTGAACACTGAATACACTTGCCTATAGCTTTCCCTATAAAATCAGCAGCAGCTAAACTGTCCCTCCTCTGGCTAACACTGCAGCTTAAGTACAGACTGAATCTAAAATAGATGCTGTCCAGGAAAAAACAAAAAAGCAGACTGGTGTTTTACCAGCCCTAAAAAGGGCTTTTTGGGGTGCTGTCAGGACACTGTGCTTACAGCAGAGATCAGATGAGTCTTTCAGGAGTGGAGTGAACACTGAATACACTTGCCTATAGCTTTCCCTATAAAATCAGCAGCAGCTAAACTGTCCCTCCTCTGGCTAACACTGCAGCTTAAGTATAGACTGAATCTAAAATAGATGCTGTCCAGGAAAAAAAAAAAAGCAGACTGGTGTTTTACCAGCCCTAAAAAGGGCTTTTTGGGGTGCTGTCAGGACGCTGTGCTTACAGCAGAGATCAGATGAGTCTTTCAGGAGTGGAGTGAACACTGAATACACTTGCCTAGCCTAGCTTTCCCTATAAAATAAGCAGCAGCTAAACTGTCCCTCCTCTCACTAAGACTGCAGCTTGAGAATGAATCTAAAATGGATGCTGTCCAGGAGGTGGGAGGGTCTGGGAGGGAGGGTATGCTGCTGATTGGCTGGAATGTGTCTGCTGACTGTGAGGTACAGGGTCAAAGTTTGCTCAATGATAATGAATAGGGGGCGGACCGAACATCGCATATGTTCGCCGGCCGCGGCGAACGCGAACAAGCTATGTTCGCCGGGAACTGTTCGCCGGCGAATAGTTCTGTACATCTCTAGTGAACTGTTCTGAACAGGTGCACACTGCACAGACAGCAAAACAAATGTTACAGGGGTGATAACCCTTCCCTATGTTTTCCAAAAAGCTTAAAAATAGATTTTTTGCCTGGAGCTACACTTAAACAATGTACCTGTTCAAAATTACAAACAGATTCTACATAAGAACAAACCTACAGTCCCTGTCTTGCAGTGCTGGGACAAGGCCATTTGGTGCCCAGGGCGAATATGGAAAACTGCGCCCCCCCGTTTTTAAGAAAGAATCAATGTCATTTCAAAACAAGAATATGTGAGGAGGGGAAGTATATACAGGAGAAGAGTGGCAGTATATACCGGAGAGGAGTGCGGAGGGGATGACTGCATGCAGGAGGTGCAGATGGTATAAAGGCAGTTGTGGGGGGATGTCTTTTAGTTGGGGAGATATTTCTTTTAGGCTACTTTCACACTGAGGTGCTGGCCGCTTTAGTGGTAAAGCGTCACTAGTTTTAGCTGCGCTTTTTGGCCACTACTGGGAGCGCTTTTAACCTCCACTAGCATCCGGAAAAGCGATTTGCAGGTGCTTACTGCTTAGGCAGTGCTGGCTATTGATTTCAATGGCAGGGGCGTTTTGGGAGCGGTGTATTCACCGATCCTAAACCACCCCGAAGATGCTGCTTGCAGGACTTTTTTTCTGTCCTGCAAACGCACTGCCCCAGTGTGAAAGCACTCAGGCTTTCACACTGGGGCTGCAGAAGAGGCAGTTTACAGGCGCTTTTCATTCTCTATTTTTAGCGCAAAAACGCCTGTAAAATGCCTCAGCGTGAAAGTGGTCTAAGTGACAGTGTCTGAGGGGTCAATAGGGAGGGGTGATGGCAGTGGCGGTGCGTCCATAGTGGGCGCAGGAGCGCCGCCCCCTCTCTCTCCTGCGCCCATCACTCATGTCAACAATACATAGGTTCATGCATTGCATGAACCTATGTATTGTCGCCGTCGCCGCTGCCACCCACTATTCAGATAGCCGGCCCCCTGGTGAGCACTGGCCATCTGAATAACAGTGGCTGTTTGGTTTTTGGAAGTGCCTATCAGAGCCAGCGGCTCTGATAGGCTTCCCGATTACAGCCTGTGGGCTGTAATCTGCTTCCAAATCGTTAACCAGGGGATGCACGGGCTGTTACCGGTAACCTGATTGGCTGAAGCGACATCGAGGGCGGGAGAAGACATCGAGGACGGCGCTGGCCCGAGGAAGGTAAGTGCAGGGCTGGGGGGAAACTGGCTGCATTTGGGGACAAACTGGCTGCATTTGAGGGGGCAAACTGGCTGCATTTGAGGGGGCAAACTGGCTGCATTTGAGGGGGCAAACTGGTGGCATTTGAGGGGGCAAACTGGTGGCATTTGGGCACAGTGGCTGCGTTTAATGGGCACAGTGGCGGCAATTGATTTTTTTTTTCAGTTTGCTTGCGCCCCCCCAAAAAAAATTGAGCACCAGCCGCCACTGGGTGATGGGAAGGTAGGGAATGCATTTGGACTGTTCTGGCTCTAGCTGGTAATCATGCTGGAAGCGTAAATGCAAACACTTCTGTACTGAGAATGTGCGCCCTTTACGGTAAAGGGCACACATTCTCAATACAGAAATGTTTGCATTTATATATGCATACAGGCAGCGGAAAGTGGCTATGGACTATTATTTTATTTATAGAGTGTTTAGATAGGTGGTGAGTTTTGGGTTGTACTGATTTTTGGATAACACAGAGTTAAATAGGATGGTCATAAATTAAGTTCACATTAACTGGACAGAGCAGTTGGGGGTTGTTTATATAGAGAGGGCTGCATGTCAGTTTGGGAAATGTCTGTCAGCTCTGGGGGGTTGCTGCTGGCTCTAATCCCCCCCCCCCCCCCTCTATCTTTTCCAGTTCTTCTTGTCACCTAGGAATAAAACCCTTCACTGATATACAAACCCTCCTAGCAGAGACTTTGCAGCTTATCTCCCCAGACCTCCCCCAGAACAGCTCAGCTCAGCTCACCTTCCTGCAGTGTGCTCTGCCTCGAGTCCCGATTCTCCCAGTTTCCACATCTTCTAGCTTCTAGCTAGAGCCAGACTCTTTGGCTCCTCTAGGTCACAGCGCCGAACAGCTCCCTGCGCTCCTCTGAGTCCTCCCACCTCGCCTCCGGCAGTGAGTGACATCACGCCGCTGGCAGATACTACGAGACTCCATAGGGGGAGTTAACAGTGAAACTGTCAGGGAAGTAAGGTGACGGATGCAGAAGCGCACTCTGCACACACAATTTGTACAGTGCCGCGGCGCTGGCTATGACACAGGTGTACTTGTACACACTGGCGGTGGCGGCCATGGCAGAACTTCACCTGCAGGCTGCGCCCCCCCCCCCCCTCCTATAGCAAATGATACCGCCCAGGGCACTTTCCCCTTCCGCCCCTGCCTTGTACCGGCCCTGCTGTCTTGTATGCACCGCCTGTATACGGCTGTTCAGAGTATATAGGGCCTTTTTTATTTTGTGTGCGGGGTTCCCCTTAATATCCATACAAGACCCAAAGGGGCTGGTAATGGGCTGGGGTAGGGGGGGGTGTGTGATGGGGTAGCTATGCCATTTTTCTTAAAGATTTTCATCCATATTACCGGGACCAGACATTACATTAAAGCCGCAAGCAGTTTTAAATGGCTTTTTTTTCCTTTAGAAATGTAATTTTGTGCAGGGACAGTTCTAAACACGGGAAACACGTGGCACTTCACAGGCATACTTTAGACACCCCCCAGGTACGATATTTAAAGGAATATTTGACTTTTTTTTTTGTTCACTTTATGCATCATTAAAATGACTGCTCCAGAAAAACGGCCGTTTTTAAAACTTCTTTTTGCATTGATACATGTCCCCTGGTGCAGAACCCGGGTTCCCAAACCCTTTTTAGGACAATAACATGCATCATAGTCGTTATAATTAGCACTTTAGATTTCGAACGTTCACATCCATTGTATTTAATAGGGTTCTAAAGTTCGTGCAAACTTTCGGTCCGTTTGCGGGTTCTGGTGCGAACCGAACCTGGGGGTGTTCGGCTCATCACTACTACCCATGTTGAGGGCATGTGGCCTGGTATGGTTCAGGAGGGAGGGGGGCCGCTCTCTCGTCCCCCCTCTTCCCCTGCGGCCGGCCAGGTTGTGTGCTCGGATAAGGGTCTGGCATGGATTTTTGGGGGGACTCCACGCCATTTTTTGTTTATTTGGGGTGGAGTTCCCCTTAAAATCCATGCCAGATCTCAAGGGCCTGGTATGGATATTTAGGGGGAACCCCACGCCATTTTTTTTTAAATTTGCGGCGGGGTTCCCCTTAATATCCATTCCAGACCTAAAGGGCCTGGTAATTGAATTTGGGGGAACCCCCACGCTTTTTTTTTTTTTTTATCAATGACTTTTCTATGTATTGATAAAAGCCGACAATTCATTATGAGTGAGTTTTAAATGACTTTTTTTCCTTCAAAAATGACACTTTGTGCAGGGACAGTTCTAAGCACGGGAAACATGCGCAACTTTACATGCATATCATACACACCCCCCAGGTACGGAATTTAAAGAAATATTTAAATTTTATTTTTTCATTTTAAGCATTATTAAAATCACTGCTCCCGTAAAAACGTCTATTTTTTAAACCTTTTTTTGCATTGATACATGTGCCCTGGGGCAGGACCCGGGTCCCCAAACACTTTTTAGGACAATAAATTGCATATTAGCCTTTATAATTAGCACTTTAGATTTGGAATGTTCGAGTCTATTGTATTTAATAGGGTTCTAAAGTTCACACAAACATTCTGTCTGTTCGCAGGTTCTGGTGCGAACCGAACAGGGGGGTGTTCGGCTCATCCCTGGTGGGCACAGGAATGGGCCCAGCTGTGAAATATTAGATCAAGAATTGTAATTACATGCCCCTGTTGAACAGGGGTAGAAAAATTGGGCCTTTGGTGGTGGTGGTGGTGGTGGTGGTGTTGCCACAACACTGTAAGCCCTCACAGTTACTCTTGGTGGGCACAGGAATGGGCCCAGCTGTGAAATATTAGATCAATAATTGTAATTACATGCCCCTCTTGAACAGGGGCATAAAAATTGGGCCTTCGGCACTGGTGCCCCGACACTGCAAACCCTCACAGATACTTTAGTTGGAGCGCAGGAATAAGCCATGCTGCAAAGTATTGCATCAAAAATTTTTATTTCACGCCCCTGTTAAACAGGTGCTGAAAAATTGGGCCTTAGGCACTGGTGCTGGTGCCACAACACTGCAACCCCTCACAGATACTCTAGTTGGAGCGCAGGAATGAGCCCTGCTGCAAAGTATTGCTGCCAGCAGAGTCACCCAATGCGCCATGAAAGATAGGTAACGGCCCTGTCCATGCCTGCTGGACCATGAGTCAGCGGTAATATGCACCTTATCGCTGACCGCCCTGTACAGTGAGGCCAAGACATTGCCTTCCACATGCTGGTAGAGAGCTGGAATCGCCTTCCGTGAAAAAAAGTGGCATTTGGGAACCTGCCACTGAGGTACCGCACATTCCACAAATTCACGAAAGGGGGCAGAGTCTACCAGCTGAAAAGGCAGCAGTTGGAGTGCTAGAAATTTAGCCCAGCTAGCATTCAACCGCTGGGCATGTGGATGGCTGGGACCGAATTTCTTTTCGCCGGTTTAGTAACTGGGGTAGGGAAATTTTGGTGTGGGTCTTTTAAATACGCTTGCCAACGGACTGCATGGCAGGTCGACATATGTCTGATCAAGCATGTGGTGCCCAAGCGGCTTCTGTTTTGGCCACGCTTGATATGCTTCAGACATATGTTGCAAACAGCAACGGTGCGATCTGCTGCACACGTCTCAAAAAAGGCCCACACCAAAGAACTTTTGGAAAAATGTGCGGTGTCAGCAGTGCCCTGCACATGTGGAGCTCTGCGGTGTGATTCAGTCGGTTGGCTGCCCTTAAGCTGGACCCTGGGGGGCATCCTGCTTCGTTGGAGATATGCCTCCTCCTCCTCCCCCTCTCTCCTATCAGGCACCCACATAGAGTCAGTGACCTCATCATCCCCTCCCTCCTCATCACTGTAGCAAACCTGGCAGTATGCTGCAGCTGGGGGAACATGACTGCCAGTTTGTTGTCCTTCTTGGGCACCCCCTCTCTCTGGGCTCACGTTACTGCCTTCCTCAAGCTTGGTACCATCATCGGGGCCTTCAAAACGCTGTGCATCCTCCTGCAGCATGTACCCAACACTGTGGTCGAACAGTTTGGGGGACTCCTCCGTGCATGATGGAGGGGCTAGGGAAGGAGTAACTGATTACCTGGGGCCGATGGAATAGACCGCTTTGGCAGCTGCATTGGCAGACAAAGTACCCTGAGCCTGGGTGACAGAGGATGAAGAGGATGAGGACACTTGGTCATCCACTCTACCAACTTTTCTGCATGTTGTGGCTCAACACGGCCAGCTGCCAAAAAAAAGGACAAGCGTTCCCCACGGCCACATGCTGAGGATGCACCGTGTCCACCACCAGTACTGTTGGCTGTAGACACAGAGCCTGCTTTCCCTCTTTTAGTGGCCTGTGAGCGTCTTCCTCTAGGCCTTCCAGACATACTGTGAACTTAGAGTAGCAAAACAACGCCTGAAGTTTACTAGAAAAATTACACACGGAATGGCCTGCAGTCAGATATAGGCTTGGTTAGACTGGATGCAGTGGATATATATATGTAGTATATATAGAAGTATATATTTTAGGCACTGCAGATCACTGAATCATCTGCCTGCCTGAAAGTGTATTTGGATAGGTACACCAGGAATGATCTGCAGTCAGGTATAGGCTTGGCTAGACTAGAATGCAGTGAAAATATATGTAGGAGACAGTATATATTTTATGCACTACAGATCACTGAATCATCTGCCTGGCCTGCCTGCCTGAAAGTGTATTTGAATAGGTACACCAGAAATGGCCTGCAGTGAGATCTAGCTGCACAGGATACAGTGTGTGTATATATAAATATATATATATATATATATATATATATTGTGAGGGGGTTAGCTCGGCAGTGGGTGTGTGTGACCCCCGAGATGGGCTGCCCACACAAAAACAGGCCCAGCAAACGGAGGTTGTGGTTTTCAAAATCAAAAAGGTGCGGTTTATTTTCTATTTACAGTGACAAAACACAGCAAAGCAAAAGAAACATAAACAAAATAAATCCTGGTCAACTTGACCTCTGACTAAACATACAGGTTTCCTAACTAACAACTGGGATCAGCCTAGTGCTGTCCTAGTCCCTAAGTCCCTGGTTTTAAATGTCCAAGCAAATAGCCACACAGGCTTTGTCTCACCGCACAGGGGTTCACTCTCCCTAGACAGTCCACACAGGTCTGGTTCCAGGCATGAGCTAACATCTAATGAAGCTGGGAGTTCTTATAGAGGCCTAAATGAGCTGACAAGCTTCAGCTGGTCTCCTCATCTCTGTCTGCACGACGCCCCACACTCTCCCTAGAGGTATGAGTCATCCATGAGCCCACTAGCCTTATACAACTCTCCACCTAGTTGTATAAGTCGGCGTAAAGCCTGAATCTGGGCGAAATATATCTACCCCCCTGGATGCAACCAGGTGACTTTACCTTCCTGCTGTCACATACCCCCCCCTCTTGTTTTAACCTCGGGGTTGGAACACCAGCAATCAGGCATTCATGTACTCGAGACAAAGCATCCACATTCCCCATTTGAACGCCAGGGCGATGCTTTACTGTGAAGTTGAATTCCTGGAGGGCCAGGAACCACCTATTCACTCTTCTATTTGTTTCCTTGTTTTGAGCCATCCACTTTAACGGAGCGTGATCCGTAACCATGTCAAAGTGCCTACCTAGCAGGTAGTACCGAAGGGAATCTAGAGCCCACTTCACCGCTAAACACTCCTTTTCAACGGTGGCGTAATTTACCTCATGGGACTTCAACTTCCTGCTGAGGTAAATGACTGGGTGCTCTTCCCCGTTCCAGACCTGGGACAATACTGCTCCTAACCCCACATCTGATGCATCACTTTGTACGACAAAGTCTTTAGAGAAGTCGGGTGAGTACAACACTGGCTGGCTACATAAGGCTTGTTTCAAGAATTGGAATGCTGCCTCAGCCTCGGGGGTCCATTTAATCATGACCGACCCTTTCCCCTTCATCAGGTTGGTTAGGGGCACAGCCTTAGAAGCAAAGTGGGGAATGAATCGCCGATAATACCCAGCGATTCCCAGAAAGGCTCGTACCTGCTTCTTGCTGTTGGGACGTGGCCAACTCTGGATGGCCTCGACTTTGTTGAGTTGGGGTTTTATTACTCCCCTCCCAATGGTGTACCCAAGATATTTGGCCTCCTCCTGCCCAATGGTACACTTCTTGGGGTTAGCCGTAAACCCCGCTTCCCGAACAGAGTCCAGGACTGCTTGCACTTTTGGCAGATGTGAGGCCCAATCTGTGCTATGGACAATTATGTCATCCAGGTAACCCGCAGCATACTTCCGATGGGGCCTCAGCATCTGGTCCATTTTCCGCTGGAATGTGGCCGGCGCATTCTGTAACCCGAACGGCATTCTTTTATATTGGAACGCCCCGTCTGGGGTTACAAATGCGGTTTTCTCTTTGGCCGACTTGGCCAGGGGGATTTGCCAATACCCTTTTGTGAGGTCAAGAGTCGTCATGTATCGGGCTGTTCCCAGCCGGTCGATCAACTCATCTATACGTGGCATGGGGTAGGTGTCAAATTTTGTAACTTTGTTCAACTGACGAAAATCGTTACAAAATCGCCAGCTCCCATCCGGTTTAGGCACCAACACAATGGGACTAGACCAATCACTTTGGGACTCCTCTATCACCCCTAAGTTCAGCATTTTCTGTACTTCCTCCCGTATTGCCTCCCGTCGGGCCTCTGGGATCCGATAGGGTTTTAACTTCACCCTTTCACCGGGCGGGGTAATGATGTCATGCTCTACCCCAGATGTTTGTCCCGGCAGCTCAGAGAATACCTCCTTGTTGCGAAGCACAAACTCCTTAACCTCCTGTTGTTGGGGTTGTGACAAGGTGGCTGCTATTCCAACCTCAGGAATCACGCAACCAGTTTGAGCTGGTGACCAAGTGTCTGCGACTAGGGACTCTCTATCCCTCCAGGCTTTCAACAGATTAACGTGATAGATCTGTTCGGGCTTTCGCCTTCCTGGTTGTCTGACCTTGTAATTCACTTCGCTCACTTTTTCCATTATCTCGTAGGGGCCTTGCCATTTGGCAAGGAATTTACTTTCAACCGTAGGGACAAGTACCAGTATCCTATCCCCCGGGGAAAAGGTACGGGTCTTGGCTCCACGGTTGTACACTCTCTGCTGTGCTAACTGCGCTTGGGCCAAATGTTCCTTCACGATGGGCATTACCTGTGCAATTCGGTCTTGCATCAGGGCGACATGCTCAATCACACTCCTGTGGGGAGAACTCTCACTTTCCCAAGTTTCCTTGGCAATATCCAACAGCCCTCTTGGGTGTCTCCCATACAGTAACTCAAAGGGGGAGAATCCCGTAGAGGATTGGGGCACCTCCCTAATAGCAAACATCAGATAAGGAAGTAGACAGTCCCAATCCTTTCCATCTCTATCCACCACTTTCTTCAACATTTGTTTTAGGGTTTTGTTGAACCTTTCAACCATCCCATCTGTTTGGGGGTGATACACAGATGTACGTAATTGCGTCACTTTGAACAATTTACACAGCTCCTTCATAACCCGGGACATAAAGGGTGTACCTTGGTCCGTAAGCAGTTCTTTACAAATACCCACCCGGCTAAACACAAGAGATAGCTCTTTGGCTATGGTTTTGGCCGAGGTATTTCGGAGAGGGATCGCTTCTGGATAACGGGTGGCATAGTCCATTATAACTAATATGTACTGGTGCCCCCTAGCGGACTTGATTATAGGACCTACCAAATCCATGGCGATCCTCTCAAACGGGACCTCAATGATGGGTAGAGGGACCAGCGGGCTACGGAAATGTGGCATCGGGGCCGACCTCTGACACACAGGGCAGGAGGAACAATAATTTTCTATGTCCTTCATCACCCCCGGCCAATAGAATCTCTGTAATACCCTCTCTCGGGTTTTCTCTGTCCCCAGATGACCTCCAAGAATGTGCCCATGGGCCAACTCCAACACCAACTTCCTGTAAGTTTTGGGCACCACAAGCTGCTCAACGGTTTCTTCTGCCCTTTTTGCCACCCGATACAGTAGGTCCTTCTCTACGCTGAAGTATGGGTAAGTGCAGGTATTATCTGGGTTCACTAACTCGCCATCTATTTTCACTACGTTTTCCCGTGCCTTTATTAGGGCGGGGTCTTTCAACTGTTCTGTGGCAAAGTTTTCCCTGTGAACCTCAAGATCAGAAAACTCCACAGACGGTAGGTTTTCGTCTGAGGAGGTGGGCTCCTCTCCAGTTTCTTGAGTCTCCCCTGCCAATACTGATAAGGGAAATTCCGGAGAGTCCTCACCACTCTCAGGGGAGTTCTGGCTATCACATTCCTGGTACATAGGGGCACCAGTGGGGGGCTCAGGATCATCCCACAGTTCCCAGAACTTCGGAAAATCCCTTCCCACAATGGCGTCATGCGGTAACTGAGATACTAAGCCCACTGGATGAGAGAGGGTACCTTTGGGGGTCTCGAAACACACTGTAGTCACTGGATACTCTCGGGTGTCCCCATGCACACAAATAACAGCTACCTTGCTATTCCCAGAGACCTCTGTTTTAACTAACTCAGCCTTTATCAGGGTCACAAGGCTACCTGAATCCAACAATACCACAACATTTCTACCATTAACACACATTTTGCATAAATGTTTCTCAGTTCCTCGAATGGCAGTGCATGCGACTGTCGCACACAGCGACTGACGTCTGCCCGTCAGAAAGTCACACTGCATGGGTTCCTCCACAACCGGGCAATTGGCTGCAATATGTCCCGCTTGCCGGCAGCGGTAGCAAACGATCCTTCTTGCGGCCTCTTGAGCCGCTGATTTCCCAGGCTGTTCTCGACAAACTTGGGGTAGAGCTCCCACCCTCTCACTCTCTCCACCCTCACCCCTTGGAATCCTCTTATCCGCCCCTGGGGATGGTCTGGTCTTAGGGTGGAAAGTCCGAGTGTCTCTGGAAGAGGCCGTCAGGTTCTCTGTAGCCAAGTATTTCTCCACACGATCCACAAGACCATCGGCCGTCTCTGGGTCTCCATGGCTTACCCACTTTTGGATGGCAGTAGGAAGAGCTCTCAAAAACCAATCCATTACAACACGTTCCACAATCTTTGGTGCGGACAAAGTCTCTGGCTGTAGCCACTTTCTGCTCAGGTGAATGAGATCATACATTTGAGACCTGGGGGGTTTTCCAAGCTGGAAAGTCCAGTTATGCACACGCTGAGCCCGGACAGCCTGGGTGACACCCAGCCTTGCCAATATTTCAGCTTTTAGCATCACATAGTCTTTTGCTTGGTTAGGCTCTAGGTCATAGTAAGCTTTCTGCGATTCACCAGTTAACAGAGGAGCCACCAGTCCAGCCCACTGCTCCTCAGGCCACTTTTCTCTTTCAGCGGTCCTTTCAAATGTGGTCAAAAATACCTCTGGATCATCCTCTCCAGTCATTTTTGTCAATAAACGACTCACCCCAAAGGACGCGGTATTAGTGGGACGGCTTACCTCACTGGTCTGCGGACGTTGCTGCATTACTGCTTCCATCTGTTGTTGTAGTCTCTGCTCTTGCTTCTGCAACAGGTCTATGAAGCGGGCCTCAGATTGCTGCTGGGCTTGTTGCTGAGCCTCCAGACTCTGTTGCAAAGTTGCGTTTGTCTGCTGCTGGGCTGCAAGGCTCTGTTGATGAGCTTGCTGCTGGGCTGCGAAGTTCTTTTGCAAACCTGCATTTGTCTGCTGTTGATTGGCATTTGCTAGAGCCAGCTGCTTCAGTATCTCCTCCATGCTGGCTTAAAAAAAAAAAACTGCCTGCATTCTCCACCAACTGTGAGGGGGTTAGCTCGGCAGCGGGTGTGTGTGACCCCCGAGATGGGCTGCCCACACAAAAACAGGCCCAGCAAACGGAGGTTGTGGTTTTCAAAATCAAAAAGGTGCGGTTTATTTTCTATTTACAGTGACAAAACACAGCAAAGCAAAAGAAACATAAACAAAATAAATCCTGGTCAACTTGACCTCTCACTAAACATACAGGTTTCCTAACTAACAACTGGGATCAGCCTAGTGCTGTCCTAGTCCCTAAGTCCCTGGTTTTAAATGTCCAAGCAAATAGCCACACAGGCTTTGTCTCACCGCACAGGGGTTCACTCTCCCTAGACAGTCCACACAGGTCTGGTTCCAGGCATGAGCTAACATCTAATGAAGCTGGGAGTTCTTATAGAGGCCTAAATGAGCTGACAAGCTTCAGCTGGTCTCCTCATCTCTGTCTGCACGACGCCCCACACTCTCCCTAGAGGTATGAGTCATCCATGAGCCCACTAGCCTTATACAACTCTCCACCTAGTTGTATAAGTCGGCGTAAAGCCTGAATCTGGGCGAAATATATCTACCCCCCTGGATGCAACCAGGTGACTTTACCTTCCTGCTGTCACAATATATATATATATATATATATATATATATATATACAAAGCTGGGATGTATATATATACTGAATATACTGCAGCTAACTGAATCAACTGCCTGCCTGTAGTATATTAGGAACAGTTCACCAGGAACGCTCTGCAGTGAGATCTAGCTAAACTGTATACAGTATATATATATATATATATATATATATATATATATATATATATATACAAAGCCTGGGATGTATATATATACTGAATATACTGGAGCTAACTGAATCAACTGCCTGCCTGTAGTATATTAGGAACAGTACAACAGGAACGGTCTGCAGTGAGATCTAGCTAAACTGAATACAGTATACTGAATATACTGCAGCTAACTGAATCAACTGCCTGCCTGTAGTATATTAGGAACAGTACAACAGGAACGGTCTGTTCCTGTTGAACGGTCTGCCTGCCTGTAGTATATTTGGATACAGTATACTGAATATACTGCAGCTAACTGAATCAACTGCCTGCCTGTAGTATATTAAGAACAGTACACCTGAAACGCTCTGCAGTGAGATCTAGCTAAACTGTATACAGTATATATATGTATATATATATATATATATATATATATATACAAAGCCTGGTATGTATATATATATATATATACTGTACTAAATATACTGAAGCTAACTGAATCAACTGTCTGCTCAATCTAGCTAACTGAATCACCTGCCTGCTCAATCTATCTAAATGAAATTAAATGACATTCTCTCTCTGTCTATCTCTCACTCTGCAGGAACACACTACACAAGGCCGACATGCAGGCGGCCTTATATAGTGTGGGGCGTGTACTTAATCCCCTGAGCCATGATTGGCCAAAGGCACCCTGCCTTTGGCCAATTATGGCTCTCTGTGCTGACGGCGCTGTGATTGGCCAAAGCATGCGGGTCATAGTGCATGCTTGGCCAATCATCAGCCAGCAATGCACTGTGTTGATGCAGTGAATTATGGGCCGTGACGCGCCACACGAATTTGATGTGAACAGCCCATAATGTTCAATCCTCGTTGAACGATAGAACAGCCGATGTTCCAGACAAACTCATGTTCGACTCTAACTCAAAGCTCATCCCTACTGGCCAGGCATGCCGAGCAGATATCCTGACACTGTCTTTTCATCATTACTCAAAAAGTACCAATATCTTTTACACATATTATATTATTTCAGAGGAATTGGTGTATTGTATACTGTATGGTTTATCAATCTTTGTCAAATCTCTTGTGTATAGTGATTCCTCCCTATTACTTTTCCTAACTCACTTGTTTTCCTACTTCAACCACATCTTTTCAGAACCATTCATTGAAAACTTAGTCCTCAAGACTTTTGCCTCATTTTTAACATCATTGTATTACACACATATTTTACAGTGTCTGGGCAGTATGTAAGTATCCTGGATAGGCTCCAATGTAAGAGGGAGAGCTGAGGCAGTTTTTTTCCTTAATTAAAAGTTAAGGCGTACTATTTCAAAGACAATAGTGACATGTTTTGTACAGTGGCTGGAGAGTTTGCAAGCAGTATCTTTAGGCTGCAATGTTTAATTGGATAAACAAGGCAGGTTTTATCCTGAAATTAAAATTAGAGTATATTACTTCAGAGACAATAGTCACCAATAATATTCTGTCATTGGACCGTATGCAAACAGATTGATTAGGCTGCAGTGTAAGAGAAAAGATGAGCCATTTTTATCCTGAAATAAAAATTAGAGTGTATTATTTCAGAGACAATCACAAAAAATATTCTACCGTCACCGGACAGTATGTGTGTAGCTTGATTAGGTTGCAATATAAGAGGGAAAGAGGAGGCATTTTTTTTTCTTAAACAAAATACATTTGAATGTATTATTTCAGACAATAGCCACACGTGTTTATTGGTGCTAGTAATGGTAAGAGACAAGCAGAAGTTTCAGGAGCTAGTAATGGTGGCAATGGCTGGTCGGGAGAGGTGTCAGGAACTGGTAATGGTGGTAGGTCAGCATTGATGGCAGGAGCTGGTAATGATGGCAGTGGCAGGTTAGGAGAGGTAGCAGACGCTTGAAATTATTGAAGGCCAGCTGAGATAGCAAAAACTGGTAACGGTGTAAGTGACAGGCCAAGAGAGGTGGCATAAGGTGGTAATGGTAGAAGAACAACAGAGGTGGCAGGACAGGAACCGGGATGATGGAATGCCTGGAGATAGGGGTGGCAGTGAAAGGTCAGGAGAGGTTGCAAAAGCTGGTAATGATAGAAGCTTTATAATAATGATATTGTAATGGTAATGATAACTGAGATGTACAAAGTAGCTGCTGTCCTAATCAGTCTACAACAGCTGAGGCTATCACAACAATCAATGCATCATGGTAGAAACAGCCATTTAGGCCGGGTTCACACTGGGGCGACAAACGCTCCGACATTGGGAGCTCATGTCGCATGATGTGTGAAAATCAATGTTTCCCTATGGGAGCCGTCTTAACTGGTCCGACACATGTCGGTCCGACTTTGAAAATGCTCCCTGTACTACTTTGGGCCGACTTCAGCCCATTGACTATCATTGAAGTCGGATCAAACTCGGACCGCAGTCTTGCATGATCCGACTTTGGCATGCGACTTGTGCTCTGCTGCTCTTGAGGGGGAACTCCATGCCAAATTTTAAATAAAAAACCAGCATGGGTTCCCCTCCAGGAGCATACCAGGCCCTTGGGTCTGTTATGGATTTTAAGGAGAACCCCCTACGCCAAAGGAAAGAAGACGCCGATGGCGACGGGAAGACCGGCCCCTCCACTAGCAAAAGAGCTGGAAGAAGATAGTGGAGGGGCCGGCAGAAGGAAGAAAGAAAAAAACGGAGAGCGAGGGAAGAAAGTGACGGAGAAGACCGGGCCCCGCTAGCAAATAAGCTGGAAGAAGATAGCGGAGGCCCGGCACAAGGAAGGAAGAACCGGAGAGCGCGGAGACGACACCGAAGACCCCCGAAGATGGAAGAGACCCCGGAGTCCCCCCCCCCCGCCCGCAGACCCCGTCAACCAACGGCCAGGGTTGTCGGGAAGAGGCTTCATGTCGCAGGGCAAAGTCGGATCCAAAGAAGGACGGCTGTTGTGTCGCACAAGTGTGAACCCAGCCGTAACACTAAGATAAAAAAGGCTCACTTAGACTGATATAATGTTAAGTAAATACAACATAATAAAACATGACAAAATAATAAAGGGCTTCTCCTTAATTTTTTTTTTATTTGTGTAATATTATTTAACAGATATTACTTGATTAATAAAAAGCTCCTTCCTAAATAATAGGTGTGCATATTTATAAAAAACACACAAATATTCATATAGCATGATATCACAAACTCAAGGTAATCTGGAGGA
The DNA here is from genome assembly GCA_029206835.1 of Rana muscosa. Lineage (NCBI taxonomy): Eukaryota > Metazoa > Chordata > Amphibia > Anura > Ranidae > Rana > Rana muscosa. The sequence goes on along the minus strand of CM055122.1, from coordinate 81,807,951 downwards.
TAAAAAGAAAAGGGAAAAAAGGAGGGGGTGGGGGGGGGGTTGGAAAGGAGGGAAGGAAAAAAAAAATACCTGATAAATTAATAGTAATGGTAATAATGAAAATGATAAAAACAGGGAGAAAAATTAGCATGATACATAGTAATACATAGTAATGATAAAGAAAAAAAAAATTGATAATGATAATAAGTAGTACTATTAAAAATAATAATGGCCAAGGTTTTATATGCATTTATATGCACTAAAAATAGATTTACTGATCAACTTTACCAGGATTTATAGCTCATTTGTTATGGTTTTCCTAGTCTTTTATTTTAATTTTTTGTTTATCAATGAAATACTTTAAATCTTGACCTTGACCATTATTATTTGAGTAATAGTTTCAATAACTGGCTACTCTGTTCCAGAGAGGAAGAAAATGGGAAAGGCCATGTCAGCCATGCAATTACCTCTTCCATGTGTTCTGGCCACTCTAAAAGGTTTGAGTCGCTGAATTCTGAACATTATAGGGCGTTTGCGGCAAATTTATCTGCCACATCCCTCTGCTCCACCCCTCTTCTTTTTCTTCCTCTATGGCCTCTTCTGCAGAATTTTCCTGAACCAGCAATGCTCCCTAAGCATTCAAGGGGCTATGCAAGCAGTTAGGCTAAAAAGATGCCATGCGGTGCTTCAGTTGGTTGACCTAGGGGACAGGATCCCCTGGGGCAGAGATTCTGTCAGCTCTCCATCCCTGGCCAATCTCTACATGGGATGGTGGGAAAGACTGCGCATTTTTGGGCCTCACAGTCCCCGTCGCAAAGATACTTTATTTTTTGCAGATTTATAGACGATCTCTTGTTTATAGTGAATGACCCATCATGTGACCTAGAAAGATGGCTAGCATACATGAACGATAATGCACTCAATCTACGCTTCACTGGTACACTCAACAAAAACACTATTGAATTTCTAGATGTTAAGTTGTCAGGTGAAAACAATGCTATTTTCTCCAGTCTATACAGAAAACCTAATGCAGGGAACACGTTGTTGAGAGCAAATTCTAGTCATCCTACACATACAATTAATAGCATTCCCATTGGACAGTTCCTGAAGCTAAGGAGATTGTGCAGCAGAAACACTGACTTTGAAAATGAAGACAAAGCTATGTCTAGTAGATTTGAAGAAAGGGGATATCCCACACCTGTTATAGAAAAGGGATTATCCATTGCCAGGAATACATCTCGTGATTCCTTGTTGTCTAAAAAAGCAGATCACGCACATGGAGAGGATAGAAATAAAGACAGAGATAGGATCAGAGAGACCAACAAAAAGAAAAGGAAAAGCAAACATAGATTTAGAAATAAAAAGAAAAACAATATCGACAACGGTATCCCCACGTTTTCCACCCCATATAGTGCTGAATTCCAGAATGTCAAACATATAGTCATGAAATATTTACCTATACTAACACATGACCCTATATATGATAAAATATTACAGAAGGGCATTCGTACGGTTTCCAGAAGAGCACCATCTCTTGGAAACCTACTATCTCCTAGCCTTTTTTCTAGTAAGAACACCACGAAACACTGGTTATCATTTAAAGGGACATTTAAATGTGGGGGAACACACTGTGTTTATTGTCCATTCATACAGAAAGGTGACACTATTACATCCATGTCGACTGGCAAAATACATGAGATAGATTCTTTCATCAATTGTAACACTAGCTACATCATATATGCCATCACATGTACACAGTGTTCCATACAATACATTGGGAGAACTACCAGACGCCTCAAAGATCGGTTATACGATCATCTTTACGATATTGACAAGGAACACATGACCAATGTAGCACGACATTGGAACGAGGTTCATCATAAAAACACCTCCAGCCTCACTATACAGGGAGTGGAAAGGATCACCAGACCCATTAGGGGTGGGGACAAATTTAATACACTATGCAGACAAGAAGTTCGGTGGATCTTCCTACTAGACACTAGACGCCCCAGAGGGTTAAATTATGAATGGGATGTATCACATTTTTATTAAATTACCTGTGAAGATGCATCCCATATGGATAGCATATAAGTTATCATGATAACTTGCTTCATTGTTACAATGATCCTCTCATTTAGTGTTGGCTTTTCCTTATACTGCTTGTCTTCACAATTTGAACAAAAAAACTTTTTTTTGTCATTTGTTTCCATAATTTACAACAGCAGTTGCGAAATTATGCATCATTGCATTCATATTTCACACTTTTCATGGTCCACACATGCACATCTTTGGGCATATAGTTTTTTTTTTTCTCCAACTCGAAACATGAGCCTGTCTGCACAGTGTCCTGTCCCCTTTTTTGTAATGAGTACCAGTGTTGTTTTTTTTTTTTTTTTTTCCGAACTCGAAACATGAGCCTGTCTGCACAGTGTCCTGTCCCCTTTTTTGTAATGAGTACCAGTGTTGTTTTTTTTTTTTCCGAACTCGAAACATGAGCCTGTCTGCACAGTGTCCTGCCCCCTTTTTTGTAATGAGTACCAGTGTTGTTTTTTTTTTCTCCCATAACTTGTTTTCAAGACTTTCGCACAGAGGACCCTTTTTTTGAGATTTATAGCATAATTTGCAAGGATGTGCTTTATTGCATTGGAATTTTGCAAATTTAGTACATATCCTGTCCTTTGGTGCGTTAGACTTGAAACATGAGCCTGTCTGCACAGTGTCCTGTCCCTTTTTCTTAATGAGTATCATTGGTGTTTCTTGTCCTCCAGAGGATTTTTGGAGATCAATCATTGTGAGGCCAAGCATCACTGTATCTGTTCTACCTCTGTTTACATCTACCTTCTCTTTGTGTACACATATTTGTAAACACATATTTGTAAACATTTTTTTTTTTTTTTTTTAAAACCAATGATGGCCAATTACTCCATTCATTTGTCGCTGTGTTTGTATGGACATAACTCTAATGTAATATATCTATATAAGATAAAAATATCCTTTTGATTTTTTTTCAATTTTTGATATTATATTTTGATATTTTTTTACATTTTTATATCTTTATAAATGCCCATACACCACGACGACAATTTTCGAGCTATTATCAACTACCAGTCCTCGAACTAACAGTAATTCCGTTCTTAATACATATTTGAAATTCCGTGATTATGAGCATCGGCTTCCAGTACTTAGGTACCATAGTGTCTATGCACATGCCCGGCCACCATGCACACTTTTATATGTTCATATATTATTTAATTTTTAATTTTGGATAAGTGCGGTGATTGACATGTGCATACACACTATTTTAACAGATTCCCTTGACAATTAAGGTTAATATCATGATTTTATCATTATTTGAATATTGGGTTTACATCTTAAACCGCAGAGATGAGGGTACATCTATGCAAAGATGCATTGTCATCCTGCTAGATAGTATTGTGTGTGGTTAAATACCATTTTCCTATATGGATCTGAACATCCGGATTTCCTTACACACATTTTCATGTACCCCCTTGCATGATTTTATTGTATATTATCGTGCATATCTTTGTACATTCTTATACTCATTTATTACACATTTCTTATTTATGTTTATGTTTAAAGTTGAAAGTCCAAGGTTCATGTGTGCATACAGGAGAGAAATGTGTCTCTGGTAAATGCATATATTCACACATGATTTTTATTTGAATTTTATTGATTTATCCATGTTTATTTTGTTCTATGGCATATTGTATTATATCTATTGACCCATTACAAGGTGGATTATATTATGTTATATAGCACATTTATAGACATTCATATATGGACATTTCTTTACACTTTATACACACACATATATCTCCTTCATGATCACTTATCATTTATTTATTCATATTTATCATCCTTCACATTTCCCTATGTAATTGTCACACAGTCTGTTTGGTAGTAGCACGCATTGTGCACATTTTGTGCATTTAAATTTTATTATTTATTATTTATTAATTAATTCATCATTATGTTTTTTTGGAGTATTTGTAAATTACTATTTTTATTATTTCAGTTCACACGAATATCACATAATAATTATTTCACATACATGAATATATTTACATCTATGGCTTACCATCTCCAAAAAACATTTTCACATTTTCACTTTTCATTTATTTTTTCATTTAAAAAGATTTTTTCGTTCATTTTTTGAACTTAATTAATTGACATTCATACTTATCACTGTCATATCCATTCACTTTAAATAATATATAGACACACTCTGGTGTGTCTATGTTTAAGCATTAAGTGTTTAGTTTATAATTTATACACATTTTGTAATTTTGTATTCTTGTGAATGGTCTTCAAAAGAGTGCTATTCCCTTCCCCCCTCTCCCTTTCTTGGGAGTGTCGGAATCAAACATAAGGTTATCCCAGTCAGCTGTGTTCTTTCAGTACTGATTGGTGTAAAGTTACTTTATTTTTCATTTATACCTCTATTGATTCCCACACACCTTAGCTATGAGTAAGCGTAAATTTGTGACGTGAAACGCGTTAGCCACCCTTCTCTGCATGCAGACTATCTGCATTTGTTGTTTTGGATCTATGGATTTATTTTGAATTTGGATTTTTTACTTGAAATTTTGGAATAAATAACTGTCTATACAGAGTGTGGCAGTCCAGGGTTTCTTTTTCTCCAATTCTGTCAGCTCTGCAGGGGCAGGCTCAGAGGTGGTTGACACCATGGCAGCTTAAGCCAGGAATGGTTGTATGCGACAATGGCAAAAACCTTCTCTCTGCCCTCCAACAGGGACACTTGACCCACGTTTCATGCTTAGCGCACGTCCTGAATTTGGTGGAGCAGCATTTCTTGATCAGGTACCCAGGTTTACAGGAGCTTCTGAGGCCATAAAAGCTTGTGGCCATTTCTGGCGGTCACACTATGCCAGTGCTCGGCTGGCTGACATTCAATGGGAATTCAACCTGCCCACCAACCGCCTCATTTGTGACATGCCCACCAGGTGAAACTCAACATTGGTAATGCTTCAGCGGCTGCACACACATCAGAGGGACATAAATTAATACCTGTGTGAGTATGGCAATAGGACAGGCTCAGGGGGGCTTGGCTTCTTTTCACCACGCCAGTGGCTACTGATTAAGAAGAAGCGAAGGAGGATTGTGTCAGCATGGATGTGGAGGATAACACGCAGCAGTCTTCAAGGGATGGTTTTCAGTCACAAGAAACCCAATGAGTTGTATGTGGCTGGGAGGAGGTAGTCATCCTTAGCAACCCAGAGGACTCAGAATCTCATGCCTCTGCAAACTTACGCTGCATGGGCTCCCTGATTCTGCAAAGCCTGCAAAAGGACATTAGAATTTGTGGTATCAAGGCGAGGGATCATTACTGGCTGGCAACCCTTCTTGATCCACATTACAAGGGCAAAGTTGCAGAACTCATCCTGCCTTCACAGAGGGAGCAGAGGATGAAACATCTTCAAGAGTTTGAGGAAAAGTTTGTGCAATGCCTTTCCAGACCCTGGGAGATTACCATTTCCTGGTGCTGGACAATGTGTTTCTGAGGCTTCATTCGGGCAGAGAAAGAGCGGTGGAGAAGGTGGCTGGCTAATCGATGCCTTTAAACAATTTTTCAGTTCTCAGCGCCAAGGGCTGATAGGTTCAAGCAACCATCGTCGGCGTCTGCATTGATGCAGGAATATCTAGGGGCAAGAGCAGACATGGAGACCTTTTCAACAGAGCACCCACTGGGTTACTGGGTCTTGAGGATTGACCACCGGCCAAAACGTGCTCAATATGCAGTCAAGCTACTGGCCGGTCCTGCATCCATCGTGCTTTCTGAATGCACATTCATTGCTGCTGGAGGGTTTGTAACGGATCAAAGAGTGCACCTGTCCATAGACTCCGTTGATAGGCTCACATTCATAAAAATGAATCAGTCCTGGATCAGCAGCTATCAAGCCCCTGATGCTGATGTAACTGATTGAATTTGCCTATCCTATTCCTCCTGAATCTTGATTATACTAGCTTCCAACAATATTTTTGGTTTAGGGCACCACCAACATCTGGATCTGTTTAACAGGGGCATGTAATTTAATTTTTTTTATTTATTTTTAACAGCAGGGCCCGTTCCTGCGCCCAACAAGAGTAACTGTGAGGGATTACAGTGTTCTGGCACCAACACCCAATGCCCAATTTTTCTGCACCTGTTTGACTGGGGCATGTAATTAACATTTTTTAAATAATTGTTTACAGCAGGGCCCGTTCCTGCGCCCAACAAGAGTAACTGTGGGGGGTTACAGTGTTCTGGCACCACCAACAACTAAGGCCCAATTTTTCTGCAGAGTATATAGTGCAGTCCGTATAGTATATATACTGCAGTTCAGAGTATATAGTGCAGTCCGTATATTATATATACTGCAGTTCAGAGTATATACTGCAGTTAATGTAGTATATATAATACAGTGCAGGGTATATAGTGCAGTGTACAGTATATAATATAGTGCATTGAAGTGGTTAAGGGGAACCCCTATGACATAATTAAGAAACAAATGGGCATGGGTTCCCCACCCCCAGTCCACACTAGGCCCTTTGGGTTTGGTATAGATTTTAAGGAGAACTCCATGCCAAAATGTAAAAAAATTGGTGTGGGGTCCCCCCAAAATCCATACCAGACCCTTATCCGAGCAAGCATCCTGCAGGCCAGGATGGGGCGGATGAGTGAGCGCCCCCCTTCCTGAGCCATACCAGGCTGCTTGCCCTCAACATGGGGAGGGTGCTTTGGGGTCCCCCAAAGCACCTTGCCCCCATGTTGATGGGGACAAGAGCCTCGTCCCCACAACCCTGTCCTGGTGATTGTGGGGTCTGCGGGTCGGGGGTTTATCAGAATCTGGAAGCCCCCTTTAACAAGGGGGCCCCCAGATCCTGGCCCCCCCCTATGTGAATTGGTATCGGGTACATTCACCCAAAAAAGTGTCAAAAAGTAAAAACCACAATAGACTGTTTTTGACATTTCCTTTATTAAAAAAGAATGTCCATCCATCTTCAATCACGCCGCCTGACGGACCCAAAAAATTGAAAAAACAAACAAAAACCTCCGCCTCAATGGGAGGTGTCCCGCCGACTGCTATTTCTTGGCTGTGACAGCTGTTATATAGGCAAGGGCAGGGCCCCCCGGTGATGTAACTGAGTGACCCCACCCCTTATGACATCATGTGTGTCCCGCCCTTGCCTATATAAGAACTGTCACAGTGAAAACACAAGAGCAGTCAGCGGGAGCTCTCCAATCGAGGCAGAGGGGCGGCGTGATTGAAGATGGGTGGACATTCTTTTTTAATAAAGGAATTGTTAAAAACTGTCTATTGTGGTTTTTACTTTTTGACACTTTTTTTTGGTGAATGGGTGGGGTACAATGTACCCTTTACCCATTCACATAGGGGTACAATGTACCCTTTACCCATTCACATAGCGGGGCAGGGTTATGGGGGCTTCCAGATTCCGATAAGCCCCCTGACCACAGACCCCCACAACCACCAGGCCAGACTTGTGGGGATGAGGCCCTTGTCCCCATCAATGAATTGTCAAAAACTGTCTTTTGTGGTTTTTACTTTTTGACAATTTTTTGGGTGAATGGGTAGGGGTACAATGTACCCGTTACCAATTCACATAGGGGGGATCTTGGGGTCCCCTTGTTAAGGGGGCTTCCAGATTCCAATAAGCCCCCCGCCACCCGCAGACCCCCACAACCAATGGCCAGGGTTGTGGGGACGGGGCACTTGTCCCCATCAACATGGGGACAAGGTGCTTTGAGGCAGACCCCAAAGCACCCTTCCCATGTTGAGGGCAAGCAGCCTGGTATGGTTCAGAAGGGGGGGGCGCTCGCTCGTCCCCCCCCCTTTCCTGGGCTGCCAAGATGCTTGCTCGGATAAGGGACTGGTATGGATTTTGAGGGGGGACCTCACGCCGTTTTTTTTTTTTTATTTTGGCGTGGAGTTCCCCTTAATATCCATACCAGACCCGAAGGGCCTGGTATGGACTGGGGGGGGGGGGGAACCCAGGCCAATTTTTTCCTTGATTTGTATCTATATTGACAGGATCCGACAATACATTACAGCCGCAAGCAATTTTAAATGACATTTTTTCCTTTAGAAATATAAATTTGCTGCGGCACAGTAAAATACATCAGACAGATGCGCCACTTTACAGACAGACTAAGGGGACTCCCCAGACATGATATTTAATGGAATATTTATGTTTTATTGTTTCACTTTAAGCATTAAATTCACTGCTCCTGAAAAAAACAGTTGTTTTAAAAAAAAATATTTGCATTGATACATGTCCCCTGAACCTGAACACAAAGCTTATCCTTATTCGTTATTCACTGATTAATAGTCTTAATGACTTATATTTATTTATTTTTACAAAAAAAACATAACACCATCCCCTCTTTATTATTGTTCTGTATTTCTTTACTCTGTTATTCTTGTAGTTATGTGTTTTTATGTCGTTACAGTATGTTTAAATTTTGAATTTCATGAATGAACAAATTCTCAGTCCTTAAGAATAATTAGCATTAGTGTTCATTGTTAATCATTTGCCTGCTTTCACAGTTTTGTTTTATATTTTAATTTTATTATTGCTAGAATTTTCTAACAATGCTTTCCATAACATGCTATACAAGAAGTACATGAAAGAGAAATTTCAGCAGTAATTATACACTCATAGTTATAACATCTTCTTGGTATCTTCCCACCACTTAAACTGCCAGGTCACGCTCATTTGATCTTTACAAGAGAACTGTGAAAAGTGGCTCTTAAAGGTTGTCATTAAGGGCTCATCTTGGAATGACCAGAAGGATGCCTATATGTGTCTGACAGTAAGATGTATCTGATGTTTTAGAAGGAACATTACTGTTAGGTGCCTCGTCAGGGAACATACAGCTGATCAGCTTAAATGGAAGTAACATCTGCCTAGTGAAATATCAGAAGCACTCAAGCCTGATAGTATAATTGCAGTGACATACAGGGTATAATTTTATTAAAATGTGTCATACTAATAGCTTAAAACAGCTTTCTACTTTATTTAATTAACCTTATTTGGAACCATAATAATGATTATTTATTAAGCTAATACACAAGGTCACTTGAACAGTAATATATATATAGCAAGCAATTCCCTTTGAAAGTGAAAATTCCCTTGCAAAGTGGACATGTTCTACTCCTTTTGTAAATCTACCCCACAGTGTATATAATCCAGGTTCAGGATGACATCATCTGAGCCTTGTTATTTAGTGCCTGTGGGATTGGGGCTTGTGTCAATGAGCAAATGTAGTGTAGCGGGGGTTAACATTTAGGTGGTAGTATGGCCCAGATACACTAATTGTTAGGGATCTATGGCCAATTTGATTCATGGAGGATATAATGGTGTTCAGTTCCCTACGGCCCCTGGATAGCGCTGTTGCCTTGGGCTGGGGTGGAACCATCATTGTAGGGCCGTGCCCTTTGTGTCCTCTCGCGTCAGTAGTACGGCGGGGCGGGGAACCCGCTGTGCCTGCTGGGAGAGGGTATAAAGGGGGCGGACATCTTTTGCACGAGGTCTGAGCCCCAGGCACCTTCAGCCTGGGGGCTGCTGTTCTGTTCGTCTGTGCCCAGGTGCCCTCTGCCTGGGTGCAAGGGAGTTCGAGTTCCATCCCAGGCACCTTTAGCCTGGGGTGAGGTACTAGCTGAGGCCTGGGGCCCAGTACCTTCGACTGGGTCCCGTATGGGAGAAGATACCTAGGGGGCCCACCAAGTGAGGGGACCCGAGTTTTGGGCGAGGAGAACCAGGGAGGCGACCTGGCCTGAAGATCCAGGGCAGCATTGGCTGGTGACAGTGCAGGCCTCTGGGGACTGTCCGGGATGGATCATCTCCCTAACAGGGGTCGTTATTAGAAGGTAGTTCATGTTCTATGGTCTTTGCAGAGACCCAGCTACATCAGGTCGGTGGCAGAGGCCTATCCTAAGGTCTGTGGCAGAGACCTCATCATTCACCCGGTCTGTGGCAGGGACCAACCTCACAGTCGGTGGCAGCGACCGTGCGTCAAAAGTTGTTGTGAACTCCTAACAGCTTCTCTGATCCGAAATGATTGTGCCTGAACCCTCACCCCACCAAGTTCATGTTTGTATCAACCTGTCTGCTTGCAAAGAGGCATATTTATCTCTGCGGAAATAAATATAGATGTTGTACTGTCACCTGGTGTGGGCTTACTTTTCTGGGAGCAAAGGGTTCTACATTCACCTATCTACTGGTCATAATTGAAGTGGAATCTCTGGACAGGGACACAGACCCGAAGGTAAAGATCTTAGCTCAAACCTCTACACATATAAGAGGTGCGAGCTGGTGGCAGCACCTCACCCCTCCCCCTGGTCCCCCTAGACGAGTAAACCAGCCGAGAAGAAGAAGGGAGAGAGCGGGTGAGACCGCTGCAGTAGCATACTTTCAGGTATAATCCATTTGCATTTGGATCAGTTTGAGATGCTTATGTGATCCCCCCAGAGTACATTGAAAGATGCATTTGACAAGCACTTGATCATCTTCTAACTTCCATGGACCCTCCTTTCAACCGCCATCAAGTGTTTTTTGCATTCCTATTGACCAATACTAGTTGCAAGAAAAAAAAGAGAGAGAAAGAGAGAGACAGAGTAATTTGATTTGAGTTAGATAGAGCAGGCAGGCTAGTCAGTTAACTGCAGTTACAGTGTGTAGAGGATATATATGCATCCTAGGTGTTGTATATATATTTACGCACTGTATTCAGTTTAGCTAGATCCGTCCCTGTTATTCTCTATACTGACAGGCAGGCAGGTGATTTTGCTAGCTGCAGTATTTTCACTTAGTGTATTGTGTCCTTTGCACAGCGTTCACCTAAAGGTACCTCAATACAATTGGTGGTGTTCTCATACTAATACCACAGGCAGGGAGCTGCAAGTATTTTCACTTATTGTACTGTGTCCTTTGCACAGCGTGCACCTAAAAGGTACCTGAATACAATTGGTGGTGTTCTCATACTAATACCACAGGCAGGGAGCTGCAAGTATTTTCACTTAGTGTACTGTGTCCTTTGCACAGGGTGCACCTTAAGGTACCTGAATACAATTGGTGGGGTTCTCATACTAATACCACAGGCAGGGAGCTGCATTATTTTCACTTAGTGTACTGTGTCCTTTGCACGGCGTGCACCTAAAGATACCTGAATACAATTGGTGGTGTTCTCATACTAATACCACAGGCAGGGAGCTGCAAGTATTTTCACTTAGTGTGTGTACTGTGTCCTTTGCATAGCGTTCACCTAAAGGTACCTCAATACAATTGCTGGTGTTCTCGTACTAATACCACAGGCAGGGAACTGCAAGTATTTTCACTTAGTGTACTGTGTCCTTTGCACAGGGTGCACCTTAAGGTACCTGAATACAATTGGTGGTGTTCTCATACTAATACCACAGGCAGGGAGCTGCAAGTATTTTCACTTAGTGTACTGTGTCCTTTGCACAGCGTGCACCTAAAGGTACCTGAATACATCTGGTGGTGTTCTCATACTAATACCACAGACAGGGAGCTGCAATATTTTCATTTAGTGTACTGTGTCCTTTGCACAGCGTGCACATAAAGGTACCTGAATACAATTGCTGTTCTCATACTAATACCACAGGCAGAAAGCTGCATTATTTTCATTTAGTGTACTGTGTCCTTTGCACAGTGTGCACCTAAAGTTACCTGAATACAATTGGTGGTGTTCTCATACTAAGACCACAGGCAGGGAGCTGCAAGTATTTTCAGTTAGTGTACTGTGTCCTCTGCACAGTGTGTACCTAAAACTAACTGAAGACAATTGCTGGTGTTCTCATACTAATACCACAGCAGGCAGTGGATTTTGCTAGCTGCAGTATAAATATACTGTATATATATATATATATATATATATATACACATCCTACCTTTGTGCAGCTACATCTCACTGCAGGCCATTAGTATGTCTGTAAGGCAAACAAGGAGAGGCAGACAGTCACGAGCCAATAAAAGAGGGCAAGCAGGCTCTGTATCTAGAGGCTACAGTGCTGGTCGTAGACACGGTGCATCCTCATCAGCACGTGGCCATCGCTTGTCCTTCTTTTCGGCAGCTGGCCATGTTGAGCTGCAACATGCCGAATACGTGGTAGAGTGGATGACCAAGCCGTCCTCATCCTCCTCATCCTCTCTCACCCAGGCTCAGGGTACTTTGTCTGGCAAAGCAGCTGCCAACGCGGCCTCTTCCCTCGGCTCAATGGCATCAGTCACTCCTTCCCTAGCCCCACCATGTCCTTCTGAGGAGTCCCCTGAACTGTTTGACCACAGTGTTGGGTACATACTCCAGGAGGATGCCCAGCGTTTTGAAGGCTCTGATGATGGAACACAGCTAGAGGAAGGCAGTAATGTGAGCCCAGAGAGAGGGGGTAGTAACGTGAGCCCATAGAGAGGGGGTGCCCAACAAGGACAGCAATATGGCAGTCATGCTCCCCCAGCTGCAGCATACTGCCAGGTTTGCTACAGTGATGAGGAGGGAGGGGATGATGAGGTCACGGACTCTACGTGGGTGCCTGATAGGAGAGAGGAGGAGGAGACACATCTCCAACGAGGCAGGATGCCCTCCAGGAGCCAGCTTAAGGGCTGCACATCGACAGCATCACACCGCAGAGCTCTGCATGTGCAGGCCACTGCTGTCGCAGCGCTGCTATTTGCAACATATGTCTCAGGCGTATCTCGCGTGGCTAAAACATCACCCGCATGGTCACCACATGCTTGATCAGACATTTATCTACCTGCCATGCAGTTAGTTGGCAAGCACACCTAAAAGACCCACATCAAAGAACAAAGCAGACCTCTCCTTGCTCCTCATCAGCTGGGATCTCCAACCCCACTATACCTTCAGTCCTCTCTGAAACCTGCACTGAGAGGAATGAAGGTGTAGAATCAGGTGTGCCACAGCCAAGTACTTGTGGGCAATCTGCTATCGATACACCAACGTCAGATTGTACCAGGCAAATTTCCCTGACCCAGCTGCTGCACCACCAAAAGAAGTTCGCTCCCAGCCATCCACATACCCAGCGGTTGAATGTTAGCTAGGCTAAATTGCTAGCACTTTAACTGCTGCTTTTTCAGTTGGTAGACTCTGCCCCCTTTCATGAGTTTGTGGAATGTGCGGTTCCTCAGTGGCAGGTTCCCAAACGCCACTTTTTCTCACAGAAGGCGATTCCGGCTCTCTACCGGCATGTGGAAGGCAATGTCCTGGGCTCGCTGGACAGGGCTGTCAGCGGTAAGGTGCATATTACCACTGACTCATGGTCCAGCAAGCATGGAAAGGGACGTTACCTATCTTTCACGGCGCATTGGGTGACTCTGCTGGCAGCTGGGAAGGATGCAGGACAAGGTGCAGTAGTGTTGGAGGTTGTTCCACCACCACGCCTCCAAAATGCTACAACTGGTGATTCTGACACACCTCTCTCCTCCACCCCCTCATCTCCTTCATCCTCCATGGCCTCTTCCTGTGCTTTGTCCTCAGAACCAGCGGAGGGGCTATGCAAGTACGCAGGCAAAGAGATGCCATGCGGTGCTTGAGCTGGTGTGCTTGAGGGACAGGAACCACACTGGGGCAGAGATTCTGTCAGCTCTGCAGGGGCAGGCTCAGAGGTGGTTGACGCCAAGCCAGCTTAAGCCAGGAATGGTGGTTTCTGACACTGTTCCGCCCTCCGACAGGGACACCTGACCCATGTGCCCTGTTTGGCTCACGTCCTTAACTTGGTGGTGCAGTGGTTCTTGGGCAGGTACCCGGGCTTACAGGATGTCCTGAGGCAGGCCAGGAAACTCTGTGTGCATTTCCGCCAGTCATATAATGCCAGTGCTCGGCTGGCTGACCTGCAAAAGGAATTTAACCTGTCCAAGAACCGCCTTATCTGTGACATACCCACCAGGTGGAACTCAACGTTGGCCATGCTGCAGCGGCTGCACACGCAGCAGAGGGCCATCAATGAGTATCTGTGCCAATATGGCACCAGGACAGGGTCAGGGGAGCTTGGCTTTTTTTCCACGCCAGTGGGTCATGATCAGGGATGCATGCACTGTCCTGGCACCATTTGAGGAGGCCACGAGGATAGTGAGCAGTGACAGTGCATGCATCAGTGACACTGTCCCTCTTGTCCACCTGTTGTAGCACACGCTGCATGAAATAATGGACAGGGCACTTGAGGCAGAACAGAGGAAGGAAGAGGAGGACTTCCTTACCTCTCAAGGCCCCCTTTATCCAGACAGTGTTCCTGCTGGCCCGCCTATCACACAGGAAGAGGATGAGGAAGAGGAGGATTGTGTCAGCATGGAGGTGGAGCCTAGCACTCAGCATCAGCAGAAGTCTTCAAGGGATCAATTACAGTCCCAAGACGCCCATGGACTTGTACGTGGCTGGGAGGAGGTGGCTGCGGATCATGTCGTCCTGAGTGACCCAGAGGACTCCGGACCAAATGCATCAGCAAACCTACGCTGCATGGTCTCCCTGATCCTGCAAAGCCTGCGGTAGGATCCTCGTATTCGTGCTATCAAGGAGAGGGATCATTACTGGCTGGCAACCCTCCTTGATCCACGTTACAAGGGTAAGCTTGCGGACCTTATCTTGCCATCGCAGAGGGAGCAGAGGATGAAACATCTTCGGGAGGCCTTGCAGAAAGGTCTGTGCAATGCTTTCCCAGAGACTGGGAGGTTACAAATTCCTGGTCCTGGACAACGTGTTGCTGAGGCTTCGGTCATGCAAAGAAGGAGCGATGGAGAAGGTGGCCGTCTGACCGATGCGTTCAGACAATTTTTTAGTCCGCAGCCCCAATGTATGATCGGTTCCAGCAACCATCGCCAGCGTCTGGTTTACGTGGTGCAGGAATACGTAGGGGCAAGATCAGACTTGGAAACCTTTCCCACCGAAAATCCTCTGGGTTATTGAGTCTTGAGGATGGATCACTGGCCAGAGCTTGCACAGTATACAATTGAGCTACCGGCCTGTCCCGCATCCAGCGTTCTTTCAGAGCGCACATTCCTGTGCTCCAACTAGAGTATCTGTGAGGAGTTGCAGTGTTGTGGCACCAGCACCAGTGCCTAAGGCCCAATTTTTAAGCCCCTGTTTAACAGGAGGAGGAGGAGGTTGAGGTTGTGAAAGTTGGGTGACCTCACATATGGCCGTATTGGGGGTAATTCTCCCCATAACCCGATTGTTCAGTAAGATGAGCAGCAGGGGCTCAAATAGGAGGCATTGTTCCATGCTCATAGTTTGAAATTTGGCCTCAACTAGGCCGGCATAGGCCTCTTCGGTGGTTGTTGGCTCCTGGAGGGTGGCATGTGCCTCTCTAATCAGGGCCATTGCTGCCTGGCTGGTGGTCCTCTCCCTCCTGGTCCTTTTTGTAAGGCGGATGGGAGGCACCTGCGATCTGGTCCTGCTACTTGGCCCTGCCACCTCCTGTGTGCCACTGGGCCCTGCCACCTCCTGGCTCACAGTGGGCACTGCCTCCTCCTGGCTCACAGTGGGCCCTGCCTCCTCCTGGCTCACAGTGGGCCCTGCCCCCTCCTGCCTGACACTTTTCAGACCCTCATCCTGGTTGATGTCATCCTGTGTATGAAAAAGGGACATAGTTTTAGTTTTTGGTTCATCAATCACACACAATTTTCAGCTCATGACTGTTGCAAATTGAATGTAAATCAATAGAAAAGATTATCATTATGACCCCAGCAGTTTTCATTCTTCTCCCCAAATTTTTGGGCCACTACTGTCTATTGAAATTTAGAACACTTTTTGATCAAACATTGTTTTTTTCTTTCCATATTAACATTAATTTTATCACAATAAATGTTTAGAAAATACTATACCTGGCTCCAGATGTCCAAATCAGGTTCTTCCAGGATGGCTGCCTCCTCTTGCTCTAGAGAAGGCTCAGGTTGGCTGCAGGGAAGTCTGGGGGGAAGACTGGACAGTGATGTCCTTGCTTCAAGGTGGTCATTCAGAAAGGACATCCTGCTGTAGTACCACAAATTCAGGACATATACATCCACTGCTGCTGCTCCTGACCTCTGAGAAGCCAGGACCCTAAAGCGCTGAGTCCTGTATGTGCCACTCAAGCTCCCAATTTTACTAGCCACCTGTTGGATGGTTGCTGTGGGTACCCTGGTATGCACAAATGGGAGCAGGCTCTCCAGCGCTGCTTTCCTTATACCTTTTTTCCAGTGAAAGGGGTTTTTGGTCTCCCACAGAGCGGGCAGCTCCCTTAACCGATCAATACATTTCCCCAGGAAATCTTTTTCCAAGAAAGCATTCATTTTGTCTGCAAGACAAAACACAAGACAAAAATAGTAATGTCAGTCACACAGTCTAAACTCAAGCAAATCCTTATCCCCATATATATCCTCGAACAATCTCTAGGCAGTATAGGCCACCGATTTCACAAAGTATAAAAATCATACCTTCGGTCTGACGTCCGTCACTTTTCCTCCTCTCTTCGTACACAGAACGTATTAAGGTCACATGTGTGTTTGCTTTATATACACTACGCATGCGTGAAACTCTGCACACGTCGCCCGCCCATGACATTCACATTATCAACTTTTCCCCGCCCCTTCTCTTTCGGCGCGCAGACGATATGGCGGAGTCACAGCAGGTGTCTGGTAATTCATCTAATAACGATGAGTCAAGCCCAGAGCCTGAGGAAACGTCACGATCAAGGAGGAGATTCAAGGCATCTAATATGTCCTTCGTGGAGATGGCGGAGATGGTGGACATATTGCTAAAGTCGGATTATGATGCAAAGCATGGGCCATATACCCACCCTAATGCAAGGAAGGCCAAATTTTTGAAGAAAGTAGTGAAAAGTCTAAAGAGACATTTTGGGGTGAAAAGATCAAAGGAGCAGCTTAGAAAGAGGTGGTCTGACCTGAAACTGAGTTAGCCGGAGCAGTTAAGGAGTATTAAGAGAATGCTAGAAAAAAAGTAAGTACTTCTCCTGTGTTCCTATTATTGTATTTCAGAACTTGCATGTTGCTCCATGTTGTTGCTTTTTACTATTGGACCTTAGAAAATGTAATCTCGCCAAATTTAGTGGGCCCAGTAATCGGTCGTTACAGACACATCGTTCACCCACTACATACGATGTTTTGAGAAGATACAGGGTTAAAATAATTTAGACATGTCTGTTTTTATTCCATAAATGTTATTATATTGTTGTCTAGATGATGTGTTTGGAACTAGAATGACATGCAAACTTGAATCAGTGTAAAGGAGAGGACACTCAAGCAGCTGTTTACACATCTGCACTCTGGAGCACTATCGTGTGGGCCACCAGAACAACCTTTTTAGGGTGCCCCACACAGGTGCATCATTGTACTCTTGGGGTGTCTCCATGTGTAAAACTTGTCCCAAAAAGGTGAATAGTCAAGATTTGTTTAATTTTAAATAATGTCTTCAGCTTGTAACTCTGCCCAAACAGACACTTGTACCCCACTTCCAAGCAATGTATCATGTTCCTATTTTTTCCATGAAACATCTGTGTGCTAAGTATACCTTTTGTTTCATTCTTATAGGGGAGAGAAGACTGGGAGGACACCACTCCAAGGAGCACAGGAACCCCACACCTCAGAGAGAACCCCAACCTCACCAAGAACCCCAACCTGAGGATGTGGAGGAAGGAGAAGTGGAGGAAGGAGAAGTGGATGACATGGTGGAACTTGTCACCACAACAGGTCAGTGTCTGTCACTGCAGCTTCATGTAAGAGATGTAGGCCTGCAGAGTTATAATACCTTTTATTTTATTTTTTAGGGGATGAAAATGTTGTTGTTGAATAGTGATGAGCCGAACACCCCCGGGTTCGGTTCGCACCAGAACCCGCGAACGGACCGAAAGTTCGTACGAACATTAGAACCCTATTAAATACAATGGATGCGAACGTTCGAATTCTAAAGTGCTAATTATAACAACTATTATGCATGTTATTGTCCTAAAAAGGGTTTGGGAACCCGGGTTCTGCACCAGGGGACATGTATCAATGCAAAAAGAAGTTTTAAAAACGGTCGTTTTTCGGGAGCAGTCATTTTAATGATGCATAAAGTGAAAAAAAAAAAGTCAAATATTCCTTTAAATATCGTACCTGGGGGGTGTCTAAAGTATGCCTGTGAAGTGCCACGTGTTTCCCGTGTTTAGAACTGTCCCTGCACAAAATGACACTTCTAAAGGAAAAAAAAAGCCATTTAAAACTGCTTGCGGCTTTAATGTAATGTCTGGTCCCGGTAATATGGATGAAAATCTTTAAGAAAAATGGCATAGCTACCCCATGACCCCCCCCCCCCTACCCCAGCCCATTACCAGCCCCTTTGGGTCTTGTATGGATATTAAGGGGAACCCCGCACATAAAATAAAAAAGGCCCTATATACTCTGAACAGCCGTATACAGGCGGTGCATACAAGACAGGGACTGTAGGTTTGTTCTTATGTAGAATCTGTTTGTAATTTTGAACAGGTACATTGTTGAAGTGTAGCTCCAGCCCAAAAATCTATTTTTAAACTTTTTGGAAAACATAGGTAAGGGTTATCACCCCTGTAACATTTGTTTTGCTGTCTGTGCCCCTGTTCATAACATTTCACCTCACTTTCCGTCCCAATGACAACTGTTTTTGAAATGTGGTGTTTTTCTTGAAACAGGGATTGCTGATAAAGCATCAGTACAGAGGAGACACCTTTCTCCCATATTTATTCTTACAGGAGAGAATTTTCCTTCCTAGTGGTAGATTTCCTCTCACTTCCTGTTGTCTTCTTGCGTTTGCAAGTAGGACTCGTTTGTAAGTTGGATGTTTGAAAGTAGGGACCTGCCGTATATACTCTGCAGAAATAGGCCCCTTAGTTGTTGGTGTTGGCACAACACTGTAAGCACTCACATTTACTCTTGGTTGGTGCTGGAACGCCCTGCTGTCAACTATTATATCAGGAATTTTAATTACATATAATTGTTGAACAGTGGTAGTAAAAATTGGGCCTTTGATGGTGGTGCTGGTGCCACAACACTGTAAGCCCTGACAGTTACTCTTGGTGGGTGCAGCAATGGGCCCTGCTGTGAATTATTAGATCAAGAATTGTAATTGCATGCCCCTGTTGAACAGGGGCTGAAAAATTGGGCCTTTCGTGGTGGTGGTGGTGGTGGTGGTGTTGCCACAACACTGTAAGCCCTCAGAGTTACTCTTGGTGGGTGCAGGAATGGGCCCTGCTGTGAATTATTAGATCAAGAATTGTAATTACATGCCCCTTTTGAACAGGGGCTGAAAAATTGGGCCTTTCGTGGTGGTGGTGGTGGTGGTGTTGCCACAACACTGTAAGCCCTCAGAGTTACTCTTGGTGGGTGCAGGAATGGGCCCTGCTGTGAATTATTAGATCAAGAATTGTAATTACATGCCCCTTTTGAACAGGGGCTGAAAAATTGGGCCTTTCGTGGTGGTGGTGGTGGTGGTGGCGTTGCCACAACACTGTAAGCCCTCAGAGTTACTCTTGGTGGGTGCAGCAATGGGCCCTGCTGTGAATTATTAGATCAAGAATTGTAATTGCATGCCCCTGTTGAACAGGGGCTGAAAAATTGGGCCTTAGGCACTGGTGGCACAACACTACAACCCCTCACAGATACGTTACTTGGAGCACAGCAATGAGCCCCGTTGCAAAGTATTGCTTCAAAAATTGTAATGACACGCCCCTGTTAAACAGGGGCTGAAAAATTGGGCCTTAGGCACTGGTGCCACAACACTCCAACCCCTCACAGATACTGTACTTGGAGCACAGCAATGAGCCCTATGGCAAATTATTGCTAAAAAAAAATTAATTACACGCCCCTGTAAAACAGGGGCTGAAAAATTGGGCCTTAGCCACTGGTGGCGGCATCCATAAACAAAAATGATCTTCCAAGCTATCATCATCAATCGTATCATTGAGGACTCGGAGGAGGAGGATAGCCAGTCAACATAACAGCACAGGCACTCAGCATCAGCATCAGTCTTGAAGGGATGTGACATGTTAAAATCAATTAGTCTGTTATATCAGCATCAGGTGTGTGGTAGCTGGTGGTGATCCAAGACTGGTTCATCTTGATGAAAGTCAGTCGATCAACCGAGTCGGTGGACAGGCGCACCCTGTGATCCGTGACAAATCCTCCAGCAGCACTGAATGTGCGTTCCGAAAGAACGCTGGATGCAGGACAGGCCAGTAGCTCAATTGCATACTGTGCAAGCTCTGGCCAGTGATCCATCCTCAAGACCCAGTAAGCCAGAGGATTTTCGGTGGGGAAGGTGTCCAAGTCTGACCTTGCCCCTAGATATTCCTGCACCATGTTTATCAGACGCTGGCGATGGTTGCTGGAACCGATCATACTTTGGGGCTGCGGACTAAAGAATTGTCTGAACGCATCGGTCAGACGGCCACCTTCCCCACCGCTCCTTCTTTGACTGGCCGAAGCCTCAGCAACTCGTTGTCCAGGACCAGGAGTTTGTAACTTCCCAGTCTCTGGGAACGCGTTGCACAGACCTTTCTGCAAGGCCTCCCGGAGTTGTCTCATCCTCTGCTCCCTCTGCGACGGTAACATAAGGTCCGCAACCTTACCCTTGTACCGTGGATCAAGGAGAGTGGCCAGCCAGTAATGGTCCCTCTCCTTGATCCGAAGAATACGAGGATCCTTCCGCAGACTTTGCAGGATCAGGGAGGCCATGCAGCGTAGGTTTGCTGAGGCATTCGCTCCGGAGTCCTCTGGGTCACTAAGGACGACATGATCCGCAGCCACCTCCTCCCAGCCACGTACAAGTCCACTGTTTTCTTGGGACTGTAAATCATCCCTAAAAGACTGCTGCTGATGATGCTGAGTGCCAGCCTCCACCTCCATGCTGACACAATCCTCCTCCTCCTCCTCTTCCTGTGCGATGGGTGGGACAGAAGGAACACTGTCTGGGTAAAGGGGGCCTTGAGAGGCAAGGAAGTCCTCCTCTTCCTGCCTCTGTTCTGCCTCAAGTGCCCTGTCCATTATTCCACGCAGCGTGTGCTCCAACAGGTGGACAAGAGGTACAGTGTCACTGATGCATGCACTGTCACTGCTCACCATCCTCGTGGCCTCCTCAAATGGTGCCAGGACAGTGCATGCATCCCTGATCATGCCCCACTGGCGTGGAGAAAAAAAACCAAGCTCCCCTGACCCTGTCCTGGTGCCGTAGTCGCACAGGTACTCATTGATGGCCCTCTGCTGCGTGTGCAGCCGCTGCAGCATGGCCAACGTTGAGTTCCACCTGGTGGGCATGTCACATATAAGGCGGTTCTTGGGCAGGTTCAACTCCTTTTGCAGCTCAGCCAGGCGAGCACTGGCATTATAAGATCTGCGGAAATGCACACAGACTTTCCTGGCCTGCCTCAGGACATCCTGTAAGCCCGGGTACCTGCCCAAGAACCGCTGCACCACCAGGTTAAGGACGTGAGCCACACAGGGCACATGGGTCAGTTGTCCCTGTCGGAGGGCGGAGAGGAGGTTGGTGCCATTGTCGCAAACCACCATTCCTGGCTTAAGCTGGCGTGGCGTCAACCACCTCTCGGCCTGGCCCTGCAGAGCAGACAGGACCTCTGCCCCAGTGTGGCTTCTGTCCCCCAAACACACCAGCGCAAGCACGGCATGGCATCTTTTTGCCTGCGTACTTGCGTAGCCCCGTGAACGGCTACGGAGCACCGCTGGTTCATAGGACAAACCACAGGAAGAGGCCATGGAGGAAGAAGAGGAGGGGGTGGAGGAGAGAGGTGTGTCACAACCAGTAGTAGCATTTTGGAGGCGTGGCGGTGGAACAACCTCCAACACTACTGCACCTTGTCCTGCATCCTTCCCAGCTGCCAAAAGAGTGACCCAATGGGCCGTGAAAGAAAGGTAACGTCCCTGTCCATGCCTGCTGGACCATGAGTCAGCGGTAATATGCACCTTACCGCTGACCGCCCTGTCCAGCGAGGCCAAGACATTGCCTTCCACATGCCGGTAGAGAGCCGGAATAGCCTTCCGTGAGAAAAAGTGGCGTTTGGGAACCTGCCACTGAGGAACCGCACATTGCACAAACTCATGGAAGGGGGCCGAGTCTACCAACTGAAAAGGCAGCAGTTGAAGCGCTAGCAATTTAGCCAAGCTAGCATTCAACCGCTGGGCATGTGGATGGCTGGGAGTGAACTTCTTTCGACGGTCCAGCAGCTGGGGCAGGGAAATTTGCCTGCTAGAATCGGACGTCGGTGTACTGCTAGCAGAGTGGCCGCAAGTACTTGGCTGTGACACACCTAATTCTACACCTTCATTCCTCTCAGTGCATGTTTCAGAGAGGACTGAAGTTATAGTGGGGTTGGAGATCCCAGCTGATGCGGTGCAAGGAGAGGTCCGCTTTGTTCTTTGGTGTGGGTCTTTGAGGTAGGCTTGCCAACGAGCTGCATGGCAGGTCAACATATGTCTGGTCAGGCATGTGGTACCCAAGCGGCTGATGTTTTGGCCACGCGATATACGCTTGAGACATATGTTGCAAACAGCAGCTGTGCGATCTGATGCACTAGCCTCAAAAAAGGCCCACACCAAGGAACTTTTTGAATGACGGGCAGAGGCAGCGCCCTGCACAGGCGGAGCTCTGCGGTGTGATTCCGTCGGTGTACTGCCCTTACGCTGGCCACCAAAGGGCATCCTGCCTCGTTGGAGATGTGCCTCCTCCTCATCCTCCTCCTCCTCCTCTCTCCTATTAGGCACCCACGTGGAGTCAGTGACCTCATCATCCCCTCCCTCCTCATCACTGGAGCCAATCTGGCAGTATGCTGCAGCTGCTGGAACATGACTGCCAGATTGGTGTCCTTCTTGAGCATCCCCTCTGTCTGCTCTCACGCTACTGCCTTCCTGTAGCTGGGTTTCATCATCAGACCCTTCGAAACGCTGGGCATCCTCCTGGAGCATGTACCCAACACTGTGCTCAAACAGTTCGGGGGACTCCTCAGGAGGAGGACATGGTGGGTCTAGGGAAGGAGTGACTGATGATGAGTCTGACATTGATACCAGGGAAGAGGACGCTTTGGCAGCTGCTTTACCAGTACCCTGAGCCTGGGTGAGAGAGGATGAGGAGGAGGAGGAGGGCTTGGTCATCCACTCTACCAAGTCTTCGGCATGATGTGGCTCAACATGTCCAGCTGCCGAAAAGAAGGACAAGCGTGTCCCATGGCCATGTGCTGATGACAATGCACCGCGTCCACGACCAGCACTGTTGCCCCCAGACACAGAGCCTGCTTGCCCTCTTTTATTGCCTCCTGACTGTCTGCCTCTCCTTGTTTGCCTTCCAGACATTCTAATAGATGGCCTGCAGGGAGATGGGAAAAAAGCAATAAGGGCTACCTTCAGGTGTCCTTCTCTGTCCCTTTACTTAAGGATTTCTAAATATGGTTGAGGATTATTGCTTTTGCACAGAATAGCACAACGACAATTTCCCTGACTGTCCAAAAAACAAGGATTTCAAAGATGGTTGATGAGGAATGCTTTGGCACACTATAGCACAAGGAGAATTCCCCTCACTTTCCTTCTTTGTCCCTAAAAACAAGGACTGGCACAGTGAAAGAAACTGACACTCTCCCTACCTACAGTTTTCTGTCCCTAGAAAAAATGTTTTTTTAAAGCACACTATAGCACAAGGAGAAATCCCCTCACTTTCCTTCTTTGTCCCTAGAAACAAGGACTGGCACAGTGAAAGAAACTGACACTCTCCCTACCTACAGTTTTCTGTCCCTAGAAAAAATGTTTTTTTAAAGCACACTATAGCACAAGGAGAAATCCCCTCACTTTCCTTCTTTGTCCCTAGAAACAAGGACTGGCACAGTGAAAGAAACTGACACTCTCCCTACCTACAGTTTTCTGTCCCTAGAAAAAATGTTTTTTTAAAGCACACTATAGCACAAGGAGAAATCCCCTCACTTTCCTTCTTTGTCCCTAGAAACAAGGACTGGCACAGTGAAAGAAACTGACACTCTCCCTACCTACAGTTTTCTGTCCCTAGAAAAAATGTTTTTTTAAAGCACACTATAGCACAAGGAGAAATCCCCTCACTTTCCTTCTTTGTCCCTAGAAACAAGGACTGGCACAGTGAAAGAAACTGACACTCTCCCTACCTACAGTTTTCTGTCCCTAGAAAAAATGTTTTTTTAAAGCACACTATAGCACAAGGAGAAATCCCCTCACTTTCCTTCTTTGTCCCTAGAAACAAGGACTGGCACAGTGAAAGAAACTGACACTCTCCCTACCTACAGTTTTCTGTCCCTAGAAAAAATGTTTTTTTAAAGCACACTATAGCACAAGGAGAAATCCCGTCACTTTCCTTCTTTGTCCCTAGAAACAAGGACTGGCACAGTGAAAGAAACTGACACTCTCCCTACCTACAGTTTTCTGTCCCTAGAAAAAATGTTTTTTTAAAGCACACTATAGCACAAGGAGAAATCCCCTCACTTTCCTTCTTTGTCCCTAGAAACAAGGACTGGCACAGTGAAAGAAACTGACACTCTCCCTACCTACAGTTTTCTGTCCCTAGAAAAAATGTTTTTTTAAAGCACACTATAGCACAAGGAGAAATCCCCTCACTTTCCTTCTTTGTCCCTAGAAACAAGGACTGGCACAGTGAAAGAAACTGACACTCTCCCTACCTACAGTTTTCTGTCCCTAGAAAAAATGTTTTTTTAAAGCACACTATAGCACAAGGAGAAATCCCCTCACTTTCCTTCTTTGTCCCTAGAAACAAGGACTGGCACAGTGAAAGAAACTGACACTCTCCCTACCTACAGTTTTCTGTCCCTAGAAAAAATGTTTTTTTCAAGCACACTATAGCACAAGGAGAAATCCCCTCACTTTCCTTCTTTGTCCCTAGAAACAAGGACTGGCACAGTGAAAGAAACTGACACTCTCCCTACCTACAGTTTTCTGTCCCTAGAAAAAATGTTTTTTTAAAGCACACTATAGCACAAGGAGAAATCCCCTCACTTTCCTTCTTTGTCCCTAGAAACAAGGACTGGCACAGTAAAACACACTGACACTCTCCCTACCTATCCTTCTCTTTCCCTAAACTAAAGGAATCCAGGTTAAGCAAGAAAGAAATAAATGTCACTGTCCCTGCCTATGCTTGTCTTTCCCTGCTCCGGAACACACTACACTAGGCCGCCGTGCTGGCGGCCTTTTATAGTGTGGGGCGTGTACTAAACACCCTCAGCAATAATTGGCCACAGGCATCCTGCCTGTGGCCAATCATTGCTCTCCTCGCTGCCGGCGCTGTGATTGGCCAAGCATGCGGGGTCACAGTGCATGCTTGGCCAATCACAGCGCCTGGATGACACTGCGATGGCGTAGTGCATTGTGGGCCGTTCGCGTCACTCGAATTTGGCGCGAACGGCCCAAATCGTTCGATCTTCGTCGAACGATCGAACAGCCGATGTTCGAGTCGAACGTATGTTCGACTCGAACACGAAGCTCATCCCTATTGTTGAAGTAAGTCCTCGTTTCTCTAGTGATAGTGCCCAAAGAATCATCCAGCAAGTTATGGAGTGTAGTAGTGAACTGGACAGAATGAAGAAAGGGATGAATGTTATGGAGCAAACATTTAAGGACATCATTGATGTTTTGGGGCAAATTGAATGAAGCACAAAACCCCCCTTTTTCTAGTTTTCTATGTTTTATAGTCTAAATTTTATCACTTTTAACAATCAAGCCAAAATTGAAGATGCACACAGTGTGTCAACATGGGCCATCTGCCATCAGGGGATAACCATGTATGGGTTTTGTGGGTGCAACCCCTTCCTCGCATCTCAAGTAGGTGAAAGGAAGAAGGGGTTGCACCCCCAAAACACGTCCATTGATCACCCATGATGACAGATAGCACATGATGACAATAGGGATCAGGAGGGAAATACCCCTTTTTAAAAACCCTCTAAATTGTGTGTATCTTTCAATTTTGGCTTGTTCTGCACCCCATATTATGAAGGGCAGATAGAGACATTGTTACTAAAATAGAATGTCTGATATTGCCGAGAGGTTTACAATGTTGTATTTTGTTGTATGGTAATGAGAGTTTTGTATTTTCTTACCAACAAAAAAAAAGGCCTGTTTATGGCCAAAAAAAAAAATAAGAATCTTTTATAACAGCAAAAATTTTATATTTGCCATGTGTGAATGTGCACAGAGTAAAATTTATGAACAACAACAAAGTGTAGCTTCTTTATCAAATCCGCTATAACCTTTTGTGTGTATATTTTTGGTGTTACCAGTGAAATGGTTGTTATTTACTAAAGGAAAATACACTTGGCACTACAAGTGCACTAGGAAAAACTAGGAGACAGCTAAAAGAAACACAAGCAATACATCCAAAAAACAGAGTAAACAAGACTTTTATTTTTTGTTTGTAAAAAAGGTTTTATGCATTTCCTGGCATAGGAATTGCCCCCCTACTCGTGAACATATTTCTGCCGAACCTCACGTGCGTTTTATGGGGGCAAGCCAGGACGGCCAGATTCAAGGCCCGGCAAAAGATTGTCCCCCGAAAGTCCAGCCTCAGGCCCAATTGAGGCCATATAATTTGGGGACTTGATGCGCAAATAATTATGCAGCACGCAGCAACAGAATACGATGTAGTTCAGTTTGTACTCCGCCAAGTTAATTGGGGTCATGAAAAGGCGGAACCGGCTGGCCATTATCCCAAAGGCATTCTCCACAACTCTTCGGGCCCTGGCCAGCCGGTAGTTGAACACCCTCCTCTCCGGGGTCAGGGTCCTTTGGGGAAATGGCCTCATGAGATGCGGTCCAAATGCAAAGGCTTCACCAGCCAAAAACACAAAGGGGAGTCCTTCAACACTCCCTGCATCCAGTGGCAATGCAAGGTCGTCACTCTGGAGACGGAGGGCAAACTCCATCTGGCTGAAGGCTCCCCCATCGGACATCTGGCCATTCTTCCCCACATCCACATTTAGGAATTCATACTGTGCTGACACCACCGCCATCAGCACGATGCTATGAAACCCCTTATAATTGAAGAAATAGGACTCAGACCGGGGTGGTGGCACGATGCGGACGTGCTTCCCATCTATTGCCCCTCCGCAGTTGGGGAAGTCCCACCGCATGGCAAAATGGGTTGCCACAGTCTGTCATTCCTGTGGCGTGGAAGGAAGCTGTGGAGTCAAACAAGATAAACAAATATTACTACTTTTGCACATAACATTGCAAGCAGATTATACAAAAATACTATCTTGGCCAACATCAGTAGAACTTTCAGTTTAATGTGTTTTTAAATACTAAAATAGAAGGCTCAAGTATCATATTCATCACCCCCTCTGATGGCCCATTGTAAAAATATTTAGGGGGGGCTAGATGAATTTGTGAACCCCCAAAAAAAAGGAAAATATACATTTGTAATCATTTTAGGGGGTGTTTAGGGTGGAGGGTAAAGCACTACAATGGAGCTGACAAAATACATTGGGAAGTGACTAGGCTAGGGGTGTATGGGCCCAGGATAGCATGCTGGAGAGGTTAGTAAATGAAAATATGCATGGGGGACAAAAAAGGGGCATTAAAAGCTTACAGCATGCATGGGGACAAAGGGGACATTCACAGCATATTACAATCATGGTAATTAGGGAAGGATGAAAGAAATACAATACATTAGCATACATGAGGTACATAGAATGTGATGTTAAAGGAGAAAACTTACCCTAATATAGTCCTCCTGCAGGACTTGGATGATGGCAGAACAGGTGTCTGGGATTATGAGGCCCAGAGCCTGGCTGGAGATGCCTGTCATGAACTTCAGGTCCTGCAAGCTTCTCCCAGTCACCAGGTAGCGTAACGTGGTGATGAGCTTCTGCTCAGCACTGATGGCTTCCCGCATAACGGTGTCCTGCCTGGTGATATAGGGGGACACCAAAGCCAAAAGATGCTGAAAAACGGGGTCAGGCATCCTAAGAAAATTCCTGTAGTCATCAGGATTATTCTCCTGGATCTCCCGCGGGAGAGGCATATGACAGAATTGGTCCCGCTGGAGCAACCAATTCTTGGTCCAAGAACTCCTCCTCACCCTGTTCATGGACTCATCTTGGTCCAAGACAAGCAGACCAACACCAAGCGCCCACACAGCACGAACTCTACGACGAGAAAATACCCACGACATGGCTAGAAGACGGTCGTCTGATCAGAACGTACTAAACAGAACACACTTAAGAACAGCAAGGCCTATGAAGAACAACCTGAAAATCAGAAACGAGCGGACAAGAATGCACTGTAAAACAGATACGACCTGACTACACGCTCTGAAAGACAAATACGAACCCACAAGCACAAACTGAACCGCAGAAAACGAACTGACAGCACGAAGACTGAAAAGCGCGAATTGTCTCTTCCCAAACTTTTACTAACACGCGGTAACACGAGATCAGCAAAAGTAGCCTAAGGGGTGGCGCCATTGAAATCAAACTTCCCCTTTATACTGCCATCGTACGTGTTGTACGTGACCACGCTTTACAACAATGAGATTTGGAATTGACAGTGTGTATGCAAGGAAAGCTTGACAAGAAGCTCGTCAAGCTGGACAAGAAGCTCGTCAAGCTTGACAAGAATCTTGTTGAAAAAAACTACAGGTTTTTTTACGTCGAGATTCTCGGTTATGTGTACGAGGCTTAACTGTGAGGGTTTACAGTGTTGTGGCAACACCACCACCACCACTACCACCACCAAAGGCACAATTTTTATGCCCCTGTTCAACAGGGGCATGTAATTACAATTATTGATCTAATATTTCACAGCTGGGCCCATTCCTGCGCCCACCAAGAGTAACTGTGCGGACTTACAGTGTTGTGGCACCAGCACCACCACCAAAGGCCCAATTATTCCTACCACTGTTCAACAATGGCATGTAATTACAATTCTTGATATAATAGTTCACAGCAGGGTGTTCCAGCGCCCACCAAGAATAACTGTGAGGTCTTACAGTGTTGTGGCAACACCAACACCTAAGGGCCAAATTTCTGCAGAGTATATACAGCAGGCCCCTACTTTCAAACATCCAATTTACAAGCGACTCCTACTTGCAAACGGAAGGAGACAACAGGAAGTGAGAGGAAATCTACCCCTAGGAAGGGAAATTCTCTCCTGTAAGAGTTAATATGGGAAAACTGTGTCTCCTCTCCACTGATGCTTTATCACCAATCCTTGTTTCAATAAAAATCCCAAATTTTCAAAAAACATTTGTCATTGGGACGGAAAGTGAGGTGAAATGTTCTGAACAGATGCATAGACAGCAAAACAAATGTTACAGAGGTGATAACCCTTCCCTATGTTTTCCAAAAAGCTTAAAAATTTATTTTTTGGCTGGAGCTACACTTTAAAAATGTACCAGTTCATAATGACAAAAAGATTCTACGTAACAACAAGCCTACAGTCCCTGTCTTGTTTGCAGCCTCTGTATACTGCTGTCCAGAGTATAAAGGGCCTGGGGGCCCCACGCCTTTCCTTTTTTTTAATTTGGGTGCGGCGTTCCCCTTAATATCCATTCCAGACCCAAAGGGGCTGGTAATGGCCTGGGGGGGGGGTACCCATGACATTTTTCTATTTTTCTCAATGATTTTCATCCGTATTGCCGGGACCAGACATTACATTAAAGCCACAAGCAGTTTTAAATTACTTTTTGTCCTTTAGAAATCTCATTTTGTGCAGGGACAGTTCTAAACATGGGAAACACGTGCCAGTTCACAGGCATACTATAGATAGCCCCCAGGTACGATATTTAAAGGAATTTTTCACGTTTTTTTTAATTTTAAGCATCATTAAAATCACTGCTCCCGAAAAATTGGTTGTTTTTAAAACTTTTTTTTGCATTGATACATGTCCCCTGGGGCAGGACTCGGGTCCCCAAACCCTTTTTAGGACAATAACTTGCATATTAGCCTTTATAATTAGCACTATTGATTTTCGAATGTTCGAGTCCCATAGACTTTAATGGGGCTCTATAATTTGCGCGAACTTTCGGTCCGTTCTCAGGTTCTGGTGCGAACCGAACCGGGGGTGTTCAGCTCATTCCTAGTCCTCATACTGTATGTTCAAGTTTAGTACCAAACCCAAATTTCTTAGGACCACCTGTCACCTAGTAAACACACTGGGCTTTCTCAATAGAACACAATTTTATGGAAACATTGGTGTTGATTTACTAAAACCGGAGAGTGCAAAATCTGGTGCAGCTGTGTATGTTAGCCAATCAGCTTATAACTTCAGCTTGTTCAATTTGGCATTGACAAAAATAACATGGAGACTGGATGGTTACTGTGCAGAGCTGCACCAGATTTTGCACTCTCCAGTTTTAGTAAATCAGCCCCATTATGTATTAAGAACTTTTATCTAAAAGTCTAGTTATATTTACACAGCTTTTATTCCATTATCTCCATCCTCACACATTTAAACATTGGCTATCTCTTCAACATGTTGCTCTCAGAACCCCACACTTTATCTGAAAAAGAGAATTAAAATGTATATTTTGAATAAATAGCACCATTCACATATAAAAATATAAGTGTAAGCAAAGGAATTAGCTTAGGCTGTGCAAATATCAGGTTTAATAATATCACTTCCCTAACTGGACACTTTCCGTAGAATTGTACTGATTATCCCTTCACAATTTTTGTTGTTCAATTTCCTTTAAATTTACCTTCAACTATATAGTGCAAGGGCCTGTCTGATTGCATACAATTTGAAAGTTTTTAGATTTGACCTCATATTATATGGTTTTGGTAAATGTAAAGGAAAGCTGCACAAGAAAATTATATAAAAATTGAATAGTGTGTAGCCAGCTTTAGAAGCCAATTTCTCCTAATTAACCATCTTAGGTTGTTAGCTGCGGCACTTAGTCATCTTTGAAGAAGTGACTGCAAACATCTACCAGTAACATAGGCCCTGAGCAGTAACTAATATGGCATTTACATTGCTGCCAAAAATGAGTCACCTGCAAGCATCAATGTATCAAAGGAATCAGAATGAAATAAGTTTCTTACCTAATTCCTCAGCTGCCTTCCAGTTTTCTATACATTGAACAAGTAGGGCAATGATTCAGTATGTTATGTACAGAATCAAAAAAGAAGCAGTGTGAAGGAGGGGCTTATTACAGCTGCAGGGTTTCAAGCATATAAGTATTAAACCAATTCTCAGCTATTGCCAACTAGAGGCTCTATATCGAAATTGTGTTAAAAAATAAATCTCACTTCAAACACTGTCCAAAACTAATTACTGGAAAAAAGTTTGTAATCAGGTAATTTCTGCCTTCAGGAACTTTTGTTTGTTGTTTTCAGACAACTATAAAGTTTGATTATATTTTATAGGTTTGTGTGGATTTTCTCATAGTATAAATATATTGCACTTGTCTTAAAAGGTGTACAGAGTTCTGACCTATTGTTTTAAAGAAGCATTGCTTGTGGTTTTTCAGCACTTAGGAGTTTTTCTACTCCATCTTCACCAAAATCCTAAGTAAAAGGCCACAGAATAGTAAAACCTACATCTGTAAAAATAAAACAGTAGCAGCCCCAAATTACAAGTTAACAAGCAGTATAAATGTTTTTGGTGATTAGGTCAAGAAACAAAAACTAAAATATAAATAGTCTGAGAAATCAATACAAAATGCTAGGACATATGGTATACAGGATGTTTTATCTTTTTAAAGATAACAAACAATAGAGTTTGCAGTGATTGAATCAGCTCACCAGTTTTCCTTAAAGAACTTTAAGCAATCCTTTCATTTTCTGATGGTAACGGAAATGTCTGCCAAATAAAACTGTTTATCCTATAACCATACTAGTGCAAAATTCAAAGAAACTTTGATCAAGTTTTTCACTCTAGACCCAGATATTTAATTATTGGAAGTTGCCAGCCTGCCCTGCACACTTCAAGGCAAACTGGAAAGTCTAAACTAGACTGATAAACACTAACAAACAAAGACATCTCTGCCCTTTCCGAAACAGTCATGTGACACTGCTCTCTGCATATGTCAGTGACTTGAATGATCAGTTTGAGTTGGAGAAAGGGACCTTAGAGTGAAGTCTAGGGAATAAGACCAAGTCTACTGGACTTCATGAATTGGGGGGGCAGGATCTCTGGGTCCACTTGTTAAAGGGGCTTCCGGATTCTGATAAGCCCCCCACCTGCAGAGCCCAACAACCACAGCCCAGAGCCTGCCCAAAAACACCCACCCCCATGTTAAGGGCATGTGGCCTGGTATGGTTCAGGAGTGGGGGGGTGCTCGCTCATTCCCCTCCTTTCCTGACCTGCCAGGCTGTAGACAGATGGCCCCACCCATTCCCTATAAAAGAACTGTCAAATGGAGGAGCCTGCAGTAGGCATAGTGTCGGCAAGAGCATTTTTTCTTTCAGGTTGTGATTGACGACAGATCTAAATCAGGGTACATTGGTTTTTATTTTTTAATAAAGGATTTGTCAAATACTGTACTTATTATTTTTTGACACTTTTTTGGTAAATGGGTAGGGGTTCAATGTCCCCATCAACATAGCACCCACCCCTCCATGTTAAGGGCATGTGGCCTGGTATGATTCAGGAGGGGGTGCTCGCTTGTCCCCCCTTTCTTAACCCACCGGGCTGCCTGCTCAGATTAGGGTCTGGTATGGATTTTGGAGCAATGCCAGCATTCTTTTCTTTACATTCATCTGTCAGTGGGGAAGCCCGCTGACAGATGATGACTCATGGTTTTTAAGGACGCGGGTGGCCGGCTTCCTGGCCCGCTGCTTAACAACCAGCTATTTCTTTACACAGAATTTTGATCGGTCCATCGTTTTTAGACTAATCTGAAAAGTTGAAATTCATTCGAAAATTTATAAATGAAACAAATTTTATTGAAAATGAAACAAAATTGAATGCAATCTAAATGAAACTAAACAAATTCCGAAATCAAACTAAATGAATTCCATAACGAAATGAAATTAGTAACAACACCCGGGGCCTTTCCTGGCCCACGTCTACCCCCAGTTAAAGTCCCATCAGAAAGGCACCCTTCTGCTGGCGGGTGACTCAAACGTGACACTGAACCCTTCTCTTGACAACTACCCATGAGATCATAAATAGGGTTGAGCGAACCCGAACTGTAAAGTTCGGGTCTGTACCGAACTTTAGCTTTTTCCCGAACCCGAACCCGGACTTTGCGCAAAAGTCCGGGTTCGGGTTCGGGTTCGGCAATCTAATTACGCAGTTAGAAATGCTTCAGGGGCCAGCCAATCACCTTTTGATTAGCTGGTGTGCCCTTAGAAGCCATCATAGCCATGCCTACTAATGGCATGGCTGTGATTGGTCAGTGCAACATGTGACCCAACTTCTATATAAGCTAGAGGCACACAGCACACACGTCACTCTGCTTCAGAATAGATAGGGAGAGGATCTTGTCTGCTGCTGCTGCTTTTAGGGAGAGATTGAAAAATACATGAGTTAGTCCTGATTCTGGAATCTGAGGGAAAAGATGGAGAGACAGTGTAGTGTAGGGCCAGGTTCCTGTTTTTTGCTTTTAGGGAGAGAGATATATTATATAGGAATAGGAGTCCAGATTCAGAGATATAACTCAGCGATCTGCATAGGTTTAGAGGTTTACCTGTTTGTGTTGCAGTGCAGTCTTTTTACACTGCCATGAGCCCAGTGTCAGAGAAAATCTACCTTTTATCTGCAAGCTCAGTGCACCAGCACTGCATATATTACGTTGAGAGATACACCGTTTCCATACTGTGGGTGTATTCTGCTCTTGGAAAAAGATCCATTTAGGGCAGCAAAAAAAAAAGGCACTTTATCGTGCTCTTTTCCAAAAGACCCATTAAGGGCAAAAAAAATAAAACATTTGCATTTTATTTTGCTCGTGCAAAAAAAGACCCGTTTAACCTCCCTGGTGGTAGGATTCTGTCAGATTTTAGGTGCTGAAAGCGGTACCATTTTCTTTTTCGTACATCACGGGACACAGAGCGACTTAGTCATTACTAATGGGTTATATAGATTACCTTCAGGTGTTGGCACTGGCCAATTCCAAACCGGAAGTACCCTCCCCTATATAAGCCCCTCCCACCCGGGAGCACCTCAGTTTTTTGCCAGTGTCTAAGGTGTTGGCCAAAGAGTAACATGTGTTTTCACTGGGCTTGCGTACAGGTTCTTTTGGGCCTTAGTAAGCTGTTCCGGATCCCACCAAAAAAGCTTCATAGCTAAACGGTCGGTACCCGGGCCTTGCAGCAGAAGAGCAAGGTTTTGCCTGTAATGCTTCTCTTAGGAGGGCTGGACCCTGGGATCCAGAGCTCTGGTCATACCCACGACCAAGATGTTGTCTGTGCAGGGTGCTATACAGGTCCAGGGGAGTGGAATCCTTGGGAACCCGGTCCCTGAAGGTTTAATTACAATGCCTGCCGTGATAGGTGAAGTTTGGACTTCTGTGGACCAAACAAAGTCCTGCGGCGGGGATCAGGTAAGTGGGGGCCCCCAGGAACTTGGTTCTATTGGGGGACCCCCAAGCCTAATTTGTCTTTCTGTCTGTTACCTAACGGTATTCCCGCTAAATATCTGTGTTTGCCTGTAACTACTGAAAATGTAAAATTTTAATAGTAGTCAAGAAAAAAAAAAAAGGGACCGCGGTACCTGTGTTAAACCACTAGAGGCCGCTGTAGTCCATTTTTCTTGTCATGTGGATCTTTGGTTTTCTCAAGTCAAAAGATCCAGGCAGCTGGTAAGTTTCTCTGTGGGAATCCACTTCCTCTGCCCTGTTGCTGCGCTCATCCACCGCACAGGCCCTCCGGCAAAAAGGGCCCTGGCTCCTAGTCCCCTGTTTGATTTCAAAAAGGGCGCCAATGGCGCACGGGCGCGCGCGCGGGCGCGTGCACGCGCCTCCTATGAAAAAAAAGGGGCGGGTGGATGACTCTCGATGCGCGCCGCAGCGCTTCTGCGCATGTGCGGGTGTCCCAGCATGGTTAAAAGACACAGTACAAGTGTCAGCTGGATGCAAACAGAGCTAGCAACAAACAGTGGCACACAGAGGCGGTTGATGCAGGCATCCCCATAGAAAGGCACTTTAGTGGACACCAGCTGGTATATAGCAGCACCTGTGTTAGACTATTACCAGCAAAATTGGTGTATGACGACGGGAATACCTCAGCTTTGTGCTTAAAGGATATGTCGTCCAGACGCTCCGGAAATAGATCTTCCAGGAAGCCAAAGGGGTCTCCATCGGGCTCTGAGGATATTGGGCATGCTTGTACTGCACCAATCTCCCCTGAGAATTCAGAGGTCAGTAGCCGTAGAAACCCCGCAGGAATGCCTGGTGCTGCGGCTGTCCCCAGTCCACCTGCTCCTGTATATATAACAGAGGAGGTTTTATCCTCAACTCTGGGAGGATTGGAAGAGAGATTAACAGCATTGATCACTGCTTCCCTGTCTCAGGAAAAGCGCGTCCGATCTCCGTCTCCTCCTTCAGAGTGCCTGTTAGTGGAGGAACAGCCCCACACAGAGATCGACCTACCTGAAGGGGATCAGGATGAGGTTGATTCAGTTATGGAGAAAACAACAGTGGAAGAACCTTTCTCAGCATCTCAGGCTGAAAGATTATGGGTTCAGTCTCTGACTAATATGGTCCGATCAGCATTTAAAATGCCTCTGGCGGAACCACCATCCACTACGGTTTCCTCGCTGGGGTCGCTAAAAGCTCCCCAGGCTGTCTGTTCCTTCCCAATCCACCCTTTATTAGAAGGGCTTATTTACCAGGATTGGGAGCATCCTGATAAAATATTTGCTCCCCCCAAGAGATTTCCGGTGATCTATCCCATGGAGGATAAATTCATAAAAAAATGGAGGGTCCCTACAGTGGACGCAGCCATCTCTTCTGTTAACAAATCACTGACATGTCCAGTAGATAATGTTCCAATGTTCAAAGACCCAATAGATAAAAAATTGGAGTCTTTACTAAAATCTGCTTTCTCTACAGCAAGCATGG
Organism: Rana muscosa; assembly: GCA_029206835.1. Lineage (NCBI taxonomy): Eukaryota > Metazoa > Chordata > Amphibia > Anura > Ranidae > Rana > Rana muscosa. The sequence continues at coordinate 81,771,920 of CM055122.1, read as the reverse complement.
TGACACAACCTGCGGTAGCAGCGATTGGAGTCTGCCAAGCAGTGAAAGATCAGTTGAAACAAGTCTTAAGGGACTTACCAGATCAGCAGGCTCTTGCCCTAGCTGACCTGCCTAGAGCCTTGTGTTTTGCGGTGGACGCCATAAAGGATACAATCCAACAGGCCTCCCGCTTTACGCTGTCTATAGTACATATGCGTAGGCTTCTGTGGCTCAAAAACTGGTCTGCTGAAGCTCCCTGTAAAAAACTGCTGGTTAGCTTCCCATTTCATGGAGAACGCTTATTTGGAGAAGATCTGGACAAATATATCCAGAAAATTTCTGCCGGTAAAAGTTCACTCTTACCGGTTAAGAACAAGGGTAGAAGTCCTTCTTTTAAGAGGCCTACTTCTCCAGTCCCGGGCACATCGGCTGTGAAGCAGTTCCGACGGCCTCCGCGGTCAAATTCAGGGGGCAGAAATCAGGGACAATCACAGGGTAACAAGAAGCCCTGGATCAAGAGAGGTACAAAACCTCCCCCCAAGGCATGAAGCGTTGCCCCCACTCAATCGGGTGGGGGGAAGACTTCAGTTGTTCACAGAGACCTGGCGGGACACCATCAGAGACAGATGGGTGCTCTCCGCAGTAAGTCTGGGATACAAGCTGGAGTTAAAAGGCACTCCTCCTGCCCAATTTATGAGGTCAAACGTGCCAAGAGATCCCCAAAAGAGAGGATCCCTCCTTCTGGCACTAGAACAACTATTGCTCCAAGGTGTAATCATGAAGGTTCCCCTGGAAGAAAGCGAATTCGGGTTTTACTCGAACCTTTTCACAGTCCCCAAACCAAATGGGGACGTGAGGCCCATATTAAATCTAAAAGGGCTAAACAAGTTCCTAAATATCAGGACTTTTCGGATGGAGTCGATCCGATCGGTGGCCACCGCCCTACAAGGGCAGGAATGGTTAGCCTCGATCGACATAAAGGATGCTTATCTGCATATTCCCATCTTTCCGGCCCACCAGAAATTTCTACGCTTTGCAGTAGAAGGGCGCCATTTTCAGTTCAAAGCCTTACCTTTCGGTCTGGCCACAGCACCACGAGTGTTCACAAAAGATCTGGCCCCATTATTGGCCAATCTAAGAACACAGGGTGTAACGATAATGGCATATCTAGACGACCTGCTACTAATAGACCACTCAGTGGAAAAGCTGGAAGTAGCTATTCACAAGACAATCAAGTATCTGGAATATCACGGTTGGATTATCAACCGGGACAAGTCAGCTCTAAGACCAGTCAAAAGTCTGGAATACTTAGGGCTAAGGCTGGATTCAAATCAGAGAAAGATTTTCTTACCTCCAGAGAAGGTGTCGTCTTTAAAAGATTTGACCCACTTAGTGGGTACAAAAAGAAAACCATCCATACGCCTCTGCATGAGGCTGCTGGGAAAGATGGTGGCTTCATTCGAAGCGGTACCCTACGGTCAATTCCATTCAAGGAATTTGCAAAGGGCCATACTGTCAGCCTGGAACAAAAAAGTTCAGGCTTTAGACTTACCAATGTCCCTGTCCCCTTCCGTTCGCAAGAGCCTCCATTGGTGGTTGGTGCCCCAGAATCTGGAAAGAGGGAAACCCTTCAGTCCGGTTTCTTGGAAGGTGGTCACTACAGATGCCAGCCTCATAGGCTGGGGGGCAGTACTGGAGCAATGGTCTCTCCAGGGCAAGTGGTCAGAAGCAGAAAAGGCCCTGCCCATCAATCTCTTAGAGATACGAGCAGCCCGGTATGCCCTAGTAGCATGGACATCCAAACTCCAAGGGTCCCCTGTCAGAATTCAATCAGACAATGCCACGGCAGTGGCATATATCAATCACCAGGGTGGCACCAAGAGTCGTGCAGCCCAGAGGGAAGCAAATTGCATCCTGGAGTGGGCAGAAAGATATGTCCCAGCCATATCCGCGGTTTTCATCCCAGGAGTAGAAAATTGGAGAGCGGACTTTCTAAGTCGCCAACAATTATGCCCGGGGGAATGGTCTCTTCACCCCGAGGTTTTCCAGGCAATATGCCAGCGGTGGGGAACACCGGATGTAGATCTGCTAGCATCCAGATTCAACGCAAAGGTGGACAGATTTGTGTCTCGCACAAGGGATCCCCTAGCTTGCGGCTCGGATGCCCTAGTGTTCCCTTGGGATCAGTTCAAGCTGATATATGCATTCCCACCGCCACAATTGTTACCGCGATTACTCCGCAGAATCAGGGTAGAAAAGAAACCAGTGATTCTGGTGGCTCCAGCGTGGCCCCGAAGGGCATGGTACGCGGAGATTGTAAAAATGTCAGTGAGGAGTCCTTGGACCCTCCCACATCGTCCGGACCTGCTGTCGCAGGGACCGATATACCACCCTTCCTTACCAGCCCTAGGTTTGACGGCCTGGCTATTGAAGCCCACATTCTGAAAAAGAGAGGGCTCTCTAATTCTGTGGTATCTACCATGATCAATGCCAGGAAGCCGGTATCCAGGCAGATCTATTATAGGATCTGGAAAGCGTACATTACGTGGTGTGAGGCCAAGAAATGGCATCCACGTAAGTACGTGATAGGGAGGATTTTGGACTTCCTACAGTGGGCTGTAGATAGGAAGCTGGCCTTGAGTACTATCAAGGGTCAGATTTCGGCCTTGTCAATATTTTTTCAAAGGCCCTTGGCTTCGCATTCACTAGTCAAAGCCTTTATACAAGGAGTGATGCGTATTAGCCCTCCGGTTAGTATTCCCATATGTCCTTGGGACTTAAACCTGGTTCTGTCGGTTCTACAGAAACAACCGTTTGAACCATTGCAACACATTTCCTTGGTTCTTCTCACCAGGAAATTGATTTTCTTAGTAGCCGTTTGTTCGGCTAAAAGAGTATCGGAACTAGCCACCTTGTCCTGTAAGGAGCCATATCTGGTTGTCCATAAGGACAGAGTAGTATTACGTCCTCATCCAGCCTTTCTTCCTAAGGTGGTATCGAGGTTTCATTTGAACCAAGATGTGGTTCTTCCTTCTTTTTTCCCCAAACCTAGCTCGGTAGAGGAAAAGTTATTACATTCTTTGGATGTAGTAAGAGCAGTTAAAGCTTATCTGAAAGCCACTGCTCAGATTCGCAGAACGGATTCTTTGTTTGTTCTGCCGGAAGGCCCCAGAAAGGGTCAGGCAGCATCAAAATCTACTTTAGCCAAGTGGATTCGACAGGTCATAATACAAGCCTATGGCTTGAGAAAGAGACCGCCTCCGTTCAAAGTTAGGGCGCACTCCACAAGAGCAGTTGGAACTTCATGGGCAGTGCATCACCAGGCCTCCCTGGCTCAAGTATGTAAGGCCGCAACATGGTCTTCGGTACATACGTTTACTAGATTCTACCAGGTAGACGTTAGAAGTCAGGAGGATGTCGCCTTTGGGCGCAGTGTGTTGCAGGCCGCAAAAGATCCTCATGCCTGATGGCGCCCAGCTTATGTATCCCTCCCCTCATTTGGCATTGCTTTGGGACGTCCCATTAGTAATGACTAAGTCGCTCTGTGTCCCGTGATGTACGAAAAAGAAAAAGGGATTTTTATAACAGCTTACCTGTAAAATCCTTTTCTTGGAGTACATCACGGGACACAGAGCTCCCACCCCTCTTTTTGGGACACTTATTGCTTGGCTACAAAACTGAGGTGCTCCCGGGTGGGAGGGGCTTATATAGGGGAGGGTACTTCCGGTTTGGAATTGGCCAGTGCCAACACCTGAAGGTAATCTATATAACCCATTAGTAATGACTAAGTCGCTCTGTGTCCCGTGATGTACTCCAAGAAAAGGATTTTACAGGTAAGCTGTTATAAAAATCCCTTTATTCTGCATGGAAATTTGGCGTTTTATATTGCAGGCCTGCAATTCTTAGGAATAACTCACTTAAATCTGTCCAAACCAGAGTCTAGTAGACATCCCGGGTATGATAAAGTTCAAAAAACAAAATTATACATTATAATAAAATAAATAACTATAAAATGATTATAACAAATAATATAATAATAAAAGTGTTTTTCAGTGTTTGATGACGAATTTCCCCACAAATCGCTATCGCTTAATTCTGCGAGTGATTCTAATTTATTATTGCTGTTTTTTAGCTGGTCTAAAACCACTTTTGACATAAAGGGACACTTTTTGGTTGCTATGGACAATCTCCAGTTTCTAGGCAGAAAGAAAAGTTTTTATTATATAAAAGTGCATGCAGGACACTGGGCAGACCACTAGGAACAATGGGGTGTGTAATTATTACATACAGTACTGTAATCAGTAAGATTACAGTGTACTGTATGTATACTGTGTTTCAACTTTTTTGAATTTGGCACCGATCTCCGTCCCCGTGCGTCATAACGCCACAGGGAACGGAGCTCGGCGGCACTCGGAAGTGTGTGAATCGAGCGAGGAGACAGCTCGATCACACAGCGGAGAGGCATCGCAGGATCCAGGGGACAAGGTGAGTAACTCTGCCTGGATCACTGCGATGCAATCCCGAGTCTGGCTCGGGGTTACCGCTTTTGGTGCTGAAATTTCACCCCGAGTCTGACTCGGGAATACCGCCAGGGAGGTTAAGGCAAAAAAATAAATAAAAAATTTGCACTTTAATGTACGCTTGCAAAAAGACCCATTTAGGGCCACAAAAAATATTTTGCAGTGTGTTATACATATGTGGAGGCGTGTGAAATAAACCATTTCTATATATTTGTCTTCTACTGTGCTATACTAAAAAAACAACATTTTTTTTTAATAGCATTTTCTGCAGTTCTGTAGTTGTGCGATTCAGCGGTTACGTACTGTGGGTGTGTTGTGGTCTTCCAAAAAACGCCATTTAGGGCCACAAAAAATATTTAGCAGTGTGTTATACATATGTGGAGGCGTGTGAAATAAACCATTTCTATATATTTGTCTTCTACTGTGCTATACTAAAAAAACTAATTTTTTTTTGAATAGCATTTTCTGCAGTTCTGTAGCTGTGCGATTCAGCGGTTACGTACTGTGGGTGTGTTGTGGTCTTCCAAAAAACGCCATTTAGGGCCACAAAAAATATTTTGCAGTGTGTTATACATATGTGGAGGCGTGTGAAATAAACCATTTCTATATATTTGTCTTATACTGTGCTATACTAAAAAAACAACATTTTTTTTGAATAGCATTTTCTGCAGTTCTGTAGCTGTGCGATTCAGCGGTTACGTACTGTGGGTGTGTTGTGGTCTTCCAAAAAACGCCATTTAGGGCCACAAAAAATATTTTGCAGTGTGTTATACATATGTGGAGGCGTGTGAAATAAACCATTTCTATATATTTGTCTTCTACTGTGCTATACTAAAAAAACAAAAAAAATTTTGAATAGCATTTTCAGCAGTTCTGTAGCTGTGCGATTCAGCGGTTACGTACTGTGGGTGTGTTGTGGTCTTCCAAAAAACGCCATTTAGGGCCACAAAAAATATTTTGCAGTGTGTTATACATATGTGGAGGCGTGTGAAATAAACCATTTCTATATATTTGTCTTCTACTGTGCTATACTAAAAAAAAACACATTTTTTTTGAATACCATTTTCTGCAGTTCTGTAGCTGTGCGATTCAGCGGTTACGTACTGTGGGTGTGTTGTGGTCTTCCAAAAAATGCCATTTAAAGCCACAAAAAATATTTTGCAGTGTGATATACATATGTGGAGGCGTGTAAAATAAACAATTTCTATATATTTGGCTTCTACTGTGCTATACTAAAAAAACAAAATTTTTTTGAATAGCATTTTCTGCAGTTCTGTAGCTGTGCGATTCAGCGGTTACGTACTGTGGGTGTGTTATGGTCTTCCAAAAAACGCCATTTAGGGTCACAAAAAATATTTTGCAGTGTGTTATACATATGTGGAGGCGTGTGAAATAAACCATTTCTATATATTTGTCTTCTACTGTGCTATACTAAAAAAGCAACATTTTTTTGAATAGCATTTTCTGCAGTTCTGTAGCTGTGCGATTCAGCGGTTACGTACTGTGGGTGTGTTGTGGTCTTCCAAAAAACGCCATTTAGGGCCACAAAAAATATTTTGCAGTGTGTTATACATATGTGGAGGCGTGTGAAATAAACCATTTCTATATATTTGTCTTCTACTGTGCTATACTAAAAAAACAACATTTTTTTTGAATAGCATTTTCTGCAGTTCTGTAGCTGTGCGATTCAGCGGTTACGTACTGTGGGTGTGTTGTGGTCTTCCAAAAAACGCCATTTAGGGCCACAAAAAATATTTTGCAGTGTGTTATACATATGTGGAGGCGTGTGAAATAAACCATTTCTATATATTTGTCTTCTACTGTGCTATACTAAAAAAACAAAATTTTTTTTTGAATAGCATTTTCTGCAGTTCTGTAGCTGTGCGATTCAGCGGTTACGTACTGTGGGTGTGTTGTGGTCTTCCAAAAAACGCCATTTAGGGCCACAAAAAATATTTTGCAGTGTGTTATACATATGTGGAGGCGTGTGAAATGAACCATTTCTATATATTTGTCTTCTATTGTGCTATACTAAAAAAACTAATTTTTTTTTTAATAGCATTTTCTGCAGTTCTGTAGCTGTGCGATTCAGCGGTTACGTACTGTGGGTGTGTTGTGGTCTTCCAAAAAACGCCATTTAGGGCCACAAAAAATATTTTGCAGTGTGTTATACATATGTGGAGGCGTGTGAAATAAACCATTTCTATATATTTGTCTTATACTGTGCTATACTAAAAAAACAACATTTTTTTTGAATAGCATTTTCTGCAGTTCTGTAGCTGTGCGATTCAGCGGTTACGTACTGTGGGTGTGTTGTGGTCTTCCAAAAAACGCCATTTAGGGCCACAAAAAATATTTTGCAGTGTGTTATACATATGTGGAGGCGTGTGAAATAAACCATTTCTATATATTTGTCTTCTACTGTGCTATACTAAAAAAACAAAAAAAATTTTGAATAGCATTTTCAGCAGTTCTGTAGCTGTGCGATTCAGCGGTTACGTACTGTGGGTGTGTTGTGGTCTTCCAAAAAACGCCATTTAGGGCCACAAAAAATATTTTGCAGTGTGTTATACATATGTGGAGGCGTGTGAAATAAACCATTTCTATATATTTGTCTTCTACTGTGCTATACTAAAAAAAAACACATTTTTTTTGAATACCATTTTCTGCAGTTCTGTAGCTGTGCGATTCAGCGGTTACGTACTGTGGGTGTGTTGTGGTCTTCCAAAAAATGCCATTTAAAGCCACAAAAAATATTTTGCAGTGTGATATACATATGTGGAGGCGTGTAAAATAAACAATTTCTATATATTTGGCTTCTACTGTGCTATACTAAAAAAACTAAATTTTTTTGAATAGCATTTTCTGCAGTTCTGTAGCTGTGCGATTCAGCGGTTACGTACTGTGGGTGTGTTGTGGTCTTCCAAAAAACGCCATTTAGGGCCACAAAAAATATTTTGCAGTGTGTTATACATATGTGGAGGCGTGTGAAATAAACCATTTCTATATATTTGTCTTCTACTGTGCTATACTAAAAAAACAACATTTTTTTTGAATAGCATTTTCTGCAGTTCTGTAGCTGTGCGATTCAGCGGTTACGTACTGTGGGTGTGTTGTGGTCTTCCAAAAAACGCCATTTAGGGCCACAAAAAATATTTTGCAGTGTGTTATACATATGTGGAGGCGTGTGAAATAAACCATTTCTATATATTTGTCTTCTACTGTGCTATACTAAAAAAACAAATTTTTTTTTGAATAGCATTTTCTGCAGTTCTGTAGCTGTGCGATTCAGCGGTTACGTACTGTGGGTGTGTTGTGGTCTTCCAAAAAACGCCATTTAGGGCCACAAAAAATATTTTGCAGTGTGTTATACATATGTGGAGGCGTGTGAAATAAACCATTTCTATATATTTGTCTTCTACTGTGCTATACTAAAAACACAACATTTTTTTTGAATAGCATTTTCTGCAGTTCTGTAGCTGTGCGATTCAGCGGTTACGTACTGTGGGTGTGTTGTGGTCTTCCAAAAAATGCCATTTAGGGCCACAAAAAATATTTTGCAGTGTGATATACATATGTGGAGGCGTGTAAAATAAACCATTTCTATATATTTGTCTTCTACTGTGCTATACTAAAAAAACAACATTTTTTTTGAATAGCATTTTCTGCAGTTCTGTAGCTGTGCGATTCAGCGGTTACGTACTGTGGGTGTGTTGTGGTCTTCCAAAAAACGCCATTTAGGGTCACAAAAAATATTTTGCAGTGTGTTATACATATGTGGAGGCGTGTGAAATAAACCATTTCTATATATTTGTCTTCTACTGTGCTATACTAAAAAAACTAATTTTTTTTTGAATAGCATTTTCTGCAGTTCTGTAGCTGTGCGATTCAGCGGTTACGTACTGTGGGTGTGTTGTGGTCTTCCAAAAAACGCCATTTAGGGCCACAAAAAATATTTTGCAGTGTGTTATACATATGTGGAGGCGTGTGAAATAAACCATTTCTATATATTTGTCTTATACTGTGCTATACTAAAAAAACAACATTTTTTTTGAATAGCATTTTCTGCAGTTCTGTAGCTGTGCGATTCAGCGGTTACGTACTGTGGGTGTGTTGTGGTCTTCCAAAAAACGCCATTTAGGGCCACAAAAAATATTTTGCAGTGTGTTATACATATGTGGAGGCGTGTGAAATAAACCATTTCTATATATTTGTCTTCTACTGTGCTATACTAAAAAAACAAAAAAAATTTTGAATAGCATTTTCAGCAGTTCTGTAGCTGTGCGATTCAGCGGTTACGTACTGTGGGTGTGTTGTGGTCTTCCAAAAAACGCCATTTAGGGCCACAAAAAATATTTTGCAGTGTGTTATACATATGTGGAGGCGTGTGAAATAAACCATTTCTATATATTTGTCTTCTACTGTGCTATACTAAAAAAAAACACATTTTTTTTTAATACCATTTTCTGCAGTTCTGTAGCTGTGCGATTCAGCGGTTACGTACTGTGGGTGTGTTGTGGTCTTCCAAAAAATGCCATTTAAAGCCACAAAAAATATTTTGCAGTGTGATATACATATGTGGAGGCGTGTAAAATAAACAATTTCTATATATTTGGCTTCTACTGTGCTATACTAAAAAAACAAAATTTTTTTGAATAGCATTTTCTGCAGTTCTGTAGCTGTGCGATTCAGCGGTTACGTACTGTGGGTGTGTTGTGGTCTTCCAAAAAACGCCATTTAGGGCCACAAAAAATATTTTGCAGTGTGTTATACATATGTGGAGGCGTGTGAAATAAACCATTTCTATATATTTGTCTTCTACTGTGCTATACTAAAAAAACAACATTTTTTTTGAATAGCATTTTCTGCAGTTCTGTAGCTGTGCGATTCAGCGGTTACGTACTGTGGGTGTGTTGTGGTCTTCCAAAAAACGCCATTTAGGGCCACAAAAAATATTTTGCAGTGTGTTATACATATGTGGAGGCGTGTGAAATAAACCATTTCTATATATTTGTCTTCTACTGTGCTATACTAAAAAAACAAATTTTTTTTTGAATAGCATTTTCTGCAGTTCTGTAGCTGTGCGATTCAGCGGTTACGTACTGTGGGTGTGTTGTGGTCTTCCAAAAAACGCCATTTAGGGCCACAAAAAATATTTTGCAGTGTGTTATACATATGTGGAGGCGTGTGAAATAAACCATTTCTATATATTTGTCTTCTACTGTGCTATACTAAAAACACAACATTTTTTTTGAATAGCATTTTCTGCAGTTCTGTAGCTGTGCGATTCAGCGGTTACGTACTGTGGGTGTGTTGTGGTCTTCCAAAAAATGCCATTTAGGGCCACAAAAAATATTTTGCAGTGTGATATACATATGTGGAGGCGTGTAAAATAAACCATTTCTATATATTTGTCTTCTACTGTGCTATACTAAAAAAACAACATTTTTTTTGAATAGCATTTTCTGCAGTTCTGTAGCTGTGCGATTCAGCGGTTACGTACTGTGGGTGTGTTGTGGTCTTCCAAAAAACGCCATTTAGGGTCACAAAAAATATTTTGCAGTGTGTTATACATATGTGGAGGCGTGTGAAATAAACCATTTCTATATATTTGTCTTCTACTGTGCTATACTAAAAAAACAACATTTTTTTTGAATAGCATTTTCTGCAGTTCTGTAGCTGTGCGATTCAGTGGTTACGTACTGTGGGTGTGTTGTGGTCTTCCAAAAAATGCCATTTAGGGCCACAAAAAATATTTTGCAGTGTGATATACATATGTGGAGGCGTGTAAAATAAACCATTTCTATATATTTGTCTTCTACTGTGCTATACTAAAAAAACAACATTTTTTTTGAATAGCATTTTCTGCAGTTCTGTAGCTGTGCGATTCAGCGGTTACGTACTGTGGGTGTGTTGTGGTCTTCCAAAAAACGCCATTTAGGGTCACAAAAAATATTTTGCAGTGTGTTATACATATGTGGAGGCGTGTGAAATAAACCATTTCTGAATATTTGTCTTCTACTGTGCCATACTAAAAAAACAACATTTTTTTTGAATAGCATTTTCTGCAGTTCTGTAGCTGTGCGATTCAGCGGTTACGTACTGTGGGTGTGTTGTGGTCTTCCAAAAAACGCCATTTAGGGCCACAAAAAATATTTTGCAGTGTGATATACATATGTGGAGGCGTGTGAAATAAACCATTTTTATATATTTGTCTTCTACTGTGCTATACTAAAAAAACAACATTTTTTTTGAATAGCATTTTCTGCAGTTCTGTAGCTGTGCGATTCAGCGGTTACGTACTGTGGGTGTGTTGTGGTCTTCCAAAAAACGCCATTTAGGGCCACAAAAAATATTTTGCAGTGTGTTATACATATGTGGAGGCGTGTGAAATAAACCATTTCTATATATTTGTCTTCTACTGTGCTATACTAAAAAAAAAAACATTTTTTTTTAATAGCATTTTCTGCAGTTCTGTAGCTGTGCGATTCAGCGGTTACGTACTGTGGGTGTGTTCTGCTCTTCCAAAAACACCCATTTAGGGCAAGATCCTAAATTTGGAAAATATGAGGAGAAGGTCAAAGGGACGTGGTGGCCCCAGTCGCGGTGCTGCTGGTGGAGCTCCTGTTGCAGGGAGAGGATGCGGTGGATCTGTGCCAGATACACGCACAAGTGAAACACCTTCCTCAGGTGCGAGTAGGCGACCGAGCCTGCGGCGGTATTTTGTCGCGCCTAATGAGGCTGTACGAATGTTTAGGCCAGGACAAGTACAGGCGATAGTAGATTGGGTTGCTGACAGTGCCTCGGGTTCCTTCACATTGTCTCCCACCCACTCTTCTGATGAAAGATCAGAGTTGCCACCTGAAACCCATGTCCATCAGTCTTTCACCTCACCCCCTTGCAAATCAGCCAAGCAGTCTGAGCCCCAAATCATGCAGCAGTCTCTTCTGCTTTTCGATGACTCTGTTAGCAGGGTTTCCCAGGGCCATCCACCTAGCCCTGCCCCAGAAGTGGAAGAGATTGAGTGCACCGATGCCCAACCACTTTTGTTTTATGATGAGTACATGGGAGGACCATCGCAGCACGTCTCGGGATGATGACGAAACACAGGTGCCAACTGCTGCTGCTTTCGCAATTGTGCAGACAGAAAAGGAGGGCAGGGGTGAAGACTGGGTGGAAGATGATGTGGAGGACGATGAGGTCCTCGACCCCACATGGAATCAACATTATGCAGGTGACCAGTGTAGTTTGGAGGAAGAGGCGGTGGTCGCACAGAGCCACCAGCACAGCAGAAGAGGGAGCAGGGTGCAAAAGCGGAGCGTCCGTCCCCTAGACAGTATGTCTGCTACTGCCCAACGCAGCAAGGGACCGAGCACACCAAAGCCAGGTCCAAGGAGTTCCCTAGCGTGGCAGTTCTTCACACAATGTGCTGATGACAAGACACGAGTGGTTTGCACGCTGTGCAATCAGAGCCTGAAGCGAGGCATAAACGTTCTCAACCTGAGCACAACCTGCATGACCAGGCATCTAAGTGCAAAGCACGAGCTGCAGTGGAGTAGACACCTCAAAAACCAAGAAAGGTCTCTGGCTCCTCCTGCTTCCTCTTCTGCTGCAGTCTCGGCCTCTTCATCCACCTCTGTAGTGACAGTGGCACCTGCCACCCCGCAAACAGAGGATCTGCCAGCAACACTACCACCTGGGTCACCAACCATCTCCACAATGTCCCATGGAAGCGTTCAGCTCTCTATCTCCCAAACATTGGAGCGGAAGAGGAAGTACCCCCCTAGCCACCCGCGATCCCTGGACCTGAATGCCAGCATTTCAAAACGCCTGGCCTTTGAAATGCTGTCATTCCGTCTGGTGGAGACGCAGAGTTTTAAAAGCCTGATGGCATTGGCTGTCCCACAGTACGTTGTGCCCAGCCGCCACTACTTTTCCAGGCGAGCCATCCCTTCCCTGCACAACCAAGTGGGGGACAAAATCAGGTGTGCACTGCGCAACGCCATCTGTGGCACGGTCCACCTAACTATGGATGCGCTGACCAGTAAGCACGGTCAGGGACGTTATATCTCCCTAACAGCACACTGGGTAAATGTAGTGGCGGCTGGGCCTGAGGCAGATAGCAGTTTGGCGCATGTCCTTCCACCACCGAGGATTGCAGGGCGCTTCAGTTTGCCTCCTGTTGCTAACTCCTCCTACTCCGCTTCCTCATCCTCTACCGCCTCCTCATCCGGTCAGCGTAACACCTTCACCACCAACTTCAGCACAGCCAGGGGTAAATGACAGCAGGCAGTTTTAAAACTTTCCTGTTTGGGGGAAAAACCCTGCACTGTGCAGGAGTTGTGGAGGGACATGGAACAACAGACCAATGAGTGGTTGCTGTCAGTGAGCCTCAAGCCCGGCCTGGTGGTGTGCGATAATGGGCGAAATCTCGTAGCAGCTCTGGGCCAAGCCGGTTTGACGCACATCCCTTGCCTGGCGCATGTGCTGAACTTGGTGGTCCAGAGGTTCCTTAAAAATTACCCCAATATGCCAGAGCTGCTGCAGAAAGTGCGGGCTGTGTGTGCGCACTTTCGGCGTTCTCACCCTGCTGCTGCTCGCCTGTCAGCGCTGCAGCGTAACTTCGGCCTTCCCGCTCACCGCCTCATATGTGACGTGCCCACAAGGTGGAACTCCACCTTGCACATGCTGGCCAGACTGTGCGAGCAGCAGCAGGCGATAGTGGAGTTTCAGCTGCAGCAATCACACGTGAGTCGCTCTGCGGAACAGCACCACTTCACCACCAATAACTGGGCCTCCATGCGAGACCTGTGTGCCTTGTTGCACTGTTTCGAGTACTCCACCAACATGTCCAGTGCCAATGACGCCGTTCTCAGCGTTACTATCCCAGTTCTATGCCTCCTTGAAAAAACGCTTCGGGCGATGATGGAAGAGGATGTGGCACAGGAGGAGGAGGAGGAGGAGGAAGCGGGATCATTTCAAAGGCTTTCAGGGCAGTCTTTCACAAGTGGCTACGAGGGTGGGTTCCTGCACCAACAAACGCCAGGTACACAATTGTCCGGCAGAAAGGGCACAGTTCTGGAGGATGATGAGGTGGAGGAGGAGATGGAGGAGGAGGAGGAGGAGGAGGAGCCATTTTCACAGCAGGGTGGCACCCAGACCAGCTTGTGGCCATCACTGGTGCGTGGCTGGGGGGATACAGAGGACACAGACGATACACCTCCCACAGAGGACAGCTTTTCTTTGCCTCTGGGCAGCCTGGCACACATGAGCGATTACATGCTGCAGTGTTTCCGCAATGACCGCCGAGTTGCCCACATTTTAACTGGTGCTGATTACTGGGTGGCCACCCTGCTGGATCCCCGTTACAAGGACAACGTACTGTCCTTAATTCCCTCACTGGAGCGGGATCGTAAGATGCGCGAGTACAAGCGCACGCTGGTAGACGCGCTGCTGGTGGCATTCCCACCTGACAGCGGGCGTACGGTGGAAGCACAAGGCGAAGGCAGAGGAGGAGGAAGAGGTCGCCAATGCAGCCGGGGCACCGGCAGCACCTCAGAAGGCAGGGTAAGCATGGCTGAAATGTGGAAAAGCTTTGTCAGCACGCCACAACAACCAGCACCATCAGCTGAGATGAAACGTCTTAGCAGGAGGCAGCATTTCACCAACATGGTTGAGCAGCATGTGTCCACAGGCCTACACGTACTGGATGATGGGTCTGCCCCCTTTAACTTCTGGGTCTCCAAATTGGGCACATGGCCTGAGCTTGCCGTTTATGCCTTGGAGGTGCTGGCCTGCCCTGCAGCCAGTGTATTATCTGAACGTGTATTTAGCACGGCAGGGGGCGTTATCACAGACAAGCGCAGCCGCCTGTCCAGAGCCAATGTGGACAAGCTCACGTTCATTAAAATGAACCAGGCATGGATCCCACAGGACTTGTCCATACCTTCTGCAGAATAGACATGTATACTGGTGTTGTGACAAAAACTGTCCGGCCATCGGATTGTGTCCGGCCCATACTGCGAAGGCGCAGAGCTTGCGCAGTACAGAGGACAAGGAGATTCACAAAATCTCCGAAGATGAACGGCGCCTGCGCAGTGAGTGCAGGTTCAAGCCCCACCATCCAAGTGGACATATGGTAGCACATAGTAACAGGGCCCCTCACGGGCTCGGTTCGATCGCCACGCTTCGGGCACGGCCTCACTTGGCTCGGCTTGAACCACGGATGGTGTGGCCTTCACCTGAACTCACCACGCAGGCGCCGTTCGTCTTGGGAGATTTTCAAAATCCCCTTGTCCTACATACTGAGCAAGCGCAGTACAGGATGGACACTATTTGACGGGGAACAGAATTCGACACATCACCGGCCTTACCCAGCCATTGTTGTATTTTTGAACCAGTGTTGGCTACCTCGTCCTCCTCCACCGCCGCTTCCACCTACACAGACACATCCACCGCCACCTCAACCTCCTACTCCATATGGACCTCGTCCTCCTAGGTCAAGATTATAATTTTTATTTTATTTTTTTGTAGCGCACAGATCCTTTCCCCCTTACCTGCCTTTATGTTGTTGGCTCCTCACAGGAGAGAGAAAGGCACACCGCACTACCAGCCCGTACCCTCCTATATAAAGAGGTTGAGCGGTGTACTTGACGGGCCGTGTCCACAGCCGGAGTCAAAACTCCTTCAGAGGATGATTCTCACCTCTACTGTACTGTAGGTAGAGGCAAGTCCTTTAATTCCCAGTAAAGTCAATGTCCACACCAGCTGAAATTACAACTCTTATTCTCTCATGGCAAAATAAACTCTACTCGGATAGAAAAGGTTAGAGCAAAGAAACAGGACAGCTTAAGGTGTGGAGGAGGTCCAGGCACAAACGTAGCACATTCACTTCACTGCTTAGGTTTCTCAAACAGTTTTAGGTGCACGGTCTCTGCCACAGACCTTGAGGTTGGTCTCTGCCACAGACCGGGTGTACAAGGCCCCTGCCACGGACCTGGAGAACTTTGGTCTCTGCCACAGACCAGGGTGTATAAGGCCCCTGCCACGGGCCGGGTGAATAAGGCCTCTGATACAGTCAAGATTACCTTGAGCTTCTCCTTCTACGAACCTAGCCCATATCAAGGGGAAGACATCTCTCCAGGGAGTCAACAGACCCTTCCTTCACCGTGACTCCTGCATCGGTCCATCAGAATTATCCTCCCTTCCCTGGAACATGGTCCCCTACACGAGGCGGCACCCTAAGACTCCTCGACCCTTAGCGGACTCCAGACGAAGGCTCTGGACTCCAGGCTTTACTCCCGCACCTAGGCCTCCATACCCAGGGCAGCAGGAACTCCAGGATAGTACCTCACCCCGGGCTAAAGGTACCCGAGATGGAACAGGAACACATGCACCCAGGCCGAAGGCACCTGGGCGTGGACCCCACTGGACATCAGCCCCCAGGCCAAAGGTCTGCCCCTTTTATATGCTCTCCTGGCATGCACAGCAGGTTGCCCGCCCCGCTGTACTACTGCCAAGAGGGGACACAAAAGGCACAGCACTGTATCGGCGGTTCAACCCTAGCCTACCATGGCAGCGCCACCTGTAGGCCGCAGGGAACTGCACACCAATACTGTCCCCCGAGGACAAAATGGTCCATGAATCCTACAGAATTAGGGTGTTTGAGCCTATTTACCACTCAAACACTTCCCTTAAATTTAGCACCCCGCTACATTTTTATTTCAAAGTATTTTATTTTCCCACTAGCTTATCCATTAAATTTAATAATTTATTCCAGAAAGGGCGTATTCTGGGGCATTCCCACCATATGTGTGGCATCGTGCCGTTGAGTTTCTGAGGTTCTTAATGACTTCCCGTACCTCTTCTGCTGAAAAGGGGGCCTCCAGCATATTTTTTAATTTTTTTAATGTTATTTTAAGTTATTTCCCTATCCACATTTGTTTGCAGAGCACTTGCCATGCTCTTAACAACATTTTGCTGCCATTTGCAGCCCTCTAGCCCTTCCCATTACTTTTTTAGAGCCTTTTTAGTCCTTAGAAGTCCGGGTCCCCATTGACTTCAATGGGGTTCGGGTTCGGGTTAAAGTTCGGTCCCGAACCCGAACTTTTTTCCGAAGTTCGGCCGAACCCGTCGAACCCGAACATCCAGGTGTCCGCTCAACTCTAATCATAAACTCCCCTCTCCTGCCACAAAATGTTCCTACATTCCTTGCATGGCCATGACCTAGCAGATATCTGGCGGGAGCTTCACCCCCCCCCCCCCGGGACAGGGACTATACCCACTATTCCCACCCTCATCACTCTCACTCCAGGATTGACCAAATGTTTGTATTAAGGAAACACCTCCCTTTAATTGATTCAGTCTCTATCCTAGCTCTATGGTCAGACCACGACCCTATACCGACTGTCTGCCGCTCCCTGCTTAGCAAACCGCAACAATCCCCATGGGTGATGAATGACTCACTTTTGTCTTTCAAAACGATTCTTAGAGACATCCACAAAGCTTCTGTGGAATATTTCAGACTCAATTCAGGGACGGTCTCATCCCCGGTGACGTTATGGGAAGCATATAAGGCTGTCCTTTGGGGTCACGTTATCCACTTAGCATCAAAGCGCAGAAGGAGCGAGTCCAGGCCAATTTGGAGCAGCACCTGGAGGCCCTGTCATTGGCCTTCATACAATCTCCTACCCCTGCCAATCGCAGGCTCTTAGACAAGGCCGCACGGATCTAGACTTATGCTTAACTGACGAAGCAGAACGTACCCTACACTGGGCCCGTCTGAAGTGGTATGCCAAAGCGAACAAACCTAATGCGATATTGGCCAATAGATTGTGCACCTTCACCCCAAATTTTGCTCCAATTGCTTTGTGCACCCGCCACAACATCCTCACTGGCAACCCCCAGCGGGTCTTGGACGATTTCTGTCATCACCTTACTAAGCTATATTCTTCCCCCAATCAGTCTTCCACCCAAGGCCTCAACGCCTTCTTGACAGACTTGTCCTTACCCTCTCTATCCGAAACCCACACATCCCTAATAAACCGAGACATTCAGGTCTCGGAAGTTCTCCAGTGCATTAAAGAGTTGAAAGTAAGTAAACGGCAGGGCCCGGATGGCTTCACGGCACTATACTACCAGAAACTAGCGGATGTCATTGCCCCATACCTAACAGCTATGTATAACTTAGTGAAGGAGGGTCACTCATTTACAACAAATCTGCTGACTGCCAATATTGTAATGATCCCTAAACCAGATAGGGACCATTCCTCTTGGGCCAATTTTAGGCCAATCTCCCTAATTAACATAGACATGAAAATCTTGATGAAGATCTTGGCCAATCGCCTGAATTCCTTTCTCCCACGCTTGATAAAGTAGGACCAGGTGGGATTTGTCCCAAGGAGACAGGCGGGTGACGCCATTAGACGCCTCCTTTAAATCCAACACATAGTTCATAATAGGTCCTTAGAAACAATGTTTTTGTCATTGGATGTTAATAAGGCCTTTGTCACCTTGTCATGGCCTTACCTAACATGGGTGGTCCACCACTAGTGATGAGCCGAACACCCCCGGGTTCGGTTCGCGCCAGAACCCGCGAACGGACCGAAAGTTCGTACGAACATTAGAACCCTATTAAATACAATGGATGCGAACGTTCGAATTCTAAATTGCTAATTATAACAACTATTATGCATGTTATTGTCCTAAAAAGGGTTTGGGAACCCGGGTTCTGCACCAGGGGACATGTATCAATGCAAAAAGAAGTTTTAAAAACGGTCGTTTTTCGGGAGCAGTCATTTTAATGATGCATAAAGTGAAAAAAAAAAAGTCAAATATTCCTTTAAATATCGTACCTGGGGGTGTCTAAAGTATGCCTGTGAAGTGCCACGTGTTTCCCGTGTTTAGAACTGTCCCTGCACAAAATGACACTTCTAAAGGAAAAAAAAGCCATTTAAAACTGCTTGCGGCTTTAATGTAATGTCTGGTCCCGGTAATATGGATGAAAATCTTTAAGAAAAATGGCATAGCTACCCCATGACCCCCCCCCTACCCCAGCCCATTACCAGCCCCTTTGGGTCTTGTATGGATATTAAGGGGAACCCCGCACATAAAATAAAAAAGGCCCTATATACTCTGAACAGCCGTATACAGGCGGTGCATACAAGACAGGGACTGTAGGTTTGTTCTTATGTAGAATCTGTTTGTAATTTTGAACAGGTACATTGTTTAAGTGTAGCTCCAGCCCAAAAATCTATTTTTAAACTTTTTGGAAAACATAGGTAAGGGTTATCACCCCTGTAACATTTGTTTTGCTGTCTGTGCCCCTGTTCAGAACATTTCACCTCACTTTCCGTCCCAATGACAACTGTTTTTGAAATGTGGTGTTTTTCTTGAAACAAGGATTGCTGATAAAGCATCAGTACAGAGGAGACACCTTTCTCCCATATTAATTCTTACAGGAGAGAATTTTCCTTCCTAGGGGTAGATTTCCTCTCACTTCCTGTTGTCTTCTTGCGTTTGCAAGTAGGAGTCGTTTGTAAGTTGGATGTTTGAAAGTAGGGACCTGCCGTAGATACTCTGCAGAAATAGGCCCCTTAGTTGTTGGTGTTGGCACAACACTGTAAGCACTCACAGTTACTCTTGGTTGGTGCTGGAACGCCCTGCTGTCAACTATTATATCAGGAATTGTAATTACATATAATTGTTGAACAGTGGTAGTAAAAATTGGGCCTTTGATGGTGGTGCTGGTGCCACAACACTGTAAGCCCTGACAGTTACTCTTGGTGGGTGCAGCAATGGGCCCTGCTGTGAATTATTAGATCAAGAATTGTAATTGCATGCCCCTGTTGAACAGGGGCTGAAAAATTGGGCCTTTGGTGGTGGTGGTGGTGTTGACACAACACTGTAAGCCCTCAGAGTTACTCTTGGTGGGTGCAGGAATGGGCCCTGCTGTGAATTATTAGATCAAGAATTGTAATTACATGCCCCTGTTGAACAGGGGCTGAAAAATTGGGCCTTAGGCACTGGTGGCACAACACTACAACCCCTCACAGATACTGTACTTGGAGCACAGCAATGAGCCCTGTTGCAAAGTATTGCTTCAAAAATTGTAATGACACGCCCCTGTTAAACAGGGGCTGAAAAATTGGGCCTTAGGCACTGGTGCCACAACACTCCAACCCCTCACAGATACTGTACTTGGAGCACAGCAATGAGCCCTATGGCAAATTATTGCTAAAAAAATTGTAATTACACGCCCCTGTAAAACAGGGGCTGAAAAATTGGGCCTTAGCCACTGGTGGCGGCACCCATAAACAAAAATGATCTTCCAAGCTATCATCATCAATCGTATCATTGAGGACTCGGAGGAGGAGGATAGCCAGTCAACATAACAGCACAGACACTCAGCATCAGCATCAGTCTTGAAGGGATGTGACATGTTAAAATCAATTAGTCTGTTATATCAGCATCAGGTGTGTGGTAGCTGGTGGTGATCCAAGACTGGTTCATCTTGATGAAAGTCAGTCGATCAACCGAGTCGGTGGACAGGCGCACCCTGTGATCCGTGACAAATCCTCCAGCAGCACTGAATGTGCGTTCCGAAAGAACGCTGGATGCAGGACAGGCCAGTAGCTCAATTGCATACTGTGCAAGCTCTGGCAAGTGATCCATCCTCAAGACCCAGTAAGCCAGAGGATTTTCGGTGGGGAAGGTGTCCAAGTCTGACCTTGCCCCTAGATATTCCTGCACCATGTTTATCAGACGCTGGCGATGGTTGCTGGAACCAATCATACTTTGGGGCTGCGGACTAAAGAATTGTCTGAACGCATCGGTCAGACGGCCACCTTCCCCACCGCTCCTTCTTTGACTGGCCGAAGCCTCAGCAACTCGTTGTCCTGGACCAGGAGTTTGTAACCTCCCAGTCTCTGGGAACGCGTTGCACAGACCTTTCTGCAAGGCCTCCCGGAGTTGTCTCATCCTCTGCTCCCTCTGCGACGGTAACATAAGGTCCGCAACCTTACCCTTGTACCGTGGATCAAGGAGAGTGGCCAGCCAGTAATGGTCCCTCTCCTTGATCCGAAGAATACGAGGATCCTTCCGCAGACTTTGCAGGATCAGGGAGGCCATGCAGCGTAGGTTTGCTGAGGCATTCGCTCCGGAGTCCTCTGGGTCACTAAGGACCACATGATCCGCAGTCACCTCCTCCCAGCCACGTACAAGTCCACTGGTTTCTTGGGACTGTAAATCATCCCTAAAAGACTGCTGCTGATGATGCTGAGTGCCAGCCTCCACCTCCATGCTGACACAATCCTCCTCCTCCTCCTCCTCCTCTTCCTCTTCCTGTGCGATGGGTGGGACAGAAGGAACACTGTCTGGGTAAAGGGGGCCTTGAGAGACAAGGAAGTCCTCCTCTTCCTGCCTCTGTTCTGCCTCAAGTGCCCTGTCCATTATTCCACGCAGCGTGTGCTCCAACAGGTGGACAAGAGGTACAGTGTCACTGATGCATGCACTGTCACTGCTCACCATCCTCGTGGCCTCCTCAAATGGTGCCAGGACAGTGCATGCATCCCTGATCATGCCCCACTGGCGTGGAGAAAAAAAACCAAGCTCCCCTGACCCTGTCCTGGTGCCGTAGTCGCACAGGTACTCATTGATGGCCCTCTGCTGCGTGTGCAGCCGCTGCAGCATGGCCAACGTTGAGTTCCACCTGGTGGGCATGTCACATATAAGGCGGTTCTTGGGCAGGTTCAACTCCTTTTGCAGCTCAGCCAGGCGAGCACTGGCATTATAAGATCTGCGGAAATGCACACAGACTTTCCTGGCCTGCCTCAGGACATCCTGTAAGCCCGGGTACCTGCCCAAGAACCGCTGCACCACCAGGTTAAGGACGTGAGCCACACAGGGCACATGGGTCAGTTGTCCCTGTCGGAGGGCGGAGAGGAGGTTGGTGCCATTGTCGCAAACCACCATTCCTGGCTTAAGCTGGCGTGGCGTCAACCACCTCTCGGCCTGGCCCTGCAGAGCAGACAGGACCTCTGCCCCAGTGTGGCTTCTGTCCCCCAAACACACCAGCGCAAGCACAGCATGGCATCTTTTTGCCTGCGTACTTGCGTAGCCCCGTGAACGGCTACGGAGCACCGCTGGTTCATAGGACAAACCACAGGAAGAGGCCATGGATGAAGAAGAAGAGGAGGGGGTGGAGGAGAGAGGTGTGTCACAACCAGTAGTAGCATTTTGGAGGCGTGGCGGTGGGACAACCTCCAACACTACTGCACCTTGTCCTGCATCCTTCCCAGCTGCCAAAAGAGTGACCCAATGGGCCATGAAAGAAAGGTAACGTCCCTGTCCATGCCTGCTGGACCATGAGTCAGCGGTAATATGCACCTTACCGCTGACCGCCCTGTCCAGCGAGGCCAAGACATTGCCTTCCACATGCCGGTAGAGAGCCGGAATAGCCTTCCGTGAGAAAAAGTGGCGTTTGGGAACCTGCCACTGAGGAACCGCACATTGCACAAACTCACGGAAGGGGGCCGAGTCTACCAACTGAAAAGGCAGCAGTTGAAGCGCTAGCAATTTAGCCAAGCTAGCATTCAACCGCTGGGCATGTGGATGGCTGGGAGTGAACTTCTTTCGACGGTCCAGCAGCTGGGGCAGGGAAATTTGCCTGCTAGAATCGGACGTCGGTGTACTGCTAGCAGAGTGGCCGCAAGTACTTGGCTGTGACACACCTAATTCTACACCTTCATTCCTCTCAGTGCATGTTTCAGAGAGGACTGAAGTTATAGTGGGGTTGGAAATCCCAGCTGATGCGGTGCAAGGAGAGGTCCGCTTTGTTCTTTGGTGTGGGTCTTTGAGGTAGGCTTGCCAACGAGCTGCATGGCAGGTCAACATATGTCTGGTTAGGCATGTGGTACCCAAGCGGCTGATGTTTTGGCCACGCGATATACGCTTGAGACATATGTTGCAAACAGCAGCTGTGCGATCTGATGCACTAGCCTCAAAAAAGGCCCACACCAAGGAACTTTTTGAATGACGGGCAGAGGCAGCGCCCTGCACAGGCAGAGCTCTGCGGTGTGATTCCGTCGGTGTACTGCCCTTACGCTGGCCACCAAAGGGCATCCTGTCTCGTTGGAGATGTGCCTCCTCCTCATCCTCCTCCTCCTCTCTCCTATTAGGCACCCACGTGGAGTCAGTGACCTCATCATCCCCTCCCTCCTCATCACTGGAGCCAATCTGGCAGTATGCTGCAGCTGCTGGAACATGACTGCCAGATTGGTGTCCTTCTTGAGCATCCCCTCTGTCTGCTCTCACCCTACTGCCTTCCTGTAGCTGGGTTTCATCATCAGACCCTTCGAAACGCTGGGCATCCTCCTGGAGCATGTACCCAACACTGTGCTCAAACAGTTCGGGGGACTCCTCAGGAGGAGGACATGGTGGGTCTAGGGAAGGAGTGACTGATGATGAGTCTGACATTGATACCAGGGAAGAGGACGCTTTGGCAGCTGCTTTGCCAGTACCCTGAGCCTGGGTGAGAGAGGATGAGGAGGAGGAGGAGGGCTTGGTCATCCACTCTACCAAGTCTTCGGCATGATGTGGCTCAACATGTCCAGCTGCGGAAAAGAAGGACAAGCGTGTCCCATGGCCATGTGCTGATGACAATGCACCGCGTCCACGACCAGCACTGTTGCCCCCAGACACAGAGCCTGCTTGCCCTCTTTTATTGCCTCCTGACTGTCTGCCTCTCCTTGTTTGCCTTCCAGACATTCTAATAGATGGCCTGCAGGGAGATGGGAAAAAAGCAATAAGGGCTACCTTCAGGTGTCCTTCTCTGTCCCTTGAAACAAGGACTTGCACAGTGAAAGAAACTGACACTCTCCCTACCTACAGTTTTCTGTCCCTAGAAAAAATGTTTTTTTTAAGCACAATATAGCACAAGGAGAATTCACTCACTGTCCTTCCAGGTCCCTAGAAACAAGGACTTACACAGTGAAAGAAACTGACACTCTCCCTACCTACAGTTTTCTGTCCCTAGAAAAAATGTTTTTTTTAAGCACAATATAGCACAAGGAGAATTCACTCACTGTCCTTCCAGGTCCCTAGAAACAAGGACTTGCACAGTGAAAGAAACTGACACTCTCCCTACCTACAGTTTTCTGTCCCTAGAAAAAATGTTTTTTTTAAGCACAATATAGCACAAGGAGAATTCACTCACTGTCCTTCCAGGTCCCTAGAAACAAGGACTTGCACAGTGAAAGAAACTGACACTCTCCCTACCTACAGTTTTCTGTCCCTAGAAAAAATGTTTTTTTTAAGCACACTATAGCACAAGGAGAATTCACTCACTGTCCTTCCCAGTCCCTAGAAACAAGGACTTGCACAGTGAAAGAAACTGACACTCTCCCTACCTACAGTTTTCTGTCCCTAGAAAAAATGTTTTTTTTAAGCACAATATAGCACAAGGAGAATTCACTCACTGTCCTTCCAGGTCCCTGGAAACAAGGACTTGCACAGTGAAAGAAACTGACACTCTCCCTACCTACAGTTTTCTGTCCCTAGAAAAAATGGTTTTTTTAAGCACACTATAGCACAAGGAGAATTCACTCACTGTCCTTCCCAGTCCCTAGAAACAAGGACTTGCACAGTGAAAGAAACTGACACTCTCCCTACCTACAGTTTTCTGTCCCTAGAAAAAATGTGTTTTTTAAGCACAATATAGCACAAGGAGAATTCACTCACTGTCCTTCCAGGTCCCTGGAAACAAGGACTTGCACAGTGAAAGAAACTGACACTCTCCCTACCTACAGTTTTCTGTCCCTAGAAAAAATGTTTTTTTTTAAGCACACTATAGCACAAGGAGAATTCACTCACTGTCCTTCCCAGTCCCTAGAAACAAGGACTTGCACAGTGAAAGAAACTGACACTCTCCCTACCTACAGTTTTCTGTCCCTAGAAAAAATGTTTTTTTTAAGCACAATATAGCACAAGGAGAATTCACTCACTGTCCTTCCAGGTCCCTGGAAACAAGGACTTGCACAGTGAAAGAAACTGACACTCTCCCTACCTACAGTTTTCTGTCCCTAGAAAAAATGTTTTTTTTAAGCACAATATAGCACAAGGAGAATTCACTCACTGTCCTTCCAGGTCCCTAGAAACAAGGACTTACACAGTGAAAGAAACTGACACTCTCCCTACCTACAGTTTTCTGTCCCTAGAAAAAATGTTTTTTTTAAGCACAATATAGCACAAGGAGAATTCACTCACTGTCCTTCCAGGTCCCTGGAAACAAGGACTTGCACAGTGAAAGAAACTGACACTCTCCCTACCTACAGTTTTCTGTCCCTAGAAAAAATGTTTTTTTTACGCA
The DNA here is from genome assembly GCA_029206835.1 of Rana muscosa. NCBI lineage: Eukaryota > Metazoa > Chordata > Amphibia > Anura > Ranidae > Rana > Rana muscosa. The sequence goes on along the minus strand of CM055122.1, from coordinate 81,747,056 downwards.
CAAAAAAGCACAAGGAGAATTCACTCACTGTCCTTCCAGGTCCCTAGAAACAAGGACTTACACAGTGAAAGAAACTGACACTCTCCCTACCTACAGTTTTCTGTCCCTAGAAAAAATGTTTTTTTTAAGCACAATATAGCACAAGGAGAATTCACTCACTGTCCTTCCAGGTCCCTAGAAACAAGGACTTACACAGTGAAAGAAACTGACACTCTCCCTACCTACAGTTTTCTGTCCCTAGAAAAAATGTGTTTTTTAAGCACAATATAGCACAAGGAGAATTCACTCACTGTCCTTCCAGGTCCCTAGAAACAAGGACTTACACAGTGAAAGAAACTGACACTCTCCCTACCTACAGTTTTCTGTCCCTAGAAAAAATGTTTTTTTTAAGCACACTATAGCACAAGCACAAAACACACTGACACTCTCCCTACCTATCCTTCTCTTTCCCTAAACTAAAGGAATCCAGGTTAAGCAAGAAATAAATAAAAGTCACTGTCCCTGCCTATGCTGCTCTATCCCTGCTCCGGAACACACTACACTAGGCCGCCGTGCTGGCGGCCTTTTATAGTGTGGGGCGTGTACTAAACACCCTCAGCAATAATTGGCCACAGGCATCCTGCCTGTGGCCAATCATTGCTCTCCTCGCTGCCGGCGCTGTGATTGGCCAAGCATGCGGGGTCACAGTGCATGCTTGGCCAATCACAGCGCCTGGATGACACTGCGATGGCGTAGTGCATTGTGGGCCGTTTGCGTCACTCGAATTTGGCGCGAATGGCCCAAATCGTTCGATCTTCGTCGAACGATCGAACAGCCGATGTTCGAGTCGAACGTATGTTCAATTCGAACACGAAGCTCATCCCTATCCACCACTATGGTTTCGGTACTTCCTATTTGAGTTGGGTTTCAGCTATTTATGACTCCCCCAGGCCAAAGTCAAATATTATGGATTTGAGTCGCCTACCTTCCCTATTAAAAGGGGAACCCACAAGGATGCCCACTTTCCCCACTTCTATTTATCCTAGCATTGGAACCCTTGGCGGAGGCCATCCGATCCCGTCCGGACATATCGGGGGTGGAAATAGCGAGTACTTCACATAAATTGTCGTTGTTTGCGGACGATATTTTGCTGACTGTAACTAAACCCAAAATTATCCTCCCTAACCTACTTTCTCTTAAATACTTTCGCTACGTTCTCAGTAGACTTGTGCACAACGGAAAAATTCGTTCCGTTTCGGTTCGTTTCTTTCCGGTCCTGTTGATTCGTAATCATTCGTAATTTTGCTAGACGGGATTTTTCGTGTTTGGACTCATTCGTATTTTTGCAAGCGACATTTTTCGTTGAATTTTTTGTTGCTTTATAATTCGTACTTTCGGTAGAGTACGTTGTTTTTCGTTGATTCTGGACACAACTCCTACTTTCGTAACTTTTTTTGGGTTCGTTGATTCGTAATTTTCCGTGTCTCTCTCACAACGACGCTGCCTATTATGCCTAATGTGCTTCGAATGGATTTGTACTTTTCTAAATACATAGCGGTTATTTGTAACGATTCGAAATCTCGTATTTTACTTTCGTTTTTTACATGCGGCTATAGGCTCCGCCCCTGTACACCATTTTGAGAGGGTTCAGCACGGTGAGGGAGAAGCAGAGAGCAGAGCAGAGTGAGTGTTATTGTGCTTCGAATGGATTTGAAATCTCGTATTTTACTTTCGTTTTTTCATGCGGCTATAGCCTCCGCCCCTGTACACCATTTTGAGAGGGAGTTCAGCATGGTGAGGGAGAAGCAGAGAGCAGAGTGAGTGTTATTGTGCTTCGAATGGATTCGTACATTCGTAACTTTTTTCATAACGAATTATGCCGAAGACCTTCGGGCATTCGCTATTTTGCGGTATAATTTATTTCGGATTCGGTTTTATTAGTAATTGCTCTGTTCGGAAATTCGAATGCTTCCGAATGTCCGAAAGTTGCTAAATTCGGACGAATTTTGATTTGTTACGAAACGAATTGCACAAGCCTAGTTCTCAGGCCTATCAGTCAAACCCGCTAAATCTAAAGTGATGTCGATCAACCTTCCGCCCTCGGAGCTGGAATCCCTACAAACTGCATTCTCTTTTCAATGGTTAACCTCATTACCCTACCTGGGGATCAGGCTTACCCCAAAGTATTCAGGACTATACCAAGTCAACTTCCCTTCACTTTTTGGGAAGTTGGCGACTATGCTCACCTCCCGGTCCACTCGTCCTGGTTCGGTAGAATCGCGACTGTGCGTATGACTTATCTCCAAAAACTGCTTTCTTTTTTCAGAGTCCTGCCTGTCCAGGTTCCTTCCCACATTCTACATATACATCAGCGCAAAATCATGCAGTTTGTCTGGGGTTCTACGAGACCCAAGATCAAAAGACACGTTCTATACGCCCGCAAAATCAATGGTGGTCTCTCGGTTCCCAACCTATAGGCCTATTACACTGCAGCGGGCATCGCCCCATTGTCTCAGCTTCACAAGAAGCACCAAATGCCATTGTGGGCCACCATTGACTTAGTGTATTCTCACCTGACACCACTAGCCTCCCTCCCTTGGCTCCCTCGAGTACACCGTCCAAACACTATAGGTCCATGTCAGCCCATTCCCTTTCGTTGTGGGACACGGTTAAGTACTCAGCGGGCCTGATCTCCCCCCATCTTCCCCTAACTCTGCCTCCTTCATTTCCCATTATTCCCACTAGGATGCAACAACCCATTGCAGTTCTCGTGGTGGATCGAGAACGGCTTTGTGGATGTTCATTCCCTGTTCACCCCCACTACGATTATCCCATTTGCAACCCTACGTTCCTCTCACGACATCCCCCTTAGGGAGCACTACAGTTATCTGCAACTCCGACATTTTCTCCAACAACTCATAAAATTTCAACCCACCCCTTATATTTTGACCCCTTTCGAAAGCCTTTGTAGATCATGTCCCCAATCCTCTGGCCTAATTTCTTTGATTTATGCAGCCATAATCGGTTCTAAAAAACCACCACTGAGACCTTATCACCTCCAGTGGGAGGCGGAGCTTGGGAAACAGCTTGACCCGGAAGACTGGCAGATCATGTCTATTGCTCTGTCCAAATGCGCTAAGAAAGTCCTCTTTTTGGAAAACGCTTAGAAAGTGTTTGTCACGTTCTAGGTAGGAGGCCGAGATGCTGGGAGGGCTCCCCTTGCGGCCGAGCGCAGCACAGCCCTGGAGATGATACAGGGGGTGTGGTGCCCACAGAAGCACGGGTTGCCTGGTAGGTAGTGCTGGTTTCCAGGAACTTGGTGGAACAGGCAGACTGCAGGGAAGCAGGCGTGCTTAAGAGGTCCAAAGGGTAAGGACCAGTGGAATGTCCAGATAGCAGCGTCAGGAGCCAGGCCAGGGGGTCAAACACAGCAAGACAGTCCGAGATAACAGCAGAGCTGGGTCTTAGCACAGAAGACAAGGTAAGCGAAGTCCGTTGGCCGGGCCGGGGTCAGGTGCAGGGAGCAACAGCAGAAAGCCAGGTATACGCCAGGAAGTCAGCAGGATCAGGTCAGGCAAGCCGGGTTTGGTACACAGGAGATCAGACAGGCAGGAGTTACAGGGCACAGGAACACGGTAGGAGCTGAAGATAATCCAGCAACTTGTATGTGCCAGTGACAGGCTTAAATAGGCCGGGGGGTGTGCCCACACTGTCTGTTTGCGTCTGTACGCACTGTCCGTGCGGCGCATCTGTGTGCGCATCTGCGTGCGCATATGCGCATAGGGGTGAGTCTGGTGCGGCCATGATGGACACTGGCAGGAATGCCAATAACTCTGCTATTTCCCTGACAGTGCCCCCCCACAAGGGGCAGCCTCCGGATGCCCAACCGGGCCCATCTTTCGGGCTCGGAACCTCTGCAGAAGTCTAGGAGCGTGCACATGGTTTGCAGGCTCCCAAGAATTTTCTTCAGGAGAATACCCCTTCCACTTAATTAAAAACTGAATTGTCCTACCTCTCCGACGACAGTCAAGAATGGACTCCCCTTCAAATTCAGTTCCATCACCAACCTGGACCGGAGGCGGGGGCACTTCTTCTCTCCCTGGAAAAGGACTAGAAATCACAGGTTTAAGAAGAGAAACATGAAATACCGGGTGGATCTTAAAAGACTCTGGCAAGGCAAGTTCAAATGCTACAGGATTGATTACACGTTTGATTTCAAAAGGACCCAGGAACTTGGGTCCCAATTTCCGGGATGGACATGATAATTTGAGATTTACAGATGACAGCCATACTTTGTCCCCTAACTTAAAGGTAGGGTTTCCTCTTTTCTTTTTATCATATTGTTCCTTGTATACTTCCTGAGCTTTCTTTATTGTGTCCTGGAGCATTTGGTAGTTTGTCTGAATGAAATTCACTCTGTCCTGACCTGCCGGTACCGATGATTCTGGAATAGTGTTAGGTAAGAATGAAGGATGAAAGCCGTAATTTGCCCAGAAGGGTGATTGGTTGGTAGTAGCGTGCACGGAGTTGTTATATGCAAATTCTGCACAAGGTAATAATGGAATCCAATCATCTTGAGAGAACGAACAGAAGCATCGCAGATATTGTTCTAAAGTCTGATTGGTCCTTTCAGTTTGACCGTTACTCTGAGGATGGTAGGCTGAGGATAAACATACCTTGATTGAAAGTAATTTGCAGAGATCTCTCCAGAACCTGGAGGTGAATTGTACACCTCTATCAGATACGATGTTGTCTGGCATGCCATGTAATCTGACGATTTCCTTTATAAAGGTCTTTGCTGTGTCCATGGCGGAAGGTGTGCCCATCATTGGTAGAAAATGTGTCTTCTTGGACAATCGGTCCACAACGACTAGGAAGGTTGTAAATTACTCTGAGGGGGGCAAATCCACTATAAAGTCCATAGAAGTTTCTTTCCAAGGTTGTTCCGGGACAAGCAAGTGGTCTTAGCAGGCCCCACGATCTGGTGTTGGACCCCTTGCTCCTCTGGCAGGTTATACAGGAGTTGACGTATTCTTTACAGTCAGACCTCAAAGTAGGCCACCATAAGGACCGTTGAACAAGTTTGGTCGTCTTACGGACCCCAAAGTGGCCAGCCAGCTGATGGTCATGGAATGTCTTTAACACTTGTAGCCTGGCTTGCAGTGGGACACAAATTTTGTTCTGATGCCATAGAAGGCCCTCCTGACTCCTTAGGGAAGAGACTTCTGCTTCAGTGCATTGGGAGGAAGCCTGCTCAATTGAAGTCCTTAAATCAGGCTGAATCAAGAGAAAGTTCTGTGAGGACAGAATTGTACTGGGAGTTATCTCTTCAGGGGTGTCTGGGAACATTCGGGACAGGGCATCGGCTTTTCCGTTTTTAGAGCCTGGGCGGTAGGTAATATGAAAATTGAACCTTGAAAAGAACAGAGCCCACCGAGCCTGTCGGGGTCTTAATCGCTTGGCTGTGCAAAGGTACTCCAGGTTCTTGTGGTCCGTAAAAATTAAGATGGGATGTGTGGCACCTTCCAGGAGATATCTCCATTCCTCTAGAGCAGTTTTAATGGCTAAGAGTTCTCGATCCCCCACATCGTAATTTTTCTCTGGAGGACTCATCTTCCGTGAAGAGAAAGCCACAGGGTGCAATAATGCTTTGGGGCCCTGACGTTGGGATAATACCGCCCCTGTGGCTACTTCCGAAGCATCAACCTCCAAGACGTAGGGCATGGCGGGATCAGGATGCAGTAGGATTGGTGCCGAGGTAAAGAAGGCCTTAAGTTGGTCAAAGGCGGTTTGTGCTGCTGCGGACCACTGGAATTTGGTATGTTGGCGGGTTAACTGGGTAATTGGTGCTACAATGGTGGAGAAATTCTTTATGAATCTTCTGTAAAAATTCGCAAAGCCGATGAATCTTTGTACGCCCTTCTTGTCAGACGGAACCGGCCATTCAAGAATAGCCTTCACTTTTTGTGGATCCATAGCTATCCCGCCTGTGGTGATGATGAGCCCCAGGAATTGGATTGACACTTTTTCGAAATCGCATTTCTCTGCCTTGACATATAACCCGTGTGTTCTGAGGATGCACAGCACTTTCTTGACATGCGTTCTATGGAGTTCCAGGGTGGTAGAAAATATAAGAATGTCGTTGAGATAGACGACAACAAAGTGAACTAAATGTTCTCTGAAAATATCATTTATAAAATGCTGGAATGTCGCTGGGGCGTTACACAGTCCGAATGCCATTACTAAATATTCGAAATGTCCGAATCTTGTTCTAAAGGCTGTCTTCCACTCGCCCCCCTCCCGGATGCGGACGATGTTGTAGGCTTCACGTAGGTCTAGCTTGGTAAAGACGTGAGCTGTACGGAACCTCTGGAAGAGTTCGGGAATGAGGGGAAGCGGATAGCGATTCTTAAGGGTAATTTTGTTTAATTCCCTGTAATCTACACATGGTCTCAAAGTCTTATCCTTCTTCTCAACGAAGAAAATGCCAGCACCGGCAGGAGAGGAGGATGGGCGGATAAACCCTTTTCGAGGTTCTCATCGACATATTCCCTTAAAGTCTCAAGCTCAGTCTCAGAAAGAGGGAATATACGACCGAAAGGGATTTCAGCCCCTGGCAGTAACTCGATGGGGCAGTCGTATGGACGATGTGGAGGTAGCGTATCTGCTTTCTTCTTGTCGAACACGTCCAGGAATTCCTGGTAGGCAGCCGGTATGTTCGGGTCCACTTGGGACGTGGGTAATACAGTCAGGCAACTGGAGGAGTCCTTGGGTACAGAAGCAAGACAATGTTGCCGGCAGTAGGAGGATGTGAAGAGTACTTCTTTCCTGGGCCAATCAATCTGGGGATTGTGCGCCTGTAGCCATGGAATTCCCAAGATGACCGGGAAGATGGGGGAGCTCAAGACGTCAAATCGAAGGAATTCCTGATGACCTGAGTTGGTAGATGTAAGAATAGGCACTGTTTCTTGGGTGACATGCCCAGAACTCGGCATTGAGCCATCAGCCAGATGGACGGTCAGTCTCTGCTTCTTGGGATGAAGAGGAATAGCGAGTCTTTTTGCTAAAGCCAGATCCAAGAAGCAACTACAGGCCTCAGAATCCAGTATCGCCTGGAGGTGAATTTCTCCTCCTGCCAACCGTAATGTGACAGGAAGGGCAATATGAGCCGAGGAAGACTTGGCTACCTGGAAGTTAACTGGAGTGCGGGCGTTGGCTTCCTAGGTTTTATGGGGCAATTGTTTATGAAATGTCCTGTACCCCCACAATAGAAGCAGAGATTCGCCTGTCGGCGGTGAAGTCTTTCCTCAGTAGTCAGTGCTGGGCGGACCATGCTAAGCTGTATGGGAACTGATGAACACAGGGCTTCAGGTAGTGTCTGGGTAGGCATGAAGGTTCGGGCCCGTTCAGACTGACGTTCCCACAAGCGTCTGTCAAGCTGAATGGTCAGCTGGATGAGACCCTCCAATGTAGGGGGGGTCTCTACCCTGGCCAGTTCATCTTTAAGAGATTCAGACAACCCCATCCGATACTGATATCTCAAGGCTGCTTCATTCCATCCAGAGTCTGTGGACCATGTACGGAATTCTACCGTATAATCCTCTGCAGGGCGCTGACCCTGCCGGAGAACATGCAGAGTCATCATACAAGCGGGCCATGGCTTCAAAGAACTGATCCACGGAGTTAAGGGTAGGGCTCTCTTGCTCCAATAGGCCATGGGCCCAGGTTTGAGGTTCGTCACTTAACAGAGAAATTATGACTCCCACTTTCACCACTTCAAAGGAAAATGTCCGTGGCTGCAAGGAAAAGTACAAGTTGCAGGCGTTCCTAAAGGACAGGAACTTCTCTCGATCTCCACGGGAACGTTCTGGTACTGGGACTCGTGGTTCTGGAGGGGATGTAACCACAGTAGGGGAAACTGGCTGAAGGCGGACCTTGACCTGTGGAGGTGGATAATTGTGGCAGGTGCTGCAAGCGATCCTCTAGTTGAAGGTATCCCTCCTGGAGCTTTTGGAAGACCTGAGTCAGGGCTGTGACGTGTTGCATTACGGTTTCCATCGGGGAGACACCTCCGTCGGCCTCTGTCAGTGGCTGGATTATACTGTCACGTTCTAGGTAGGAGGCCGAGATGCTGGGAGGGCTCCCCTTGCGGCCGAGCGCAGCACAGCCCTGGAGATGATACAGGGGGTGTGGTGCCCACAGAAGCACGGGTTGCCTGGTTGGTAGTGCTGGTTTCCAGGAACTTGGTGGAACAGGCAGACTGCAGGGAAGCAGGCGTGCTTAAGAGGTCCAAAGGGTAAGGACCAGTGGAATGTCCAGATGTCCCCCCGCCACCCCCAGGACTCCTCTCTCTCTCCTTACCCCCCCCTTTTTCTTTCCTCTCCTTTTTTCCCTGCCTTTCACATCTATCCTATTCACTTTCTTGTCTTCTTTTTCCCCTCTACTTCTTCCTACTTTTTTTTTTATGTCTCTCTGGCCCGCAGGCTTGGTCCTGATGGGATAGGACACATGGTAAGAAAATGTTTCTTTTGATTACCAGTATATGACACCTTTCTTTATGTATTCTTTATAGTGTTCTTTTTTAAATGTTATGTTTTGTATTTCTCTCTCGACACATGTTGTACTTATGGCTCTGCAAGACCACCCTCTCATTAGCAATTACGAGTGATTGGCAACCTCGTGCTGACCACGCATGATCACCCTTGGATCTCCAAGGGCTTGTTTAAAATCCTGTGTCTTGGACTAATCTTCTTGTTACCTGAAGTTTTTACAATAATTTTTTCCGTGTTGTGTCCACCACTGTTTTTGTATTATTCTGTTGATCTGTATTCTCAATAAAACCCTTTGTACAAGAAATTAGTAATATAACGAATCTATCCGAAATGAAACAAATGTTTCCGCTCTGCACATGTCTAGACCGCAGTATATCCAGAGGTACCTTGACGTGGGCACTGCAGCTTACAAATGTATTTGCAAATGTGTGCAAACAAAACCCTCTGTTTCTAACACAAACTGTTAGACGGGGCCAATCTGGTTATTTTGCAGGCTGGCTGGTAAATGTACTGGAAAACCTTTTGTTTTTTTGTGTGTTGCCCTTTCATGTGCATCTTTCTGCAAAGGCTAGTTATTGGTTGGGGTGGTTGCTATTTTTGTACAGTTGGATACATTGAGTAGTGGTGTTACTAACTTCCCCTCTGGCTGGTTGTCAGGATGCCTGATGCCTACCCACCTGGCTCCTTCAGCTGTTAGCATAGAGGTGTTGGGTCCACTCCAATATTTGAATAAAGATTTTGAAGGAATCCTTGTGCAAGAAAAAAAAACATGAGATCCCCAATCCAAGTATTTGAGTGATATGAAGGAAAGAGGGGGATGAGTGGTGCTGCCGGCCACTGGGATAGTGGTGTGGTACTCAAAATGCTAGGTGCATTTAAGCAAGAGGATTCAGAAATACTACTTGCACTAATAAATCCTCCTCGCAAGTCAGGTGGTGCGAGGAGGATTTATTAATGTAAGTAGTATTTCCTTCATATCACTCAAATACTTAAGCCTCGTACACACGACCGAGTTTCTCGTCCAAAAACGACAAGAAAACTGCCGAGAGAGCTTTCTTGTCGAGAAAACCGTTCGTGTGTATGGTTTTTCGTCGAGAAAACTGCAGTGAATCTCGACGAGAAAAATAGAGAACCTCCTCTCTTTTTTCTCGTCTGGATTCTCGATTTTCTCATCGTGTTTCTCGTCGGCCTGTTTTGCGACGAGAAAACCGTTCGTGTGTATGCTTTTCCGAGTCTTCAAAAAGCGCGCATTCTCAGAATCAAGTATGAGACGGGAGCGCTTCTTCTGGTAAAGCAAGCCTTCATAATGGAGATAGCACATTCGTCCCACTGTAAATTATTGCATCGTTTAAATGTTGCGCATTTAAATCTTCTTTAGAATGTTACAATAATGAAAACTAAAGAACTTGTTTTGCTGCTGATATTCACACAGTTCTGACTAACTATTTTAAACCTTTTTCATGCTGATCTCATGAATATTTAGCTGTATTATATCGAGCAAGATCTCCTTAATAATTATATTATTTTAATTTTGAATTCAGATCTTCATCTTAAATGCTTCTTTATTTTATAGTGATCTCCATGATTTTATTTATTATTTTTGTTGTGTCAAGTTTACCCCTTATTTTTTTTTATTTATTTTTTTAGACCTTCAAGGAGATTTTTTTGTGTTATCTGTCCCTTTTATTTTATTTGTTAAAATGTATCTGCCTACTCCAAAGCTAAATTTATAATTATTATAAAAACACATAGTCAAGTATTAACTGTAAAAAAAAAAAACATTTATTCATGTATCTAACAAAATAAATAGAAGGCAGCACTGGAGAGCCTTCTGCCATTTGTCATGGGACCCCAGAGCACACATCAACCCTGTGTGGCCAATAAAATTGGGAGCTTGAGAAGCACAACAGTTGTGAGCACAATCTGATGCTGGACTCCCAGAGGTCAGGAACAGCAGCAGGTGATATACATGCCCCAAATCTGTGGTACTACAACAGGCTGCCTTCTGTCATACTACAATGAAGCAAGGCCATCACTTCCTGGTCTTCTTGGCAGCCTTCCCTGCAGCCTTCCCTGAAGCCTTCCCTGCAGCCTTCCTTCTGCGTGTGGCTGGAGGCTGTGCCACTGGAGGTGTACTCGTGTCAGGAGGAGGAGAAGGAGGTGGAGGAGAAGAAGAAGGTGGAGGAGGAGGAGGAGGAGGTTGAGGTTGGGAAAGCTGGGCGACCTCACATATGGCCGTATTGGGGGTAATTCTCTCCATCACCCCCTTGTTCAGCAAGGTGATGAGCAGGGGCTCGCATAGGAGGCGTTGCTCCATGCTCATCACCTTGAACTTGGCCCCTACTAGGCCGGCAATGGCCTCTTCAGGGGATGTGGGCTCCTGGAGGGTGGCATGTGCCTCTCTAATAAGGGCCATTGCTGCCTCGCTTGTGCCCCTGTCCCTCCTGGATCTTTTAGGAAGGCGGATGGAAGGCACCTGCGATCTGGTCCTGCTACTTGGCCCAGCCACCTCCTGTGTGCCACTGGGCCCTGCCACCTCCTGGCTCACAGTGGGCCTGCCACCTCCTGGCTCACAGTGGACCCTGCCTCCTCCTGGCTCACAGTGGGCCCTGCCTCCTCCTGCCTGACACTTTCCGGACCCTCCTCCTGGCTGATGTCATCCTGTGTATGAAAAATGGACATAGTTTTAGTTTTTGGTTCATCATTTACACACAAATTATAGCTCATGACTGTTGCAAATTGAATGTAAATCAATAGAAAAGACTATTATTATGACCCCATCAGATTTCATTCTTCTCCCCCAATTTTGGGCCCACTACTGTCTATTGATATTGAGATCACTTTTTGCTCCCGATTTTTGGGGGGATTTACATATTATCTTATTTTTCATGCATTAATTTTCTCACAATACATTTTGAGAAAATACTATACCTGGCTCCAGATGTCCAAATCAGGTTCTTCCAGGATGGCTGCCTCCTCTTGCTCCAGAGAAGGCTCAGGTTGGCAGGGAAGACTGGGGGGAAGACTGGACAGTGATGGTCTTGCCTCAAGGTGGTCGTTCAGAAAGGACATCCTGCTGTAGTACCACAAATTCGGGACATATACATCAGCTGCTGCTGCTCCTGACCTCTGAGAAGCCAGGACCCTAAAGTGCTCAGTCCTGTATGTGCCTCTCAAGCTCCCAATTTTACTCTCCACCTGTTTTGTGGTTGCTGTGGGTACCTTGGTCTGCACAAATGGGAGCAGGGTCTCCAGCGCTGCTTTCCTTACACCTTTCTTCCTGTGAATGGGGTTTTTGGTCTCCCACAGAGCGGGCAGCTCCCTTACCCGGTCTATAAATTCAGCCAGGAATTCCCTATCACTGATGAAAGCATTCATTTTGGTTCTACAAGCCAAAAAACAAGACAAAAAAAGTAATGCCAGTCACACAGTCTAACCTCCTGTAAATCTGATTCCCCATATATATCCTCCAACAATCTCTAGGCAGTATAGGCCACCGATTTCACAAAGTATAAAAATCACATACCTTTGTTCTCACGTCCGTCACTTTTCCTCCTCTCTCCGCACACCGAATGTAGTATCGTCACATGTGTGTTTGCTTTATATACACCAGGCATGCGTGAAACTCCTCACACGTCACTCTGCACACGTCGCCCGCCCATGACGTTCACAGTATCAACTTTTCCCCACCCCTTCTCTTTCGGCGTGCAGACAGATATGACGGAGTCACAGCAGGTGTCTGCTAATTCATCAAATAACGAGGAGGAGACCAGCCCAGACGGTGAAACGTCACGATCAAGGAGGAGATTCAAGGCATCTAATATGTCTTACGCGGAGATGGCGGAGATGGTGGAAATATTGCTAAAGTCGAATTATGACGCAAAGCATGGGCCGTATACCCACCCTAATCTAAGGAAGTCCAAAATAATGAAGAAAGTAGTGAAAAGTCTGAAGAAGAATTTCGGGGTGAAACGATCAAAGGAGCAGCTCAGAAAGAGGTGGTCTGACCTCAAACTGAGGGAGCCGGAGCAGTTAAGGAGCATTAAGAGAATGCTAGAAAAAAGTAAGTACTTTTCCTGTGTTACTATTATTGTATTTCAGAACTTGCATGTTGCTCCATGTTGTTGTATTTTACAATTGTACCTTACAAAATGTCATTGTTAAAACTTGGTTTGGCCCAGTAATCGTTTGTTACAGACACATCGTTCGCCCACTATATACGATGTTTTGCGATTTTACAGGGTTCCAATAATTTAGAGAGATGCCTGTTTTTATTCCATAAATGTTAGTACATTGTTAGCTAGATGATGTGTTTGGAAAGAGAATGAAATTCAAACTTTAATCAGTGTAAAGGAGAGGACACTCAGTAGCTGTTTCCACATCTGGACTCTTGAGCACTATAGTGTGGGCCACCAGAACCACCTTTTTAGGGTGCCCCACACAGGTGCATCAGTGCATTTTTGGGGTGCCTCCATGTGTAAAAATTGTCAGCCAAAAGGTGAATAGTCAAGAATCTTTTTTTTTCTAATAATGTCTTCAGCTTGAAATTCCTCCCAAACAGACACTTCCAAGCAATGTATCATGTTAATTTATTTTTACAAAAATATCTGTGTGCTAAGTATACCTTTTGTTTGATTCTCATAGGGGAGAGAAGACTGGGAGGACACCACTCCAGGGAGCACAGGAACCCCACACCTTCTAAACAACCCCAACCTCACCAAGAACCCCAACCTGAGGATGTTGAGGAAGTTGAAGAGGTGGAGGAAGGAGAAGTGGAGGAAGGAGAAGTGGATGACGTGGTGGAACTGGTCACCACAACAGGTCAGTATCTGTCACCACAGCTTCAGGTAAGAGATGTAGGCCTGCAAAGTTTTAATACCTTTTGTATTTTTTTATAGGGGATGAAAATGTTGGGGTGAAAGTATGCGTTTCTCTGCTGAGAGTGCCCTACGAATCATCCAGCAAGTGATGGAATGTAGTACAGAACTGGACTGAATTAAGCAAAGAATTAGTGTGATGGATCAAACCTTTAAGGACATCCTCGATGTTTTGGGGCAAATTGAATAAGGCCCCAAACACCCCATTTTTGTTTTCTGATTGTTCTTCCCCCTTTTTTTTGCTTTTTGACAATCAATCAAGCCAAAATTTGAAGATGCACACAGTGTGTCAACATGTGCCATCTGCCATCAGGGGATATCCATGTACAGGTTTTGGGGGTGCAACCCCTTCCTCGCATCTCAAGTAGGTGAAATGAAGAAGGGGTTGCACCCCCAAAACACGTCCATTGATCACCCCTGATGGCAGATAGGACAATAGGGATCAGGAGTCATAAATACCATTTTAACCACTTAAGCCCCGGACCATTTTGTAGCTAAAGGACCAGAGCTGTTTTCAGAATTTTGCACTGCGCTGCTTTAACTGTAAATTGTGCAGACATGCAATGTTGTACCGAAACGAAATTTGCGTCCTTTTCTTCCCACAAATAGAGCTTTCTTTTAATGGTATTTGATTGCCTCTGCGATTTTTATTTTTTGCGATATAAACGGAAAAAGACCGAAAATTTTGAAAAAAAATGATATTTTCTACTTTTTGTTATAAGGAAAATCGAATAAACTCAATTTTAGTCATACATTTAGGCCAAAATGTATTCAGCCACATGTCTTTAGTAAAAAAAATGTCAATAAGTGTATAATTATTGGTTTGCGCAAAAGTTATAGCGTCTACAAACTAGGGTACATTTTCTGGAATTTACACAGCTTTTAATTTATGACTGCCTATCTCATTTCTTGAGGTGCTAAAATGGCAGGGCAGTACAAAACCCCCCCAAATGACCCAATTTTGTAAAGTAGACACCCCAAGGAAATTGCTGAGAGGCATGTTGAGCCCATTGAATATTTTTTTTTTGTCTCAAGTGATTGAATAATGACAAAAAAAAAAATTACAAAAAGTTGTCACTAAATGATATATTGCTCACACATGCCATGGTTATATGTGGAATTGCACCCCAAAATACATTTTGCTGATTCTCTTGAGTACGGGGATACCACATGTGTGGGACTTTTTGGGAGCCTAGCCGCGTACGGGCCCCCGAAATCCAAGCACCGCCTTCAGGATTTCTAAGGGCGCAAATTTTTGATTTCACTCCTCACTACCTATCACAGTTTTGAAGGCCATAAAATGCCAAAATAGCACAAAACCCCCCTCAAATGACCCCATTTTAGAAAGTAGACACCCCAAGGAAATTTCTGAGAGGCCTGTTGAGCCCATTGAATTATTTTATTTTTTTTGTCCCAAGTGATTGAATAATGCCCAAAAAAATAAAAATTACAAAAAGTTGTCACTAAATGATATATTACTCACACATGCCATGGTTATATATGGAATTACACCCCAAAATACATTTTGCTGCTTCTCCTGAGTACGGGGATACCACGTGTGGGACTTTTTGGGAGCCTAGCTGCGTACGGGACCCCAAAATCCAAGCACCGCCTTCAGGATTTCTAGGCACAAATTTTTGATTTCACTCCTCACTACCTATCACAGTTTCGAAGGCCATAAAATGCCAAAATAGCACAAAACCCCCCCAAATGACCCAATTTTGGAAAGTAGACACCCCAAGCTATTTGCTGAGAGGCAGGTGAGTATTTTACAGCTCTCATTTGTTTTTGAAAATGAAGAAAGAAAAAATATATATATATTTTTTTTTCAATTTTCAAAACTTTGTGACAAAAAGTGAGATCTGCAAAATACTCACCATACCTCTCAGCAAATAGCTTGGGGTGTCTACTTTCCAAAATGGGGTCATTTGGGGGGGTTTTGTGCCATCTGGGCATTCCATGGCCTCCGAAACTGTGATAGGCAGTGAGAAGTGAAATCAAAAATTTACACCCTTAGAAAGCCTGAAGGCGGTGCTTGGTTTTGGGGTCCCGTACGCGGCTAGGCTCCCAAAAAGTCTCACACATGTGGTATCCCCGTACTCAGGAGAAGCAACAGAATGTATTTTGGGGTGTAATTCCACATATGCCCATGACATGTTTGAGCAATATATCATTTAGTGACAACTTTGTGCAAAAAAAATAAAAATAAATTGTCTTTATTCCGCAACTTGTGTCAACATATAAAATATTCCATGGACTCGACATGCCTCTCAGTATATAGCTTGAGGTGTCTACTTTCCAAAAATGGGGTCATTTGGGGGGGTTTTGAACTGTTCTGGCATTTTATACACAACATTAGGAAGCTTACATCCACTCTTCTAACCACTTGAAGACAAAGCCCTTTTTGACACTTTTTGTTTACATGAAAATTTTTTTTTTTTTGCAAGAAAAATATGTTGAACCCCCAAACATTATATATATTTTTAAAGCAAAGGCCCTACAGATTAAAATGGTGGGTGTTGCATTTTTTTTTCTACACAGTATTTGCGCAGCGATTTTTCAAACGCATTTTTTGGGGAAAAAATACACTATTTTTAATTTTATTGCACTAAAACACACTATATTGCCCAAATGTTTGATGAAATAAAAAAGATGATCTTAGGCCGAGTACATAGATACCAAACACGACAAGCTTTAAAATTTCGCACAAACGCGCATTGGCGACAAACTACATACATTTTTAAAAGCCTTTAAAAGCCTTTACAGGTTACACCGTTAGATTTACAGAGGAGGTCTACTGCTAAAATTACTGCACTCGATCTGACCTTCGCGGTGATACCTCACATGCATGGTGCAATTGCTGTTTACATATGACGCCAGACCGACGCTTGCGTTCGCCATTGGGCAAGAGCAGGGCAGGACAGGGGTGCTTTTTTTTTTTATTTTTTTTTTTATTATTAATTTTGCTTTTTTATTTTATTTTTAAACTGTTGCTTCCATATTTTTTTTTTTTTATCATTTTTATTGTTATCTCAGGGAATGCAAATATCCCCTATGATAGCAATAGGTAGTGACAGGTACTCTTTTTTTGAAAAAACTGGGGTCTATTGGACCCTAGATCTTTCCTCTGCCCTCAAAGCATCTGACCACACCAAGATCGGTGTGATAAAATGCTTTCCCAATTTCCCAATGGCGCTTTTTATATCCGGGGGGGGGCATTCCCTCACACTGCTTGTAAAAGCAGTCCAGAGGCTAATTAGCCACTAGGATTGCTTTTACATGAAAGCCGGCCGCTGGCTGAAAAGAATGATACCAAGATGATACCTAAACCCGCAGGCATCATTCTGGTATAAACATTCAAAGTCCAGCAACATACCAGTACGTTGCTGGTCCTTGTTGGACATGTATTGAAATCTTTTTTTTCATGCAGCCTGTTGGCTGAACGAAAAAAAAAAGATTGATCGGTGGGTATGCCCACCATTAGAATACCACCCTTCATCCACCCACTTCTAATGATGGGCATACATGCACCATTTATATATGCCGAAGCATGGGGGCATCTTCCCGCAAAAGTTATGCCGCGTACACATGGTCAGACTTTTCCACGGGCAAGCCTCCGTCGGAATTTCGACCGTATGTACGCGGCATTAGGAGCAAAATCGCTCCTCCGCTCCTCCGCCCCTGCTGCCCCAATGCTTCGGCATATATGCTTTTTTTTTTAACTGTGGTGGTGAAATCACCTCCTACAGCACTGGAGTCGCAGGGATCAGGCCTGTCTCTGCGAACGCTGCAGTTATGTGTGTTGTGTTTTGCAAGTGACAGTGATCGATCGATACTGCACTTGGGTGGCCTGGGCTGGACGGAGGGGCAAAACGCAGGTGCTAGCAGGTATCTGGGCTGATCCCGCTAACACTGCATTTTTGGGAACCCTAAACTGCTGGGGACGCTAGTATAGATCTGATCAGATCAGATATTGATCTGTTCAGATACTATATCACTAAGGGGGGGGTGTATGCTTCACACGTGGGTGTTAGCGCTACTGGCACTAACCTGACGCTGCCTGGGGTGTGACGCAGACCCTCTCTGACGCTAAAACCTAATTGATATCACCCGCCGGGCGATCAGGGGGTTAAACCTTTATTGGGTTATATACGGCGGGTGCCCTGACACTATAAAAAGCAAACTAACTAACCAGCGTCACCCGTAACACTTATATGGTGATTACTGGTGAAAGGGTTAACTAGGGGCAATTAGGGGGTTAAAACCTTTATTAGGTAATATATGGGGGTACCTGACGCTATATAAAAACCTGACGGCGAACCTAAAAAAAAATTACTGGCTACCTATCGGCATCACCGACACTAAGACAACGATCATAAAAACGATCGCTTAGCGACAGTGGTGATAGGGGGTGAAAGGGTTACCTGGGGGGCGATCAAGGGGGTTAAACCTTTATTAGATAATATATGGGGGTACCTGACACTATAAAAACCTGCGGCGAACCTAAAAAAAATTACTGGCTACCGATCTGCATCACCGACGCTAAGACAGCAATCAGAAAAATGATCGCTTAGCGACAGTGGTGATAGGGGGTGAAAGGGTTACCTGGGGGGCGATCAAGGGAGTTAAACCTTTATTAGATAATATATGGGGGTACCTGACGCTATAAAAACCTGCGGCGAACCTAAAAAAAATTACTGGCTACCGATCGGCATCACCGACACTAAGACAGCGATCAGAAAAACTATCGCTTAGCGACAGTGGTGATAGGGGTCGAAAGGGTTACCTGGGGGGTGATCAAGGGGGTTAAACCTTTATTAGGTAATATATGGGGGTACCCGACGCTATAAAAACCTGCGGCGTAACTAAAAAAAATTACTGGCTACCGATCTGCATCACCAACGCTAAGACAGCGATCAGAAAAACGATTGCTTAGCGACAGTGGTGATAGGGGGTGAAAGGGTTACCTGGGGGCGATCAAGGGGGTTAAACCTTTATTAGGTAATATATGGGGGTACCTGACGCTATAAAAACCTGCGGCGAACCTAAAAAAAATTACTGGCTACCGATCTGCATCACTGACGCTAAGACAGCGATCAGAAAAATGATCGCTTAGCGACAGTGGTGATAGGGGGTGAAAGGGTTATCTGGGGGCGATCAAGGGGGTTAAACCTTTATTAGGTAATATATGGGGGTACCCGACGCTATAAAAACCTGCGGCGAACCTAAAAAAAATAACTGGCTACCGATCGGCATCACCAACGCTAAGACAGCGATCAGAAAAATGATCACTTAGCGACGGCGGTGCTAGGGGATGAAAGGGTTATCTGGGGGGCGATCAGGGGGTTAAACCTTTATTAGGGGGGGTTAGGGGGCTACACTGGACCTAAAACTAACTTTAGTGACACTTTTACAGTCACAAATGTCACTGATTGCAGTGATCAGTAAATAAATGGTCACTGCAATCAGTGACACTGTGACTGGGGGGTGATCTGGGGGGTGATCTGGGGTGTCTGGGGGGGCCTGGGGGTGATTTATGTGCCTACAGTATGTGTCCTGGTGTCAGTGTAGTGTTTTGTGCACTAACCTGCATCTTCTCCTGTGCGGCGCTCGGTATATGTGAGCGCCGCAGGAGAGATGACATCACTTCCTCTGCCTGTGTAAACATTACACAGGCAGGGGAAGGATTCGATTCACTGGGAGCGATCGAGAGGGGGTGGCCTGATCGCTCCCAAACGAATAACGGCCGCTCACTGTAAAGAAGGGGGGTCCGATCGGACCCCCCAACTATACAAAGGCAGTCACGTAGATATACGTGATTCTGCCTGTCGGTGCCATTCTGCCGACGTATTTTTACAGTGGGCGGTCGTTAAGTGGTTAAAATGACTCTAAATTGTGTGCATCTTTAAATTTTGGCTTGGTCAGGGGTGCCAATACCCCATATTATGATGGGCAGATAGAGACATTTTTTGTGAAATTGAATTTCTCATATTGCCGAGAGGTATACAATGTTGTAGTTTGTTGGATGCTACTGATGGTTTTGTATTTTCTTACAACAAAAAAAAAGGCCTGTTTCTGGGCAGCAAAAAATAAAATAACATAGTGTTATATTTACCATGTGTGTGAATGTGCACAGAGTAAAATGTTTGAAGTGTAGCTTCTTTATCAAATCTGCTCTAACCTTATTTGTGTATATTTTTGGTGTTACTAGTGAAATGATTGGTATTTACTAAAGGAAAATACACTTGGCACTACAAATGCACCAAGACAAACTAGGAGACAGCAAAAATAACAACAAAATACAGATTAAACCAGATTTTTATTATGTTCTTTCTCAAAAAATATTCCGACATGGCCTGGCATAGGAATTGCCCCCCTACCCGTGAAATATTCAAGATAATTCTGGCGAATCTCACGGGCATTTTGGGGGGCAAGCCAGGACGGCCAGATTCTAGGCCTGGCAGGGTATTGCCAGTTGGAAGTCCTGCCTCAGGCACAATTGAGGCAATATAATTTGTGGATTTCCTTATAAGAAAATTATGTAGCACACAGCAACAGAAAACGTAGTTAATTTTGTACTCCGCCAAGTGAATTGGTGTCATGAAAAGGTGGAACCGGCTGGCCATTATCCCGAAGGCATTCTCCACGACTCTTCGGGCCCTGGCCAGCCAGTAGTTGAACACCCTCTTCTCCGGGGTCAGGGTCCTTAGGGGAAATGGCCTCATGAGATGCGGTCCCAGTCTGAAGGCTTCATCAGCCAAAAACACAAAGGGGAGTCCTTCAACATTCCCTGCATCCGGTGGCAATGCAAGGTCATCACTCTGGAGACGGAGGGCAAACTCCGTCTGGCTGAAAGATCCCCCATCGGACATCCGGCCATTCTTCCCCACATCCACATAGAGGAATTCATACCATGCTGACACCACCGCCATCAGCACAATGCTATGAAACCCCTTGTAATTGTAGAAGTAGGACCCAGAACGGGGTGGCTCCACCGCAGTTGGGGAAGTCCCACCGCGTGGCAAACTCCGATGCCACAGTCTGCCATTCCTGTGGCGTGGAAGGAAGCTGTGGAGTCAAACAAGATAAAAAAATATTAGTACTTTTGCACATAACATTGCAAGCAGATTATACTAAAATACATTCTAGCCCAACATCATTCTAAGTTTCCGTTTAATGTGTTTTAAAAAACTCAAATCGAAGGCTCAAGTATCATATTCATCACCCTCTCTGATGGTCCATTCTAAAAATATTTTGGGGGGGCTAGATGAGTTTGGTAATGCTCAAAAATAAGGAGAACTAACATTTAGAGACATTTTAGGGGGTGATTAGGGGGGGGGGGTAAAGCACTACAATGGAGCTGCAGAAATACATTGGGAAGTGACTCGGCTAGGTGTGTTTGGGCCCAGGATAGCATTGCAGTGGTGGTGCATCCAGAGTGTTCCTTGGTTAAACACTGACAGGCTCCTCTGCCAATCATGTTCACTGAGTCTGTTTACCGGTAACCTGATTGGCTGATGCAACATCGAGGGAGGGAGAAGACATCGAGGAGAGAAGAAGGACGGCGCTGACCAGAGGAAGGTAGGTGCAGGGCTGGGGGACAAACTGGCTGCATTTGAGGGGACAAACTGGCTGCATTTGAGGGGACAAACTGGCTGCATTTGAGGGGACAACTGGTGGCGTTTAATGGGCACAGTCGCGGAAATGGATGTTTTTTCCTTTTAAATTTTTTGGGTGGCCCCCCAAACATTTTGAGCACCAGCCGCCACTGCTGGAGAGGTTAGTGAAGGGAAATATGCATGGAGGAGAAAAAAGGGGCATTACAAGCTTACAGCATGCATGAGGACAAAGGGGACATTCTCAGCTATTACAATCATGGTAATTAGGGAAGGATGAAAGAAATACAATACATTAGCATACATGAAATACATAGAATGTGATGTTAAAGGAGAAAACTTACCCTAATATAGTCCTCCTGCAGGACTTGGATAATGGCAGAACAGGTGTCTGGGATTATGAGGCCCAGAGCCTGGGGGGAGATGCCTGTCGTGAACTTCAAGTCCTGCAGACTTCTCCTTGTCGCCAGGTAGCGTAACGTGGCGATGAGCCTCTGCTCAGCACTGATGGCTTCCCGCATAACGGTGTCCTGCCTGGTAATATAGGGGGACACCAAAGCCAACAGATGCTGAAAAACGGGGTCAGACATCCGCAGAAAATTCCTGTAGTCCTCAGGACTATTCTCCACGATCTCCCGCAGTAGAGGCATGTGACAGAATTGGTCCCGCTGGAGCAACCAATTCTTGGTCCATGAACTCCTCCTCACCCCGTTCATGGACTCGTCTTGGTCCAAGACAAGCAGACCAACACCAAGCGCCCGCACAGCACAAACTCGACAACGAGAACGTACCCGCGACATGGCTAGGAGACGGTCGACTGATCAGAACGTACTAAACAGAACGCACTTAAGAACAGCAAGATCTATGAAGAACGAACTGAAATTCAGAAACGAACAGGCAAGAACGCACTGTAAAACAGATACGACCAGCCTACACACCCTGAAAGACAAGATACGAACCCACAAGCACAAACTGAACCGCAGAAAACGAACTGAAAGCACGAAGACTGAAAAGCGCGAATCGTCTCTTCCCAAACTTTTACTTCACACGCGGTAACACGAGATCAGCAAAAGCAGCCCAAGGGGTGGCGCCATTGAAATCGAGTTTCCCCTTTATGCTGCCGTGCTGGACGTGACCGCGCAGAACAACGACGAGATTTGGAATTGACAGTGTGTATGCAAGGAAAGCTTGACAAGAATCTCGTCAAGCTTGACAAGAATCTCGTCAAGAAAAACAACGGGTTTTTAACGAAGGAAAACCTCGGTCGTGTGTACGAGGCTTTAGACCCTGGTTTCAGGGACTTTGTGGGGAGGCAGCAGCTGATTTATGTCCTGAGCACAGACATATTTAATTATCACCCAATCCAAGTATGCTTCTTGCCTAGCTAAGTAAGGGGGCATGACCGTGAGCCCCCCACCTCTCTTAAACCATACCAGGCTACATGACCTGATCATGGAGGAGTACATTGACAGGGGGGAACCAGGCAAAAAACGTTGTCCCCATGCCATGCTAATGACAACAAGGGCATCTTCCCCATAACCCCGGTCTTGTGGTAGTGGAAATCTGTGAGTGGGGTGCTTATTGGTAAATGTGGTATAGTACCAAAATCTCCACTGGATATGGTGAAAAGGCCCTTGCTCCCTCAACATTGGGACAAGGTACCTTGCAAGGATGGGGGGAGGTTGCCACCCTTCTTGCAAGGTAACCACAGTTGGTGGTGTCAGCAGGGAGTATAGATTAATTTTAAAAAGTTTAGATGTGTTTCTTAGCGAGTTCAGTGTACAGGGATATGTAAAATTGTAGACACACAAACACACACATATACAGGTTGAACTGGATGGACTGGTGTTTTTATTCAACAAGTGTAGATATGTACACCAGCCATGTGGAATATAGGATACAGGAAGGGTGGTAGGGGGTGCATGCTCATTGCTCACTTCTCTCTATTTCCTGGCTATTAAGGCAAAATGCTAGGATAAAGGTCTGCTGTAAGTGTCGGGGGGACTCCGTTATTTTTATTCTAGCTGCTGTCAAAAATTGAACTTTTGAATTTTTTATGTGTACTTTTAAATAAAAAATGTTGAAGGATTCTCCTTAAAATTCAAACAATGCCCTTACTCAGGCATGCAACCTAGGTGGCCAGGAAAGGGATGGCAGAGAGTTTGTGCACCTTGCCCTCCTTCTGAAATCCTGAACCACACCAGACAACATGTCTTTTAACATTAAAGAATCCTTACGGGGGGAGGGGGGAGGGGCCAACTCACTTGTGAGGCATCTTCTTCCAGTTTTGAGGGAAAATTATCTCTTCTTTGCATCTGGTCCTCAAGAGAATGGGGGGCTTATAGGAAGCCCCCTTTATAACAGCAGATCTCAGAGAGGGAAGGGAGAAGCAGCAGAATTAGCCACTTAGATGTATTGCATTGAAAGAAGCATGTCAATATGGGGAGTAGGGAGGAGCCAAACATCCCCCCGGTTCAGTTCGCACCTTACTCTGCCTGTAAAGTAGCACATCTTTCACATGTTTATAACAGTACCATAGCAAAATGAAATTTCTAAAGGAAAAAATGTAATTCAAAACTGCTCGCGGCTGTAGTGTATTGTCAGATCCCGGCAATATAGATAAACATCTTTGAAAAGAATGGTACCAACAAAAAAAAGGCGGGGGATGTCCCCCAGGCCCTTAGGCACTATATACTCTGAACAGCAGTATATATACTATACCGCCTGCCCAATATACTCTGCAGAAAAAGTGGGCCTTAGGTGTTGGT
This sequence comes from Rana muscosa, assembly GCA_029206835.1. NCBI lineage: Eukaryota > Metazoa > Chordata > Amphibia > Anura > Ranidae > Rana > Rana muscosa. Next base: position 81,723,264 of record CM055122.1, on the reverse strand, counting down.
GGTGCCAGAACACTGTAACTCCTCTCAGTTACTCTTGTTGGGCGCAGAAATGGACCCTGCTGTTAAACATTGTATTAAAAATGTTAATTACATGGACCTGTTAATAAACAGGGGCAGAAAAATTGCGCCTTTGGTTTTGGTGGCGCCAGAACACTGTAACCCCTCACAGTTACTCTTGTTGGGTGCAGGAACGAGCCCTGCTGTTAAATATTATATCAAAAATCTTAATTCTGTGTAAATCTGTGATCCAGTATTGTCCTCTTCCTGGATAAATGGCAACCAACATCATTTTAATCCCTCGATGTGAGCCCAGAGCATCAAGGAGATATGCTCTGAAGGTGTGTCTTGATGCCAGGGTTTACAGTACTTCTACATGTAACAGCAATCACATGTTAATACTACACTGCAATGTGATGTCACCAGACTGTCAATTTAAAGTAGAATTCCATATTTAACTTGGGTTTAACCCCTTGGTGCCTACCGCACACAGATATGCGGCCTCTCTGCGCTTGGTCTTTGATGCAGAGAGGCTGCATATTTGCGTGAATTGCTGTTGAGAGTGCGCACGGCATGGTTACAGGCACCTAACTGAAAGCTCCCGATCGCAGCTTCTGAAGAGGTTAAATATGTTATAGTTCATTTGGACCAAGCTGGCACAAACAAACTATTGCCACTTTATGTGGCCACTGTGTGCACTGCAATACTGTATACTGTGCTGTAGTAAACTTAGCTACATAAAGAAAGCAGCGGTGGTAGTCAAAATTAAAAACACTTTACCTCAAAAACTGTACAACATTTGTAAAGTATTAACAGACTATTTTGACTGCATTAAAGTGGAGTTCCACCCTGAAAAAAAAAAATTGACCAAAAATCTACAAATAAATGAAAAAAAAAAAATGTTACTTAGCAGAAATATCGGTTGCTATGCGGAAGTCCCTAATCTTCCTCTTCATCCTTCGCGGTGGATCTTCTTCCTCGTCCTACACTCTGCGTCTTCTTGTGAGTGGGGCGCGCTGCCTTCTGGGAACTGTGTGTATCCCAGAGAGCAGCTGGCCCATTCACAAAGCTGCTCGCGCATGTGCAGTAGGAAACGGGCAGTGAAGCCGTATGGCTTCAGTGCCTGTTTCCCTAAGAGCCTAAGAGCCGGTTCACACCATGGCGGCGCGACGCGGCACGACTTGTGGGGGCGACCTCGGCGGCGCGATCTCAAGACGACTTCTGTATAGAAGTCAATGCAGGTCGCCTTGGGTCGCCCCCAAAAGTAGTACAGGAACCTTTTTCTAAGTCGGAGCGACCTGAGTCGCTCTTACTTAGAACGGTTCCATTGAAAATCGTGGGACGCGACTTGTCAGTCGACTGAGTCGCCTGACGAGTCGCCCTGGTGTGAACCGCTCTTACTGAGGATGGTGGCGCCGGGAGCTGCCAGCGCCGAGGGATCGGCCTTGGGGGGGCGGACATCGCGGGTGAGTAGGAGAGGTAAGTGTCCTTATTAAAAGTCAGCAGCTACAGTGTTTGTAGCTGCTGACTTTTAAAAAAAATAAAAATCGCGGGTGAAACCCCACTTTAACACATATGGATTTTATCCCTATATAAAAAAAAAATGCTCTTTAGTGTTGCATTTAACATTATTTATTTTAAGTCCCTGAAATGCAACTCTTACTTTTGCATTGTTTTAAAGTTTCTCTAAAAAAAAATCAATAAATGGAAGCTAGGAAAATAAAGCATTACGGATGATGACAAACACATTACCTTGTTATTAATAATGCAAATGCTCTTATGATGCACACAAAGAAAATCTCTGCTTTATTTTAAGATTGTTATTAGAGTACAGTATATTCTAAGATTTGAAAACACTAGAGAGAACATGGCCTAGTACAGAGATGCATTTACCTTGACGGAGTGAATTTTAAAATGCTTTACAACAATGGTCTGGAGAATACTTTGAATTCACTGTGGGCCTCTCTTTTTCATATTCTACTTTAAAAAGATGCTGGAGAGGATGGAGAGCCACACCTACTGCATATGCCCAGAGAGGCGAGCAAATGAATAGGTCAGGCACCTGACATATTTCCATCCAATTTCAAGGGTAGAATGTGTTCATTTTCTGACTAATGGCATGTCATTTCACTGAAGCCTTTGGTCGCGAATTAATCCTGGAATCAAAACAGATTTTCCGGGGAGCAATCTTCCATCAAGTATTGATTTTTTTACACTCATGGAGCCAGTACTCCCTAATTTAACCTGACAATGACTCTGAACAATGGGCTGGAAGCACCTTAGAAACTCACAGAAGAACTTTGCGCCATAATGTTTTTCTCCAAAGTAAAACACATATGTAACTGGCAGATACAGATCAGTCACTGGAGAACAAAATTGAAAAAAAAATGTCTAATCTGCCAGTACTTCACATTTGCAATGAAAATAGAAAATGCTACGCAGAGGGAAGAATGACATTCAGGTAAAATCTGTTGTTTATACTGTTCTGCAAAGAGGGATTTTGGTTTACTGTTGTCGCAATATTTATTTGCTTCATTCTTTTTTATAATTGCACAAAACACATTCCACAGTACAATATGCACAATACTGAATCTTTTACATTAGCATACCTCCCAACTTTCTGAGATGGGAATGAGGGACCTCTGTTATCAAAAGTATGTAGGAATAGTACACACCCCCTGCCACACCCCATTAAAGGAGAATTGTAAAAAAAAAAAAAAAACACAAAACAAAACTTCTACAGTATTCCTTTATACTGGCTTGTGGAATTTACAAATGCAGCAATTTTTTTTTAAACTCTGTTTATTTGTTTTCTGCAAATCCAGCATTCAAGAAGGCACATAAACAGTTACATCTCGTGTATAAAGTATAGCAGAATAATAATAGCACATCAGAGTTATACATAAACCTGAGAACATTATTTACCCCGGATCCTCAATGGAGGAACTCTGTAACGCAAAGTGAGAAAGGGTAATCCAAGTGGATCACCAAAGGCACCACACATTTTGACCTTTTGTATTTATCAGCATAATTAGCCAAAAGTTGTGCAGCGACCTCACCCCTCTCTCCTCTTCTCATTCTTGGCTTGTCTGTCTTTGTCTAGGGGTGTTAGTACCGGGGGAAGGGATGAGATACACCACGGCCCATGTCCTCCATAGTGAAGAGGTGAAGGCCAGAAAGATCGGGCTTTGTGTAGGTGTCCTAGAGTCAAATCCTTTCCTCCGTCTTTGACTCCCCCTTTGCTCCTAGTAACCAGAGTTCCACACACTGAATAGGTCCAACACAGTTGTATTCTTCTCAGCGAATAAACGTACAGCACAGTCAAGTTGGGACCTTTGCAACAGTTCAGTATTAATGGGAGTAGGCCGAGGCACAATCCTTTAAAGTATCGCTAACCACTGTGGTGTCACCAATGGCGAATAGTCACTGCCACTGACTATATGAGGTAGAACATGAATTACCTTCGCTAGCACAGCCCCTGTCAGGGGAAGGATATCCGTCCAAGGGAGTCACCGGAGGCCTCTCTGTCACCAGCATTCTGCGCCGGACTCTCCAGAGAAGTTCCGCTCACCAGTCTCCTTGACCTCAGACATGGGCACCCAAGGAGTTAGGGCCCCCTCGGATTCCTCCACCCTCGCGGAACTCAGTCGAAGGTACTGAGCCCCAGGCATCCGCCATAGTACCTCACCCCAGGCTAAAGGTGCCTGAGATGGACTCCATCTCCCGCTCCGGCCAGGTCAAGGGCACCTAGGCCCGGAACACCAGAACGCCAGCACCCAGGCTGAGGGTGCCTGAGTGCGGCCGCGTCCTCCGACTCTGAACACTGAACCCCATGGTAAGAGCGTCCGCCCCTTTTATCCCCTCTCCCTTTGCGTCACAGCGGGTTCTCCGCCCCGCCGTACCAGCGCCAGGGGAGGACAAAAAGGCACAGTCTTGCGGTGTGGGTTCAACTCCGGCCAGGACGACAATGCCACCTGCAGGCCGCAGGGAACCTCACACCAGAGTCCTCCAAGAACCATAAAAGGGTCTCCGATTCCCTAGCAATCAGTGCATCTGGGTTACACTACCACCCAGATGCTTCCCTTAAATTCAAATACCCGCTACACTTGCATTCACGCTCACACATACTCACATTCATACTCACATGTATACACACAACCAAACTCACCCCACCACCCTCCCAGCCCCCCACCCAAATCCAAGACACACCATGACCAACCACCCATCAACCCACAGACAGACCCCGGTAACTCATGACCATAGCCCCTATGGCTGGGATAGTGGGGTGTCCTTCCAGCAGGAATCTGCAATATCAAGCCAGGGCTGCCAGATTTTGGTAAACTTTTTGGAACAGGCCCTGCCCTTATAAATGCATTTAAAGATGGGTATAACCTTATTCACCATATGGTACAACAGAGGGGAGGGAAAGGGGGGAGGGGGGAGAGGAGGAAAGGGAGGATACGGGGGGGGGGTTTGAAGACAAAAATTTATGTACATACATATAAATATTACTTCATGCTTTATGTCCCCCTTAACTCCAAAACTCCAAAATGGACTGGACTTGAACAAAAGCAAAAAAACGAACGAAAGAACACACAACAGCAACTAAAAAAAATAAAATAAAAAAAAAGACTAGAGGGATAGAAAACCCCCCAAGGACCAGAAAAATTAAGGGCCACATACATGTTCATTGAGTATCTAATATATAAATGTAAATATGACACATAGTACACTAGAAAGCCTGAAAAAAATGAAAAAACTGAAAGCACTGGAAAAAGCAGGCATGTAACATAGAAAAAACCTGCTGTGCACGAACGAGCATGTAATGTCAGCACGAAGACTCACTTTATCCGCTGCAAAGACCCATATGACAGCAGAATATTAAAAATCTGTAGTATACCAAAACAGAAGAAGAGAAAAAAGGACCATGATGGAAACAGTGACATGATAAATAGAATTATCTAAACAAACCAAAAAGTATTTGTCTGGTTTACATATGGTCAATAAAAATGGTAAACACCCCATTCAAAGTTTAGTCCCAAAGGACGTCTGGTGTTTAAAAGAAAAATCCACCGAACTTCTTGTTTACAAAGGATGTTAAATTTGTCACCACCTCTAGGCGGTCGTACTATCCTGTCAATACCCTGTTTGACAAGGCTAGACGTGTCCTTTTGATGAACCGTGTTCCAATGTCGGGCAACATTGGTCATGTGATCTTTATCTATGTCATAAAGATGATCATAGAGGCGGTCTTTGAGTCTAAGCGTTGTTCTGCCCACATATTGTAGGGAACAAACTGTGCAGGTAATCGCATATACAATGTAACGTGTGTTACAGTTTATGAATGAATGTATTTTATGTGATTTACCTGTAGATGTAGAGGTGACCAAGCCACCTTTTTTTAAGAATGGACAATAAACACAGTTTTGACCTCCACATTTATATGTGCCTTTAAAAGGACAGCCAGTTATTGGAACTGGTTGTGCTAGAAAAAAGGCTTGGTGACAAAATACTACTCAAGGATGGTGCCTTACGGGATACAGTGCGGATACCTTTTGCCAGAACTTGAGAGTATATGGGATCATGCGACAAGATAGGGAGATTTTTAGTCACAATCCTCTGTATTTTATTAAACTCTATACTATAGGGAGTTGAAAATGTAGGAATACATTGAGAGCCGTTGGTATGTCTAGATCTAGATTTGTTGGCCAATTTGTCCCTAAGAAGGTTGCACTGGGGTGCTGATTTGGCTATAGATAGACCTCTGTTTATAACTGATTTGGGGTATCCTCATTCCTCAAATCTAGAAGCCATTCTCTCAGCCTCATAATCAAAATCAGATTCTTTACTGCAAATTCTTCTGAGTCTGAAGAACTGGCCCACTGGGATACTTTTGATGGTATGACCAGGGTGGCTAGAATCAGCCTGTAAGATCGTATTGCCTGCACTGGGTTTCCTATGTAAGGTGGAGACAATGGTATTTCCATGTCCCGTTAAATGAACATCCAAAAATTCTATGGATTTGACATTTAAAGTGCCTGTGAATCTCAAATTAAGCGTGTTGTCGTTCATGTATTCTAACCATGTTTCCAGATTGGTATGTTGATTAGAGACTATAAACAAAAGATCATCAATATACCTGCAGAAAAAAAACAGTATCTTTGCGGAGGGGGCTATCCGGTCCAAAAATGCGGAGCCTCTCCTACCATCCCATATATAGATTAGCCAAGGATGGTGAGAATTTGGCGCCCATGGAGGCTCCGCACTTCTGGAGGTAATAGCCCCCGTCAAACATAAAAAAATTGTGAGTAAGAAGATACTCTAGGCACATAACAATATATTCCTGTAAGACCGGAGAGAATTGACCTGACTTCTTTAAAAGTATGATACTGCTTGTAAACCAAGTGTATGTGGGATGGAGGAATATAAACTAGAAACGTCACATGTTATCCAACAATAGTTCTCATCCCATGGCACATGTTCTAATTTTGATAATAATTGCTTAGTATCACATAAATATCCAGTTATCTGGTTATTCTTAAAAAACCCTTTTTTTTGATAAATACAATTATATTCTTTTTTGGCCTTTGAAATTGGTTTTCATATAAGTTCCATATTGTTTTTAACCACTTGACCACTGGGCACTTAAACCCCCTTAATAACCAGACCAATTTTCAGCTTTCGGTGCTCTCACATTTTGAATGACAATTACTCAGTCATACAACACTGTACCCATATGAAATTTTTGTCCTTTTTTTCACACAAATAGAGCTTTCTTTTGGTGGTATTTAATCACTGTTGGGTTTTTTATTTTTTGCGCTATAAGAGAAAAAAGACTGAAAATTTTGTAAAAAAATGATTTTTTTTTCGTTTCTGTTATAAAATTTTGCAAATTACTATTTTTTCTTCAGAAATTTTGGCCAAAATTTATACTGCTACATATCTTTGGTAAAAATAAGTACAAATTGGTGTATATTATTTGGTCTTTGTGAAAGTTATAGAGTCCACAAGCTATGGTGCCAATATCTGAAAATTGATCACACCTGAAGTACTGACGGCCTATCTCAATTCTTGAGACCCTAACATGCCAGAAAAGTACAAATACCCCCCAAATGACCCCTTTTTGGAAAGAAGACATTCCAAGGTATTCAGAAAGAGGCATTGTGAGTTTTTTGAAGTTGTCATTTTTTCCCACAATTCTTTGCAAAATCAAGATTTTTTTTTTTTCACAAAATTGTCATATTAGCAGGTTATTTCTCACACACAGCATATGCATTCCACAAATTACACCCCAAAACACATTCTGCTATTACTCCCGAGTATGGCGATACCACATGTGTGAGACTTTTACACAGCGTGGCCACATACAGAGGCCCAACATGCAGGGAGCACCTTCAGGCGTTCTGGAGCACCCAGGCCAATTCTGACATTTCTCTCCTACATGTAAAAATCATCATTTGTTTGCTAGAAAATTACATAGAACCCCAAAACATTATATATGTTTTTTTAGCAAAGACCTTAGAGAATATAATGGTGGTTGTTGCAACTTTTTATCTCGCACGATATTTGCGCAGCAATTTTTTTAACGCGTTTTTTACGGAAAAAAAATGTTTTGTGCTTAAAAAAAAAAAAAACAGTAAAGTTAGCCCAATGTTTTTGCATAATGTGAAAGATGAAGTTACGCCGAGTAAATAGATACCTAACATGTCGCCCTTAAAAATTGCACACACTCGTGGAATGGCGCCAAACTTCGCTACTTAAAAAATCCCCATATGCGACGCTTTAAATATTTTTACTGGTTAAATGTTTTGAGTTACAGAGGAGGTCTAGGGCCAAAATGATTGCTCTCGCTCTAACGTTCGCAGAGATACCTCACATGTGTGGTTTGAAAACCGTTTTCATATGTGGGCGGGACTTACGTATGCGTTCGCTTCTGTATGCGAGCTCACGGGGACAGGGGCGCTTTAAAAAAAAAAAAATGTATTCTTCATTTTACTTTATTTATTTTAGTTTGACATGTTTTTCCACCCTAAACATTTTTTTGATCACTTTTATACCTATTACAAGGAACGTAAACATCCCTTGTAATAGGAATATGGCATGACAGGTCCTCTTTACAGTGAGATATGGGGGGGGGGGGTGTCAATAAGACCCCACATCTCACCTCTAGGCTGGGAAGCCTGAAAAAAAACAAAAAAAAAAACAACAATCCTGGCTTTGATCGTAGCGGTGAGTCGGTAGAAGCACCGGAGGGCGGCGGGGGGGGGGACATCCCCTCTCACCTCCCGTAAGAATGATCAAGCGGTGGAACAGCCGCTATGATTGTTCTTATGGTGTAGGGAATCGCCGGCTAAAAAAGCTGATATCTGAATGATGCCTGTAGCTGCTCCCATCATTCAGATATCCCCGCACAAAGTCAAGGACGTCATATGACGGCCGGAGGGCGGGAAGTGGTTATTGCAGAGTATTGCCGGGCATTGCGGAGTATTGCTGGGCATTGCGGAGTATTGCCGGGCATTGCGGAGTATTGCCGGGCATTGCGGAGTATTGCAGGGCATTGCGGAGTATTGCGGACTATGGCAGGGTATTGCGGTGTATGGCAGGGTATTGCGGTGTATGGCAGGGTATTGCATGGGTATTGCACAGGGTATTGTGGAGGGTATTGCACAGGGTATTGTGGAGGGTATTGCAGAGTATTGTGGAGGGTATTGCAGAGTATTGTGGAGGGTATTGCAGAGTATTGTGGCGGGTATTGCAGAGTATTGTGCAGGGTATTGCAGAGTATTGTGCAGGGTATTGCAGAGTATTGTGCAGGGTATTGCAGGGTATTTTGCAGGGTATTGCACAGGGTATTGCAGAGTATTTTGCAGGGTATTGCAGAGTATTTTGCAGGGTATTGCAGAGTATTGTGCAGGGTATTGCAGAGTATTGTGCAGGGTATTGCAGAGTATTGCAGAGTATTGCACCAGGGTATTGCAGAGTATTGCACCAGGGTATTGCAGAGTATTGCACCAGGGTATTGCAGAGTATTGCACCAGGGTATTGCAGAGTATTTTGCAGGGTATTGCAGAGTATTTTGCAGGGTATTGCAGAGTATTTCGCAGGGTATTGCAGAGTATTGCACCAGGGTATTGCAGAGTATTGCACCAGGGTATTGCAGAGTATTGCACCAGGGTATTGCAGAGTATTGCACCAGGGTATTGCAGAGTATTGCGCAGGGTATTTTGCAGAGTATTGGCAGGGTGTATTGCAGAGTATTGGCAGGGTATAGCACAGGGATGGCTGAGCAGGGATGGATGGATGGCTGGATCTGTGACTGCAATTGTCACAGATCCAGCCCACAGTGCTGCTGCTGCCATCCGCTCCCTCCCCCTCCCCTCTCACACTGTACCGATCGGTACAGAGAGGGGAGGGAGGAACCGGCGTCATCAAATGACGCCGGTCTGTTTACAAGTGATTGCTCCGTCATTTGACGGAGCGATCACGTGGTAAACGGCCGCTATCAGCGGCGATTTACCGCGATTCGTGATCCGCCGGGTCCTCTGGACCCGGCGGTCACGGAGTTTCCCGTGTGCGCGCCCCAGGGGGCGCGCGGGAGCGCGATTCTGGGAGGACGTTATATAACGTCCTCCCAGAGTTAAGCAACCACCTTGTCGACGTTATTTGTCGGCAGGTGGTTGTTAAGTGGTTAATATGAATATCACATTTTTATAATAATCTGTTTTGTTTGGTGGTCAGATATCTTTCACAATCATGTAATTAATATACACCCTTGAATGATATAGTCACCGTGATTGTATTCAACACTTATTACATGATATATGACATTTATTTTTATGTATATTTATGCATATTTAAGTGGTCCATACACACACAGTCACTGACAAACATCACTTTATTACTATCATCGTTTTTTCCCAAATTTTTTTCTTTCTTTAATTTTCCTTGATGTCTTTCACACTAACACACAAATGCCCCTTTTCTCTTTTTTTGACATTTCCAGCAGTCCCATATTTCATTTATTTTATATATATATATATATATATATATATATACACACATATACACACACAATATATTTGGACTGCCAGATTTTCCTACAGGTGTGTGTATTTTGTGTTTTTGACCTCATCAGATTCAATTATGTGTTCAAGATTTTTTCACCTGATTTTGTATAATTCCTTATTGGTGGGTGGTTCCCTCCACTTTCTTCTTATACACGATTGAATTTTCTGTTCATTTAGCTATGAGTAAGCATCCTGTGATGTGAAACGCGTTAGCCTTGTCCCTGTCTTCATTTCAAGTTTTGTAAGCTGTGCTGTGATTTGGATTTTATTTTTAATAAAGAACGTCTTCAACAGAGTGCGGCAGTCCAGGATACAATTTCATCCTCTCCAAATTTGTGCAGAGCTGACACCTGTGTGTTCACAGTAGGGCGGGAGCATTCCATAGATTTAGAGGCTTGAAGAGAGGTAATCTCTTTTCTCCAAGCATGGATTGTATGTATAAAGTCATTGAGCACTCCCAACAACCCGACCTCCGGTGTGTGAGGAATGGGTAGATTCAAGGTGTCCTTAAAGAAAGCAAACAAGTCCTTCCAAAATGATGATAAAGCTGGGCAAGACCAAAACATATGTATGTAACCAGCCTCAGTGGAGCCACACCTAGAACAAGAAGCAGCAGAATTTAAACCCATGTGGGCCAGCCAGGCAGGAGTATAGTGTAACTGGTGTATAAATTTAAATTGTACATACTGATCGTTAGAGCCGATAAGATCGAGGAAGCAGGCCTCTGAGGCCTCCTCCCATGCCTCCTCGGACACCCCCGGTAATGTCCAACTCCCATTTCCGCTGAGCAATCTGGAAGGGTTTGACCCTAACCGACTGCAGGTGGGAATATATAGTCATAACCAGCTTTTCAATATCTGGGTAACATGAGTACCTCCAGAGGTGTTTCCGTGAGCTCCTGGGTCAGACACAACAGTTTATCTTTGTCAGGTTTAGGGAGCACTACGATCAGGGCTTCACACATGGAGGAGTGGAGCTCACCCTCCTGCAATGCACGCCCAAACAAAGAGTGTAGCTTCTGAGACAATTCTTCAACATAGTTTCTGTACCATTCTGCGGGCAAACCATCCAATCCAGGGGCTTTATTAGGGGGGAGCGAGCAAATGGCCTCAGTGACCTCCTCCACTGTCAAGGGCTTGTCTAGGATCAGGTTATGTGATTCTTCCAGGACAGGGAATTGAAGAGATTCAAAGTTAGCCAGGAAAAGACACAATTAAAAGAGACAAAAAGGCTGCGCACCCTGAAAAATGGATGATATAGGAAAGTTCCCCATGGGGCTTTGGACAGCGAAGTAGAAAAGTAAACAATTGTTATGGAGTGATGATGTACACCATTTATTAAACATATAATTTAAATGCAATATAAATAATAAAACATGTTTCGGATACATGACTCTGATGTGACAGAACCGTCTGGTAATTTCATTTGCGGTATAATCCTATCTAAGTAGTCCGTGCGAGCCAGATAGGCTAGCATCTTTCCATTCTTGCCACTGTGTTCATGTAACCTGGCCGACAAATACAGCTGCTGTTTGCGCGTCAATTCCACCCCATGAAGGTCCAGAGCCCTATGCTCCCCCACCAGGACCCCATGGGAGTCCGGTGTGGGAAGCGCAGAAAATCAGGCCCTGGCCGTCACAAGGGAGGACTCCAAGGCCAAAAGAGTAACCTGAGAGGACTTGTGATGCTGGGCAATGTTGGAAATGTAGAACCCCCGTACCGATGCCTTGAAAGCATCCTACGTGGGGCCAAAGGAGGCGGATCCGGCATTGTCCCCCCAATAGTGGGACATATCCTGCCGCACCGGCTCTTGAAATTCAGAGGTGGCAACCCAGAGGGGACTGAGACTCCACAACCGAAATGAGGGTCTATGGCCTAGTAGCATATCTACAGATAGGGCTAAATGGTCAGATAACGTCTGAGGTAAGTGAGATACTACCTGAATACTGGGTGTCAAGTCAGGAATCCCCAGAGCATAGTCCAGCCTGGAAATAGTATGTTATGTACGAGATTGGCATGTGTATTCCCGGTCCACAGGATGGCAGTGTCTCCAGAGATCAACATAACCAAAAGAGGCACACCATTGACCAAACAATTTAGAGTCATATTGGAGAGGCTTCAAGCGGTCCCGGTCAGGGTCGAGTACCGAATTCCCCACTAATAGAGTAACTAGCGTTGGAAAAGTGGAAAACTGTACACCTAAATCTGTGAAAATTTCAGCCGTGACTGGGGGAGGAGCATATACAACCACCAACAATAGTGGCATGGCATGCACCGTGCATTGGAGAAAGACATAACGACCCTTAGGGTCCAGTACCACCATGTCACAGGAAAAGGGGAGGCCCTTCCATACCAGAACGGACACCCCCCTCTCATAGTTAGAGTAGGTAGAATGATAACCATGCATAACCCAGTATTTTTTCAAAACCAGCACCTTCGATCCCATAAGGTGCGTTTCCTGTAAACACAATAAATGAGGATTGTGCACCTTAAGGAAATCAAACAGAGAGGCCCTCTTAAATTTGGAGTTTAACCCCCAGACTTTCCAGGAGATGCACCTGACCTTAGACATGGTAAAGTATTAAAAATGAAGGAGAGCAATAGCAAAATATGAATCAACATTAATCTAGGCAAGGTATAGGTGGGGGTGGAGGCAAGGCAGAAATCACACACACACACATACACACATTACTCAACCCAACATACAGTAAAACAACAACAATCCAATACACATGTAGTATAGGCAACAGCCCAACATTATCTCCTGCCAGACCCCAAAAACAAGGGGCTGGCTTTGACTCCGAACTGCAAGTACATACTAGGAACATGGCCTGTACAGACAAGCCAGCGGACTAAGTCAGATCAGTTATTGATCAATAAAAGAGAAAAAACTAAAAAAATTACTTTTGAAAAAAGGGTTTCAACAAACTTATAGCAGCATAGTCATACAGTGGAGATCTGCATCCTCTTGACACAGGGATGTACTGAATGTACCTTCCCCAGGTACTATCCCAGAAAGTGGGAGTAAAATTGGAACACATAAAAATAAAAATAAAAATAAATCAAGTGTCAGGTGCCTGGTCAGACATACGACCAGGTTGGTGCAGGGACTCAAACCAGGACAAAGCATTTGCAGGGGTTTGGAAAAAGTGCACCTGGCCTTGATGCACAACTCTCAGCATCGCAGGAAACAGCATGGAGTATTGGATGGTCTTCTCCCTCAATTTTTGTTTGACATGCTGGTACTTGGCTCTCGAGGCACGGACAGCAGGGGAGTAATCAGGAAAAATAGACACGGATACATTGTTAATCTTCAGGCTCCCTTTTATGCGGGCCGCACGCAGGATGGCATCCCGGTCTCTATAGTTAAGGAGGCGCATTATTATGGTGTGGGGAGGGCCACCAGTAGGAAGCGGTCTGCCAGGCACCCGGTGGGCCCGCTCCAGAACAAAACAGGGGGATAAGCAGTCTTTCCCAAATTCCTAGGCAAACCAGCTCTCCAGGAAAGTGACCGGGTCGGAACCTTCAACCCGCTCAGGCAGACCCACCAGGCGCAGATTGTTCCTGCGTAAATGGTTCTCTAAATCGTCCATCTTGTCCTCCAATGATCAAATTTTAGTGCATTGGGTTTTAAGAGCAGGAAGGACGGGCCCACAGTGTCTTCCAGATCACTGATGCAGCGCTCCGATTTGGAGACCCGGTCCCGCACTTTATGCATATCCTGGCGCATTATTGTAATGTCTAGCTTGAGCTCCTCCACTTTCCCCATGATATCAGAGTGATTTACCTTGATTATCTTAAGGACCTCCAACAGCGTGGGCTCCGGTTCCGGGTCGTCCTCCAGGCCATCCTCACTAGGAAACACAGAGGCCGGCAGCACCGGTGTGGCAGAAGTCCCGAGAGAGGGTGGCAGAGATGGCTCAGGGTCCTCCGCAAAGAGCTCCGGGGTGGATGCCAGAGATGAGAATGGCGCGGTGGTGCGGAAGCCATCTTGGCAGGAGCGTGGGGCTGTTTCCTTCCCTTGCGCTTTGCCATCCACCAGAATCCCTGGAAAAGTAGCCTAGGGTCTTCCTCGAGGGAGCTGTGATGTTTTTAGCCATTTTTGAGAGGCAGGCTAGGAGGATTGCAGAGTATTATTCAGAGGGATCTCGGAGCTGCTAGGAAAGACGTCCGCTCACATGCTGCATCAGGCCACGCCCCACAAATGCAGCAATGTAGAAATTGGATGAAAGGTTTAGCACTGGGAAACACTTTTTGAAAGATAAAAAGTGCATTTTATATACAACTATATAGATCAGACCAAAATGAGGGACAAATGGTGAGGAAAGAGGGACAAAGGGACTTTGTTCCAAATCATGGACAGTCCCTCGAAATCAGGGACAGTTGGGAGCTATGGCATTAGGTCAGTGCTAAATTCAATGTATGCTTTTAACCACATGGGAAAGTCAGAGACTATCTATGCAAACAGAGAGTGCCTTGAACCGCAGGCAGCTAACATACATGGTGGGAACTGAACCCAGCACTACAAGAGGAGAGTGCAACCAACATAGGCATGCGCAGGGGGTGTGTCAGGTGTGCCTGGTTCATATCCTACTCCAGGGGCAGCTCCATGGGGGTGCTTGGATTCACCCCCATCTCTACGACCATCTCTGCCCCTGGTTATGCAAGGTCTGTGTCAGGGAATCTAGTAGACCAGACTGTGTGACTACACAGAGGAGACCAAAAACTCATGTAAGTGAAATAAAAGGTGTTTATTTACAAGGTGACAAACAAGTGAAAACAACCAGTGCACAACCAACAACGAATACTATATACAATTCAAGGGGAGATACCGTAAACAAAGCCAGGCCGAGATCATACACCAGGGGATATCAGCAGATGGGTGAGGACGGAAACACAACAGGGCAGGGAGAGGATGGATGGACAGGCTGCAGGTTAGGAATCCAAGGTCAACAGGTAACAGAAGGGGCAGGTCCAGGATGGGCTCAGGATGGAATCAGGTCACGTCAGATGCAGGCTCAGGATAGGATCAGGTTGGGTCAGATGCTGGCTCATGGTCAGATGCAGGCTCAGGGTCAGATGCAGGCTCAGGGTCAGGAGAGAGAGATACCAAGGCGAGCATGTAAGGGCTTGCCGGGTATTTATAGGACTGTAGTGATTGTCCTCATATGACAGCTGAGCGGAGGAAGTGCTGCCTGCCCCACACTGCCGGAATACACCCGCTGGTGGACGCCGGTACTACGGCCCATGGATCAAGCATTATCACCAGCAGGTGAGATCCTCTATCAAAGTTACTGGCTGCAAGAGCACCACCAGCGGGTGAAGCCGTTCCTGACAGTCTGCCTTTGACTTTCTCACCCGACTGCAGTGTCCCTCTAGTGCCTGGCACACAGCATCCTGAGGCTTGCAGCCAGCGAGGACTCAATGTGGTGGGTGGTGTGGGTGGTGGTGGGCCTCTGGAAGCTCCAACCAGTCTTAATTGTCCATCGTCTATGGTATCGAGTCGCACAAAGGATGAGCATCAGGCACTTTAAGCTGGACAACAGGCACATTGAAGCGGACAGCAGGCACATCCGAGCAGACAGCGGGCGCATCAGGGCAGACAGCAGGATCCGGGTCATCGAGCTGGGCAGCAGGCTCCGGGTCATCGAGCTGGGCAGCAGGCTCCGGGTCATCGAGCTGAGCAGCAGGCTCCGGGTCATCGAGCTGGGCAGCAGGCTCCGCGTCATCGAGCTGGGCAGCAGGCTCCGAGTCATCGAGCTTGGCAGCAGGCTCTGGGTCATCAAGCTGGGCAGCAGGCTCTGGGTCATCGAGCTGGGCAGCAGGCTCCGGGTCATCGAGCTGGGCAGCAGGCTCCGGGTCATCGAGCTGGGCAGCAGGCACAGGCACATCGAGCTGGGCAGCAGGTACGGGCACGTCAAGCTGGGCAGCAGGTACGGGCACGTCAGGCTGGGCAGCAGACAGGGGCACGTCAGGCTGGGCAGCAGACAGGGGCACGTCAGGCTGGGCAGCAGACAGGGGCACGTCAGGCTGGGCAGCAGACAGGGGCACGTCAGGCTGGGCAGCAGACAGGAGTTCATCAGGCTGGGCAGCAGGCAGAAGCTCATCAGGCTGGGCAGCAGGCAGAAGCTCATCAGGCTGGGCAGCAGGCAGAAGCTCATCAGACTGGGCAGCAGGCTCCTGAGGCCGGGAAACAGGCACCACAATCTCAGGCCGGGAAACGGGCACCACAACCTCAGGCCGGGAAACAGGCACCACAACCTCAGGCCAGGATGCTGGCTCTGGCTCTTCAGGCTGGAACGCTGGCACCTCGGGCTGGAACACTGGCACCTCGGGCTGGAACACTGGCACCTCGGGCTGGAACACTGGCACCTTGGGCTGGAACACCGGCACATCGGGCTGGGAAGCAGGAACTGAGACATCAAGCTGGAAGGCAGGCACCGGGACGTCAGACTGGGTAAAAGGCACTGGGACATCAGACTGGGTAGCAGGCTAAGAGTTGGCAGATTTAGGTGGGTCATCAGGTTCAACTATATAAAAACACACAAAAAGGCGCTGGGAAAAATAGTGAAAAATAAATGTGTGAAATATATGTTGCAGCAGCTAACGGCAAGTGCTAGAACTTGAATTATATAAAATAAAAAATTAACTAAAGCGCTGGCAAAAACACAAGAAAATCCAAACACATATCCAATAATATCCAATGTGACAAATCGATAATCAATGAGTGTAAAATCTTCTAAAATTTGATTCAAAAAGATAAGTGCAAAAATGTGAAAAAAATATAATTAATTTAGATAGGCAGCAAATGTTCACAATTAGTCCTGCAAGTGTCAAAATTTCAGGTGAATTAAAATCAGACGATCCACTCACCATTGGTTGCTGGTGCTTTCTTCCAAGGACAGGGGACTGAATGAAAAGTTCAATGAATAAAATCCAAATGGGGTAACTTGCTGAAAACTGAAAGAGTGAAGTACAAATGCATAGGAGAGAAAAAGAGATTACTTGCTACGTCTAACCCGTTAGCTAGACATTCGTGGCGCAGGATGGTAAAGGCAGGCACTCAGTAACAACTTCCACGAGCGCCGCTGAATAGCGTGCGCTCCACAAGAAGCAGGAAATGGTGTCAGTGGTTTAGCCGTAAACCGGACGTACGTCAACGCGTTTCATCAGGAAAGTTAATATTATTATTTTTTTTTCAAAAAATCCAGCTATAGCGAATCCTGTTTTAGAGGATTACCAACATACCTCCCTCAGGAATAATTCTATTTTCAACCCTAAAAATGCTAATAATCATTTCGTAGGAGATTTCAAATCCTTGGTTGAAATAGATTTGGATAAATAAATTTTGCGTCCACACCAGAATAACAAAGATCGTTTGAATGGTCTTGCATTATTGGAGAAGAATAAAAATATTGTTATCAGGTCAGCTGATAAAGGGGGGGAGGTTGTAATTTTGAACAAATCTGACTATCTGGAGGAACTAAATAGATTGGTTGGCGACCCAGATACCTATGAAAGACTTAAGGGTAATCCCACAAAGAAATTCAAACTGAAATTGAAGGGTCTTATCCAAGAAGCCATTGAGAATGGTATTCTTAAGAAGAAAGAGGCAAGATATCTTATTCCCGATGCTCCTAAGGTTCCGGTAATATACCAATTACCCAAGATCCACAAGGATCCTGTAAAACTTACAGGTAGACCCATCGTGAGTGGAGTGAATTCTTTGTTTTCTAGGGTTGGTGAATACCTTGACTTCTTTCTCCAGCCACTTACCAAGGCATGCCCCGCTTTTCTCAGAGATAGCAAAGATTTGATCGAGCTAATTGCACCATTAACAGTAGATGCCAACTGTATTTTAGCTAGTGTTGATATCAACTCTTTGTACACTAATATTCAGCAACCCCATGCCCTAGAGGCTGTAAAATGGGCATTGAAGAAAACTGATATTAAACGTAAACAAAGAAAATTTCTACTCCAAATTCTTGATTTGGCAATGAGCCATAATTTCTTTTGGCATGAAAAGGTCTATTATAGACAAAAAAAGGGTGTTGCTATGGGGGCTAAATATGCCCCCTCAGTTGCTAACCTTTTCATGAGCTTATGGGAAAGTAAGGCCATCTATAATGTGAATATACCAGAACTCAGATTATACAAAAGATATATCGACGACATCGTGATTATCTGGGATGGGACACAGGAGTCCTTCCAGAATTTTTTGAGTAATCTGAGTGATAACCCCTATGGTATTTCCTTTTCCGAAACTTATAGTCAACAAGAGGTTAATTTTTTGGACTTAACACTCTTCAAGGAGGGAAATCGGTTATTCACCAGAACGTTTTTCAAAAGTGTAGATCGGAATGGCTACATTCCTCTTGGAAGCTGCCATCATCCAAGATGGTTAGGCGGCATTCCCAAAAGCCAGATGATTAGAATAAGGAGGAATTGCAATAAGATTGATGATTACAATTCACAAGCAGATCTTGTACTGAAACGGTTCCATGAAAAAGGGTACAATCTGGAAAATCGAAACAAGGTCAAAACTACGGTTGGTCTATTGGATAGAAATGAATTATTCAAAAAGAAAGAGAAAAAACAAAAAGACTTTGGTCTTGCCTTTCTGACTGGCTATAACCGGCAGTATAAAGAATTTGAAAAAATCATCAAAAAACACTGGCCATTGCTTTTGGAAGATCGAGATTTAAAGGAGGTGTTATCTAAGAAACCAACATTTATTTACACGAAACCACCTACTTTAAGACTTCAGTTGGCACACAATGTAGTTAACCCCCCGAAAGAAGCTTGTAACTTTCTTAAATCAGACTGGTTTCTACAGCTGTGGAAGATGTAAGATGTGTAGGACGTCCAAATTTAGAAGGAGAAAGACAACTCATTTTAGTTCCTTTTCTGAGGGTAGGTCCTATGAAATCAAAAAATTCATCACATGTCACCTACCTGCTTTCTTGCCCTTGCGGGCTTCAGTATGTCGGTAGAACCACGAGGCAATTAGGAGTACGACTTCGGGAACATGTCAATAGGATCAAAAAGGGTTACCGACATCATGGATTGTCTAATCACTTTAGATTATTTCATAATCGTGATCCCAGCTGTCTCACATTTTGTGGGATAGACAGAGAGGAAGAACATTGGCGAGGGTCCAATCTCAAACAATTGATTTCACAAAATGAATCCCAATGGATTCATAGGCTTCGCACTTTAAGCCCGACGGGGCTCAATATTGAGCTGGATTTAAATTGCTTTTTATCCAACTAGTAGTTGCAATATTTATTTTTATTTTTATTTTATTTTATTTTTATTTATTTTCATTTTCATTTTCATTTTCATTTTTTAATTTTTTTATTTTTATTTTTATTTACTTTTATTTATTTCTATTTTTATTTTTATTCTACCAAGCAGTGAGACTTAATTTTATATATATATATATTCATATATATATATATAATTTTTTTATTTTAATACATTTTTTGAGACATTTTTGGATTGTATCCACAAGATGGCAGCAGTCTTTTTGTCTCTTTTTTTAATAAAGTTTTGGTTGGTAATCAGGACAATGATGTTAAACCAGGAAGTAGGTTTTCTTTAATTGATTACACCCAGTGGGAGGTCATTCCCCCACTATAAATTTCTCTGCTATAGACCGGATGTGATGTCCTTTGATGACGCCCTGTGGGAAGGGCGAAACGCATTGACGCACGTCCGGTTTACGGCTAAACCACTGACACCATTTCCTGCTTCTTGTGGAGCGCACGCTATTCAGCGGCGCTCGTGGAAGTTGTTACTGAGTGCCTGCCTTTACCATCCTGCGCCACGAATGTCTAGCTAACGGGTTAGACGTAGCAAGTAATCTCTTTTTCTCTCCTATGCATTTGTACTTCACTCTTTCAGTTTTCAGCACGTTACCCCATTTGGATTTTATTCATTGAACTTTTCATTCAGTCCCCTGTCCTTGGAAGAAAGCACCACTAACCAATGGTGAGTGGATCGTCTGATTTTAATCCACCTGAGATTTTGACACTTGCAGGACTAATTGTGAACATTTGCTGCCTATCTAAATTAATTATATTTTTTTCACATTTTTGCACTTATCTTTTTGAATCATATTCTAGAAGATTTTACACTCATTGATTATCGATTTGTCACATTGGATATTATTGGGTATGTCCTTGGATTTTCTTGTGTTTTTGCCAGCGCTTTAGTTAATTTTTTGTTTTACATCAGGTTCAACTGGCATAAATGCAGGCTGGAGCAGGTTGGTCGGTGTGGAGGCAGGTTGGGTTTTCTGGTAGGATTGTGTGGGTTCGGAAAGTACGTCCGCTTCTTTTTAGGCTTAGTCACTGCAGATTTGTAAATAACGGGAGGGATGTATGAAAAGGATGGAATTGAGTAAGAGGAAGGACTGGAATGTGGCAGAGACACAGGAACAGTGGCTGGAGGAGGTTTTTGTGGATTTGTTACAGGTGGAAGGGAAGAAGCAGGTGGATTGAAGGCAGGGTAGGTGCAGCAAGTAGAGACTGGGTAATAATATTTGGTAGGAAGCTGTGTAAACTGGGCTGTAGCTGGGGTTGCCATAGGCAATGGGCGGATAGATTCTTGGGAAGGCACGTGATTAATGGCAGGACTGGAATGTTTTGGCTTGGCTAAATGCAGGAAATCTGACCATGCGTGCAGCACAGGTTGAACAAAAGCTGGTTCACACACACCCTGTCTAATCAGAGACTGCACTGAACTAATACAATCAGATAACATTTGCTGGGGACAAGAGAAATAATGTTTATCGAAAGAAGCCGGATCATCCTCTATTAACCATACCAGGGATTCAACTTGGTCACGACTGAAGGGGGGAGAGAAATATATCACTTCCTTCGGGAACACATGACAGGGCTGGCTTTACACATAACCGGATTAACGGATAAACATCCTCAAAAGACTTATAGCCCTGATCCACCCAGGAATGAGCTGATCGGATGGTTTCCATCAGCTGGTCACTAGTCCACCCTTTTAAAATCTGGTGACAATATTCACTAGGCTTGTGCAATTCGTTTCGTAACGAATCGAAATTCGTCCGAATTTAGCAACTTTCGGACATTCGGAAGCATTCGAATTTCCGAACAAAGCAATTACGAATAAAACCGAATCCGAAATAAATTATACCGCAAAATAGCGAATGCCCGAATGTCTTCGGCATAATTCGTTATGAAAAAAGTTACGAATGTACGAATCCATTCGAAGCACAATAACACTCACTCTGCTCTCTGCTTCTCCCTCACCATGCTGAACTCCCCCTCAAAATGGTGTACAGGGGCGGAGGCTATAGCCGCATGAAAAAAACGAAAGTAAAATACGAGATTTCGAATCCATTTGAAGCACAATAACACTCTGCTCTGCTCTGCTCTCTGCTTCTCCCTCACCGTTCTGAACCCTCTCAAAATGGTGTACAGGGGCGGAGGCTATAGCCGCATGTAAAAAACGAAAGTAAAATACGAGATTTCGAATCGTTACAAATAACCGCTATGTAGTTAGAAAAGTACAAATCCATTTGAAGCACATTAGGCATAATAGGCAGCGTCGTTGTGAGAGAGAAACGGAAAATTCCGAATCAACGAACCCAAAAAAAGTTACGAAAGTAGGAGTGTTGTCCAGAATCAAAGAAAAACAACGTACCCTACCGAAAGTACGAATTATAAATCAACTAAAAATTCAACGAAAAATGACGCTTGCGAAAATACGAATTAGTCCGAACACGAAAAATCCCGTCTAGCAAAATTACGAATGATTACGAATCAACAGGACCGAAAAGAAACAAACCGAAACTAAACAAATTTTTCCATTGTGCACAAAAAACGAACCAAAACTAAACAAATTTTTCCGTTGTGCACAAGTCTAATATTCACCATCCTCTGCTGCCAGCAGAGAAAAGTAAACGATTTCATTGAAATCCATATTAGAAAAACGCACAACACTAGGATGGTTCCTCAATGCAGCCACGTCTGGTAAGGGAGTGGCCTTGGTATACTGTCAGGGAATCTAGTAGACCAGACTGTGTGACTACACAGAGGAGACCAAAAACGCATGTAAGTGAAATAAAAGGTGTTTATTTACAAGGTGACAAACAAGTGAAAACAACCAGTGCACAACCAACAACGAATAGTATATACAAATCAAGGGGAGATACCGTAATCGTAAACAAAGCCAGGCCGAGATCATACACCAGGGGATATCAGCAGATGGGTGAGGACAGAAACACAACAGGGCAGGGAGAGGATGGATGGACAGGCTGCAGTTAGGAATCCAAGGTCAACAGGTAACAGAAGGGGCAGGTCCAGGATGGGCTCAGGATAGGATCATGTCGGGTCAGATGCAGGCTCAGGATAGGATCAGGTCGGGTCAGATTCAGGCTCAGTGTCAGATGCAGGCTCAGGGTCAGGAGAGAGAGATACCAAGGCGAGCATGTAAGGGCTCGCCGGGTATTTATAGGACTGCAGTGATTGTCCTCATATGACAGCTGAGCGGAGGAAGTGCTGCCTGCCCCACACTGCCGGAATACACCCACTGG
The DNA here is from genome assembly GCA_029206835.1 of Rana muscosa. NCBI lineage: Eukaryota > Metazoa > Chordata > Amphibia > Anura > Ranidae > Rana > Rana muscosa. The sequence goes on along the minus strand of CM055122.1, from coordinate 81,700,627 downwards.
TGGGCGCCGGTACTACGACCCATGGATCAGGCATTACCACCAGCAGGTGAGATCCTCTATCAAAGTTACTGGCTGCAAGAGGACACCTGCTGGTGGACACTAGTACTGCAATCCATAGGACCAACAGCGCCACTAGCGGGTGAAGCCGTTCCTGACAGTCTGCCTTTGACTTTCTCACCCGACTGCAATGTCCCTCTAGTGCCTGGCACACAGCATCCTGAGGCTTGCAGCCAGCGGGGACTCAATGTGGTGGGTGGTGTGGGGGCATGGCCAAACTGGGATGGAGACGGAGCAGAGATGGCAGCCTGGGAGTCTTTTACCTCCAGCCATGTGTAATGCTCCATCTGTGCTGCTTAAACCCTTACACTGCACACAAAGAACTGGAGAACTATATATATATATATATATATATATGAAAATGAGGTAAACAATAAACAAAGTGGTAAGCTTGGTTATTAAAATTACACCAAACAGCGCTAAAATATTAAAATACTCAAATAAGACTCGTGGTCAGAAACCACTAGTAAAGTCCAAGACGTAGATTTGTGGCAAAGTCAGTCCAGAAAAAAATAGTGAGTAACAGCAATTGTCCATGTGAACACCTTCCTCCACCAGAGACATGTAATGCAATCCACCACGTGATGTAACTTTCCCCTTAGGGGTTCACACTCACCAGAAACACATAATAATTATGCCTTGTATGTAAAGTGGATACATCCGTTAATCTGTTATGGCTTGTCACTTCTTATCAAGGGTCACCAGAATGAAAATAGGCTCCACAGCAGGTCATAAAATAACAGAGAAATAACAGCAAATAGCGTAATCCTGTTTAATTAAAAGAACTGATTCCCATACATTTAGGAGACCCCTTTAACTAGCTACGTACAATAATGCAGAATAAAACAAGCATTGAGTGGCCCCAGAGGGCGCTATCACCGTATATGGCCGTCACTCGGAGCGTGTGTGTATCCTGCAGACACTTCCGATTCAGGAGATGGGCGGTGGAGCGCAACGATGGAGCGCACTCGTCACTTCCGGGTCGCGTGTTGTCGTAGTTACGCCCTGATGCGTTTCGTCATCTGACTTCCTCTGTCGAAGTCAGATGACGAAACGCGTCAGGGCGTAACTACGACAACACGCGACCCGGAAGTGACGAGTGCGCTCCATCGTTGCGCTCCACCGCCCATCTCCTGAATCGGAAGTGTCTGCAGGATACACACACGCTCCGAGTGACGGCCATATACGGTGATAGCACCCTCTGGGGCCACTCAATGCTTGTTTTATTCTGCATTATTGTACGTCGCTAGTTAAAGGGGTCTCCTAAATGTATGGGAATCAGTTCTTTTAATTAAACAGGATTACGCTATTTGCTGTTATTTCTCTGTTATTTTATGACCTGCTGTGGAGCCTATTTTCATTCTGGTGACCCTTGATAAGAAGTGACAAGCCATAACAGATTAACGGATGTATCCACTTTACATACAAGGCATAATTATTATGTGTTTCTGGTGAGTGTGAACCCCTAAGGGGAAAGTTACATCACGTGGTGGATTGCATTACATGTCTCTGGTGGAGGAAGGTGTTCACATGGACAATTGCTGTTACTCACTATTTTTTTCTGGACTGACTTTGCCACAAATCTACGTCTTGGACTTTACTAGTGGTTTCTGACCACGAGTCTTATTTGAGTATTTTAATATTTTAGCGCTGTTTGGTGTAATTTTAATAACCAAGCTTACCACTTTGTTTATTGTTTACCTCATTTTCATTTATTTTTCTATTTTAAACAGCAGCTTAGTATTTTAGAATATTTTGAGAAAAATATTTTATTATTTTCAATTTTATGTGCTACTGCTGTATACTGCTGGTTTGAACTGGCGCTAAGTGTGTGTTACATTAGGCCTTGTTTAACACACCTCTTATCCAATATATATATATATATATATATATATATATATATATATACAGTATATATGTATATATATATATATATATATATATATATATATATATATATATATATTTTTTTTTTATTATTAGTCTATTCTCCTATGGGTGCTGGTCACCACTGCATGTACTGGAGGGAACAATGAGGGGAGGGTTCTCAACAACTACTGCTATGCCTACCCTGGTGTTAACGTATAAAATATGTAATACATCTTAAAAATTTGGGGCATATCCGACTCTACTAGATATACTCCTATCTGGGGAAACAGCAGGGTCCGTGAGCTATCTACTCTCCAGGGCTTTCAAAGATGGGAGAAAGCAGGGGTAACCACCCTAGATCAACTATATGAGAATGGCCATCTTAAAAACTTTGAGCAGTTGAGGACAGAATTCCCCCTACAGCCCAGGTAGTTTATCAGTTCCTTCAGTTGTGTCACATGCCCAGTTTTCCTCAACGGAGTTATCCCATTCCCCTACCCCTACCTTGGATAGAATTGTGCAAGCAAAATCGTCTAGGGCAGTGGTTCTCAACCCTGTCCTCAAGTACCCCCCAACAGGCCATGTTTGCAGGTTTTCCTTTATCTTGCACAGGTGCTTTAAATCAGAGTCAATGGCTTAGTATTTTTGGACAGCTATTTTATCTAAGAGAAATTCCAAAAACATGACCTGTTGGGGGTACTTGAGGACAGGGTTGAGAACCACTGGTCTAGGGGACTCATCTCTGTAACATATATCCTTTTGGATAAGTCCTTATTGAGGTTCCCTATTCGCTCCAAGGATGGATAGGAACCGTACATCGGCTCTATACCTAAGAAAGGGGTGGGAGGATACTCTCGGGTCCCTTCCTCTCGCCTCTTTTTCTCCTTCACATAGATTTTTATTTTACAGAGGGTATATAGACCTCCGAAATTTTTGTGCTCTATAGGTTTGAGATCTGATCCAGCATGGCCCCGGGAGGACGTCAAAACAACAGAGTGTTTCAGGTATAGCGCGGTAATGAAGTGATTAAAGTATAACTAAACACAAAACTTTTTTTTTTTTTAGTATTGGATAGAGTGGAGAAGGATTTTATTGCTGTCTGTGCCCCATTAAGGAGATACAGCCCCTCTGTGTGCCCTGTTTATCATTTTTACTGAGAGTGAAAGTGGAAGAAAATCACAAATGTTGTGTTTCACCCAGAACAGTAGTAGACATCTTCCAATAGTGACATTAGTTGTGGTGGCCCTAGTGAAATGCAGGGATTTCCTCACTTCAGAGGGATTTATTCTCACTTCCTGTTGAAGCTATGGGACAGGAAGTGAATGGGACACAAATCCAGCTTGGTATGACAGGAAGTATAGTTTTCAAATGAGCACTAAGTGACAGTGTTTAAGAATTGTAAAGCGTGAACAATCCGCGCTTCCCCCACTGTGCAAAAAGGCTGTTGGGTGCAAGCTGTGCTGAATATGTGCAAACAAGCAGAGCTGAATATGTGCAAAAAAGCCGAAAAAACACAAACAAAAAAAACCTTATGAATGCAGGTGCAGCACAAGAGTGCTTAAAAGTATTAATCCTTTACAAAAAAAGGAAAAAAAAAGATTTTCCAACAAATATGACAGGTGCTGAAATTTAACAGAAAAGCTGGAATACTCAGCTATGAAACAGATATCAACAATAGGTAAAAAATGCGCAACCAAAATATATAGCAAATAAAGTGCAAGTAATAAACAGTTCATGTGCCTAATGCCAATACACGGCAATAATGTCCCAGGAAAAAACAGCTGATAATGCCTTGCTGTATTCAGGGAAAAAGGAGGAGATAATCTTCATCCAATATTTCAACCAGATGGAAAACAACATATAGAGGGGCCGCTTACCGGATCAGATGGATCCCTGTTATGGAGATCATAAGGGCTCAGCAAACCAGGGGTCTCTCATGGAAATCCACGGCATCCTGACATCCATCCAGCAGCAGATCCGCTCTCCCACACAAACCTCCAGGGGCTGGGACTGATCTCTCTCATAGACAGGATTCACACCCAATGGAATAGCGTGATGAGCAGAAATGTTTATAGAGGAAACAAAAAAAGCTTCATGGTACAGTAGATTTAAAAATTCCAAATCCCTTTATTCGAAAAAGCAGGCTTACTGACATCCAAAACTTTTTGTTAGAACAAGTTTAACAGAGATCCATCCGATCCGGTAAGCGGCCCCTCTATATGTTGTTTTCCATCTGGTTGAAATAATGGATGAAGATCCTCCTTTTTCCCTGAATACAGCAAGGCATTATCAGCTGTTTTTTCCTGGGACATTATTGCCGTGCAGTGTTTAAAAATTGGCATACTTTTTGCATTTGGAGACAATTTAAATGAAAAAACAGTTATAAGAATTGTGCTTGTTAATGATGTTGACTTTATGAGATTTCACAAATATGGTTGCAATTTTCTTGCAATAAGCAAAGTTTCACAAAAATGTGTTTGATATGATCAGAATTGCATAAGATGTATGTCCTATATAGGGAAGTTGAAGGCTTTCTTTACAAACTGTACAGAAGTTCTACCCACCTGTATTTTTTACCTTTCACCTTCGAATAGAGCAAAATTTTAAGGAGCAGCTCACTAATGGACAAAGCTAGAACAGGTCTTGTTGCATCACGGTGGCTAATCTGGCTAAGATAAAAATTTAAAATGGCCTTTTTACTTTACATATAGGTATAAATAGAAATAGCATGTGATTATACAGTGCCTTGAAAAAGTATTCACACCCCTTGAAATTTTTCACATTTTGTCATGTTACAACCAAAAACGTAAATATATTGTATTGGGATTTTTTGTAATACACCAACACAAAGTGGCACATAATAGGGTTGAGCGAACCCGAACTGTAAAGTTCGGGTCCGTACCGAACTTTAGCTTTTTCCCGAACCCGAACCCGGACTTTGCGCGAAAGTCCGGGTTCGGGTTCGGCAATCTAATGGCGCAGTTAGAAATGCTTCAGGGGCCAGCCAATCACCTTTTGATTAGCTGGTGTGCCCTTAGAAGCCATCATAGCCATGCCTACTAATGGCATGGCTGTGATTGGTCAGTGCAACATGTGACCCAGCTTCTATATAAGCTAGAGGCACACAGCACACACGTCACTTTGCTTCAGAATAGATAGGGAGAGGATCTTGTCTGCTGCTGCTGCTTTTAGGGAGAGATTGAAAAATACATGAGTTAGTCCTGATTCTGGAATCTGAGGGAAAAGATAGAGAGACAGTGTAGTGTAGAGCCAGGTTCCTGTTGGTGCTTTCAGGGAGAGAGATATATTATATAGGAATAGGAGTCCAGATTCAGAGATATAACTCAGCGATCTGCATAGGTTTACCTGTTTGTGTTGAAGTGCAGTCTTTTTACACTGCCATGAGCCCAGTGTCAGAGAAAATCTACCTTTTATCTGCAAGCTCAGTGCACCAGCACTGCATATATTATGTTGAGAGATACACCGTTTCCATACTGTGGGTGTATTCTGCTCTTGGAAAAAGATCCATTTAGGGCAACAACAAAAAAAGGCACTTTATTGTGCTCTTTTCCAAAAGACCCATTAAGGGCAAAAAAAATTAAAAATTTGCATATTATTTTGCTCGTGCAAAAAAAGACCCGTTTAGGGCAAAAAAAAAAAAAAAAAAATTTGCACTTTAATGTACGCTAGCAAAAAGACCCATTTAGGGCCACAAAAAATATTTTGCAGTGTGTTATACATATGTGGAGGCGTGTGAAATAAACCATTTCTATATATTTGTCTTCTACTGTGCTATACTCAAAAAACAACATTTTTTTAATAGCATTTTCTGCAGTTCTGTAGCTGTGCGATTCAGCGGTTACGTACTGTGGGTGTGTTGTGGTCTTCCAAAAAACGCCATTTAGGGCCACAAAAAATATTTTGCAGTGTGTTATACATATGTGGAGGTGTGTGAAATAAACAATTTCTATATAGTTTTCTTCTACTGTGCTATACTCAAAAAACAACATTTTTTTTGAATAGCATTTGCTGCAGTTCTGTAGCTGTGCGATTCAGCGGTTACGTACTGTGGGTGTGTTGTGGTCTTCCAAAAAACGCCATTTAGGGCCACAAAAAATATTTTGCAGTGTGTTATACATATGTGGAGGTGTGTGAAATAAACAATTTCTATATAGTTTTCTTCTACTGTGCTATACTAAAAAATAAAACATTTTTTTTGAATAGCATTTTCTGCAGTTCTGTAGCTGTGCGATTCAGCAGTTACGTACTTAATTCCCTCACTGGAGCGGGATCGTAAGATGCGCGAGTACAAGCGCACGCTGGTAGACGCGCTGCTGGTGGCATTCCCACCTGACAGCGGGCGTACGGTGGAAGCACAAGGCGAAGGCAGAGGAGGAGGAAGAGGTCGCCAACGCAGCCGGGGCACCGGCAGCACCTCAGAAGGCAGGGTTAGCATGGCTGAAATGTGGAAAAGCTTTGTCAGCACGCCACAACAACCAGCACCACCAGCTGAGATGGAACGTCTTAGCAGGAGGCAGCATTTCACCAACATGGTTGAGCAGTATGTGTCCACAGGCCTACACGTACTGGATGACGGGTCTGCCCCCTTTAACTTCTGGGTCTCCAAATTGGGCACATGGCCTGAGCTTGCCCTTTATGCCTTGGAGGTGCTGGCCTGCCCTGCAGCCAGTGTATTATCTGAACGTGTATTTAGCACGGCAGGGGGCGTTATCACAGACAAGCGCAGCCGCCTGTCCAGAGCCAATGTGGACAAGCTCACGTTCATTAAAATGAACCAGGCATGGATCCCACAGGACTTGTCCGTACCTTCTGCAGAATAAACATGTATACCGGTGTTGTGACAAAAACTGTCCGGCCATCGGATTGTGTCTGGCCCATACTGCGCAGCGCTTGCGCAGTACAGAGGACAAGGAGATTCACAAAATCTCCGAAGATGAACGGCGCCTGCGCAGTGAGTGCAGGTTCAAGCCCCACCATCCAAGTGGACATACGGTAGCACATAGTAACAGGGCCTCTCACGGGCTCGGTTCGATCGCCACGCTTCGGGCATGGCCTCACTTGGCTCGGCTTGAACCACGGATGGTGTGGCCTTCACCTGAACTCACCACGCAGGCGCCGTTCGTCTTGGGAGATTTTCGAAATCCCCTTGTCCTACATACTGAGCAAGCGCAGTACAGGGTGGACACTATTTGACGGGGGACAGAATTCGACACATCACCGGCCTGTCAGGTCACCTATGGCCAGGTGACAGATGCACACCGTAGGGGGACAGGAGTGCACCGCAAGGTAGTGAACCCTATGGCTGACTGCTGCGGATAGGAAACTGGGTGGTTGTGGAAAGCGGGACCAGAGGAGCACAACCGGGATCCTATAGGAAGCTAGAGCCAAGATTCCCCAGGGCGCGGAGTCTAAGACCCAGCAGGTCTTCTCCAGAGCCTCTAGCGGTGAGGATGTTATGCTGCAGGCTGGGTCCAGGTCGCGGCCCCTAGAGTCTCCTAGCTTACGCCCCGTAGGATAAGGGGAAAAGAGGGGAAGCAGCAGCACAAGATATAAGAGTAACGAATAACAAGCTGAAGGTCAAGGGCCACAAGCAGACAAGGAAAACGAAGGACAAGCCGAAGGTCAAGGGTCACGAGCAGACAGGGATAGTCGGGGACAAGCCAAATGTATAACAGAGAGACAGACGTAGCACACGGCAGGCAGGAACCCAAACACACAATGCCTAACAAACACGTTGATCAGCAAAGCAGGCTTGCAGTGTACAGGTTAATATAGTGTTCTGTGATCGGGCCTGGGGTGGAGTCTGGCTGGGAGGAGATTATAAAGGAAGCCAGGTGAAGGAGGTCTGGTCTCTAAGATGAACACATGAGGAGGAAAGGTAAGATGGCAGACAGACATTAATGCATATCCATGACACGGCCTTACCCAGCCATTGTTGTATTTTTGAACCAGTGTTGGCTACCTCGTCCTCCTCCACCGCCGCCACCTCAACCTCCTACTCCATATGGACCTCGTCCTCCTAGGTCAAGATTATAATTTTTATTTTATTTTTTTGTAGCGCACAGATCCTTTCCCCCTTACCTGCCTTTATGTTGTTGGCTCCTCGCAGGAGGGAGAAAGGCACACCGCACTACCAGCCCGTACCCTCCTATATAAAGAGGTTGAGCGTTGTACTTGACGGGCCGTGTCCACAGCCGGAGTCAAAACTCCTCCAGAGGATGATTCTCACCTCTACTGTAGGTAGAGGCAAGTCCTTTAATTCCCAGTAAAGTCAATGTCCACACCAGCTGAAATTACAACTCTTATTCTCTCATGGCAAAATAAACTCTACTCGGATAGAAAAGGTTAGAGCAAAGAAACAGGACAGCTTAAGGTGTGGAGGAGTTCCAGGCACAAACGTAGCACATTCACTTCACTGCTTAGGTTTCTCAAACAGTTTTAGGTGCACGGTCTCTGCCACAGACCTTGAGGTTGGTCTCTGCCACAGACCGGGTGTACAAGGCCCCTGCCACGGACCTGGAGAACTTTGGTCTCTGCCACAGACCAGGGTGTATAAGGCCCCTGCCACGGGCCGGGTGAATAAGGCCTCTGATACAGTCAAGATGACCTTGAGCTTCTCCTTCTATGAACCTAGCCCATATCAAGGGGAAGACATCTCTCCAGGGAGTCAACAGACCCTTCCTTCACCGTGACTCCCGCATCGGTCCATCAGAATGATCCTCCCTTCCCTGGAACATGGTCCCCTACACGAGGCGGCACCCTAAGACTCCTCGACCCTTAGCGGACTCCAGACGAAGGCTCTGGACTCCAGGCTTTACTCCCGCACCTAGGCCTCCATACTCAGGGCAGCAGGAACTCCAGGATAGTACCTCACCCCGGGCTAAAGGTACCCGAGATGGAACAGGAACACATGCACCCAGGCCGAAGGCACCTGGGCGTGGACCCCACTGGACATCAGCCCCCAGGCCAAAGGTCTGCCCCTTTTATATGCTCTCCTGGCATGCACAGCAGGTTGCCCGCCCCGCCGTACTACTGCCAAGAGGGGACACAAAAGGCACAGCACTGTATCGGCGGTTCAACCCTAGCCTACCATGGCAGCGCCACCTGCTGGCCGCAGGGAACTGCACACCAATACTGTCCCCCGAGGACAAAATGGTCCATGAATCCTACAGAATTAGGGTGTTTGAGCCTATTTACCACTCAAACACTTCCCTTAAATTTAGCACCCCGCTACATTTTTATTTCAAAGTATTTTATTTTCCCACTAGCTTATCCATTAAATTGAATAATTTATTCCAGAAAGGGCGTATTCTGGGGCATTCCCACCATATGTGTGGCATCGTGCCGTTGAGTTTCTGAGGTTCTTAATGACTTCCCGTACCTCTTCTGCTGAAAAGGGGGCCTCCAGCATATTTTTTATTTTTTTTTATGTTATTTTAAGTTATTTCCCTATCCACATTTGTTTGCAGAGCACTTGCCATGCTCTTAACAACATTTTGCTGCCATTTGCAGCCCGTCGAACCCGAACATCCAGGTGTCCGCTCAACTCTAGCACATAATTGTGAAGTTGAAAGAAAATGATAAATGGTGTTAATTTTTTTTACAAATAAATATGTGAAAAGTGTGGCGTGCATTTGTGATCCACCCCCATACCACCTTTTGCTGCAATTACAGCTGCAAGTCTGTTTGGGGATGTCTCTACCAGCTTTACACATCTAGAGAGTGACATTTTTTCCCATTCTTCTTTGCAAAATAGCTCAAGCTCTGTCAGATTGGATGGAGAGCGTCTGTGAACAGCAATTTTCAAGTCTTGCCACAGATTCTCAATTGGATTTAGGTCTGCACTTTGACTGGGCCATTCTAACACATGAATATGCATTGATCTAAACCATTCCATTGTAGCTCTGGCTGTATGTTTAGTGTCGTTGTCCTGCTGTAAGGTGAACCTCCACCCCAGTCTCAAGTCTTTTGCAGACTAACAGGTTTTCTTCTAAGATGGCCCTGTATTTGGCTATGATGGATTGAACAGTTCTCTGTGAGATGTTCAAAGCTTGGGATTTTTTTTTTTTTATAACCTAACCCTGCTTTATACTTCTCCACCACTTTATCCCTGACCAGTCAGGTGTGTTACTTGGCCTTCATGATGCTGTTTGTTCACTAAGACTTCTGAAGGCAATTGGTTCAACTAGATTTTAGTTAGGGGTATCAGAATAAAGGGGACTGAATACACAATGCATGTCACACTTTTTACATATTTATTTGTAAAACATTTTGAAAAAATATATAATTTTCCTTCCACTTCACAATTATGTGCCACTTTGTGTTGGTCTATCACATAAAATCCCAATAAATTACATTTACGTTTTTGGTTGTAACATGACCAAATGTGGAAAATTTCAAGAGGTATGAATACTTTTGCAAGGCACTGTAAATACTGTATGCAGTTGCTGATGTGCTGCTCTTAACACTCTCTCGCAACTAGCCCTTATGACAATAAAATGTACCAGTGAGGTGAAATCTTCTGAACAGGGGCACAGACAGCAAAACAAACATTACAGGGGTGTTAACTCTTCCCTATGCTATCCAAGTAGCTTATTTTTTTATTTATTTTTGCTGGAGCTACACTTAAAAACTGTACCTGTTCGATCTCACAAACAGATTCAGCTTAAGAACAAACCTACAGACCCTATATTGTTTGTAGCCCGGGGACCGCCTGTACTATGTAACATATCTTCGTTTATGTAGGGAGACAGTATCTAGGGGCCTCCTTATTATTAATTTCTGATAAGGCAAGGGTCGTGTTGAAGAAGCCCTTGTCCTCATCAACATGGGCCAAGGTGCTTTGTCAGGGAGGGTCCCCTATGTTGAGGACATGTAGCCTGGTATGGTTCAGGAGGGGAGGGGGGGCATGTGCTCATCCCACCCCTTTCCTGGCTAACCAGGCTGCATGCTCAGATTAAGGATCTGGATTTTATTTATTTTTTTGCATGATGTACCCCATACCAGACTTAAAGGGTGTTTATTTTTTCATTCTTACTAAATTACATTTTTAAAGAAAGAAAAAATATGGTACAGTTTAAATTGCTGGAAAATTCAATTTATTGTGTCACGTACCTGTTAGTTGAGCTCAAGATGATGAGGGTGTCCTCTTGCATATCTTCCATCCATACACCCAAGGTGATGCAGACATGGACAGTTAGGGCAGCATAAGGACGCAGGTGTCAAAAAGTTGGAGCAGTGAACTTGGAGATTCTGAGGTTGGATGAGCAGAAAGAGGAGTCAAATCAAAAGTTGAGTTTGGTAATAGACAGGCAGAATAGGTACAGAATCACAATCAGGATCTAGGTCAGAGACAGGGAGGGGTTGGCAACATGCTGGAAGCTAGGTAAAAAATCTGCAGGCAGATTTTTAGTCAAAAATCTAGGCCTGGGTCAGAAACAATAATTAGTATCGGACAAAAGCAAGCAAGGTGAATCCAAAGAAGAGTCAGACAGAGCTAGGTCAGTAAAAGGATCAAGCAGGAATTCAGGAACACAAGTCACAAGGTAAAGTTGAAGACCATTCAGGAATTATACTAGATGAATCTGTGAGCAGATCTATGCTCATGAATATGAGCGCGCACATGAAATTGAGCACGGACAGCCATACGTTCCTGACACATTGTCAGCTTCTTTTAAAAAAAAAGAGCACACACCTCCCCAAATGTCCCTTTAATGAAGTAAGAGGACATTGGAAAGGTTTGTTTGCTGTTTTAAAAGCAAGCTGTCAATGACAGCTGTCAAAGTAATTTTCCGGCAATTTTAAAACTTTTTTCTTCTGTAAATGTCAGCAAAATTCGAACAGCATTATCTGTACATCACAGAACTAGGGTAACCCCCCCAGGCATGTTATTTAAAGAAACATAATATTTTTAATGATTGACTTTAAGAATAAAAAAAAAAAAACTCCTCCTGGCTAAATGGATTGGTATTTTTTTTTTTGCAGTGCCCACCCTATGCTATTTTTTGACAAATGTGGTCACATTTTTGACACATTTTTTGCCTATTAGCCCAGAAAATAAGCATTTTTAATTTGACAGATTTGTTTCCCATTGATTTCAGTGGGGTTCAGGTTTGGCATTCAAAAACCTCGCTCAAACTGAACCTAGGGCTGTTTGATATATTGCATATACAGTAATGTGCAAAAGTTTTAGACAGGTGTGAAGAAAATGTTATAAAGTAAGAATGCTTTTAAAAATATATGATTTTATCATTTATTTTTATCAGTTAACAAAATGCAAAGTGAGTGAACAGAAGAAAAATCTAAATCAAATCAATATTTATTGTGACTACCCTTTGCCTTCAAACCAGCATTGATACTTCTAGGTAGGGATGAGCCGAACACCCCCGGGTTCGGTTCGCACCAGAACCTTCGAACGGACCGAAAGTTCGCGCGAATTTTCGAACCCTATTCGTTATAATGGACGCGAACGTTCGAAATCAAAATTGCTAATTACAACGGCCAATATGCATGTTAATGTTATAAAACAGGTTTGGGGACCCGGGTCCTGCCCCAGGGGACATATATCAATGCAAAAAGAAATTTTAAAAACTAAAGTTTTTTCGGGAGCAGTCATTTTAATGATGCATAAAGTGAAAAAAAAAAAGTGAAATTTTCCTTTAAATATGGTACCTGGGGGGTGTCTAAAGTATGCCTGTGAAGTGGCATGTGTTTCCCGTGTTTAGAACTGTCCTTGCACAAAATGACATTTGTAAAGGAAAAAAAGAAGCCATTTAAAACCACTTGCGGCTTTAATGTCATGTCTTGTCCTGGCCGCCATATGGCTGAAAATCCTTGAGAAAAATGGCATGGCTACCCCATCACCCCCCCCCCCACCCCAGCCCCTTTGGGTCTTGTATGGATACTAAGGGGGACCCCGCACCCAAAATAAAACCCTATACCTACAACCCTATATACTCTGAACAGCAGTATATAGGTGGTGCAAACAAGACATGGACTGTAGGTTTGTTCTTAAGTAGAATCTGAACAGGTACATTATGAAGTGTAGCTACATCCCAAAAAAAATCAATTTTTAAGCTTTTTGGAGAACATAGGGAGGGGTTATCACCCCTGTAACATTTGCTGTCTTTGCACATCTGTTCAGAACATGTCACCTCACTTTCCGTCCCAATGACAAATGTTTTTGGAAAAGTGGGGTTTTAATTGAAACAAGGATTGGTGATAAAGCATCAGTAGAGAGGAGATACCTTTTTCCCAAATTAAATCTAACAGGATAGAATTTTCCTTCCTAGGGGTAGATTTCCTCTCACTTCCTGTTTTCTCTTGCCGTTTGCAAGTAGGAGTCGTTTGTAAGTTGGATGTTTGAAAGTAGGGGCCTGCCGTATATACTCTGCAGAAATTTGCCCTATTAGATGTTGGTGTAGCCACAAGACTGGTGGGCACAGGAATGGGCCCTGCTGTGAGTTAATAGATCAAGATTTGTACTTGCATGCACCTGTTGAACCGGGCAGAAAAATTGGGCCTTTGGTGGTGGTGGTGGTGGTGGTGGACGGTGTTGCCACAAGACTGTAAGCCCTCACAGTTACTCTTGGTGGGTGCAGGAATGGGCCCTGCTGTGAGTTATTAGATCAAGATTTGTAATTGCATGCACCTGTTGAACAGGGCAGAAAAATTGGGCCTTTGGTGGTGGTGGTGGTGGTGGACGGTGTTGCCACAAGACTGTAGGCCCTCATAGTTACTCTTGGTGGGCGCAGGAATGGGCCCTGCTGTGAACTATTAGATCAAGATTTGTAATTACACGCCCCTGTTAAACAGGGGCTGAAAAATTGTGCCTTAGGCATTGGTGCTGGTGCCACAACACTGCAACCCCTCACAGATACTGTACTTGGAGCACAGCAGTCACACCTGTTGCGAAGCATCTTTTTAAAAAATTGTAATTACACGCCCCTGTTATACAGGGGCTGAAAAATTGTGCCTTAGGCACTGGTGCTGGTGCCACAACACTGCAACCCCTCACAGATACTGTACTCTGAGCACAGCAATGAGACCTGTTGCAAAGCATTGCCTAAAAATTGTAATTACACGCCCCAACAGGGGCTGAAAAATTGTGCCTTAGGCACTGGTGCTGGTGCCACAACACTGCAACCCCTCACAGATACTGTACTCTGAGCACAGCAGTCACACCTGTTGCGAAGCATCTTTTTAAAAAATTGTAATTACACGCCCCTGTTATACAGGGGCTGAAAAATTGTGCCTTAGGCACTGGTGCTGGTGCCACAACACTGCAACCCCTCACAGATACTGTACTCTGAGCACAGCAATGAGACCTGTTGCAAAGCATTGCCTAAAAATTGTAATTACACGCCCCAACAGGGGCTGAAAAATTGTGCCTTAGGCACTGGTGCTGGTGCCACAACACTGCAACCCCTCACAGATACTGTACTCTGAGCACAGCAGTCACACCTGTTGCGAAGCATCTTTTTAAAAAATTGTAATTACACGCCCCTGTTATACAGGGGCTGAAAAATTGTGCCTTAGGCACTGGTGTGGTGGCATGGATCATTGAGGAGGAGGAAGAGGATAGTCAGTGAACATAACAGGACAGTCACTCAGCATCAGCATAGGCAGTCTTGAAGGGATGTGACATTATAAATTATTCCGTTATATCCGCTTCAGGTGTCTGGTAGCTGGTGGTGATCCAAGACTGATTCATTTTTATGAAGGTCAGTCGATCAACCGAGTCGGTGGACAGGCGCACCCTATGATCGGTGACAAATCCTCCAGCAGCACTGAATGTGCGTTCGGAAAGAACGCTGGATGCAGGACAGGCCAGTAGCTCAATTGCATACTGTGCAAGCTCTGGCCAGTGATCCATCCTCAGGACCCAGTAAGCCAGAGGATTTTCGGTGGGAAAGGTGTCCAAGTCTGACCTTGCCCCTAGGTATTCCTGCACCATGTATATCAGACGCTGGCGATGGTTGCTGGAACCGATCATACCTTGGGGCTGCGGACTAAAAAATTGTCTGAACGCATCGGTCAGACGTCCACCTTCCCCACCGCTCCTTCTGCTACTGACCGAAGCCTCAGCAACTTGTCGTCCAGGACCAGGAGTTTGTAACCTCCCAGTTTCTGGGAACGCGTTGCACAGACCTTTCTGCAAGGCCTCCCTGAGATGTCTCATCCTCTGCTCCCTCTGCGACGGCAAGATAAGGTCCGCAACCTTACCCTTGTACCGTGGATCAAGGAGAGTGGCCAGCCAGTAATGGTCACTCTCCTTGATCCGAAGAACACGAGGATCCTTCCGCAGGCTTTGCAGGATCAGGGAGGCCATGCAGCGTAGGTTAGCTGAGGCATTCGGTCCGGAGTCTTCTGGGTCACTGAGGATGACATGATCGCCAGCCACCTCCTCCCAGCCACGTACAAGTCCACTGGTTTGTTGGGACTGTACATCATCCCTAAAAGACTGCTGCTGCTGATGCTGAGTGCCAGGCTCCACCTCCATGCTCACACAATCCTCCTCCTCCTCCTCCTCCTCCTCCTCTTCCTGTGTGATGGGTGGGACAGAAGGAACATTGTCTGGATAAAGGGGGCCTTGAGAGACAAGGAAGTCCTCCTCTTCCTGCCTCTGTTCTGCCTCAAGTGCCCTGTCCATTATCCCACGCAGCGTATGCTCCAACAGGTGGACAAGAGGTACAGTGTCACTGATGCATGCACTGTCACTGCTCACCATCCTCGTGGCCTCCTCAAATGGTGAGAGGACAGTGCATGCATCCCTGATCATGCTCCACTGGCGTGGGGAAAAAAAGCCAAGCTCCCCTGACCCTGTCCTGGTGCCGTAGTCGCAAAGGTACTCATTGATGGCCCTCTGCTGCGTGTGCAGTCGCTGCAGCATGGCCAACGTTGAGTTCCACCTGGTGGGCATGTCACATATTAGGCGGTTCTTGGGCAGGTTCAGCTCCTTTTGCAGCTCAGTCAGCCGAGCACTGGCATTATAAGATCGGCGGAAATGCACACAGACTTTCCTGGCCTGCCTCAGGACATCCTGTAAGCCTGGGAACCTGCCCAAGAACCGCTGCACCACCAGGTTGAGGACGTGAGCCATACAGGGCACATGGGTGAGCTGCCCCTGTCGCAGGGCGGAGAGGAGGTTGGTGCCATTATCAGAAACGACCATTCCTGGCTTAAGCTGGCGTGGCGTCAACCACCTCTCGGCCTGCCCCTGCAGAGCTGCCAGAACCTCTGGCCCAGTGTGGCTCCTGTCCCCCAAACACACCAGCGCAAGCACGGCATGGCATCTTTTTGCCTGCGTACTCGCGTAGCCCCTTGTACGCCTACGGAGCACCGCTGGTTCCGAGGACAGAGCACTCGAAGAGGACATGGAGGAAGAAGAAGAGGAGGGGTGGAGGAGAGAGGTGTGTCACAACCAGTAGTAGCATTTTGGAGGCGTGGTGGCGGAACAACCTCCAACACTACTGCACCTTGTCCTGCATCCCTCCCAGCTACCAATAGAGTGACCCAATGGGCCGTGAAAGAAAGATAACGTCCCTGTCCATGCCTGCTGGACCATGAGTCAGCGGTAATATGCACCTTACCGCTGACCGCCCTGTCCAGCGAGGCATGGACATTGCCTTCCACATGCCAGTAGAGAGACGGAATCGCCTTCCGTGAGAAAAAGTGGCGTTTGGGAACCTGCCACTGAGGAACCGCACATTGAACAAACTCACGGAAGGGGGCCGAGTCTATCAACTGAAAAGGCAGCAGTTGAAGTGCTAGCAATTTAGCCAAGCTAGCATTCAACCGCTGGGCATGTGGATGGCTGGGAGTATACTTCTTTCGACGGTCCAGCAGCTGGGGCAGGGAAATTTGCCTGCTACAATCGGACGTCGGTGTACTGCAAGTACTTGGTTGTGACACACCTAATTCTACACCTTCAGTCCTCTCAGAGCAGCTTTCAGAGAGGACTGAAGATATAGTGGGGATGGAGATCCCAGCTGATGAGGAGCAAGGAGAGGTCCGCTTTGTTCTTTGGTGTGGGTCTTTTATGTGTGCTTGCCAACGAGCTGCATGGCAGGTCGACATATGTCTGCTCATGCTTGTGGTGCCCAAGCGGCTGATGTTTTGGCCACGCGAGATACGCTTGAGACAAATATTGCAAATAGCAGTGGTGCGATCTGATGCACTCGTCTCAAAAAAGGCCCACACCAAAGAACTTTTGTGATAACGTGCAGAGGCAGCGCCCTGCACAGGCGGAGCTCTGCGGTGTGGTACAGTTGCTGTGCTGGCCTCTAGCTGGCCTCCAGGGGGCATCCTGCCTCGTTGGACATGTGACGCTGCATCCTCCTCCTCCTCCTCCTCTCTCCCTTCAGGCACCCACGTGGAGTCAGTGACCTCATCATCCCCTCCCTCTTCACCACTAGAGCAAACCTGGCAGTAAGCTGCAGCTGGTGGAACACTACTGCCAGATTGCTGTCCTTCAGCATCCCCTCTCTCTGCGCGCACACTACTGACTTCCTCAAGCTGGGTATCATCATCCGAGCCTTCGAATCGTTGGGCATCCTCCTGGAGCATGTACCCAACACTGTGCTCAAACAGTTCGGGGGACTCCTCAGGAGGACATGGTGGGTCTAGGGAAGGGGTGGCTGATTATGCCATTGAGTACGCGTTGGCAGCTGCTCTGCCAGTACCCTGAGCCTGGGTGAGAGAGGATGAGGAGGATGAGGAGGGCTTGGTCATCCATTCTACCAAGCCTTCGGCATGATGCGGCTCCACATGTCCAGCTGCCGAAAACAAAGACAAGCGTGTCCCATGGCCACGTGCTGATGACGATGCACGACCACGTCCACGGCCAGCACTGTTGTCTCTAGAAACAGAGCCTGCCTGCCCTGTGTTCTTGCCTCGGCACGCTCTGCCTCTCCTTGGCGGTCTTCCAGCCATTGTAGTCGGTAGTGTATATAGTATAAAAAATAGAACTCCTATGTGTGCTCACAACACACTGTAGGTCCTATGGGTGCTGACACTAACACACTATAGGTACTATGTGTGCTGCTGACAAGAAAATATAGGAGCTCTGTTTGCTGCCACTAACACACTAGAAGTCCTATGGGTGCTGCTGAGAAGAAAATATAGGAGCTCTGTTTGCTGCCACTAACACACTAGAAGTCCTATGGGTGCTGCTGAGAAGAAAATATAGGAGCTCTGTTTGCTGACACTAACACACTAGAAGTCCTATGGGTGCTGCTGAGAAGAAAATATAGGAGCTCTGTTTGCTGCCACTAACACACTAGAAGTCCTATGGGTGCTGCTGAGAAGAAAATATAGGAGCTCTGTTTGCTGCCACTAACACACTAGAAGTCCTATGGGTGCTGCTGAGAAGAAAATATAGGAGCTCTGTGTGATGCCACTAACACACTAGAAGTCCTATGGGTGCTGCTGAGAAGAAAATATAGGAGCTCTGTTTGCTGCCACTAACACACTAGAAGTCCTATGGGTGCTGCTGAGAAGAAAATATAGGAGCTCTGTGTGATGCCACTAACACACTAGAAGTCCTATGGGTGCTGCTGAGAAGAAAATATAGGAGCTCAGTTTGCTGCCACTAACACACTAGAAGTCCTATGGGTGCTGCTGAGAAGAAAATATAGGAGCTCTGTGTGATGCCACTAACACACTAGAAGTCCTATGGGTGCTGCTGAGAAGAAAATATAGGAGCTCTGTTTGCTGCCACTAACACACTAGAAGTCCTATGGGTGCTGCTGAGAAGAAAATATAGGAGCTCTGTTTGCTGCCACTAACACACTAGAAGTCCTATGGGTGCTGCTGAGAAGAAAATATAGGAGCTCTGTGTGATGCCACTAACACACTAGAAGTCCTATGGGTGCTGCTGAGAAGAAAATATAGGAGCTCTGTTTGCTGCCACTAACACACTAGAAGTCCTATGGGTGCTGCTGAGAAGAAAATATAGGAGCTCTGTTTGCTGCCACTAACACACTAGAAGTCCTATGGGTGCTGCTGAGAAGAAAATATAGGAGCTCTGTTTGCTGCCACTAACACACTAGAAGTCCTATGGGTGCTGCTGAGAAGAAAATATAGGAGCTCTGTGTGATGCCACTAACACACTAGAAGTCCTATGGGTGCTGCTGAGAAGAAAATATAGGAGCTCAGTTTGCTGCCACTAACACACTAGAAGTCCTATGGGTGCTGCTGAGAAGAAAATATAGGAGCTCTGTGTGATGCCACTAACACACTAGAAGTCCTATGGGTGCTGCTGAGAAGAAAATATAGGAGCTCAGTTTGCTGCCACTAACACACTAGAAGTCCTATGGGTGCTGCTGAGAAGAAAATATAGGAGCTCTGTGTGATGCCACTAACACACTAGAAGTCCTATGGGTGCTGCTGAGAAGAAAATATAGGAGCTCTGTTTGCTGCCACTAACACACTAGAAGTCCTATGGGGGGGGCGTGGCTTGGCACGCAACGGGTATGGACGCTTGCTGAGTGAGCTCTGAGACACACACGGCCTGCACCTGCTTAAACATCCGACTCAGCGATCTCAGATGCCGGGCAAGCGGCTATATAACACCCCACACCCGCGTACGAGGAGAGGATCCACTGCTGCCTCCTCGGGGAATATAGCTGACCTCTTTAATCCTAAATCCGGAAGCCGCGGTAGCGGGGAGAAATCCAAGATGGCGCCGTTACACCATGAGGAGGAATACAGTGAGGACTCCCAGTCTGCCCCGGAGGACTCAGGTAAGGGGAAAGACAGAGCTGACCATCCCCTTACATTTGCGGACATGTCGGTGATAGCGGCGGACATTAAATCCACGTTTTCCACCGCCATTACGGACCTAAAATCTAATCTGCTGGCCCTTAATGAAAAGATGGCGGTGACAGAGGCAGCGGGCAGGAATAGGGATAAAGCCATCCGCAGACTAGAGACTGCTAGTATGTCGCATAACAGCCACTTTATTGAAGTGAATCGACGTCTGGAAGATTTGGATAACAGGGGGAGGAGGAATAATATACGTGTGAGGGGTATCCCTGAGTCGGTCGAGCCCATCCAGATCATCCCGGCCCTGAGGAGGCTGTTTAATACCCTGCTTGAGAGACAGGAGGATATGGAGATAGAATTCGTCAGGGCTCACAGAGCACTCAGACCGGAGGGACCCGACAATGCACCCCCACGGGACATTATATGCTGCCTTCAGAGCTTCCCTCTCAAGGAAGACATTATGCGCAGAGCAAGGGGAAACGATCAGATTGTTTTCAATGGAGCTATCATTATGCTCTTTCAGGATCTCTCCCAAATTACTTTGAAGAATCGCAGAGCCTTGCGCCCCTTGCTGGACAAACTAAGGGAAAGGGAGCTGCGATACACCTGGAGATTTCCCTTTGCGCTGACAGTGACACACAATGGACGCCAGCATGTATTGCGTGAACCTGATGATCTTCCAGACTTCTGTGATGCCCTAGACCTTGAGCGTGTTCTTGTCCCGGATTGGTACGCAGAATTCCAAGACCCACCGAGAGATGGATCACCTCCGAATTCCCCTTTCTCCACTCCTGATAAACGACCCTCCAAGAAGCAAAAGCCATACCGCGCAGGAGGTTCAAAAGTGGGAACACCACGATCCGCCAGAGATGACCGCAGAGGATCAGCTGCAGATTGACATGGATCTAAATAGACCGGCTAAGATGCTGACTTAACTGTTAACTTTTTTTTTTTTTTTTTTTTTTTACCTGTTGGGTCCGATCAGTTTCGGTCTGGCTATGCGATAGGTTTGACAGGATCTTTGGGGCCATATCGCTCCAACTCTGATGTGAACCGGGGTTATCCATGTTCGCTGCTACACAACCCCCCCTTCCCCCCCTTCCACACCCCTTCCCCCTACTCCCCCAATCCCCTACCTTTTCTCTCCCCCCCCTACTTTCATGTACTCCCCTCCACCTTTCCCATTCCACCTCCCTATCCTCTCTCATCCCCCCCCCACCTTCTTGTCTTGCCTCCCCCTCCCTTCCCACTCCCCCCTTCCTTTCCCCCCCCTCCCTTTCTCCCCCCCGCCCTAATGATCTAAAGGAGGCTTCTATGACCCTAGATGAGAGATCCACTCTCCTCAGCTCTCCTCCACATCCTTCCACTTTTTTTTTTTTTTTTTTTTTTTTGTTGATTAGCTTTTCAAAATGTGCCTCTTAGCTCTCAACAGCATTGGACAGTGGAAGCATTGGGGATCGTGAACGGAAGTGGGCTACAAATCCCACCATGAGAATGGACTCTAAATGAGAGACATGCTATCATGAGATGTTAATATGAGAGGCTGGGAACATGCGCTGGTTGGAGGATGTTCCTCCCGTACCTCCTAAACAGGGATCTGGAAGGGAAGGGGGATACCCTTCCTGTAGAAGAAAAGGTCATGTCTATCATAGTAATTGTACATCAGGGGCCTACTTACGAGTTAATATGAGTTAGGATGTTTATCTGTTCAGATTACATAAGCTTCCGAGTGCAGGCTGTGTGTGTGTTGTGTTGCACTTCACTACTAATTACATTTGGAAGAGGCTAGTGACTATCTGTTTATCGGTTGTTAGTCGCCTCCCTCTACCCCCACAGATTAGTGCATCTGTCCCTGTTCATTGGGGGTGGATGCACGGAACTACTCCTTAACCAGGATACATAGTTGTACCTGGTGAGGGATTTCTATTGTTGTCTCCGATATCTTTTCCTCTTTATCTTTACCTATCCTTTTCTCTTTATAATCTTGAGTGCCCTCCTGTGGTTGTAAACGATTTGATTCTCACGTCCTTTGCACAGTTTTGTTTTATAGGTGCCCTCTGGATTATCTCGCTCTGGGTCCTTATCATGGCTTATTCAGACCTCGGCCGGGGTCCCTCCGTGATCTCCCATAATGTCAGGGGTTTGAACGTACCTGAAAGACGCTCAACGTTGTTGAGAGAATTAAAAAAAGGTAGGCCGCACTTTGTGTTCCTACAGGAAACCCACTTTAAGACACACCATGTGCCTAAGCTGACAGACGCCTTCTTTACAGAGGCCCATCATGCAACCTGTGATGATTCCAGAGCTAGGGGGGTGTCCACTTTAATCAGCAAAGAAGCTCCTTTTGCTCTGCAGGAGAAGCTTTTAGATCCTAAAGGCAGATTTGTTTTTCTGAAAGGCATCTACCATAATACCCCACTGACAGTGGCCAACGTCTACTTTCCCAATAGAGCCCACATATCTTTCTGCCAACGTATGACGCAGGAATTAATGGGTTTCACGTCAGGTTGCCTGATCCTTGGGGGAGACTTCAACGTACCCCTAAACCCCATAGCTGATACGTCTAATGGGAAGACTTGCCTGTCATATAGGATACTGAAAAAACTTAAATCCATGTTCCACTCCCTGCAAGTGATAGATACATGGCGGTTCAAACATCCTGAGGACCGAGACTATACTTTCTTCTCACCTCCACATAATAGGCACTCCCGCATTGATTATCTATTTATCTCGCAACGAGACCTGACGTTTGTTACTGAGGCTCACATAGGCATACAATCCTTCTCGGACCACGCCCCGATCTCCCTATCCCTGAAGGTTGCCCCTCCTAGATCTTACACTGGATCATGGAGACTGAATGCGTCACTCCTGACTGATCCCCTGCTGTTGCCCACCTTGACCTCCTTCCTGACCGATTTCTTTCATCGTAACACGACCCCAGATGTAGACCCTATGGCAATTTGGGAGGCACATAAATGTACATTGAGGGGAGAACTTATCAGACTGGGTGCCCATCGCAAGAGGGAAAGGAACAAAAATATTAAAAACCTTTCGGAACGAATAAGATACCTAGAAAACCTACATAAACAATCCCTCAGCGTTCAAACGGCAACCGAACTTATAGAAAAAAGGAAGGCCCTTCAACAGCTCTTTGAGGATAAATCAAGGAGGCTTTTGTTTTTTAAGAAAAGGATTTATTATGAATCCGGCAATAAGACTGGTAAACTACTAGCCAGGGCCCTGAAGGAACAGTCGGCAAAAATTTTTATTCATGGCGTCAGGGGGGCGGATGGCAAAATGGAGGTCTCGGTAGAGGCAATTTCTAAACATTTCCATGAATTTTACACGAAACTCTATAACCTTCCACCCCGTCACAAGTCGGCGGATATGGGAGGTGAGAGGTCACAGATCATACGGGACTACCTTAACAGAAGCGGCTTGCCTGCCCTGCTGGACTCAGACGCTTCGCTTCTGGAGGAACCGTTGACTAGTGCAGAAATTAAATTGGCCATTAAACAACTTAAATCTGGGAAGAGTCCAGGCCCCGATGGGTATACCTCTATCTATTATAAGACATTTGCCCACATTCTGGCAGACCCCCTCAGAGCTGCATTGGATTCCATGTCAGTACCCAGGAAGGTCACCCCAGACTTTCTGTCTGCTCATATTACAGTAATACACAAAGCGGGAAAAGACCCCGCTGATTGCGCCAGTTATCGCCCCATCTCCCTATTGAACCTGGACGCCAAGATCTATGCTAAGATACTGGCGTCCAGATTGAGTCCCTTGTTGTCGGCCCTGATCGGACCAGACCAGGTAGGTTTTATGCCGGGTCGTGAAGCTAAGGATAATGTCATAAAGGCCTTGTTACTGACTCAGGCGGCTAGTGTGGGGAACTTGGAAGGCCTTCTCCTCTCCACGGATGCGGAGAAGGCCTTCGACAGGGTGGCATGGGACTACATGATGGCTGTCTGCGCTAAGGTGGGATTGGGGCCGCACATGTTGGCCAGGATATCCGCACTATACCAGTCACCCACAGCGAACCTTAAGATTAATGGTACGCTATCGGAAAAGGTCCTGATAGCCAATGGCACGAGACAGGGATGTCCACTGTCCCCCCTCCTGTTCATCCTGTCCCTAGAGCCCTTCATTAGGATTGTCAAGGCGAACACGGACATTCGGGGCTTCATGGTTTCAAACAAGGAATACAAAGTTGCTGCTTATGCAGATGACTTACTCTTTTTCCTGACTAACCCAATTATCTCATTACCCAACCTGATGAGGGAATTTGACCTTTATGGTTATATGTCTAACCTAAAGATAAACTACACCAAGTCGGAAGCCCTGAATGTCTCTTTGCCGGAGACACTTCTTGACCAGGTCAAGGTGACCACTTCATTTAGATGGGAGCCTAAGGCCTTAACGTACCTGGGAGTTTGGCTCACTCCGAGACTTTCAGATATATTCGCTTGCAACTTTCCCAGATTCCTCGCGACTGCCAGGGAGGACCTGGCCAGATGGCGTTCAGGCTATTTTTCCTGGTTTGGTCGAGCAGCCATAATCAAAATGACACTTCTACCTAGATTGCTCTATCTACTACATGCTCTTCCCATTAAAATCCCTGCATCCTTTTTCACTACGCTCAAATCAATCCTACTTAAGTTCCTTTGGAACGAACAAAAACCCAGGATTAGATATTCCCTCTTGATGAAGCCCAAGGAACTAGGAGGTATGGGGATACCAGACTTTAAAGCCTATTATCAAGCTACCCACCTGACCAGAATAGTGGACTGGCACTGCCATGGCACAGCGAAAGACTGGGTCTTTCTAGAGGAAGCTATGAGCCCAATCCCCCTGAGGTTTGCCCCCTGGATTCCGTGGGGGAGTCACCCACCCAGTCTTAGACGGCAACACATAACTGGGTGTACGCTAGAAATCTTCCACAAACTCTCAAGGTCCACAAATATCTCTTCCCAACCAGGCCCTCTGACGCCATTGAGGGACAACCCGGACTTTACACCCGGTATGCGTAATCGTAGCCTTCAATCTGGGAATCACCCGGGCCCGCTTCTGGTGAGAGACTGTTTCTCTGATGGGAGGGTAATGGAATGGTCTACTCTCAGGAACCAAATTAACGATTTGCACTTACCCTTTTGGACCTACTTCCAAATACGCAGCTATCTGGGGAGACAGACTGATAGGAACAACCTTCACAGACCCCTCACGGCTCTGGAATCTATTTGTTTGGAGGGCACGCGTTGTCTTAAAACCACCTCCTTGGCTTATGGGTGGCTGCAGGGCTCTGGGGGTCGGGAATCGGATGGACTCAGAGTGAGGTGGTCCGAGGGGCTACAGATGGAGATCACCACTAAACAATGGAGACAGGCATGTATCCTGGCACATAAATGCTCTATAAGCACTAAAACTCAGGAAACGGCCTACAAACTCATGACACATTGGTACAATACCCCGGCCAAGATACACGGATGGAACCCCTCGATACCTGACACTTGCTGGCGATGCCAGGGAGATGGGGGCACTCTACTCCACATTTGGTGGCAGTGCCCACTAATTATTGGATTTTGGGACAAAGTGGTCTCTCTGATTATACACATCACTGACACCAGAATCACCCTGAATGCTGCTGCCTGCCTGCTCCACATCACTGATGTCTCGATGGGGACCTATAAGGGATCCTTGACGAGACATCTACTGAATGCGGCCAAGTCCCTTATCCCGCTACACTGGAGGTCCCAGAGGGTTCCGTCCGTGGCGGATTGGCTGAACAGGGTCTCAGAAATGCATAAAATGGAAGAGACCCTGACTCAAACGAATGACATAGTGGACAAATTCCACAAAACATGGCAACCTTGGATACTTTTTAAGTACTCAGCTGCCTTTACAGACATAGTACCTTAGAGATCATCCTTCGATATAATGGGAGGCTAGGGCGCGAGCAGCCACGGATTGGGCACCTTCGATTGCTGCTTTCTCTTCTCTTTTCTCTTTTTTTTAGAACTTCACTCTAATTTTCCAGATATCTAGACTGTTCTTTTTCTTTGTCATTATCTATATTCTACTTATTCTTCACAGTTCTATTTACAGTTGCAAGTCGCCACTATGTATTTAGTAATTTCACGTAGCGGGTCACCCTTAGGGGGATGACAGTAAAGAATTGATGTAATCAATGTGTACTACCACAGGGCAGAAAAGTGCTTCCAGCGGAATAGACTGCACCGTTTATATATATATATATTTTTTTTTTTTGTTTTTTTTTTTTTGTTTTTTTTTTTTTGTTTTGTGCGGTTGGAAGCTGATGGCCCGATTTAAACGTTCTAGTTTGCTAAAATACCTGTTATGTGATACTTTGTATGAGTTACTATGTTACTTACATCTGCAGTTGCACCTACATATGATGGCTCACACTTGTCAACTTTATGATGTGTTTCAATAAACGTGAAATGTTAAAAAAAAAGAAGTCCTATGGGTGCTGCTGAGAAGAAAATATAGGAGCTCTGTTTGCTGCCACTAACACACTAGAAGTCCTATGGGTGCTGCTGAGAAGAAAATATAGGAGCTCTGTGTGATGCCACTAACACACTAGAAGTCCTATGGGTGCTGCTGAGAAGAAAATATAGGAGCTCTGTTTGCTGCCACTAACACACTAGAAGTCCTATGGGTGCTGCTGAGAAGAAAATATAGGAGCTCTGTTTGCTGCCACTAACACACTAGAAGTCCTATGGGTGCTGCTGAGAAGAAAATATAGGAGCTCTGTTTGCTGCCACTAACACACTAGAAGTCCTATGGGTGCTGCTGAGAAGAAAATATAGGAGCTCTGTGTGATGCCACTAACACACTAGAAGTCCTATGGGTGCTGCTGAGAAGAAAATATAGGAGCTCTGTTTGCTGCCACTAACACACTAGAAGTCCTATGGGTGCTGCTGAGAAGAAAATATAGGAGCTCTGTTTGCTGCCACTAACACACTAGAAGTCCTATGGGTGCTGCTGAGAAGAAAATATAGGAGCTCTGTTTGCTGCCACTAACACACTAGAAGTCCTATGGGTGCTGCTGAGAAGAAAATATAGGAGCTCTGTTTGCTGCCACTAACACACTAGAAGTCCTATGGGTGCTGCTGAGAAGAAAATATAGGAGCTCTGTTTGCTGCCACTAACACACTAGAAGTCCTATGGGTGCTGCTGAGAAGAAAATATAGGAGCTCTGTGTGATGCCACTAACACACTAGAAGTCCTATGGGTGCTGCTGAGAAGAAAATATAGGAGCTCTGTTTGCTGCCACTAACACACTAGAAGTCCTATGGGTGCTGCTGAGAAGAAAATATAGGAGCTCTGTGTGATGCCACTAACACACTAGAAGTCCTATGGGTGCTGCTGAGAAGAAAATATAGGAGCTCAGTTTGCTGCCACTAACACACTAGAAGTCCTATGGGTGCTGCTGAGAAGAAAATATAGGAGCTCTGTGTGATGCCACTAACACACTAGAAGTCCTATGGGTGCTGCTGAGAAGAAAATATAGGAGCTCTGTTTGCTGCCACTAACACACTAGAAGTCCTATGGGTGCTGCTGAGAAGAAAATATAGGAGCTCTGTTTGCTGCCACTAACACACTAGAAGTCCTATGGGTGCTGCTGAGAAGAAAATATAGGAGCTCTGTGTGATGCCACTAACACACTAGAAGTCCTATGGGTGCTGCTGAGAAGAAAATATAGGAGCTCTGTTTGCTGCCACTAACACACTAGAAGTCCTATGGGTGCTGCTGAGAAGAAAATATAGGAGCTCTGTTTGCTGCCACTAACACACTAGAAGTCCTATGGGTGCTGCTGAGAAGAAAATATAGGAGCTCTGTTTGCTGCCACTAACACACTAGAAGTCCTATGGGTGCTGCTGAGAAGAAAATATAGGAGCTCTGTGTGATGCCACTAACACACTAGAAGTCCTATGGGTGCTGCTGAGAAGAAAATATAGGAGCTCTGTTTGCTGCCACTAACACACTAGAAGTCCTATGGGTGCTGCTGAGAAGAAAATATAGGAGCTCTGTTTGCTGCCACTAACACACTAGAAGTCCTATGGGTGCTGCTGAGAAGAAAATATAGGAGCTCTGTTTGCTGCCACTAACACACTAGAAGTCCTATGGGTGCTGCTGAGAAGAAAATATAGGAGCTCTGTGTGATGCCACTAACACACTAGAAGTCCTATGGGTGCTGCTGAGAAGAAAATATAGGAGCTCTGTTTGCTGCCACTAACACACTAGAAGTCCTATGGGTGCTGCTGAGAAGAAAATATAGGAGCTCTGTTTGCTGCCACTAACACACTAGAAGTCCTATGGGTGCTGCTGAGAAGAAAATATAGGAGCTCTGTGTGATGCCACTAACACACTAGAAGTCCTATGGGTGCTGCTGAGATGAAAATATAGGAGCTCTGTGTGATGCCACTAACACACTAGAAGTCCTATGGGTGCTGCTGAGAAGAAAATATAGGAGCTCTGTTTGCTGCCACTAACACACTAGAAGTCCTATGGGTGCTGCTGAGAAGAAAATATAGGAGCTCTGTTTGCTGCCACTAACACACTAGAAGTCCTATGGGTGCTGCTGAGAAGAAAATATAGGAGCTCTGTTTGCTGCCACTAACACACTAGAAGTCCTATGGGTGCTGCTGAGAAGAAAATATAGGAGCTCTGTGTGATGCCACTAACACACTAGAAGTCCTATGGGTGCTGCTGAGAAGAAAATATAGGAGCTCTGTTTGCTGCCACTAACACACTAGAAGTCCTATGGGTGCTGCTGAGAAGAAAATATAGGAGCTCTGTTTGCTGCCACTAACACACTAGAAGTCCTATGGGTGCTGCTGAGAAGAAAATATAGGAGCTCTGTTTGCTGCCACTAACACACTAGAAGTCCTATGGGTGCTGCTGAGAAGAAAATATAGGAGCTCTGTGTGATGCCACTAACACACTAGAAGTCCTATGGGTGCTGCTGAGAAGAAAATATAGGAGCTCTGTTTGCTGCCACTAACACACTAGAAGTCCTATGGGTGCTGCTGAGAAGAAAATATAGGAGCTCTGTTTGCTGCCACTAACACACTAGAAGTCCTATGGGTGCTGCTGAGAAGAAAATATAGGAGCTCTGTGTGATGCCACTAACACACTAGAAGTCCTATGGGTGCTGCTGAGATGAAAATATAGGAACTCTGTGTGATGCCACTAACACATTAGAAGTCCTATGGGTGCTGCTGAGAAGAAAATATAGGAGCTCTGTTTGCTGCCACTAACACACTAGAAGTCCTATGGGTGCTGCTGAGAAGAAAATATAGGAGCTCTGTGTGATGCCACTAACACACTAGAAGTCCTATGGGTGCTGCTGAGAAGAAAATATAGGAGCTCTGTTTGCTGCCACTAACACACTAGAAGTCCTATGGGTGCTGCTGAGAAGAAAATATAGGAGCTCTGTTTGCTGCCACTAACACACTAGAAGTCCTATGGGTGCTGCTGAGAAGAAAATATAGGAGCTCTGTTTGCTGCCACTAACACACTAGAAGTCCTATGGGTGCTGCTGAGAAGAAAATATAGGAGCTCTGTTTGCTGCCACTAACACACTAGAAGTCCTATGGGTGCTGCTGAGAAGAAAATATAGGAGCTCTGTGTGATGCCACTAACACACTAGAAGTCCTATGGGTGCTGCTGAGAAGAAAATATAGGAGCTCTGTTTGCTGCCACTAACACACTAGAAGTCCTATGGGTGCTGCTGAGAAGAAAATATAGGAGCTCTGTTTGCTGCCACTAACACACTAGAAGTCCTATGGGTGCTGCTGAGAAGAAAATATAGGAGCTCTGTGTGATGCCACTAACACACTAGAAGTCCTATGGGTGCTGCTGAGAAGAAAATATAGGAGCTCTGTTTGCTGCCACTAACACACTAGAAGTCCTATGGGTGCTGCTGAGAAGAAAATATAGGAGCTCTGTTTGCTGCCACTAACACACTAGAAGTCCTATGGGTGCTGCTGAGAAGAAAATATAGGAGCTCTGTTTGCTGCCACTAACACACTAGAAGTCCTATGGGTGCTGCTGAGAAGAAAATATAGGAGCTCTGTGTGATGCCACTAACACACTAGAAGTCCTATGGGTGCTGCTGAGAAGAAAATATAGGAGCTCTGTTTGCTGCCACTAACACACTAGAAGTCCTATGGGTGCTGCTGAGAAGAAAATATAGGAGCTCTGTTTGCTGCCACTAACACACTAGAAGTCCTATGGGTGCTGCTGAGAAGAAAATATAGGAGCTCTGTTTGCTGCCACTAACACACTAGAAGTCCTATGGGTGCTGCTGAGAAGAAAATATAGGAGCTCTGTGTGATGCCACTAACACACTAGAAGTCCTATGGGTGCTGCTAAGAAGAAAATATAGGAGCTCTGTTTGCTGCCACTAACACACTAGAAGTCCTATGGGTGCTGCTGAGAAGAAAATATAGGAGCTCTGTTTGCTGCCACTAACACACTAGAAGTCCTATGGGTGCTGCTGAGAAGAAAATATAGGAGCTCTGTTTGCTGCCACTAACACACTAGAAGTCCTATGGGTGCTGCTGAGAAGAAAATATAGGAGCTCTGTGTGATGCCACTAACACACTAGAAGTCCTATGGGTGCTGCTGAGAAGAAAATATAGGAGCTCTGTTTGCTGCCACTAACACACTAGAAGTCCTATGGGTGCTGCTGAGAAGAAAATATAGGAGCTCTGTTTGCTGCCACTAACACACTAGAAGTCCTATGGGTGCTGCTGAGAAGAAAATATAGGAGCTCTGTGTGATGCCACTAACACACTAGAAGTCCTATGGGTGCTGCTGAGATGAAAATATAGGAACTCTGTGTGATGCCACTAACACATTAGAAGTCCTATGGGTGCTGCTGAGAAGAAAATATAGGAGCTCTGTTTGCTGCCACTAACACACTAGAAGTCCTATGGGTGCTGCTGAGAAGAAAATATAGGAGCTCTGTGTGATGCCACTAACACACTAGAAGTCCTATGGGTGCTGCTGAGAAGAAAATATAGGAGCTCTGTTTGCTGCCACTAACACACTAGAAGTCCTATGGGTGCTGCTGAGAAGAAAATATAGGAGCTCTGTTTGCTGCCACTAACACACTAGAAGTCCTATGGGTGCTGCTGAGAAGAAAATATAGGAGCTCTGTTTGCTGCCACTAACACACTAGAAGTCCTATGGGTGCTGCTGAGAAGAAAATATAGGAGCTCTGTTTGCTGCCACTAACACACTAGAAGTCCTATGGGTGCTGCTGAGAAGAAAATATAGGAGCTCTGTTTGCTGCCACTAACACACTAGAAGTCCTATGGGTGCTGCTGAGA
The DNA here is from genome assembly GCA_029206835.1 of Rana muscosa. Taxonomy (NCBI): domain Eukaryota; kingdom Metazoa; phylum Chordata; class Amphibia; order Anura; family Ranidae; genus Rana; species Rana muscosa. The sequence goes on along the minus strand of CM055122.1, from coordinate 81,669,551 downwards.
AGAAAATATAGGAGCTCTGTGTGATGCCACTAACACACTAGAAGTCCTATGGGTGCTGCTGAGAAGAAAATATAGGAGCTCTGTTTGCTGCCACTAACACACTAGAAGTCCTATGGGTGCTGCTGAGAAGAAAATATAGGAGCTCTGTGTGATGCCACTAACACACTAGAAGTCCTATGGGTGCTGCTGAGAAGAAAATATAGGAGCTCTGTTTGCTGCCACTAACACACTAGAAGTCCTATGGGTGCTGCTGAGAAGAAAATATAGGAGCTCTGTTTGCTGCCACTAACACACTAGAAGTCCTATGGGTGCTGTTGGGGTGCAATGCTGTGCTAACAGCACTGCGGTTGGTACTACTGCAATACTGTACTAACAGTAAGCACGCACCAGACTAATCCCCAGCAGCAGCTAATAACACACTAACTGTGCAATCAGCAGCAATGAACGATCAATGACTTAGGTAGCAATGGTTTAGCAAAGAAATAGCCAATGGTTTAGCAAAGAAGAGCAAATCTTTCAGTATCAAGCAAAGACAGAATCAGCAGACTAATCTCTCCTAAAGCCGGAACTCATGTGACCGGGGCCGATGGCGTGGCGGCCTTTTAAATGGTGGGGCGTGTACTAAAGCCCCTGAGCTGTAATTGGCTACAGCCGTCCTGCCTGTAGCCAATTATTGCTCTCCGAGTTTCGGGCGCTGTGATTGGCCAAGCATGCGGGGTCACAGTGCATGCTTGGCCAATCATCAGCCAGCAATGCACTGCGCCGGCCGCGCCGGCCGCAATGCATTGCGGGGGCCGCTCGCATCACACGAATGTGATGCGAACGGCCCAAATAGTTCTGGGCTCGACGAGCGAGCGAACGCCCGATGCTCGATTCGAACATGGGTTCGAATCGAGCACCGGGCCCATCCCTACTTCTAGGTAAACTTGAACACAGTTTTTGAAGGAACTCAGCAGGTAGGTTGTTCCAAACATTTTGGAGAACTAACCATAGATTTTCTGTGGATGTAGGCTGCCTAAAATCCTTCTGTCTCTACATGAAATCCCAGACAGACACAATGATGTTGAGATCAGGACTCTGTGGGGTTCAAACCATCACTTCCAGGACTCCTTGTTCATTTTTATGCTGATGATAGTTAATAATGACATTGGCTGTATGTTTGGGATCGTTGTCCCGCTACAGAATACATTTGGGGCCAATTATATGCCTCCCTGATGTTATGGCATGATGGATAAGTATTTTCCCGCATTTCTCAGCATTGAGGACACAATTGACTGGGGCAACATTGAGGACCATAGACACAGTGCAGTAGATAAAAGAGGCATCATAATTATTTCCCTTTGAAAACAGAATAAATCCAGCAGTGCCATCCGCACAGAACTGGTGGAAACCAGCGGGAACCAGATACACCCATTTGCTATCTGGAGAGGTCTGGCTAGAAGTGTTTTTTATGGAAAAGTTGGGCAAAAAAAGGCATACCTCTTACATGGAAACAAGGCTAAGCGACTCAACTATACACAAAAACATAAGAACTGGGTTGCAGAAAAAAAACAGCAGGTGCTCTGGACTGATGAGTCAACCTGAAATATTTGGCTGTAGCAGAAGGCAGTTTGTTTGCTGAAGGGCTGGAGAGCGGTACAATAATGAGTGTCTGCAGGCAGCAGTGAAGCATAGTGGAGATTTCTTGCAAGTTAGGTTAGGTTTGGACCCCTATTTGAGCTAGCTGAAGACACGGAAGAGCTATAACAAAATGACTCCTCTTGCTTCACCCCCCCTACTAAAAGGACATTGGGTACTATATTGCCCATATCTTCAAGGAACTCTTTCTTTTAGAAACCAGTGTCTTATAGTCTGCAAATAATCTGTGAAGCATTTCTAAATATTTGTGTTCATCCTGGGGTTGTGGCACTAGGGGGAGGCAGGAGTAGTCTGACACAAAGCCGATCATTCTCCTTCCCTTTTTCTTATCTGTGGTCATAGGCCTTATTCAGGTTACAAGTTGCTGTTGCTCTCTCTCATTGATATTCTATACCAGGGGTGTTGCTAGGTGGGAAAAGACCAGGGGTTTCAGCCCGAAGGTAAATTTTATAACCCCTCCCACATTTTAAATTGAAAAATCCCTCCCTCCCCTTGCTGGCTCAGAGCGTGCACATGTGCTCTGAGTCAGCAAACTGCTCCAATCACTGGCTTCTCTATGAGAAGCCTGTGATTGGATACCACAAAGCCCCCTTTTGACATCAGAAGGGGGCGTGTTGATTAGCGCTGGGGCATTGGCAATGTCCATCAATTCAGCCTCAAAAGTGCTCATCAATGCAGCTTCACCAGTGCCCATCAATGCAACCTCATCAGTGCCCATCCTATCACCAGCTCACCCTTACCTGTCTGTGCCCGTGCAGCCTGAGCAGCGCCCTTCAGTGTAGCCTGATCAGTGCCCATCAATGCAGCCTCGCCAGTGCCCATCGATGCAGCCTCACCAGTGCCCATCAGTGCAGCCTCGTCAGTGCCCATCAATGCAGCCTCATCAGTGCCCATTAATGCAGCCTGATCAGTGCCCATCAATGCAGCATCACCAGTGCCCATCAGTGGCGCCTGATCAGTGCAGCCTCACCAGTGCCCATCAGTGCAGCCTCACCTGTGCCCATCAATACAGCCTCACCAGTGCACATCAATGCAGCATGATCAGTGCCCATCAGTGCAGCCTTACCTGTGCCCATCAATGCAGCCGGATCAGTGCCCATATGCTCAACCTCACCAGTGCCCATCAATGCAGAGTCATCAGTGACCATGAGCTCAGCCTCACCAGTGCCCATCAATGCAGCCTCACCACTAGTGCCCATCAATGCATCATGATCAGTGCCCATCCCATCACCTGCTCAGCCTTACCTGTGTCCATGCAGCCCGATCACTCAGACAGTGCCCATCCCATCACCAGCTCAGCCTTACCTGTGCCCATGCAGCCTAATCAGTGCCCATCCTAGCCTAATTTACCTGTGCCCATGCAGTCTGATCAGACAGCAGTGCCATCAGGAGAGGAGAGCCGCCAGTTTACACAGAGTGGGAATCTCCCACTTACCCGGCACGGCCCGCCTCCTGACCAGTGGCTCCTATGATGGGCGTAACACGTCCCGGCATCGGACCAGTGTGACATCCATCATAGGAGCTGGTTCAGAAGGTGGGACTTCGCATGTCACTCGGCCACACTGGGTGAGTAGTAGTAGTAGATGGAGAGCCCCGCTCTGTCCGGCGGCACTCGCCTACCCCCTTCCCTTCAGACTGACAGCCTGCCCGGCGTGTACCCACCCAGGATTGGCCAAAAGTGGCCCCAGGGCAGGTGGCCAAAAGCCCTGAGTTCTCGCCCAACCCCAGGCCTTGGGACTCAGGGCTAATAATTGTGTCACTGTTATGGAGACCCAGGTCTTTTGGGAGTGGGCTATAGCACCGGTCAGCCCCCCTGCTGATGCCACTGTTCTATACCAAAAATTATTCTGTTTATTGTACTAAAGGTAATAACTTCACATTTGCATATGCTTTACATTGTTGTTCTGCTAATTGCAAAACATTAACCACTTAAATAAAAAAACATGTTATACTTACCTCCACTGTGCAGCTCGTTTTGCACAGAGTGGCCCCGAATGGCGTCTTCTGGGGTCCCTCGGTGGCTGTCTCGGCTTCTCCCCGCAAGAACTCACCACCTTCATGCGAGCGAGCTCACATGGTGATGAGTTCTTGCGGGCGCGCTCCCGTGATACAGCCAGCGGCTGTTGCCGCTCACTGTATCACTCGGCGCCGCCCTCCGGTGTGCGGCATCATTGGATGTGATTGACAGCAACGTGAGCCTATGGCTGCGCTGCTTTCAATCCATCCAGTGTAGCCAATCAACGGGCAGGCAGAGAAAAGAGCAGGATGTCGGGGGCGAGTGCGGCGGGACTTTCAAGGGCTCAGGTAAGTAAATTGGGGGCTCGGGGGGTGGTATTGTTGGATGTTTTTTCACCTTAATGCTTAGGATGCATTAAGGTGAAAAAACGTTTTCCTTTACAACCCCTTAAGGGATCAGGCCTATTTCTGACATTTGTTGTTTACAAGTTGAAATCAGTACTTTTTGCTAGAAAATTACTTAGAAACCCCAAACATTATATATTCTTTTTTAGCAGAGACCCTAGAGAATAAAATGGAAATCATTGCAATACTTTATGTCACACCGTATTTGCGCAGCGGTCTTACAAACGCATTTTTGGGGAAAAAAATACACTTTTGCAATTAAAAAATAAGAAAGTAGTAAAGTTAGCCCAATTTTTTTGTATATTGTGAACTATGATATTACACTGAGTAAAATGATACCCAACATGTCATGCTTTAAAATTGTCCATGCTCATGGAATGGTGACAAACAACGGTACTTAAAAATCTCCATAGGCTACGCTTTAATCTTTTTTATAGGTTACCAGTTTAGTGTTTGAGTGGAGGTCTAGTGCTAGAATTATTGCTCTCACTGTAATGTTCATGGCGATACCTCACGTGTGTGGTTTGAACACCATATACGTATGTGTTCGCTTCTGTGCGCGAGCTCAGACACTGTCCCTTTAACCACTTGCTTACTGGGCACATATACCCCCTTCCTGCCCAGGTGAAATTTCAGCTTTCAGCACTGTCACGCTTTGAATGACAATTGCGCGGTCATGCGATGTGGCTCCCAAACAAAATTGACGTCCTTTTTTTCCCACAAATAGAGCTTTCTTTTGGTGATATTTGATCATCTCTGCGTTTTTTGTTTTTTTGCGCTATAAACAAAAAAAGACTAACAATTTTGAAGAAAACACAATATTTTTTACTTTTTGCTATAATAAATATCCCAATTTTTTTTAAACTATTTTTTTTTCTCAGTTTAGGCCGATACGTTATTCTTCTACATATTTTTGGTAAAAAAAAATCTCAATAAGCGTATAGTGATTGGTTTGTGCAAAAGTTATAGCGCCTGCAAAATAGAGGATAGATTTATGAAAAAAAAAATATTATTTATTTTTTACTAGTAATGGTGGCGATCTGCGATTTTTGTCAGGACTGCGATTATACGGCGGACACATCGGACACTTTTGACACATTTTTGGGACCATTCACATTTATACAGCGAACAGTGCTATAAATATGCATTGATTACTGTATAAATGTGACTGGCAGGGAAGGGGTTAACACTGGGGGACGATCAAGGGGTTAAATGTGTGCCCTGCTAGGTGATTCTTATGGCCCATACACACGATCCGAATATCGGACGAACAATGTCGTCCGAGGAAGGATCGTACAATTTTCAGATCGTGTGTACGAAAAATATCGACGGATCAAGCTCCATAATTTTTCTAGTACGTCAGTGGAACGAACGATAATCATGTAATGTGTACAGCAATCGTCCGAAAAAACTCGTAAGTGAAAGACTGCGCATAATCGGAAGCTGCTAATGACCCCAGACGGAATATCAAATAAACAATACGGAAGAATCACATTCATGGAATAAAAGTACCAAAAGAATGTCCTGTCCGTGTGCTCCTAGCTCCGCCCCTGTCTGATGATTCGCGCAGCAGTGTACACATCATTGTGATGCGCCAAATGCGACATCAGCCAACAAAATGAAACATGAGGCAGCATGGCGGAAATTGCTGGGGAGAAAAATCCTGGAATTTCTTAAAACAAAATCGTAAAAAGTCGGACAAACACAATAATAGGGGTGCCACGCAGAAGGACAAAGAAATGAAGAGTCCAGCCGTAAAGAAAGCAAGTCCCATGACAAGAGCAGAGATGGTGTTCATGCTGGAAAAGCATGACTATGACGGCAAGAAGAAGAACTATGAGAGGCCTAACACCAGGAAGGATCTTATTCTAGAGAAAGTTATTGGATTTTTGCAAAAAAAACATGGTGTTAACCGTTCAAAAGACCAATTAAAGCGGAGCTCCGCCGGAAAAAAAAAATATTAAAAGCCAGCAGCTACAGCTACAGCAGCTGCTGGCTTTTAATATTTGGACACTTACCTGTCCTGGAGTCCAGCGACGTCCGCAGCAGAGGACGAGCGATCGCTCGTCGCTCTGCTGCTCCCTCCGCCATCCTCGCTGAGGGAACCAGGAAGTGAAGCCCTGCGGCTTCATGCCCGGTTCCCTACGGCGCATACGCGAGTCGCGCTGTGCTGTTCTGATTGGTGCTCCTGTGTTCTGGGAGCCGAGTGTCTCCCAGAACACTACGGGAAGTCTGCGGGAAGTGACGTCACTCCCGCAGATTCCTGGAGAGAGGACTCCCGGATGTGGGTGAAAATACCTGTCTTAGACAGGTATCTTCACCCCCCTCCCCCCTGAAAGGTGTCAATTGTGACACCGGAGGGGGGGAGGGTTCCGATGAGAGGAACTTGTAATTTAGGGTGGAGCTCCACTTTAAAAAAGCGCTGGTCAGACTTAAAGCTACGAGAACCAAACCAATTCAATCAAATTCAAGTCACCATTGAGAAAACTAAGTACATTTTTTTTTACATTAAACATAAAAATGCAACGTTCTTTGGTATTTTTCAAATGTTAATTATGTAATTTCTGTAAAAATATGTATATTTCTGTAATACATTGTTAACACATTGTATTACATTATGTTTGACAGGAAGGAAAAAAAAGTTAGCAATTAAAAAAAAAAGGAGAAGAGTACATGGAGAAGGTTCTGAAGAGCATGATCCAGCATCAACTCCATCAGGTACTACATTTGTAAATAATGGTTCCAAAAAAAGTGCACTGCAATGTTTTTTTCTTATACATTTTAAGTCCATTTTATTTACTTGTAATCTGGACAGATCCTAGTAAAAAGCCAAAACTGGACGAAGATGTGTTATTTTATGAATCAAGCCAGGGGCCATGTATTTCTGCTGACACAAACTACATTACAGAGGAAGACAGTGGTCAGATGACCTTGGAGGAATCGTCAAATCTTGATCTACCAAAACAAGGTAATTATATATTTATTTTGGATACATAATGGCTAATGGATATATAATTAGGTAACTTTTTTTTTTTGGAGTTTTTGTGTTATTTTTTTTTATTATTATAATTTTTTTTTAAAGCTATTACCTTCGGTGGATGAAGCATCAGCCTGATGCTGCATCTGTCCCCTGGTTTCTATTCACTGAGAACCGAGGCACCTATAACACCACCGATGGCTCACTTCTCTCTCCTCCACAATGCAGAGCGATGCTGATTGTGAGCTACTTCTCTGCGCTCATTGGAGTACACGTGGCAGTGTGTCGGCGGCTCGTTGACAGTAGAGCTTGGCGATTTTCTGGCCAAAAAAATCTGCGATTTAAAAAAAAAAAAATAGATTCACGATTCAAATATATATATTTTTTTATGGACACCGCTGCGGACTAGGGCGACGTCCCTGCCTCGCCTAAAAAATCCTGCCCCCAGCTCCTCACAACAGGTGCGTTGGCAGTGCCGGTCCTGGTGAAAAAAAAAAGAAAAGAAAAAATAGATTTGCTGAAAATCTGAATCGATTTGACCTCTCAACTCGATTCTAGATTCAAATACATTTTTTCCCCAGCCCTAGTTGACAGTGACATCAATTAGGGCATCTGGCGGATCCTGACTTTGAAGTAGGGATGACACACTAACCTGAATGATGGCATGCACTTCAGCCAAGAACGGACTTCAGACAGAAATCTGCTGATAATGGGTCATAGGTAGAGTTGAGCAGACACCTGGATGTTCGGGTTCGACGGGTTTGGCCGAACTTCGGAAAAAAGTTCAGGTTCGGGACCAAACTTTACCCCGAACCCAAACCCCATTGAAGTCAATGGGGACCAGAACTTCTGAGGACTATTAGCGCTGTTTCCCGTGCTTAGAACTGTCCTGCACAATGTGTCATTTCTGAAGGAAAAAAAGTCATATAAAACTCACGACTATAATAAATTGTTGGCTCCCGGCAATACATAGAAAAGTCATTGATAAAAAATAAAAAAAGCGTGGGGGTTCCCCCAAATTCAATTACCAGGCCCTTCAGGTCTGGATTGGATATTAAAAGGGAACCCTGCTGCAAATAAAATAAAAAATGCGTGCGTTCCCCCAAATATCCATACCAGGCCCTTCAGATCTGGTATGGATTTTAAGGGGAACTCCACCCCAAATTTAAAAAAAAATGGCGTGGAGTCCCCTCAAAAATCCACACCAGACCCTTTATCCGAGCATGCAACCTGGCAGGTCGCAGGAAAAGAGGGGGGGACGAGAGAGCGCCCCCCCTCCTGAACCATACCAGGCCACATGCCCTCAACATGGGAAGGATGTCCCCATGTTGATGGGGACAAGGGCCTCATCCCCACAATCCTTGCCCGGTGGTTGTGGGGGTCTGCGAGCGGGGGGGCTTATCGGAATCTGGAAGACGCCTTTAACAAAGGGGACCCCCAGATCCCGGCCCCCCCTATGTGAATTGGTAAGGGGTACATTGTACCCCTACCATTTCACGAAGAAAGTGTCAAAAATGTTAAAAATGACAATAGCCGGTTTTTGAAAATTCCTTTATTAATGTTTTCTCTTTTCTTATATCTTCTTCTTTTCTCCATTTGGGTTTCTTCCTCCATCTTCCTCTTCATCTTCATCTTCATCTTCCTCTTCCTTCTTCCTTCTTCCTTCTTCCTTCGGTGTTCTTGTCCGCATCTTGCTTCGGCTTCTTTTTCCCCTTCTTCTTTCTTCGGCTGCTCCATTTGAATTGGAGGTTCCCGCTGTGTGACGCTTCAGTTCTTCAGTTCTCCTCCGCGGCCGAAGAAAGAAGAAGGGGAAGAAGAAGCCGGAGCAAGATGCGGACGAGAACACCGAAGGAAGAAGGAAGATGAAGATGAAGATGAAGAAGAAGAGGAACATGAAGAGGAAGATGAAGATGAAGAGGAAGATGAAGAAACCCGAATGGAGAAAAGAAGAAGATGGAAGAAGATGGAAGAAAGGAAAAGACATTAATAAAGGAATTGTCAAAAACCGGCTATTGTCATTTTTAACATTTTTGACACTTTTGACAAGGGGTCTTCCAGATTCTGATAAGCCCCCCGCCCGCAGACCCCCACAACCACCGGGCAAGGCCGCAGGGTTGTGGGGATGAGGCCCTTGTCCCCATCAACATGGGGACATCCTCCCCATGTTGAGGGCATGTAGCCTGGTACGGTTCAGGAGGGGGGGCGCTCTCTCGCCCTCCCTCTTTTCCTGCGGCCTGCCAGGTTGCGCGCTCGGATAAAGGGTCTGGTCTGGATTTTTGGGGGTACTCCACGCCATTTTTTTTTCTAAATTTGGGTTGGAGTTCCCCTTAAAATCCATACCAGATTTGAAGGGCCTGGTATGGATATTTGGGGAACCGCACGCATTTTCTTTTTAAATTTGCGGCAGGATTCTCCTTAATATCCAATCCAGACCTGAAGGGCCTGGTAATTGAATTTGGGGGGACCCCAACGCTTTTTTTTTATCAATGACTTTTCTATGTGTTGCCGGGAGCCGACAATTCATTAATAGCCACGAGTGAGAGTTTTAAATAACTTTTTTTCCTTCAGAAATGACACAGTGCTTAGAACTGTCCCTGCACAGTGTCATTTCTGAAGGAACTCGCGGCTATTAATGAATTTTTTTTAAATTTGCGGCAGGGTTCCCCTTAATATCCATTCCAGACCTGAAGGGCCTGGTAATTGAATTTGGGGGACCCCCATGCATTTTTTATTTTTTTTTATCAATGACTTTTCTATGAGTGCTTAGAACTGTCCCTGCACAAAGTGTAATTTCTTAAGGAAAAAAAGTCATTTAAAACTCACTCGCGGCTATTAATGAATTGTCGGCTCCCGGCAATACATAGAAAAGTCATTGATAAAAAAAAAAGTGTGGGGGTCCCCCCAAATTAAATTACCAGGCCCTTCAGGTCTGGAATGGATATTAAGGGAAACCCTGCCGCAAATTTAAAAAAAAATGCAAGCAGTTCCCCCAAATATCCATACCAGGCCCTTTAGATCTGGTATGGATTTTAAGGGGAACTCCACCCCAAATTAAAAAAAAAATGGTGTGGAGTACCCCCAAAAATCCAGACCAGACCCTTTATCTGAGCACGCAACCTGGCAGGCCGCAGGAAAAGAGGGGGGATGAGAGAGCACCCCCCCTCCTGAACCGTACCAGGCCACATGCCCTCAACATGGGGAGGATGCCCCCATGTTGATGGGGACAAGGGCCTCATCCCCACAACCCTTTCCGGTGGTTGTGGGGGTCTGCGGGCGGGGGGCTTATTGGAATCTGGAAGACCCCTTTAACAAAGGAGACCTCCAGATCCCGCCCCCCTATGTGAATTGGTAAGGGGTACATTGTACCCCTACCATTTCACGAAGAAAGTGTCAAAAATTTTAAAAATGACAATAGACGGTTTTTGAAAATTCCTTTATTAATGTCTTCTCTTTTCTTCCATCTTCTTCCATGTTCTTCTTTTCTCCATTCGGGTTTCTTCCTCCATCTTGTTCTTCATCTTCCTCTTCATCTTCACCTTCTTTCTTCCTTTGGTGTTCTCGTCTTGCTCCGGCTTCTTCTTCCCTTCTTCTTTCTTCGGCCGCTCCGTTTGAATTGGAGGTTCCCGCTGTGTGACGCTTCAGTTCTTCAGTTCTCCTCTGGGTCCCCTGCCACCCGGTGGCCCCACCCCCCTCTGACACCACGGGGAAAGTCCCCGTGAAGTCCATGTGCGTCAGAGGGGGGCGGAGTCACCGGGTGGCAGCGGACCAAGAGGAGAACTGAAGAACTGAAGCGTCACACAGCGGGAACCTCGAATTCAAACAGAGCGGCCGGAGAAAGAAGAAGGTGATCAAGAAGCCGGAGCAAGATGCGGACGAGAACACCGAAGGAAGAAGGAAGATGAAGTTGAAGAGGAAGAGGAAGATAAAGATGAAGATGAAGAGGAAGATGGAGGAAGAAACCTGAATGGAGAAAAGAAGAAGATGGAAGAAAGGAAGAAAGGAATTTTCAAAAACCGGCTATTGTAATTTTTTACATTTTTTACACTTTCTTCGTGAAATGGTAGGGGTACAATGTACCCCTTACCGATTCACATGGGGGGGCGCGGGATCTGGGGGTCCCCTTTGTTAAAGGGGTCTTCCAGATTCTGATAAGCCCCCAGCCCGCAGACCCCCACAACCACCGGGCAAGGGTTGTGGGGATGAGGCCCTTGTCCCCATCAACATGGGGACATCCTCCCCATGTTGAGGGCATGTGGCCTGGTATGGTTCAGGAGGGGGGGGCGCTCTCTCATCCCTCCCTCTTTTCCTGCGGCCTGCCAGGTTGCATGCTCGGATAAAGGGTCTGGTATGGATTTTTGGGGGTACTCCACGCCATTTTTTTTTTAAATTTGGGGTGGAGTTCCCCTTAAAATCCATACCAGATCTGAAGGGCCTGGTATGGATATTTGGGGGAACCGCACGCATTTTTTTTTTAATTTGTGTCAGGGTTCCCCTTAATATCCAATCCAGACCTGAAGGGCCTGGTAATTGAATTTGGGGGAACCCCCACGTTTTTTTTTTTTTATCAATGACTTTTCTATGTATTGCCGGGAGCCGACAATTCATTAATAGAGAGTTTTAAATGACTTTTTTTCCTTCAAAAATTACACATTGTGCAGGGACAGTTCTAAGCATGGGAAACAGTGCTAATAGTCCTCAGAAGTTCTGGTCCCCATTGACTTCAATGGTGTTCGGGTTCGGGGTAAAGTTCGGTCCCGAACCCAAACTTTTTTCCGAAGTTCGGTCGAACCCGAACATCCAGGTGTCCGCTCAACTCTAGTATCGAATTATTATTTTTTAACAAATTTCGACAAACTTGTTCATTCGGAAATAGCCGAATTATCGAAAACCCGATTAACAAATTTTTATTTGTAAATTTGAATATTGGAAAACACGGAAATTCAAAAATTCAGAAATTCTAAATCCGAAATTTTGGAAATTCGGGAATTCGAAAATCTGAAAATTTGAAAATCCGAAAATTTTAATATCTGAGATAATAACTAACTAATAATAAGTTAACTATTACTAACTATTAAATTATAGGTATTGGAATTTCCTTTCAAATTTGGCTTAATGAATATGAATCTATCCTAAGTTACGAATTATCCGAAATAACAAATGCCACAGCTAAACAAATGGAACGGAATGAATTAATAATAATAAAAAATAACAATAATAATGAAAATAAAAACTTTTTATTAATATTATTAATTCATTCCGTTCCATTTGTTTAGGTGCGGCATTCGTTATTTCGGATAATTCGTCATTTCTAAAAAAAATTGTATTCGTTACGTTGACCAACAGACAAATTTGAAAGGAAATTCCAATACCTTTTATTTAATAGTTCGTTTTTTTCGGCAGTGCACATGTCTAATTAGAGCCGGAGGCTCTAATAGGCTTCAAAAAAGGGTGAGCTTGGGGCTCAGAGCACTGTGCTCCAAGCCCACCCAGTTGTGTGACAATAGCGAATGAATATTCCTACCGGTCAAGCAGGTCCTATTGGACGCCTAGAAGGAGGAGGAGGGAGATGCAAGGCGTAAGCCGCTGTAATCCAAAGAAGGAGGAGACGCAATAGAACCTGCCATCGCTTGTAGGAAGCTCTGCCCGCCCTCTACCTAGATGGGGTAAGTGCGGGGCTTTAATGCCTGACCGACCACCCTCCTGCATGGGGGGGTGCCGCCGGCCTACCGACAAGGGGGTGGTTGTTTGCTGCCCCCCCAAAAAAACACCAGCCGCCACTGGTTATTACTGCAGGTTACAACCGCTGCCCAGCAAACTAGCAAAAAGTTGTAAAACTCATCTCTGTATAACTGAAACCAGAAACCGAATTACCTAGTCCATGATCCATGCCAAGATTAAACCTATTTATTTGGACAGAGTAATATGAAAAATTATGGAGGCCCTGGGTAAATAACTTTCTATCTCCTAATTTCAATTTCAATAAGTTTGTATTAAATTTTGAATCATACAAAACCAGAAAGGAAAATAAACAACTTCCATTCAGAGCATCCCATACTCAAAGTTTCTGCCATGCAGAGATAACACAGAAGGAGCAGAATTATAAAGGCTGCCTCTATCATGTATATAGAGTAGGGGGGGGTGCCATCATCCCGTAATTAAACTGAAGAGAAAGGGGTGGGGATATATTTAGGGGCTACTCCCAAGACCCTAATCACCCAATATGATAGGACTATTGCGGCACCCAGACAAGGCGGTAATTAAAAATTTAGAGCATTTTATTAAAACATATAAATAAGCAATAAACAGTTAATCACAATAGTGACTATACATAATATGTTAAACAACAAAAAAAGAGAAGGGGGGTTTACAAACTCCACAGGTGGGCAGAGATGCAGTATTGATGTTGGCGTCTTTAATCAATACAATCTAAAACAACACATATTCATGTAAGTACATTGTTGAATAGTTTGATATTTGTGTGTAGCGATAATAGCCACAGGCAAATAGCTTATAAGAGGAGTAAAATAAAAAAAACAAACACAAACCTGGCTCACCACGCTAGTCCAATGAGGACCACGTGTGCAATGCACTAGGGCACCCAAAAGAGGGTGCACCCCCTGGGACGGACACGGGAAGATAGGAACGGCACTGGAATGTTAATGACATGGCATAAGATGGGATGAGCAATGTTAAAAGACATATACGGTTGTGAGTTAGGGTGAACCCATTCCCAAAAGTGTGTATGTGAGTACATGCATTAACAATGGTGAATCAGAGAAGATAGGTGGGGAGGGGGAACGGGAGGGGAGGGGGGAAGAAAGAAAATGAATTGGGAAGATACGAAAGGGGAAGGGAGAAAGAAGGGGGGGAGAGAAAGGAGCAGAAAGAAAGAAAAATGAGACAGGAAAAAAGAGGAAAGGGATGATGGAGAAGGGGGAGGCAAGAGGGGGGAAATTCATTTCTCCCCTCCCCTTCCTTCACATCCTGTCCCCCTTCCCCCCCTTTCCCCCTTCTTTTTGTCAAGTTTCTTTTTCTTGCCCTTTTTTTTCCCTCCCAACCCCCCTCCTTTTTCCTTTCCCCCCCTTTTGTTGTTCCCCCCCTTTCCCCTCCCCCTCTTGCCTCCCCCCTTCTCCGTCTTCCCTTTCCTCTTGGCGGAACTGAGTTGAGTAGTCTCCTGTGAGTGGTTCCTTCTGTCCTTTTTATTTTCCTACCCTTTGGATTACAAATTACTGTTCCTGTTGTGCACCACCAGTCAAGTTGCATGCGAAGAGCACCCTCCCATGTTGAGTGCATGTGGCCTGGTATGGTTCAGGAGGAGGGGGCGCTCGCTGGTCCCCCCTTTCCTGGCCTGCCGGGCAGCATGCTCAAATAAGGGTCAGGTATAGGGGGTACACCCATGCTGTTCTTTTAAAATAAAATTGAATGCCAGCTGACAGCAGATACATCATGGATGTTAACCACTTCCCGCCCAGTCAATAGTGAATTGACGTCCGGGAAGTGGTTGCAATATCGATACTGGACGTCATATGACGTCCTGCAGGATATTGCCTTGCGCGCGCCCGCGGGGGCGCGCAGCGCGGTGATCGGGGACGGCATGTGTCCCTCGGACACAGCGCTTCCCCGATCACGGTAAACAGCCAATTTCATTGGCTGTTTACCATGTGATCGGCTGTGTCAAAGTCACAGCCGATCACCTGTCAAAACAAACTCGGCGGCGCGCTCCGTGCGCGCCGCCACAGGCTTGCAGAGCGGGGATCGGGGAAGGCGAGTGTCCCTTGGACACAGCGCGTCCCCGATCAGAGTAAACAGCCAATGAATTGGCTGTTTACCACGTGACCGGCTGTGTCCAATCACAGCCGGTCACAAATGTAAACAAACTGCAGGAGTTACTACCTGATCCCTGCTCTCTCCTCACACACCGATCTGTGAGGAGAGAGAAGAGATCAGTAAGTTAGCTCAGTGTAGTTTGTCTACATAAGTTTACAGTGCACAACACGCCCCCCCCCCCCATAAAGAGGACCTGTCACACAGCCCAGCACATCAATCAGCCCAGCCAATCAGCCCATCTGTCAATCAGCCCATCTGTCAATCAGCCCATCTGTCAATCAGCCCATCTGTCAATCAATCAGCCCATCTGTCAATCAATTAGCCCATCTGTCAATCAATCAGCCCATCTGTCAATCAATCAGCCCATCTGTCAATCAATCACCCCACCTGTCAATCAATCACCCCATCTGTCAATCAATCAATCAGCCCATCTGTCAATCAATCAGCCCATCTGTCAATCATCTGTCACAGGCCCACCTCCATCGGTACCGCCATTGGCACTGCCACACAGGCTACCAGTACCGCAATCGGTACCAGTACCACCACCAGTACCGCCACCAGGCCCAGCATCTATACTGCCACACAGGCCCGCTACCAGTATCACCACTAGTGCCGCCATCGGTACCACCACCAGTACCACCACCCGTACCACCGTCGGTAGTGCCACCACCACCTGTACCACCACCTGTACCGCCATCGGTACCATCACCACCCGTACCGCCATCGGTACCACCACCACCTGTACCGCCATCGGTACCACCACCACCTGTACCGCCATCGGTACCACCACCACCCATACCGCCATCGCTACCACCACCACCCGTACCGCCACCTGTACCGCCATCGGTACCGCCGCCACCACCACCACCCGTACCGCCATCGGTACCACCACCTGTACCGCCATTGGTGCCACCACCACCCATACCGCCATCGGTACAACCACACAGGCCCACCACTAATACCTCCATCGGTACTACCACACAGACCGCCACCACTACCACCAGCAGTACCATTACACAGGCCCACCAATAAGCACTGCCATAATGTCCAAAAGGGTTTACACACCTGAGGAGGCATATGCCATTCTTGCCATGTCGGATGATGAGAGCAGCGGGGAGCTCCCATTATCCGATTCTGGTTCGGAATACGAGCCAGTGGAGGATAGTGGCTCAGAGTCCGAGTCCCCGGAGGAAACCGTCCCTCCCAAAAGAATGCGATCGGCACCAAGATCAGCACCAAGATCAGCACCAAGATCAGGAGAACTGCCCACCACCAGCAGCGCCATACCCCAGGAAGAGGAGCCCAGTACAAGCAATGGAAATGCACGCCCAACCCGAAGAATCCAGCCCCAATCCTACCTTCCCGATGCCCTGGCAAACCCCTTATGGTTGCCTGCCAACTCAGGATCACCGCACAGCCAGGTGTGCAGCCCGACACTACAAATTTTTCTAAATTTGATTATTTTTCCCACAAGATTTGCTGCAGAATATAGTGGATCAAACGAATCTGTATGCATCCCAATTTATTGCTGCCAACCCCGATTCTTCCTACGCCCGCATGTTCCAGTGGCGGTGTCTAACATTGGAGGAATTTAAATTATTTTTGGGCCTTATGTTCAATATGGGGCTTACAAAAAAGAACGAAGTCCATTCATATTGGTCCAAACGCCCCATCCAACACATGCCCATATATTCCGCTGTCATGTCCAGGAAAAGATACGACATGATTATGCGCTTTCTCCACTTCAATGACAATTCACAGTGCCCTCCCCGAGATCATCCCAACTACGACAAATTGTACAAGATACGCCCCCTAATCAATGCCTTTTCCCAGCGATTTGAAGAAGTTTTCATCCCAGACCAAAAAATTTGTGTGGACGAGTCCCTCGTACATTTCACCGGCCGACTGCAGTTCAAGCAGTACATACCAAGCAAGAGAGCCAGGTATGGGTTAAAATTAAATAAATTATGTGATCGAGCCACTGGATACGTCTGCAAATTCAGGATCTACGAAGGCAAAGACTCCCAGCTCCAGTCCCGTGATTGCCCCACATATATTGGAACCAGTGGGAAAATTGTCTGGGAGTTGGCATACCCCCTGTTCGGAAAAGGTTACCATTTATATGTTGATAATTATTATACCAGCCTGCCCCTTTTTCGCCACCTTTACAGTAAACAAACCCCGGCCTGCGGTACCTTAAAAAAAAAACGGAATGGATTCCCACAAAATTTATTGACAAAAAAATTGCGACCTGGAGAATCGGCATCCATGAGGAACGAGGAGGTGTTGGCCATGAAGTGGAGGGACAAGAAAGATGTCCACATCCTCTCTACGATCCACAATGACACCATGGTGGAGATCCCAAGAAGACGCGGCTCCATTGTAAAGCCTGAATGTGTCCACGACTACAATTTGTACATGGGGGGGTGGATTTAAACGACCAGATGCTACAGCCCTACTTATCAACCAGAAAGTCCCATTATTGGCACAAAAAAGTTGTGTTTCACCTGTTTCACATGGCCCTTTTTTTCTGCTACCAAAAAGCAACTCAAAATCACCGACTCCACTACCTCCAATATATCGAAGATATCATCGATGCCCTCATTTACCAACAAGATCCCGCCCCAGGAAGCATTCGCTCTGATAGTGTGAGTCGGCTTCACGAGCGACACTATGCGTTTAGCATCCCCCCCACAGAATCTGGAAGAAGACGCCAAAAGAAATGCCGTGTATGCAGCAGAGGAGGAGTAAGAAGAGACACCAGCTATTATTGTCCCGATTGTCCCTCCCAACCTGGCCTGTGCATCGGAAATTGCTTCAAAAATTATCATACATCCATTAGTTCCCCTTATTATTAACAGACTGCTATTACCCTATTTGCCTGCTACCATGTTACTAACTACCTTCCATGTTAATTAACTGACCCTGGCCTGTTTACCGACGATGCCTCTGCCTGCCGATTTAAACCACGTTTCTGACTTCCACGTGTACCGACCTTGGCCTGTTAATCGACCATGTTTTTGCCTGCCACTTGGACTGATCTTTTGGCCATCTACTTTTAGTACACAGGGGTCTCACATATGTGAGGGGCTTCAGAATAGCGTTCTGAGTAGAGAAAACCAGTTTTTCGTTTTCTGTGCTCCAAGAACAGGGTCTGGTTGCCCGGAGGCTTCGAAGCGATTTGGGTGGGAGAAGCCTCTACCCCTGTCCCCCTGGCCCTAAGCTTGATGGTCCTTCCTGCTGCCTGGACCAATAATTTGGCTGTGCTGACAATATTACTGCCTGTAATGACCCATGACATTATGGACCATGTTTCTTCCTGCTGCTTGGACCAATACTTTGGCTGTGTTGACCATATATCTGCCTGCTGCCTCTACTGACTTTGGACAGCATTTCTGCCGGGACACCTCTGCCTGCTACCTGGACCTGTGCTTTGGCTGTGCTCTGGCTGTGCTGACAGTATCTCTGCCTGTGCGAACTATGGACAGTATTCCTGCCTGCTGCCTGGATGATTGCTTTTGCTGTCGCTGACCTCATCCCTGCCTGCTGCTTGGACCGATGCTCTCCTCTGTGGACCACTGCACTTCTAAAACCACAGGTAATCTTTTGTTATTTGGTATGTACCTGCTATGTGTTAGATATATGAAGGGCCTTCAAAAATGTGATCGGTAGTCAGAAAATGATATGTGCAATTAATGCTGCTAGAATGCCTGGAGGTGCTACTTGGATGTTGGGCCTCTGTATGTGGCCAGGCTGTGTAAAAGTCTCAAACATGTGGTATCGCCATACTCAGGAGGAGTAGCAGAATGCATTTTGGGGTGTAATTTTTGCTATGTACATATTATGTGTTAGAAATATCTTATAAATTGACAACTTTGTGTAAAAAAAATGCATTTTAATTTTTTCTCCACATATTCCAAAATCTTCTGGAAAAAAATCAACCGTTCAAAAGACTCATAATGCTTCATAGATTATACGTTGGGGTGTGTGCTTTCCAAAATGGGGTAATTTTGTGGAAAATTCTATTGTCCTGGTGCTCCAGGGCCTTCAAAATTGTAATAGGTGGTTGAGAAAGGATATGTGCGATTTATGCTTGTAGAACGCCTGAAAGTGCTACTTCAATGTTGGGCCTCTGTATATGGCCAGGCTGTGTAAAAGTCTCACACATGTGGTATCGTTATACTCAGGAGGAGTAGAAGAATGCATTTTGGGGTGTTATTTTTGCTATGTATATGCTATGCGTTAGAAATATCTTATAAATGGACAACTTTGTGTAAAAAAAATGCATTTTCATTTTTTCTCCACATTTTCCAAAACCTTC
Organism: Rana muscosa; assembly: GCA_029206835.1. Taxonomy (NCBI): domain Eukaryota; kingdom Metazoa; phylum Chordata; class Amphibia; order Anura; family Ranidae; genus Rana; species Rana muscosa. The sequence continues at coordinate 81,650,427 of CM055122.1, read as the reverse complement.
TGGAAAAAAATGAACCGTTCAAAAGACTCATAATGCTTCATAGATTATATGTTGGGGTGTGTGCTTTCCAAAATGGGGTAATTTTGTGGAAAATTCTATTGTCCTGGTGCTCCAGGGCCTTCAAAATTGTAATAGGTGGTTGAGAAAGGATATGTGCGATTTATGCTTGTAGAACGCCTGAAAGTGCTACTTCAATGTTGGGCCTCTGTATATGGCCAGGCTGTGTAAAAGTCTCACACATGTGGTATCACTATACTCAGGAGGAGTAGCAGAATGCATTTTGGGGTGTCATTTTTGCTATGTATATGCTATGCGTTAGAAATATCTTATAAATGGACAACTTTGTGTAAAAAAAATGCATTTTCATTTTTTCTCCACATTTTCCAAAACCTTCTGGAAAAAAATGAACCGTTCAAAAGACTCATAATGCTTCATAGATTATACGTTGGGGTGTGTGCTTTCCAAAATGGGGTCATTTTGTGGAAAATTCCATTGTCCTGGTGCTCCAGGGCCTTCAAAAGTGTAATAGGTGGTTGAGAAAGGATATGTGCGATTTATGCTTGTAGAACGCCTGAAAGTGCTACTTCAATGTTGGGCCTCTGTATGTGGCCAGGCTGTGTAAAAGTCTCACACATGTGGTATCGCTACACTCAGGAGGAGTAGCAGAATGTATTTTGGGGTGTAGTTGCAATTATGCATATGCTGTGTGAGAGAAAAAAACTCTTAATATGACCAGTTTGTGTAAAAAAATTAAATTTTCCCAAGAATTGTGGGAAAAAAATACAACTTCAAAAAACTCACCACACCTCTTAGTAAATACCTTGGACTGTCTACTTTCCAAAAAGGGGTAATTTTGGGGTATTTGTACTTTCCTCGCTTGTTAGTGTCTCAAGAAATGAGATATCCCTTCAGTACATCAGGTGTGATCAGATGTGATAAATTTTCAGTGATTGCCACCATAGTTTGTAGACTCTATAACTTTCACAAAGACCAAATAATATACACTAATTTGGGTTCATTTTACCAAAGATATGTAGCAGTATACATTTTGGCACAAATTTATGAAGAAAAATTACTTATTTGCAAAATTTTACAATAGAAACTAAAAAAAAGTGTTTTTTTTTAAAAAAATTGCTGTTTTTTTGCTTATATCGCAAAAAATAAAAAACCCAGTGGCGATTAAATACCACCAAAAGAAAGCTCTATTTGTGAGAAGAAAATGATAAAAATTTTGTTTGGATACAGTGTAGCATGACCAAGTAATTGTCATTCAAAGTGTGAGAGTACTGAAAGCTGAAAATTGGTCTGGGCGGGAAGGTGCATAAGTGCATGGTATTGAAGTGGTTAAGGACCAGGGATGAGCCGAACACCCCCCTGTTCGGTTCGCACCAGAACCTGCGAACAGACAGAATGTTCGTGTGAACTTTAGAACCCTATTAAATACAATGGACTCGAACGTTTGAAATCTAAAGTGCTAATTATAAAGGCTAATATGCAAGTTATTGTCCTAAAAAGTGTTTGGGGACCTGGGTTCTGTCCCAGGGCACATGTATCAATGCAAAAAAAAGTTTTAAAAATTTACGTTTTTACGGGAGCAGTGATTTTAATAATGCTTAAATGTAAAAAAATAAAAGTGAAAATTTTCCTTAAAATTTCGTACATGGGGGGTGTGATAATATGCATGTAAAGTCGCGCATGTTTCCCATGCTTAGAACTGTCCCTGCACAAAATGTCATTTTTGAAGGAAAAAAAGTCATTTAAAACTCACTCGCGGCTATTAATGAATTGATTAAAAAAAAAAAAGCGTGGGGGTCCCCCCAAATTCAATTACCAGGCCCTTCAGGTCTGGTATAGATATTAAGGTAAATAGAAAAGAATGTAGAAACTGCGCTAAATATGCTGAAAAAAAGAGACACCAAGTGTTCTCACTAGTAGCTCAGTGGGAGCTGCGATTGGAATGTAAACCACCATACATGATAGCAAATAAGGAAAAAAGGAAAAAATCGCGCTAACCCGTGGCCATACTCCTAGGAGTTATGGAATGAAATTAAAACACACATCAATCGGTAAAACTAATGAGTGAACAAATTATTTTAAATATAAAAAGTGTACTGTGATCTAACTTCATAACATATAGTCCATAAAAAAAAAGATTCTTAAATAAATTTATTTAAGAATCTTTTTTTTTTTTTTGCGGCGGGGTTCCCCTTAATATCTATAAGGAAAAAAAGCGTGGGGGTCCCCCCAAATTCAATTACCAGGCCCTTCAGGTCTGGTATACATATTAGGACCGGTGGTTGTGGGGGTCTGCGGGCAGGGGGCTTATCGGAATCTGGAAGATCCCTTTAACAAAGGGGACCCCCAGATCCCGCCCCCCCTATGTGAATTGGTAAGGGGTACATTGTATAGTAAACCCAAATTTTTTTAACCTTCAAAAAAATGGGCATTTATTATTTTTTAAAAGGTAAGCATATCCTTTAGTTTAAAATGCAACGCTGCCCTATGTTAAATTCACATCTATGTGGGTGCGGGACTGCGTGTAAATCACACACTTTCCCATACTGTCAGAGCACACGTTGCTGTTTAGCAGATGCATGGGGGTGCCATTCATGGAATTGCATGCAGCCCACATCCCAAACCAAACAATCTTCCCAAAATACAGCCATAAATAAATACACCACACAATATATTGGCAGATAATGGCTACGGCACTTTATTGGTTTGCAATTAAAATTCCAAATTCATAATATTTACTAATTTTTATTCAACCAAGAACTCAAGTAAATATTTAATATCCAAATATAAGCTCAGTTATTGAAACTCAAGCTATATTGAATTAAAAGAAAATGAAATGTCCCCCCCTAGCAATCCAGGGTAACCAACTACATACAGTAAGTACCAGCGACAAGGGTGGGAAGGGAGGGTAGCTCTTTTGCCAAAGCTTGACCAGTACACTGTTATACAAGCTGTACACTCACTACTTTACATTGTAGCAAAGTGTAATTTATTCAGTGTTGTCACATGAAAAGATATAATAAAATATTTACAAAAATGTAAGGGGTGCATGAAAGGGGTGCTACTGGCAACTTTGCTATAAAGGAGCTGGATTGAGATACAATCAACTGTCAGAATTTTAGATCTCTCCCTAAACCAGATTAAAGTGGTTCTAAAGGCTCAATGTTTTTTTTGTACCTTAATGCATTCTGTGCATTAAGGTAAAAACCTTCAGGATGCACTCCCCCCTCCAGCACCCCCTTATACCTTCCTGAGCCACATCTTGGTCCAGCAATGTGCATGAGAGCAGAGGCTGTCCTGGGTCTCTCTCTACTCATTGGCTCACACAGCAGCAGGATCCATTAGCTCCTGCTGCTGTCAATCACAGCCAGTGAGCCAATGAGGAGAGAGCGTAGGGTGGGTCTGAGCCACACTCCACGTGTGAATGGACACACAGAGCACGGTTCAGGGGAGAACCTACCCAAGTGCCCTAAAGAAAGAGGTTTGCTCTTGGGGACACTCGGCAGGGGAAGGCCCGCTGGGGAGGGACCCAAAAAGAAAAAAAATCTGGGCTGCTCAGTGCAAAACCATAGCACAGAGCGGGTAAATATAACATGTTTGTTATGTTTTTAATTTTTTTTTCCTATAGAATCACTTTAAATACACTTGAGTCTATCCTGCTCTCTACTAATCCACCTGTGCACTACATGTCTCAGTTTTACCAATCCCTCTTATATCTTCATGGGTATACATACCTGGCAAACAGAAACATATTTCAGATAATCAAAAAGCAAAAGTTCTCCATTTATCTCATGTATCCTCAATATCTTCTAAGATGGAGCAGATTCAAGTGTTTGTTACCCTCCAAAAAAAGTATTGATCCTGTTCCTGTAAAGCATGAGCAACAGCACAGTGATTGTGCTGTGTCATTTGGCCCTTTCTATCACCTGAAATACCTGGCTGATCCTGCCTGGTTCTGCCCTCCCCTCTGTAAACTGACCATGGTTTATCATGACTGCTGAGCCATGACACTGGTCAGTTTACGTGCCTCCATTATCCGCAGCTCTCCTCTGTCCTCTTCCATCCTCTTCACCTCTTCACCCCCCTCCCCTCCCTGCCGGTCAGCTCGTGACAGTGCCCGCCCCTCACCTACTGCTGCTGAAATAACTGTGTAAAGTACAGTACATACAATCCCCTCTGTTAGAAAACATTTTATGCCCCAGTGTCTGTGCTTTGTAAAAAATATGATGATTTATACCTTATTTCATAGCGCCGCTTGGCGCTCATGTGACTGCTCACTGCTCTTCTCCTCCTCTCCTCCCAGCTGATATCAGTGGGGGATTCTCATCCCCTCCCGCTGTAGTTGTCAGATCGGGAGAGGGAGCAGAAAACAGTGATGTGAGCGCTGAGCGACGCTATTAAATAGGTAGAAATCGTCATATTTTTTACAAAGCACAGACACTGAGGTATAGAACTTTTTCTAACAGAAGGGATTGCATGTACTTTACAAAGTGGCTTTACAACCACTATAAACTTTTGACATACACAAGAGCTTGTGGTATGATGGGGAAACAAGCATATATTTGGTTGTATTGTCTATTTATTAAACCTTTTTTCCAGGTAGATACTAACATTGATAGCTACGATTTAGGGCTGCTGTTGAACCAAAACTGTGGTCAGTGTTATTTAATTTTACAAATGAATTAATAGGCCTATATAAGCACTTTATGACTCCACATCTCTCAGTGTAGCTAAATCTCTTATACCCACACCTTGGAAACAAAGGTATGTTCCCTCTATCATTCAATGGTTCCAGAAAAAATACAATATATGCCTTGTGAAAGAACTTACACAGCTTAAACACGAAGCACCTAATCATCATAGCTGAACATGAACCTGTTGGTTTGTACATAGTTACATAGTTAGTCAGGTTGAAAAAAGACACAAGTAAATCTAGTTCAACCATAAAAATAAATATGTAAGTGATTTCAAATGAATAAAATAGTAGTGCTATATTCATAAATCATATGAATGAACCTAAATATGTGTAAACAAATAATCACCCCGTGAGCAAATTGACCACTGTTACATATAAATAATGCTACAAGTGTCCATAACATTCAAAAAAGTGATCAAAATCAAGTCCGTTGTGTTGATCCAAGTGTTAAACTTAAAACAAATAATCTTCTTAAAGTGACTTGAGAAAATCTTCCACCACACCCAGGGCCGCCATCAGGAATTTTGGGGCCCCTTACACAGCTTCAGGCATGGGCCCCCTGGAGCAGAGGAGTGAGAAGTGGGGGGTGCTGTCACCACAAATTGTTGAGGTTGGGGGGGCTTTGGGTGCTGAGGAACAGAAAAAAACAAAAGAACAAAAAAAGGGGGGTTGCCATTCGGGGCCCTGGGGACCTCCGGGCCCCTTACAAAAAAAGAATTAAAAAAAAATACATTTTTATAAAAAAAAAGGGGGGTTGCCATCCGGGGCCATGGGGACCTCTGGGCCCCTTACAAAAAAAAGAGGGGGTTGCCATCTGGGCCCCTGGGGACCTCCAGGCCCCTTACAGGTGTACTGCCTGTACCTCCCTGATGGTGGCCCTGACCACACCATATGTGTTCAGTGCCTCCACTCCCTTAAGAAACGCACTCACCAATAGGTTATGCCTTGCACTCTCATGCTCGGCAATATCGCTTAGTAAACCCACCAAGGTTATCAAACGAATCCAACGGTGCTCATCAAACAATGCCAATCCACATGTAAGAACAGAAAGTGCTTCCAATAGTGAAATATAGTAAAACCATTTATTTAAAACAGCACACGTAATCTTCAGTCATTGCACTTACATCCTTCAAGTCAAAAAAAGGCACTTCAACATAAAACTTTCCAAAGCGAGGAGCTTGCGGTGGTAACGCGATGTATTGCGGTCTCGGTGGACCCAAAGTGAACCTATGAATCTCACCCTCCACTCTGCTCGCTCTCCCCTCCACTCCACAGAAATCCACAGAACTTCAAAGCAACTGCACACTTGGTGGCCGGTGAATCCGAACGCTTAAACAACACTGATGGTTGCCGTGTAGCCACGTCCAGACATGTTTCGTAAATAGGACTTAATCATTGGGGTTGGCTACACAGTCTAGCAACCTTCCCTTAATACCCCGCCCGTCAATCAATCCGGACGTGTTTCTCACTGTGCATGCATGCGCTACGAGTCCCCATAACCGCAATACATCGGGTTTGACCCCCGCTTACAATGATCAAGGGAGCAATGATTTTAACTTATCAGCTCCTTTAACCCGCTATATACATAATATATATTCAGCGAGTGCCGCATAGTGACACGATGATACTGTACGTACATGCATTTAAACAATATCACTGACAAAGTACATTGCAAATATAAAGTAAATGAGTGGTTGAAGTAAATTATACTGCTAAATTGATATAATAATAAAAAAACATGTATATTATACATATAATGAAGAATATAAATATGCATAAATGTATAATAAAATCCATATCTGTATATTAAAAATTCCCGAACCAGGTTGGATATTCAATTAAGAAAACCCTAAACTGGATTTGATATTTAAAATCATACACTAGTATGCTGGAAGACTAGAGATATTATTAAACCTCCCTTTTAAAGGGGGGACACTAATTAACAAGTCAAGGGACACATATGTACTATATACACAATATTCACTATTCATGTATATATGACCAACAAAAAATAAAAAATAAAAATAGGTAAAAATGATAAGGCAAAAATGTGCACTCCACTGGCAGTACCCTTTACAAATTACTGATGAAGCAGTTCAAATCGAGTTCAATGTTCAACCCTCTCGGGTGAAGGCTCTTAAGGAGAAATATCCATTTTGTTTCTCGCTGTGATAGTTCACAAACACGATTTGAACCCCTCCGTGATGGGAATGTGCAGTCAATGTCACAAAATTGCAACACAGACGGATCCTGGTCATGTTTCTCCCTAAAGTGTACCTATACACTATGGTGTTTGAAACCTTTCCTGATGTTAGCCAGGTGTTCAGCTATACGGACCCTCAGGAGACGTTTGGTTCTTCCCACATAGTACAGCCCACATGGGCCCCATAAGAGGTAGACAACATAAGATGAATTGCACGTAATAAATTGCTCGACCTCAAACGTTTCACCATCAATGTTTGTGATACTCGTCCTGTCCCTGTTTCCAACTTTTACAGTCCTACAGCAAATACATTTACGGCAAGAGAAGAACCCCTTACAGTCTATTCTCAGGGCTCGTCTATCAGGTGGATCTATAATTTTCTGTACCACTCGATCCCCAAAATTTGGGGTCTTCCTATAGATGAATTTCGGTCTATCTGATAGAATCTCACATAGATGTCTGTCCCTACATAGGATATGCCAGTATTTGCCAAAAATATTTTCTACCTCTTTGTACTGATAATGGAACTCTGATATAAAGCCTAATTGGTGTGGGCTGCTACTGGTTATGTCTTCCTTCTTTTTCAAGCACGGTTCCCTAGGTATTGTTGCTACCTCAGCAATGATATTATTAATTGTATCTTCCTTATACCCCTTCTGTAAAAATTTGTTTCCAAGTAAATTGGCCTGTGCGTAATAATCAGTTGAGTTAGTGCAGTTCTGGCAAACTCTCAGCATCTGTCCCTTCAGAATGTTTTTAATCCAGGCCGGATGATGTCCACTCCCAATGGACAGATAGCTGTTTCTATCAGTTGGTTTAAAGTAGACTTTTGTACTAATCTCAGCTCCAGATTTCATAATAGTCAGATCCAAGAAGTTTACCTTATCTTCACTAACAACATGGTCCAACACAACGTTATTAGTGTTACGGTTCAGATGTTTAATGAACTCCAACACTGATTCCTCAGATCCCTCCCATACAAATAGGAGGTCATCAATGAATCACCGGCAGCGTTTTAACTCCGGCCTAGATTAATTGAATACTATCCTCCCATTCTGCCATGAACAGGTTGGCTAGACTGGGAGCAAACTTCGCTCCCATTGCTACACCAAGCTGCTGGGAGAAGAACTGGTCATGGTGTGATGGAGTTGATAAAATGATTATTTTATGTCTAAGATTAATCTCTCTATTATCCACTCAAATATTGGTACTTTATTTTATTCTTTATTATTTTTATTATTTCTTTCTTTCATTATTCTTTGGTATATTGGTTTAGAAATTTGGTGCAAGTTGGGTGTCTTTTGTTTCAGCTGCACACATGGTTCACAGCACATGCACACACACACTAAGATATATTTATACAGTAAGAAACGTATTAACCCGAAGAGTATTATCATGTGTGTGTTCTAGTATTCATATAACAAAAGGAGAAAACATTAGTATTATTTTCCTTGATTGAAAGTTATGACAGAAATATTCATCTCAGAAGTGAAAATGAGGAACAGATGTCCTGTGCACTCCTTCAATTTCCCCTCCCATCGACTCTAAACTAAAATATCCCCATGTCCTGGAATGCTTCAACACGTGGAAGGAACAGACGTCACAAGTGAAGCACCATATAGGGAATCAGCCATTCATATGTACACATTTGTGTTGATGATTGCTTATGTCACTTTGTCTATATAAGCTGTAACTGAATAAAAGGAATTTCCTGTTGAGCCAGAGATGAGAAGGAAGCTATACCGATGGGTCTGATTTCAGTGTGCAATCCTTAAGGCATATATGCCCTCATATTAACATAAATTTGGACCAGCCGCAGAATAACGAATAGTATTCTGGTATTTTACCAGAGATAATCTATTACAATGGTGCCAAAAATAATTATGGGCCATGCATAAATCCAGCACCTTACCCTAGAAACATTTCTGCACAAATGCGGTATGTCTTCACGCTTACTCAAAGCCCAGTTAAGTCATAATAGGGCATCATCATGTTGTATGATGGTATAGAGTGAACAGACATCAGCAACATTGTTTAAATGCATGTACGTATCATCGTGTCACTATGCGGCACTCGCTGAATATATATTATGTATATAGCTGGTTAAAGGAGCTGATTTTTTGACTTGAAGGATGTAAGTGCAATGATTGAAGATTGCGTGTGCTGTTTTAAATAAATGGTTTTACTATATTTCACTATTGGAAGCACTTTCTGTTCTTACATGAGGATTGGCATTGTTTGATGAGCATCGTTGGATTCGTTTGATAACCCTGGTGGGTTTACTAAGCGATATTGCCGAGCATGAGAGTGCAAGGCATAACCTATTGGTGAGTGGAGGGAGTTGAGGCACTGAACACATATGGTGTGGTGGAAGATTTTCTCAAGTCACTTTAAGAAGATTATTTGTTTTAAATTTAACACTTGGATCAACACAATCATTTACAGACTTGATTTTGATCACTTTTTTGAATGTTATGGACACTTGTGGCATTATTTATATGTAACAGTTGTCACCTTGCTCACGGGGTGATTATTTGTTTACACGTATTTAGGTTCATTCATATGACTTATGAATATAGCGCTACTATTTTATTCATTTGAAATCACTTACATACATATATTTTTAAGTAGCAGCTAGAGGTATATATATTTATATATATATTTACAGTGTTTTCTGGCACGGTGGTGGTGTGAGAAGGAAGAGGGCGCATATATTTATTTTTTTTGCACTAATTGTTTCATAAAAATAAATAAATAAAAAATAATATCATACAATCCCATATGCACAATCCTATACCCACAGTTGATCCAGGGGAAGGTGAAAACCCCCAGCAAAGCATGATCCAATTTGCTACAGCAGGGGAAACAATTTCTTCCTGATCTCCCGAGAGGCAATTGGATTTTCCCTGGATCAACATTACCTATAAATGTCAGTATCCAGTTATATTATGTACATTTAGGAAAGAATCCAGACCTTTCTTAATGCAATCTACTGAGCTGGACAGAACCACCTCTGGAGGGATTCTCTTCCACATTTTCACAGCTCTTACAGTGAAAAAACCTTTCCGTAGTTGAAGACGAAATGTAAAGAGTGCCCCCTTGACCTTTGTGTTGACTGTAAAGTGAATAATTCAACACCAAGTTCACTATATGGACCCCTTATATATTTGTATATGTTGATCATATCCCCCCTTAACTCCTCTTCTCAATAGTGAATAAATTCAATTACTCTAATCTTTCCTCATAGATGAGCTCCTCCATGCTTCTTATCAGATTTGTTGCTCTTCTCTGCACTTTCTCCAGTTTCCCAATATCCTTTTTGTGAACTGGTGCCCAAAACTGAACTGCATATTCCAGATGAGGTCTCACTAATGATTTGTACAGGGGCAAAATGACAAGCTACCACTTGCATAGATCTTGTCTCTAAGGGCCCTGATGTGCATTTGCTGCATTAAAAATGCGTAAAAATGCATACTGTATTTTTAAGCACACCAGTGTTAGGCCGGGTTCACACCAATGCGAATTGGTTGCAGCTTACACCACATCCAATTTGCATAACATTTTAAAATACATTTATTTTAATGAGGCTGGTTCACATATGTGCTGTGCATTGCCCAAAAAGCGTGTGCGTTTTCTAGGCATTGCGGTGCAAATTGTCTGCACATTATGTTCTATGGGAACGCATCTAATTTGCAGATGTGTTCTATTCTGAACAGTTATTCTCTCCCTGCTCACTACACTCCCCCCCCCTTCCCCTCCCCTCTCCCAGGTCAGCACATTTGCAGCTACAACGCAGATGAACCGCTGAACAGCTCTGTTTTATCTCCGCAGAGAAAAAAGAGGTGGAATTCGCACCACACAAGTGTGAATCCAGTCTAAAAGGGTCCTAAACCTGCATAATATTTATACACGTAGATTGTTTTATATTACTGTACACTGGATTTATTATATTATATTTGATAACAGGTCATGATGATCGGGACCCCCCATCCCCCACTTACTTATTCCCTCTCTTTCTAATCATACTTTCCTTGAGGCATTATAGTATTCCATTGTGACTTTTTTTAACATTTTACTTCTAACAAACATGTTTATTCAGTATATATATCATGTTAGTGATCTTTATGTGACTGCTGAATGATATTTGTAATACTTGTTCGACTTTGGACCTTTATTGATCATCTTGTTGTTGCAAAATTCTTCAATAAACACATATTAAACAAAAAATACTAAAAAGGAGATTTTTACTCAATGTGAAGAAGCTGTTATTAATTTAAACCACAAACCTATTACACTAGAATTTGAAACATAAAGAACATATCCTAATTTTGAGCCCACTGGATTTATTTTTATGCCATTGGGTACAAGGTTATTTTATCAAAGAAAAAAAATACTGCGCGGTAACTGCAGACTTCTATGCCATATAAACTGATTTATGGTGCTAGTGTGCTTGCAGATTTGAGGGGCAGACAAAGAGCCTTGTTATTAAAAGATTTTATGTAGACTAGAAAAGAGACAGAAATATTGAAGAATCCATAATTTATAGAAAGAAGATGTATTTGCTGACCACATGGGAAGATATAATCAGAAATGCAATGTGTTTTTGAAAGGCTTTGAAGCTACATAATAGAAAAATAACTGGGTGTAATGCATTTGAAAAGTTAAAACTCAATCTTCCACACAGGAAGAAATACATAAATTCAGCAACTGTGCTATTGATGCTGTTTAGTTTATGAAATGGAATTAGGAATATGGCAAATTGTTACATCTTGGTATTTAATCATAAAACTCTGAACATTTGTAGACTAAGGAAGAAATGGGAGAGAGGCCAGATAACGTAGATCATTGGAAAAAAAGTAATTTGTGAAGTAAGACAATTTTAGTGTTCACCATAGTATTAGTTTCACACAGTACAATCACCTTTAAATAATTCATTTAATAAATATTTTGATCGTATAGTCTTCTATACACTGACACTGCACAAAGTAATTATTTGATACAGTGGTGTATAAAAAGAATTACATATAAAAAATATTTGATTGTTGAACATACAGAAAGATTCTGATTACCAGTGGTGGTGTGTCCATTAAGGCACACGGGCGCTACCCCCTCTCTCCTGCCACCCCCTCTATCACCAATAGATAGATTGCATGAATCTATCTATGGCCGCTGCTGCCACCCCCTATTCACGCGCCCGACCACTTTTCGGGTGCTGGGCGCCGGAATTAAGACAGCGGGGGTTGTTTTTGAAGCACCTGATTAGAGCCATAGGCTCTAATGGCGTTAAAAAAGGTAAGCAGCGATCGCCATGCTTGGTGCTCGCAGTTCACCAGCTGTGTTAGAAAAGCGAATGAAAATTTGCTTTCCTAACACTGAACCGCCTCTCCGCCAATCAGGTGCTCGGGTCTGTTACCTGTCACCTGATTGGCCGAAAAGACAGGCGATGTGATTTGATGCCTATCAGGCGTCAAATCATAGCAGAGGATGGGAAGAGATGACGAGAGAAGACGTGGAGGAGCGTGGAGGAGCATGGAGGAGCATGGAAGACACCGTTCGCCGCCGTCACCAAGACAAGGTAAGTGTCGGGCAGATGGGGGAGGGCGGGGGGAACACTGGCAGCATTTGAGGGGCACAGTGGAAGCATTTGATGGGGCACAGTGGGAGCATTTGATGGGCACAGTGGGAGCATTTGATTGGCACAGTGGCAGCGTTTGATAGGCACAGTGGCAGCGTTTGATGGGCACAGTGGCGGCAATTGATGGGCACAGTGGCTGCGTTTGATGGGTACAGTGGCTGCGTTTGATGGGCACAGTGGTGGCAATTGATTCACAGTGGCTGCGTTTGATGGCACAGTGGCTGCGTTTGATGGTCACAGTTGCGGCAACTGATGGGCACAGTGGCTGCATTTGATAGCACAGTAGCTGCATTTGATGGCACAGTGGCTGCGTTTGATAGGCACAGTGGTGGCAATTGATGGGCACAGTGGCTGCGTTTGTTGGCACAGTGGCAGAAATTGATGGACACAGTGGCTGCATTTGATGGCACAGTGGCAGCGTTTGATGGCACAGTGGCGGCAATTGATGGGCACAGTGGCTGCGTTTGATGGTACAGTGGCTGCATTTTAAGGGCACAGTGAGTCTGCAATTGATGGGTTTTTTTTTCAGAATTTTTCAGTTTGTTTTTGCCCCCCCAAAAAAAATGTGTGCACCAGCCGCCACTGCTGATTACCCTTCCTATTTCCTGTATTTTGCTTCTGATCCATCACTGTGATTAGGGATGAGCCCGATGTTCGAGTCGAATGTAAGTTCGACTCGAACATCGGGTGTTCGCCTGTTCGCCGAATAGTGAACATTATGCGGTGTTCGCAGCAAATTCAAAAGCTGCGGAACAGCGTTTAAAAGTCTATGAGAGATTAACATTAAAAATCAAAAGCTAAATTGTAAAGAGGACATGTATCAATGCAAAAAAGAGTTTTAAAAACTGAAGTTTTTTCGGGAGCAGTGATTTTAATAATGCTTAAAGGGGTTGTAAAGGTTTTTTTTTTTTTTTCTAAATAGGTTCCTTTAAGCTAGTGCATTGTTGGTTTACTTACTTTTTCCTTCGATTTCCCTTCGAAATGTTTTTTTTCTTTGTCTGAATTTCTCACTTCCTGTTCCGCCTCAGTAAGCTTGCCCCTCATCTGAGCCGTTCTGGCTGGGGGTTAGTCAGCGTGCTCGCCCCCTCCATTGGGACTACATCCCTGCGGGGAACATAGCATCTCCCCGCAGGGATGTAGTCCCAAGGGAGGGGGCAAGCACGCTGACTAACCCCCAGCCAGAACGGCCTGAATGATGGGGGGAAAGCTTACTGAGGAGAAACAGGAAGTGAGAAATTCAGACAAAGAAAAAAAACATTTAGAAGGGAAATCAAAGGAAAAGGTAAGTGAACCAACAATGCACTAGCTTAAAGGAACCTATTTAGAAAATAAAAAACAAACCTTTACAACCCCTTTAAAGTGAGACAATAAAAGTGAAATATTCCTTTAAATTTCATGCCTGGGGGATATCTATAGTATGCCTCTAAAGTGGCGCATTTTTGTCGTGTTTAGAACAGTCCCGCAGCAAAATGACATTTCTAAAGGAAAAAAAGTAATTCAAAACTACTTGCGGCTGTAATGAATTGTTGGGTCTCGGCAATACAGATAAAAGTCATTTAAAAAAATGGAATGGGTCCCCCCCTCCCAGTACATTACCAGGCCCTTTGGGTCTAGTATCAATATTAAGGGGAACCCCAAACCAAAATTTAAAAAATAAATAAAAATTGCGTGGGGGTCCCCCCAAATTCCATACCAGGCCCTGCGCCAAATAAAAAAAATGGCTTAAGGGTCCCCCTCAAAATCCATTCCAGACCCTTATTCAAGGCAGGCCGCAGGAAAAGAGGGGGGGACAAGAGAGCGCCCCCCCTCCTGAACCATACCAGGCCACATGCCCTCAACATGGGGAGGATGCTTTGGGACCCCAAAGCACATTGTCCCCATGTTGATGGGGACAAGGGCCTCATCCCCACAACCCTTGCCCATGGTTGTGGGGGTCTGCGGGCGGGGGGCTTATCGGAATCTGGAAGCCCCCTTTAACAAGGGGACCCCCGGATCCTGCCCTACCATGTGAATTGGTAACGGGTACATTGTACCCCTATCATTTCACCAAAAAAAGTGTCATAAATAGTAAAAAAGACAGGAGACACTTCGGGACAAGTTCTTTATTAAAAAATAAATAAATAAAAAATGTCCAGCGATGTCCATTCATCTTCTATTCCGCCGCCGACGCTGGAAAAAAAAAGCCGCAACAGCTCTGCCTCCATGGGCGTCTCCCGCCGACTGATGCTTCTCTCGCTTTGACAGCTGTTATATAGCTGAGGGTGGGGCCACACCGTGACGTAAACATGTGACCCTGCCCCCCTCTGACGGCCCGCCCTCAGCTATATAACAGCTGTCACAGTGGGAGAAGCTTCACTCGGTGGTCGGAGGCGGAACTGTTGCAGCTTTTTTTGGGGGGGGCATTGGCGGCGGAATAGAAGATACATGGACATTTTATTTTTATTTTTTTTAATAAAGGACTTGTTCCAAGCTGTCTCTTGTCTTTTTTACAATTTTTTATTTTTTTTGGGTGAAATGGTAGGGGTAGAATGTACCCGTTACCAATTCACATAGGGGTGTCCCCTTGTTAATGCGGGCTTCCAGATTCCGATAAGCCCCCTGCCCGCAGACCCCCACAACCACTGTGCAAGTGTTGTGGGGATGAGGCCCTTGTCTCCATCAACATTGGGCAAGGTGCTTTGGGGTGGGGGGCGCAGAGCCCCCCCTGCCCCAAAGCACCCATCCCCCCATGTTGAGGGCATGTGGCCTGGTACTGTTCAGGAGGGGGGCGCTCTCTCGACCCCCTCTTTTCCTGCGGCCTGCCAGGTTGCGTGCTTGGATAAGGGTCTGGTATGGGTCTACGCCATTTAAAAAAATTGGTGCAGGGTTACCCTTTAATATCCATACCAGACCTGAAGGACCTGGTATGGAATTTGGGAGGACCCCCACGCAATTTTTTTTTTAAATTTTGGTTCAGGGTTCCCCTTTAGCAATTATACCAGACCCAAAGGGCCTGATAATGGACTGGGGGGGTAACCCATGCCGTTTTTTGCAATGACTTTTATCTGTATTGCCGAGACCCGACAATTCATTACAGCCGCGATCAGTTTTAACTAACGCACATATACGTGGGCAAAACGGCACGGGAGGCAAAGCAACGTACAGGTACGTTGCTTTGAATCTGTCCGATGTCCCGTGATCATGTCACGAAGAGGCAGAATGGGGGATGCCTTTGGCTTTTCCCTGTTTTGCCTAGTGACAGGACACTGATCTACTGCTCCCTGTAATCGTGTAAAGTGATCAGTGTCGTGTCACTGGTAGCCCAGCCCCCTCACAGTTAGAATCACTCCCTAGGACACACTTAACCCATTCCTCGCCCCCTACTGGTTAACCCCTTCACTGCCAGTGTCATTTACACAGTAATCAGTGCATTTTAATAGCACTGAACGCTGTAAAAAATGACAATGGTCCCAAAATAGTATCACAATAAAAATCGCTGATCGCCACAATTACTAGTAAAAAAAAAAAATGAATAATAAAAATGCACCATTTTACAGGCATACTATAGACACACCCCAGGTCCGAAATTTAAAGGAATATTTCACTTTTATTGTTTCACTTTAAGCATTATTATTTTTAGCATTATTATTAAAATCACTGCTTCAAAAAAAAGGCAGTTTTTAAAACATTTTTTTGCATTGATACATGACCCCTGGGGCAGGACCCAGGTCACCAAACACTTTTCATGACAATACCATGCATATAAGCCTTTAAAATTAGCACTTTGGTTTTTCATGTTCGTGTCCCCTAGACTTTAACGGTATTTGCGTGTTCGAACAAATTTTTTGCCTGTTCGCAAGTTCTGGTGCGAACCAAACTGGGGGGTGTTCGGTTCATCCTTAACTGTGATTAACTGGGGTTGATTTACTAAAACTGGAGAGAACAAAATCTGGTGCAGCTCTGCATAGAAACTCAGAAATAAATCATTTTTTAGTTTTTTTTTGGTGAAAGCTTAATGAAGAAGATGAAGTTAGAAGCTGATTGGCTATCATACAAAGCTGCACCAGATTTTGTACTCCCCAGTTTTAGTAAATGAACCCCACTGTGTCTCACTAGCCAATAGCGAAATTTTTAAGGTTAATGTGAATAGAACAGACATCGCCATTGCAGGAAAGTGTCAACATCTGCATATTGGAGTGCCCCAGAATTCAGAAGAACTCACAGCTACTCCGGAGAACTCAATAAAATACTTGTAGGAATACACATATACTTCTAGGTATGTGTCAGTTATTGTTATGCCCATTTTTTTATTTGTAATGCTTTGACAGTTGTATCCTAACTATGTACCGTATATACTCGAGTATAAGCCGACCCGAATATAAGCCGAGGCACCTAATTTTACCACAAAAAAATGGGAAAACTTATTGACTCAAGTATAAGCCTAGGGTGTCCATCTGCAAGCCTCACTTTGCCTCACTGGGTCCATGTCCATGCCTCACTGTGTCCATGCCTCACTGTGCCCATGCCTCACTGTGTCCATGACTGACGTTTAACATGGGAGTCTATGGAACGGGTGCCCAGGTTTTAAAAATCAGTGCTCCCCGGCCATAGGTCCCCCAGACAAAAAACTTTTCACACTTATAGAGCAAAAATTGGGCTATATGTGGGCCAAGTGTCAGGTCCAGGGGACCTACGACCGGCCAGTACCGGGTCCCCAAATTACTGCAGAAATGACCGTTTAACATGGGAGTCTATGGAAGGGGTGCCCGGTTTTAAAAATTGGGGCTCCCTGGCAGTAGGTCCCCCGGACAACAAACTTTGCACACTTATAGAGGAAAAGTGGGGCTACATGTATGCCAAGTTTGGGGTCCAGAGGACCTACAGTCGGCCAGTACCGGGTCCACAAATTCCGGGAGTACAGGCACAAAAAGGTGACTCGAGTATAAGCCGAGGGGGGCATTTTCAGCACAAAAAAAATGTGCTGAAAAACTCGGCTTATACTCGAGTATATACGGTAACTATACAAAAACAAAGAAAGAACAGAGGCAGACTAAACATTTTTTGAGCCTTAATTTGTAATAGAAGTATTAGCTGCCATGCTTAGTTTGATGGTTTATATTATTAAATTTGAGTGTGGACTGAAGTAAAACAATCTGTCAGTGTCAAACACGCTGCCTTTAAGATTTGGGTATTTTAATGTTGCTCTTTTGCTTGGTAATTTCCTTTCTGCTTATAGTAGGCATTAGAGTTGAGCGGGTAGCTGGATATTCGGGTCCGGCGGGTTGGCGAATGGTGATTGGCTGGCCCCTGAAGCATTTCTAACTGCGCCATTAAATTCCCGAATCCGAACCCGGACTTTAGCGCAAAATCCGGGTCCGGGGTCGGGAAAACGCCAAAATTCGGTACGGACCCGAACTTTACAGTTCGGGTCCGCTCAACACTAGTAGGCATCAGAAACGAACAATTGAGCTGGATCTCTATTAAAATTGAAGCTAATGTCTAAATGTAAACATGCATAATCTTATGAAGAGCCCTAAAATAGAGAAAACCAATTGCCCAAGATGCACTAGGAGGACCATGACTTTTATTTGTTGGGATACTGATAAATTTGTTGTGGATATAGATATTTTAAAATCAATTATCTATTATTCTGTTAGACACTAGCTACAAAGAAAATGGCTTTATATTGTTTACAAAATGGGAGGTGCATATTGACAGCTGATAGTTGAAAGTGAATATGCAAAATTGGTTTCAGTCACAAAGTCATAGTTTTCATATTTAAAGAGGTGTTCACAGCCCAGCAAGGGCACAGCATTTAGAGCCAAGGAGTACAGCAATCTAAAATGAAAACAAAAGTCAATAGGCTCCATTCACAAAGTGGTATCTACCACTTTAAGATCTGTAGTAAAATACATCTTTGGTTTTTTCAAAATTTAGTTTTCATTGTTCCAAAAAAAGTGGTATCTCACTGAAATGTACGTTGTTTATCTCATGAACCATTCTGTATTTTATCTCATGACGTGATATCTAGTGGTATGGATACAGTGGAGAGGGATTAGAACCCCTGTCAGTTTTTTTTGTTGTTGTATGTGCCTCAATTAGGGAGATTTACCCTCTCTATTGTTACTCTTTTTCCTAATCACTTCCTATTCCCATGTGCGTGCCCCAGGGGTCGCGCGGGAGCGCGATTCTGGGAGGACGTCAATGTACCCCTTCCCAGAATTATCGAACCACCCTGTAGCCGTCATTCGGCTATAGGGCAGTCGGCAAGTGGTTAAAGTCTCTTGTTTTTTGGTTTAAAAATAGAAAACATATTATACTTACCTGCTCTGTGCAGTGGTTTTGCACAGAGTTGCCCAGATCCTCCTCTGCTTGGGTCCCACGCCGGCGCTCTTGGTCCCTCCATCCTGCCGAGTGCCCCCACAGCAAGCCACTTTCTATGGGGGTACCCAAGCTGAGCCGCTGCTATGTGTGTCCATTCAGACATGGAGCTGCGGCTCAGCCATGCCCCCTCTCTCTCCTCATTGGCTCACGGATTTGATTGACAGCAGTGGGAGCCATAGGCGCCCGCTGCTGTGTTTCAGCCAATCAGGAGGGAGATATAAAATAAAAAGCAATCAGCGCACACAAATAAATAGTACACAGAACTTGCAAGCTGAACACCGAAAAGGTCACAAATTACAAATCCTCAAACATAAATATAAAACAGTAAAAAGGTGCAGCGCAATATATTAAAGTCCATAAAGAGGGCTATAATGCAGTTAAACAATGTAGATGAACACCCGGTGCTGGACGCAATCCTCAACTGTACAATCAAGGTGACAGATCCTCCACCAATAAGGAATGGATACTCTTACTAAGTGTGTTGGACCACTGAATGAACCAATGGTCAAAAAGGCAGGTTCCCACAGTTGGGGTGAAGATGATGCTTTAATCCAGCAAGATGACAGACAGGAATCAATCCAGGTGTGTGAGACCACTGAGTGACTGAATGGTCAAGAAGGCAGGTTTCCTCAGTTGGGGTGAAGCTGATGCTTCAGTCCAGCAAGTAGTGATGAGCCGAACACCCCCGGGTTCGGTTCGCACCAGAACCCGCGAACGGACCGAAAGTTCGCACGAACTTTAGAACCCTATTAAATACAATGGATGCGAACGTTCGAAATCTAAAGTGCTAATTATAACGACTATTATGCATGTTATTGTCCTAAAAAGGCTTTGGGAACCCGGGTTCTGCACCAGGGGACATGTATCAATGCAAAAAGAAGTTTTAAAAACGGCCGTTTTTCTGGAGCAGTCATTTTAATGATGCATAAAGTGAAAAAAAAGTCAAATATTCCTTTAAATATCGTACCTGGGGGGTGTCTAAAGTATGCCTGTGAAGTGCCACGTGTTTCCCGTGTTTAGAACTGTCCCTGCACAAAATAACATTTCTAAAGGAAAAAAAGCCATTTAAAACTGCTTGCGGCTTTAATGTAATGTCTGGTCCCGGTAATATGGATGAAAATCTTTAAGAAAAATGGCATAGCTACCCCATCACACACCCCCCCCCCTACCCCAGGCCATTACCAGCCCCTTTGGGTCTTGTATGGATATTAAGGGGAACCCCGCACACAAAATAAAAAAGGCCCTATATACTCTGAACAGCCGTATACAGGCGGTGCATACAAGACAGGGACTGTAGGTTTGTTCTTATGTAGAATCTGTTTGTAATTTTGAACAGGTACATTGTTTAAGTGTAGCTCCAGCCAAAAAATCAATTTTTAAGCTTTTTGGAAAACATAGGGAAGGGTTATCACCCCTGTAACATTTGTTTTGCTGTCTGTGCAGTGTGCACCTGTTCAGAACAGTTCACCTCACTTTCCGTCCTAATGACAAATGTTTTTAGAAAATTTGGGGTTTTTATTGAAACAAGAATTGGTGATAAAGAATCAGTGGAGAGGAGACACTTTTTTTCCCATATTAACTCTTACAGGAGAGAATTTGCCTTCCTAGGGGTAGATTTCCTCTCACTTCCTGTTGTATCCTTCCGTTTGCAAGGAGGAGTCGTTTGTAAGTTGGATGTTTGAAAGTAGGGGCCTGCCGTATATACTCAGCTGAAATTTGCCCCTTACATGTTGGTGTTGCCACAACACTGTGAGCCCTCACAGTTACTCTTGGTGGGCGCATGAATGGGCCCTGCTGTGAATTATTAGATCAAGAATTGTAATTGCATGCCCCTGTTGAACAGGGGCTGAAAAATTGGGCCTTTGGTGGTGGTGGTGGTGGTGGTGTTGACACAACACTGTAAGGCCTCACAGTTACTCTTGGTGGGCGCAGGAATGGGCCCTGCTGTGAATTATTAGATCAAGAATTGTAATTGCATGCCCCTGTTGAACAGGGGCTGAAAAATTGGGCCTTTGGTGGTGGTTGTGGTGGTGTTGACACAACACTGTAAGGCCTCACAGTTACTCTTGGTGGGCGCAGGAATGGGCCCTGCTGTGAATTATTAGATCAAGAATTGTAATTACATGCCCCTGTTAAACAGGGGCAGAAAAATTGGGCCTTAGGCACAGGTGCCACAACACTGCAACCCCTCACAGATACTGTACTTGGAGCACAGCAATGAGCCCTGTTGCAAAGTATTGCATCAAAAATTGTAATTACACGCCCCTGTTAAACAGGGGCTGAAAAATTGGGCCTTAGCCACTGGTGCCACGACACTGCAACCACTCCCAGATACTCTAGTTGGAGTGCAGGAATGAGCCCTGCTGCAAAGCATTGCATAAAAAATTGTAATAACACACCCCTGTTAAACAGGGGCTGAAAAATTGGGCCTTAGCCACTGGTGGCGGCACCCAGAAACAAAAATGTTCTTCCAAGCTATCATCGTCAATCGGATCATTGAGGAGGAGGAGGATAGTCAGTCAACATAACAGGACAGTCTCTCAGCATTAGCATCAGTCTTGAAGGGATGTGACATTAGAAAATAAATTAGTCGTTATATCAGATTCAGGTGTTTGGTAGCTGGTGGTGATCCAAGACTGGTTCATCTTTATGAAGGTCAGTCGATCAACAGAGTCGGTGGACAGGCGCACCCTGTGATCCGTGACAAATCCTCCAGCAGCACTGAATGTGCGTTCTGAAAGAACGCTGGATGCAGGACAGGCCAGTACCTCAATTGCATACTGTGCAAGCTCTGGCCAGTGATCCATCCTCAAGACCCAGTAAGCCAGAGGATTATCGGTGGGGAAGGTGTCCAAGTCTGACCTTGCCCCTAGGTATTCCTGCACCATGTATATCAGACGCTGGCGATGGTTGCTGGAACCGATCATACCTTCATTGTCTGAACGCTTCGGTCAGACGGCCACCTTCCCCACCGCTCCTTCTTTGACTGACCGAAGCCTCAGCAACTCGTTGTCCAGGACCAGGAGTTTGTAACCTCCCAGTCTCTGGTAACGCATTGCACAGACCTTTCTGCAAGGCCTCCCGGAGTTGTCTCATCCTCTGCTCCCTCTGCGACGGTAAGATAAGGTCCACAACCTTACCCTTGTACCGTGGATCAAGGAGAGTGGCCAGCCAGTAATGGTCCCTCTCCTTGATCCGAAGAATACGAGGATCCTTCCGCAGACTTTGCAGGATCAGGGAGGCCATGCAGCGTAGGTTAGCTGAGGCATTCAGTCCGGAGTCCTCTGGGTCACTAAGGACGACATGATCCGCAGCCACCTCCTCCCAGCCACGTACAAGTCCACTGGTTTCTTGGGACTGTAAATCATCCCTAAAAGACTGCTGCTGATGATGCTGAGTGCCAGGCTCCACCTCCATGCTGACACAATCCTCCTCCTCCTCTTCTTCCTGTGCGATGGGTGGGACAGAAGGAACACTGTCTGGGTAAAGGGGGCCTTGAGAGGCAAGGAAGTCCTCCTCTTCCTGCCTCTGTTCTGCCTCAAGTGCCCTGTCCATTATTCCACGCAGCGTATGTTCCAACAGGTGGACAAGAGGTACAATGTCACTGATGCATGCACTGTCACTGCTCACCATCCTCGTGGCCTCCTCAAATTGTGCCAGGACAGTGCATGCATCCCTGATCATGCCCCACTGGCGTGGTGAAAAAAAACCAAGCTCCCCTGACCCTGTCCTGGTGCCGTAGTCGCACAGGTAATCATTGATGGCCCTCTGCTGCGTGTGCAGCCGCTGCAGCATGGCCAACGTTGAGTTCCACCTGGTGGGCATGTCACATATAAGGCGGTTCTTGGGCAGGTTCAACTCCTTTTGCAGCTCAGCCAGGCGAGCACTGGCATTATAAGATCTGCGGAAATGCACACAGACTTTCCTGGCCTGCCTCAGGACATCCTGTAAGCCCGGGTACCTGCCCAAGAACCGCTGCACCACCAGGTTAAGGACGTGAGCCACACAGGGCACATGGGTCAGTTGTCCCTGTCGGAGAGCGGAGAGGAGGTTGGTGCCATTGTCGCAAACTACCATTCCTGGCTTAAGCTGGCGTGGCGTCAACCACCTCTCGGCCTGCCCCTGCAGAGCAGACAGAACCTCTGCCCCAGTGTGGCTCCTGTCCCCCAAACACACCAGCGCAAGCACGGCATGGCATCTTTTTGCCTGCGTACTTGCGTAGCCCCTTGAACGCCTACGGAGCACCGCTGGTTCCGAGGACAAAGCACAGGAAGAGGCCACGGAGGAAGAAGAAGAGGAGGGGGTGGAGGACAGAGGTGTGTCACAACCAGTAGTAGCATTTTGGAGGCGTGACGGTGGAACAACCTCCAACACTACTGCACCTTGTTCTGCATCCTTCCCAGCTGCCAAAAGAGTGACCCAATGGGCCGTGAAAGAAAGGTAACGTCCCTGTCCATGCCTGCTGGACCATGAGTCAGCGGTAATATGCACCTTACCGCTGACCGCCCTGTCCAGCGAGGCCAAGACATTGCCTTCCACATGCCAGTAGAGAGCCGGAATCGCCTTTCGTGAGAAAAAGTGGCGTTTGGGAACCTGCCACTGAGGAACCGCACATTGCACAAACTCACGGAAGGGGGCCGAGTCTACCAACTGAAAAGGCAGCAGTTGAAGCGCTAGCAATTTAGCCAAGCTAGCATTCAACCGCTGGGCATGTGGATGGCTGGGAGTGAACTTCTTTCGACGGTCCAGCAGCTGGGGCAGGGAAATTTGCCTGCTAGAATCGGACGTTGGTGTACAGCTAGCAGAGTGGCCGCAAGTACTTGGCTGTGACACACCTAATTCTACACCTTCATTACTCTCAGAGCAGGTTTCAGAGAGGACTGAATGTATAGTGGGGTTGGAGATCCCAGCTGATGCGGTGCAAGAAGAGGTCAGCTTTGTTCTTTGGTGTGGGTCTTTAAGGTAGGCTTGCCAACGAGCTGCATGGCAGGTCAACATATGTCTGGTCAAGCATGTGGTGCCCAAGCGGGTGATGTTTTGCCACGCGATATACGCTTGAGACATATGTTGCAAACAGCAGCTGTGCGATCTGATGCACTCGACTCAAAAAAGGCCCACACCAAAGAACTTTTTGAATAACGGGCAGAGGCAGCGCCCTGCACAGGCGGAGCTCTGCGGTGTGATTCCATCGGTGTGCTGCCCTTACGCTGGCCCCCCGAGGGCATCCTGCCTCGTTGGAGATATGCCTCCTCCTCATCCTCCTCCTCCTCCTCTCTCCTATTAGGCACCCACGTGGAGTCAGTGACCTCATCATCCCCTCCCTCCTCATCACTGGAGCCAATCTGGCAGTATGCTGCAGCTGCTGGAACATGACTGCCAGATTGGTGTCCTTCTTGAGCATCCCCTCTCTCTGCTCTCACGCTACTGCCTTCCTCTAGCTGGGTATCATCATCAGACCCTTCGAAACGCTGGGCATCCTCCTGGAGCATGTACCCAACACTGTGCTCAAACAGTTCGGGGGACTCCTCAGGAGGACATGGTTGGTCTAGGGAAGGAGTGACTGATGATGACATTGATACCAGGGAAGAGGACGCTTTGGCAGCTGCTTTGCCAGTACCCTGAGCCTGGGTGAGAGAGGATGAGGAGGATGAGGAGGGCTTGGTCATCCACTCTACTAAGTCTTCGGCATGATGCGGCTCAACACGTCCAGCTGCCGAAAAGAAGGACAAGCGTGTTCCATGGCCACGTGCTGATGGCGATGCACCGCGTCCACGGCCAGCACTGTTGTCTCTAGACACAGAGCCTGCTTGCCCTCTTTTTTTGGCTACTGACTGTCTGCCTCTCCTTGTTTGCCTTCCAGACATTCTAATGGCCTGCAGGGAAATGGGAAAAGCAGCAATACAGGCTAAGTTAAGGTGTAATATGGTCAGGAGGCACACTCCGCCCGCTGTAAGTGCCACAAAATCCTGTTTGTGTAACACACCAGGAAAAAGCAGAAATACAGGCTAAGTTAAGGTGTAATATGGTCAGGAGGTACACTTCGCCCGCTGTAAGTGCCGCAAAATCCTGTTGGTGTAACACACCAGGAAAAAGCAGCAATACGGACTAACTTCAGGTGTATAATGTGCAGGAGGCTTAGCAACAATGACACTGATACTGTCCCCTGCCTATGCTTCTCTGTCCCTGCACACAAGGTTTATCAAAGTATATGACACTGACACTCTCCCTGCCTATCCTTCTCTCTCCCTGCACACAAGGTTTAGCAAAGAATATGACACTGACACTGTCCCCTGCCTATCCTTCTCTCTCCCTGCACACAAGGTTTATCAAAGTATATGACACTAACACTCTCCCTGCCTATCCTCCTCTCTCCCCTGAACCAGTCTCTATTCTGGATACTCTCAGGCCAAACACTCGGTCCCAGACCTCTCGGGCTGAAGATGGAGAGGCTTCTGAACTTAGTGGAGATGAAGGAAGAGAACTTGACTGGCTGTGGCCTTCCCCAACTCCAAGAACTTCTGCTAAAGATCTTCCAACCACTGAAGACACTGTAGATGGAACACTGAATGCAGAAGCCACTGAGTTCATCCCATCTAGTCCTTCATCAGATTACTGGGAAAATGCCTGTGATACTTACTCTGAAAGGGACCCTGGAGACTCTATGTATCCCTCGGCTCCTGAAGCAGATGTTCCAGAGCCCGCCGTGTTGCCCGAGCTTGCTACGGAAGAAGAGCCTGTGGTGCCAGAGCCAGAAACCCCAAGAGAGCAAAGGGCTCGAAGAGTCATAAGGCCTCCCAAAAAGTTGACCTACCCACAAATGGGGAGGATCTCATAAGATTCTGTGGTCACTGCCAGGAGGAGTGCAGAGAATCCGGATCCCTCCACTGTTCATTTGGTGGAGGGCAACCCCCACTCACTCTCTGGCACAGTTAGGCAGGCCACTGATGATAGTGTGACCTGTGGGCAAGGGAATTCAACCCCTTTGTTTTGGTGGGAATTCCCTATGCCAACATCATACGCAACGTTGTCTAGGGTTGTACACAGTGTATGTTAAAATTATCTTTGGGGAACAAAGAATTTAAGTGGGGGGAGTGTGTAGCAGGGTCTCCTTTAAGACTCTCAGGACTACCTTACCCAGAACCCCATTCGCACCCAGGATGCAATGTTTCCACCCCAAAGACTCATGGGTGGGGTATTATAAGGAGGAGGCGAGGCTGGGCTTGGCCTCTTTGGGACACAAGACTTCAGTGGAGAGATCTTCCTGTGCGGATCCGCTGTGGTGCAAGGCCTAAAGCCTGGGGCCTTGCGCTGCTACCCAAAAGAGCCTTCCACCCCATCGCGAGCCTGGGTGGCATCTGACTCGGTTTCCTCAACCGCTGCTGAGCCGGAGACCAGACCGCTGCAGACGCCGTGTGTGGAGACACAGCAGGTGGAAGTTCCCGGACTGGGATCGCGTCCGGAGGGGTGAGCGAGCACATGCTCAATCCACATACTGTATACCATTGTTAGGCCTACAGACTGCCATGGCCCACAAGTTCCTATTTCAGTTTCCCCTCCCCTGGAGATCCATAGCTTAACTGAGTCAAACGGATCTCTAGTGGAGTGTACTGTGTTGGCATTTTCTTTCCATTGGATTACAAATGTGTTCCTGAAATGTGCACCACCGTTTAAAGACTGCATGCGAAGAATTTTACCCCCCCTAGAGACTGAGTTATATGGTCAGACCTGGCCGGGGGTTGGCGGAGCTGTCTTCAGGGCCCAAACTAAATCTGCAGCCCTCTTAGCTGAAGGTATCGCTACACAACATATAAAGTAGCACCATTCACAGACAGCATGCTCTTATAACCTTCCCTCACGCTATACAAAAATGAAGAAAAAAAAAACATTTTGCTTTAACCCCCCTGGCGGTATTCCCGAGTCAGGCTTGGGGTGAAACTTCAGCACCAAAAACAGTAACCCCGAGCCAGACTCAGGATTGCATTGCAGTAATCCAGGCAGAGTTACTTACCTTGTCCCCTGGATCCTGCGATGCCTCCCCGCTGTTTGATCGAGCTGTCTCCTCGCTCGATTCACACAGTGCCGAGTGCCGCAGAGCTCCGTTCTCTGCGACGTTATGACGCACGGGGACGGAGATCGGCGCCAAATTCCAAAAAGTTAAAACACAGTACACATACAGTACACTGTAATCTTACAGATTACAGTACTGTATAAAATAATTACACACACCCTTTGTTCCTAGTGGTCTGCCCAGTGTCCTGCATGCACTTTTATATAATAAAAACTGTTCTTTCTGCCTGGAATTTGGAGATTGTCCATAGCAACCAAAAAGTGTCCCTTTATGTCAAAAGTGGTTTTAGACCAGCTAGAAAACAGCAATAATAAATTAGAATCACTCGCAGAATTAAGCGATAGCGATTTGTGGGGAAATTTGGCATCAAACACTAAAAGTAATGACAGCGACAAATCTGCAGCTGAGCAAATTTCAGTGTTTTTGATTTGATTACATTAGTGAATAATTTTTATTATTATTAAATTATTATTTGTTATAATTATTTATAGTTATTTATTATATTATAATTTATGATTTTGTGTTTCAAACTTTATCATACCCGGGATATCTACTAGACTCTTGTTTGGACAGATTTAAGTGAGTTATTCCTAAGAATTGCAGGCCTGCAATATAAAACGCCAAATTTCCATGCAAAATAATGGTACCGGTTTCAGCACCTAAAATCTCAAAGAATCATACCACCAGGGAGGTTAAGCCACGTACACACAATCCGAAAATCGTACAGAAAATGCCGCTTTTGAATCGATCGTACGATAATCGGATCGTTAGTACAGAGCTTTCGAGAGCCAATCAGGACAGTTCATCCGATATTATTCTATCGGACATGCACGGATTTTTTTTTTTTCGTACGATGCCAGATCATACAATTTTCGTTAAATCAGTACAGCTGTCATTCGAAAATGCAATACAAATGCATTACAACACATGACTTCACTTCCGATTTTGTATTCAGTCATTCGAGAATTTTCGTGACATTAGTAAACTCATCAGATTCGACGTGAGATTAGCATGCAAAAAAAAAAAAACGGACGATCATTCGTCCGATAATCAAATCGTGTGTACCGAGCATTAGTGACACTTTAACTTTTCTGCTATGGCCTAAACTATTAAAATAGACATCAACAGGTGGAAGGAAAGAAAATTGCTCAATTCCCCCATCAACACAGTCAGGGAGAATCCTTCCTGCGGTGCTATTGTGTTCAGGGGAGCCTTCCCTGCTGGCAGAACACAATGATTAGTGTTACCGGCTTGAGCTGGTGGAACTAATTGTTAGAGAAAAGCCAGACAGGCTGGTTGTACACAAGTCAATTGATAGAACGACTTGTGTACAACCAGGTTGCCCATGCATGGATCAAAATTTGGCCGGTTCCTGCTGAATCTGATGACTTTTGATCCATGTATGGTGTCCTTAACACATTTTATATGTAGCACTACCCCCGTAGGAGCTGCTGGTTTAGATTTTGGGCCTGTGCTCTGCATGTCAACCCCTGTAGTTTGGCTCAATTTCCCCTGGGCACAACTGGATAGTAATGACAATAATGTGATTGTTGGCCCCTAAGAGGCTATAGAGGGCCACAATGGTACCACACAACAATAAATGTAATTAAATATTGTTACCTTATGGTAATTTGACTGCCACACAGCTGTAAAAGACAGAGTCCCACACAAAATGTAGTTCAACCAAAAGGGTAATATGTTTATTTGGTAAAGAAATTGGAATAGAGGTTACACATGTAACATTCGACTTAAACAGGTCCCTGTGAAAGTCAACCGACACACATATATATATATATATATATATATATATATATATATAACAGTTCCAAGTCTTCGCTATAAAATAGGAGACCCGATTTACTTAACCCAAGGTTAGACCTAAGGAAGTGCATGGTGGAGGAATATTCCACTGCAACGATATCCGCAGTGGGGTACTTCTCCACCAAGTCCAACCCAGCTCACTGAAACAGCATAATGATAATAAAACAGTTTCAAATGGTTTGCCTACACATACTGTATAAGTTCAATAAGCTATCTGACTCCCCTTGTGGGCAGCTCAGCTGGTGCATGTCCCGCCGTATCAACCTAAGCAGTGAACTGAATGGTATGATGGTTCCTAAAAGTCTCCAGTAATCTTCAGCTAGCTTTTGTTGGTACACATGAGTATTTGTAATTCAACAAACAAGGTGAAGAAAGAATGAATACTTAAACTGTGCAGTATAAGGGCAAGTGGAGTGCTGATCCTCCCAAAGCGCTAAATCACTCAATGTAGCGTGTCTCCACTTAAAACACTGTAGCTATCAGCAAGCACAAGTAAACTATGGAAGTCACCTTCCTGCAACCCAGTTAGTTATGTCGATGGGCAGGTGCCCTCTCACCACATGAGGACTCACCTCGCCGGTGTGCTCCGTCCGGACCCTCTTGGTTCTCGGCTCCTGGGGAAGTCGCAGTCCCTGGTCCTCCGCCCAGCCACTCACGAGGTGTCGATGGAAAGGTGACTCAGGATGCCTTGGGATGCAGAGCGGTCCCTCTCCCTGGTCCGATCAGCAGGGCCGTGGCAGGAATCCCTCAGTCTGGCAATCCGGTTTCCGTCACTTTAGGCCCAGGCTTCTCCGGCCTAAGCACGCTCGCTGCAGGCCTCTTGCCTGTTTTAAGATGGCGTCCCAAGAGGCCGCAGAAGAGCTCCGCCTTGCCTTAAATAGGTTCTCCCAGCAGGCTGTGTGTGGCGCCAAAAACTTTGGTGGCATAGTGGTCTTGTGGGTAATGTAGTTTAATTTCTATCCACACCAATAGAGTCTCTGTCTATAATTCCACATTACCCATAATGCTTTATCCATGAATAACTGAACCAAACAACTTTTAATAGTCTAGCATAAACAGGCACCAGAGGGAGCTAAGTTCTTATTAGGCACAAACTGTAGTCCATAAGTTACATGCAAAATTGACACCTTGCTACACACTCCCCCCACTTTAACTCTTTGGTCCCCAAAGACAGCAGCAGTTTGTGACCTGTTACATGCTTTATTCTGATACACGAGGAGAAAGGACCAGTTAGTGCACACAAGAAATAAGGCAATTCACATTTTCATAAGAACTCGGCAGAGGAACCCTCCACCATGCATTGGAAAGGAGGTTGTTCCGCCTACAGGCCACCTTCACAGGTGTTGTGAGTATGGTATGGGATCTTTATTAAGACCTCAATGTTTATTCTCAGTGCCTCCAACCTTACGGTAATTTTATGAACTTAGTTCAGAATGTCAATGCATACCATAATTCTTTCCTGAGTTCATTTATTTCTGGGTTTTTCTTACCAAAGTATAAAATATCTCCCACAAAATTAACAAGTGAATAGTTTGACTTTATTAAGTAACGAATATATTCATACTATTTCATACAAAACGAGATTTACTGGTGATTAGGCTTGTGCAATTCATTTCGTAACGAATCGAAATTCGTCCGAATTTAGCAACTTTCGGACATTCGGAAGCATTCGAATTTCTGAACAAAGTAAATACGAATATAACCGAATCCGAAATAAATTATATCGCAAATAGCGAATGCCCGAATGTCTTCGGTATAATTCGTTATGAAAAAAGTTACGAATGTACAAATCCATTCGAAGCACAATAACACTCTGCTCTTCTCTCTGCTTCTCACCTCACCGTGCTGAACTCCCTCTCAAAATGGTGTACAGGGGTGGAGGCTATAGCCGCATGTAAAAAACGAAAGTAAAATACAAGGTTTCAAATCCATTCGAAGCACAATAACACTCTGCTCTGCTCACTGCTTCTCCCTCACCATGCTGAACTCCCTCTCAAAATGGTGTACAGGGGCGGAGGCTATAGCCGCATGTAAAAAATGAAAGTAAAATACAAGATTTTGAATCGTTACAAATAACCGCTATGTATTTAGAAAAGTACAAATCCATTCGAAGCACATTAGGCATAATAGGCAGCGTCGTTGTGAGAGAGACATGGAAAATTACGAATCAACGAACTCAAAAAAAGTTACGAAAGTAGGAGTTGTGTCCAGAATCAACGAAAA
Organism: Rana muscosa; assembly: GCA_029206835.1. Lineage (NCBI taxonomy): Eukaryota > Metazoa > Chordata > Amphibia > Anura > Ranidae > Rana > Rana muscosa. The sequence goes on along the minus strand of CM055122.1, from coordinate 81,619,403 downwards.
ACAATGTACTCTACCGAAAGTACGAATTATAAATCAACTAAAAATAAGGCTTACATTAATACAAATCATTCCGATTCAACTAAAAATGTCGCTTGCGAAAATACGAATTAGTCCAAACACGAAAAATCCTGTCTAGCAAAATTACGAACGATTACGAATCAACAGGACCGAAAAGAAACAAACCGAAATTAAACGGATTTTTCCTTTGTGCACAAGAAACGAACCGAAACTAAACACATTTTTCCGTTGTGCGCAAGTCTACTGGTGATTGACACTTCACACATACACTATTAAAACATCAAATTTGCATCGTAATGAAAATTAATATAATAACCCAGGGGAATCCTACATCGGTCTGTTGTAAAAATATGTGCAGTAATTTACGCTTTAGAATCAAAAACCCAACATCTCCTGTTGCTCAGGGAAACAGTCCTTCAAATTTCCTCCGACCGGAAAGAAATCCGAAATGTGTCTCACTAAGTCTACAGAACAACACTGCGAATTTGAAATAATTATTAAATCAACAGAGTTCAGAAATTATATAGTGCCATAAAACCTTCCCTAGAATCACATAATTTTGTGAAATTTGCTTTTTATATCTTGGCCTGAATTCCCCAAAACACAGATATAATGATGCACCCCTAGACAGTCAAATGAACATCAATACATAACCCCTAGAATATAATCTCTACAAATCTGAGAGAGAAGATGAGATATGATCTGTATCTTACCAAGCTTAAAAGGGGGAGATTCAAGTCACGAGGTCCAGCCCGATGGGGAGTGGACAGAGATCAGCAGACTTCTTGACATCTAGGAGTGCATCTGGTGTATGGGTCTGTGATCTCTTCCTTTGGGCCTTAACAACTTTTAGACCATTTTGAACAATGGGATGTTGTCTTGAGCTAATCCCAGAAGGTTTGGCTCACTTTCTATTGGTTGCGAATTCTTTATGATCGTCCAGGTATCAGAGGTGATATTTTCTTCAGCCACTGGGGGGTGTCTGAGGACCACAAATGTTTTTTTTTTTTTTCTAGACTTATTGTGTTAAAATAAATGTGTTTCCTTCTTATGAATATTTATCTATATTTTGGGGATATGAATATATACTGTGTAGGGATCCCTAGTAATTGGTACATAATATAATCCTTGAGTGTAGATTTGATTACTTCGAATCACACTAGATGGCTAATTGCATGAACAACAACATGGTCCCTGTATCTCCTATGTAAAAACAACACAGATAAAATGGGTATTGTCATATGTCTTCGTAATGCAATATGTATACAAGTGTTCTCTTAACACGTCTAAAACATGGCATAGGCGTCACTTATGATTAGGATATTTATATCCACAAATATATGAGGGAAAGGAAGACAAATGAAAAAATATATATATGTCTGAAAGTTCCTCTTGAGGGTCAGCCCTGGACTTTAGACTGAGAACTGGGTGAACAGTTCAGCTGTCCAAACAGATCCTTCTTATCAATACTTCTTAGTCAATATAGCTCTAGTCTTGTTCATACATTTGATTGTCCAGTTTTTTTTTTTTTTGGTGCCATATACCTTACAACATATTCATTGTCTGACAGCCAGCTAAAATCAACATTGTATTTGGCTAGGGATTTGGTTGACTTCACAATGGGTATAATACCCATTATTTTTCTTTAATTGAAAGTCTTGTAATGCACACAGCTATTTCTGGTCAGCAAGTTTCTTGTAGTGTTTGTTTCTTTTGGGAGGGAGAAGTGTTCCTTTTTGGATCTTGACTGGTTTAAATTAAAATATGATGTTTTGTCTCTTGTTAAAAAAAGGATATTTTGAGGTATCTCTGTCATGACACAGGAATAGCCCAAACAGATGTGCCAGGGGGTCAGCTGGGGTTGTTCCCCACCAAATATGCGGTGGAGGGACCAGGCATCTCAATTGTTCTGTTTGAGGCAAGCACGGCCTCTTCAGAGCATTCACCCAATTGATTGTAAGTCAGTCTCTTAGGTGGGTGAATGACTCTTCTCTCTCTCTGCTCCTTAGGTGCTAAGGTCTCAGGTACACTAGACTCATTTTCCTCCACGACTTCTTCTCCTTGTTCAGGCATACTTGACATTGCTTCTTCCCCAGCTTCCAGTTCTCCTTCTGTAAGGGATGGGACTTCCTCAGAGTCTTCCTTTGTCAGGGAGACCTGCTCATCCTTCAGCTCTTCAGAAAGCATACTTTGAGGCACAAACTCAGGGGCCTCTGGCCTGAGAGTCCCAATGTCAATCACTTCAGGTGGGGACAATGGAGGGGCTGTGGGCCCTAATAGTTGAGACGACCATAACCAGTCTTATTCTGCCTCTTCATCTTCAGTGTCTTCATCCTCCACATCTTGAGATGCAGACTGAGACCTAGTGACAGGCCGAGGCCCTTGAGAGATTGAGGGAGTCGCCTGTAAATCGGACATTGGTGTCAGGCGAACTGCCTCTGAGAGGGGTAGCAGGTGATTTCGATGCCAAGTCTTTAATGGGCCTACATCCCCTTCTGGTCTGATCTGGTATACTGGGAGCCCTGGAAGTTGCTTGCAGATGACATAAGGCTGTGACTTCCAGCGGTTAGCCAATTTGTGTTTGCCAGGGACACCCAGATTTCTCAACAGTACTCTATCACCTGGTTGCAGATTCTGCACTCGGACTTTAAGATCAAAGTTCTTTTTGTTTCTCAGTCCCCTCCTGTCCGAGGTAGCTTGGGCCTTGTCATAGGCGGTCTTTAGACTTCTCCATAGCCGATCAACATACCCTTTGTGGGAGGTTGCTGAGTTGTGATACACAGATATGCCAAAGGCCAGTTGTTCACGTACGTCCTCCAAGTCTCCCAGAGGAATTTGTCGGACCCTTTCTCTGAACGGTTTGTCTTCCTGCAGACGGATCTTGTGGGTGGCACTCTTTGCACACCCTACATCAAATTCGTTCTTGGAGAATGCAGCCTGCCATCGGGCGAGCTGGGCTCTAACCCTTTCTCTCCATTCTGGTGGGAGGGTAGTGTCTCCTGGGCAGAACTCTTCTACTGGGATCTCACCCTTCTTCTCCTTCTCCAAGACAGATTGCGAGACTGGGGTGGATGTGTTCACTTGGCCCAGCAGCATTCTGGCCGGTACCGTCACAGGTGAGGCTTTTCCATGATTCCTCCACAGAGCCTTTAATGAAACAACTTCGGGGATTATTTCTTTCCCCCTTCCTTCCTTCCATTGGTCCGTTTTAAGGACAATAAAGGGGCCTGGTTGCTTCCAAGTAAGCTTGACAGACGCTCTCAGACAAGTCACCTCCCCAGGCTGTAGTATTTTCTCTCCCCTTTCCAAACACCAGATCTTGCCTACTCCTGCTGGGGCCTTCTGTTCTAGTACTAGACGCTGGTATGCCTGTTTTAGCAGGGGTGCATTCCTGTGGTTGAAGTACTCCGCTCCTGGGCCAGAGGTGTCAACAGTCTCCTGACTAGGTCAGTGTTAGTCCCTATAATGAGGGAGCTTTCACTAGCCCTTGGTGGGCAAGGGCAGACCACGGCCAAGGTGTCAAAGGTCTTTGTTTCTCCTGCCACTGAGGGGTCAACGGTTAGTGAGTTCCAATGCCCCATATCTACAGTTCTTCCAATTTCTGCAAGAGCAAGTGTTTAAGGTGCATGTCATAGAAGTATCTGTACAGGAGAGTCACTTGAGCCCCAGTATCCAGGAGGGCCTTGGTGTAAACCTCTTCTACCTGGATTGAGACTACTGGGGAGGGCCCCACTAACTTGACAGGAAACTTTCGGAGAGGGGCCTGCTTGGCCGGTTCAGTGATTTGACCCCTGTTTGGTCTGGTGTGCACTGACTCTCCACCGCCAAGCAGGTTGGGTCAGAGAGTGGGAGACATTAGCTTGCTCAGAGGCAACGACTGGAGCCTTAGGCGAAGGTCGGGACTCCCGACGTTGTCTCCTCGTGTCGTTAGATTTTATGGAGTTAGCTGAAACTGGTGGGCACCCGGTTGACTCCTTCACCGGGGCCCTCTGGAGTTTTCTGTTGGCTTGCGGTACTGGGTTGCAGCTTTCTTTGGGCTTGGACATACTTCCCGATAATGTCCGACTCCTCCACAGTTGAAACAGATTATCAGTTTCCTTGGTTTCTGCACTTGTGCAACATTAGAGCTGAGAGACTTCTTGGGCTCCTCTGGAGTGTTTCTACTGGGCAGACCAGTTGGCTGGTTGGTCAGTGTGGACATCATCTCTATTAGTTGGGACACTTGAGTTTTAAGAAGCTCAACCTGAGGGTCACCATCATCAGCATTTCTCACTCTGACTCCGGCAGAGGATTCGGGTTTCTGACTCTTCTTCTTGCTGTCCAGCCTGACTTCTTCCTCCCTGACAATTCGGATCAAGTCTGGATATTTTTTAGATACCACCATCTTGCCGGGTTCTCAACAGGAGGGTAATGGGGTCTAAAGGTTGGGCCCCTTTCAAAACTTGCTTTGCTCTGATCTCATCCACATCCTGAGGGTCTAACCCCTTTTTCAGCAGGATCTGATGTATGGTCTTGTCCAGGCTCCTCATGTACTCTGACAACTTCTCTCCCTCTTTCTGATACAAGTGTTCCATCTGGTATATGAGGTTGGTGGCTTTCTCAGTGCGACGAATACATCCTGTAAGATGTTCAGTACAGTTGTACAGGGCAGGACCCTTCAGACTCTCTGTGATCCTTTGTTTCTTATGTGGCTCTGGTATGTCCCATTCATCCAAAGCTTGGGTAGCCTGGTCCAGCCATTCTTCAAAACTGTCTTCCACCGAGTACTGGTTGCTTTCCCGAGAAGATTCTGAGCTTCCGGTAGCCAGCAGCTGAGTAGTACAGCAATCACCCATGCCTTCTTGTCTGGGAGCATGCCCCGGAGCATGTGACTGTGACGTCATGTGAAGCCTATATTAATCTCTGCAGACCGAAGATTTATCATTACTGCGAGAGGATCCGGAGCGGTGCAATAAAATACTTTTAAAAACTGTGTTGTGTTTTTATTTCCATTTTTTTTCCACCAGGTGAATGGGTAGGGGTACGATATACCCCATACTCATTCACATAGGGTGGGGGGGCCGGGATCTGGGGCCCCCTTATTAAAGGGGGCTCCCGGATTCCGATAAGCCCCCCGCCCGCAGACCCCGACAACCAACGGCCAGGGTTGTCGGGAAGAGGCCCTGTCCTCATCAACATGGGGGCAGGGTGCTCTGGGGTGGGGGGGCCTCAGGTCGCCCCCCTGCCCCAGAGCACCAAACCCCCCATGTTGAGGGCATGTGGCCTGGTACGGTTCAGGAGGGAGGGGGGGCGCCCTTGTCCCCCCCTCTTCCCCTGCGGCCTGCCAGGTTGCGTGCTCGGATAAAGGTCTGGTTTGGATCTTGAGGGGGACCCCCACGCCGTTTTTTCGGCGTAGGGCTCCCCTTCAAATCCAGACCAGACCCAAGGGCCTGGTATGCTCCTGGAGGGGGAACCCACGCCATTTTTTTCTTTAAAAATTGGCGTGGAGTTCCCGCTCAGGATTCATACCAAACGCAGTGCCTGGTATTGGCGGGAATCCGCGTCGGATCCCCGCTCAATACAGTGTTGCGTCTCCTCGCTATTGCAGCGAGCGCGACACGTGTCGCCACCCTGCTGCCGAGATCTTGGCACTCCTGTCGCCGAGAATCTCGGCGATGGGAGCGCGATAGAAATACAATATCGGCGGCACCTACAGTATATATATATATATATATATATATATATATATATATATATATATATATAACAGTTCTAGGTCTTCACTATAAAATAGGAGACCCGATTTACTTAACCCAAGGTTAGACCTAAGGTAGTGCATGGTGGAGGAATCTCCCACTGCAACGATATCCGCAGTGGGGTACTTCTCCACCAAGTCCAACCCAGCTCACTGAAACAGCACAATGACAATAAAACAGTTTCAAATGGTTTGCCTACACATATAAGTTCAATAAGCTATCTGGCTCCCCCTTGTGGGCAGCTCAGCTGGTGCATGTCCCGCCGTATCAACCTAAGCAATAAACTGAAATGGATGATGGTTCCTAAAAGTCTCCAGTAATCTTCAGCTAGCTTTTGTTGGTACACATGAGTATTTGTAATCCAACAAACAAGGTGAAGAAAGAATGAATACTTAAACTGTGCAGTATAAGGGCAAGTGGAGTGCTGATCCTCCCAAAGCGCTAAATCACTCCAGAATGTAGCGTATCTCCACTTAAAACACTGTAGCTGTCAGCAAGCACAAGTAAACTATGGAAGTCACCTTCCTGCAACCCAGTTAGTTATGCCGATGGGCAGGTGCCCTCTCACCACATGAGGCCTCGCCTCACCGGTGTGCTCCGTCCGGACCCTCTTGGTTCTCGGCTCCTGGGCAAGTCACGGTCCCTGGTCCTCCGCCCAGCCGCTCATGAGGTGTCAATGAAAAGGAGACTCAGGATACCATGGGATGCAGAGGGGTCCCTCTCCCTGGTCCGATCAGCAGGGCCGTGGCAGGAATCCTTCAGTCTGGCAATCCGGTTTCCGTCACTTTAGGCCCAGGCTTCTCCAGCCTAAGCATGTTCGCTGCAGGCCTCTTGCCTGTTTTAAGATGGCGTCCCAAGAGGCCACACAATAGCCCCGCCTTGCCTTAAATAGGTTCTCCCAGCAGGCTGTGTGTGGCGCCAAAAACTTTGGCGGCATAGTGGTCTTGTGGGTAATGTAGTTTAATTTCTATCCACACCAATAGAGTCTCTGTCTATGATTCCACATTACCCATAATGCTTTATCCATGAATAACTGAACCAAACAACATTTAATAGTCTAGCATAAACAGGCACCAGAGGGAGCTAAGTTCTTTTTAGGCACAAACTGTAGTCCATAAGTTACGTGCAAAAGTGACACCTTGCTACATATAACTGATACTATGAGCTCCTGATAAATTGGGTAGTAAATTGAATTATGTTCTTTAAAACATTGAATTAATATTTGGTTAGGTTAGTTCCAATAGTTTGGAGGCTAAAGTGTATTTTTCATAGTTTTGGATGCAGCAAGAGGTGAGAGGAAATCTCTATTAATTTAGGGAAATTATTAGACATGTGCACAACAAAAAATTTTGTTTCGTTTTGTTTCGTCTCGTTTCCGTAGATTCATAAAGATTCGTAATTTCATGAGACGCGAGTTTTCATATTCAGACTCGTTCGTTTTTCGTAACAGTTTTATTTTCGTTGACACTGAATAATTCGTAATTCTGTCTAATTTATTTTCTTTGATTCGTAATTTTGTTAGATAATAATTTTCGTTTATTCGGTACACTACTCGTAATTTAGTAATTGTTACTTTTGCGAGATTGCCTTTTCCGTTGATTCATAACATTGTTTTGTTTTTGTTGATTTGTGTCTACTACCGTGCTTCAAATGGATTCGTACTTTCGTAAATACATTGCGGTCATTCGCAATCTCGTATTTTAGTTTCGTCTTCAACACGTGGCTTCTAATAAGTCCTGTACTTACTCCCAGTCCACTCCCTCTGTCACGAGACCTGACTCAGTCTCCTCCTCAACTGAATCTAAAAAGATTCAGGAATGCATTGTGACTCAGACACAAAAGAGATAAGCTGATTGGCTAAGATATTAAGTAAGATACACCACTCACTACACTGCCCATTCGAAAGAACGATTTGAGAACACAAAATTACGAACAGACAAAGAAACAAATTTACGAACACACAAATGAAATACAAACATACGAAATTACGAACAGACAAAGGATTGAAAATACGGAATGCAATATTCGTTATAGATGTCATTTTTATGTGTTTTACTGTTTCGGTGTTTCGTACTTTCGTAAGTTTGTCCATTCGTAAGTTCGTATTTTCGCATGTTCGTTATTTTGCTTATTAGTAATTTTCGTATTTTGGTTCTTTCAGCTATTCGGATGGTCGAATTGATCCGAATGTACGAATACTAACAAATTTGTACGAAAATCCATTCATTACAAACCAAATCGCACATGTCTAGAAATTATCCATTTTAGATAAATGTCACTAGAACAGATGTAAACATTTGAAGACTGACCCTCGCCTCTTTTTTTGGTGATGACTTCATTTTATTTTTTTATTTCCCTTCACTTTCTTTCTCAGTGACAACAGTCGCCAGGAGAAATAGAGGGGCAAATCTCCCCAAATGGCACACATACATCAATATAAATTTTATGGAGGATCCCAGCCTTCCCCACTCTATTCAAAACAAATACAATTGCCTTTACATTCAATTTTAGGTTATGGATTATGGTTAAGGTTTTGGTTTAGGTGGTATTTTAGTGTTATAGGGTTCAGTTAGAGGGTCCAGAATAGATTTTTTTAAATGTTAGGGTAAAGATTCATTGTTAGGATTAGGCTAAGTGTGTCAGAGAGATGCCCCACCGAGTTGATGCTAACCCAATTAGGTGGAAAATGCCTTTTCAGTTTCTTCATAGTTTAGAAAAATCTGTTTTGGGACCTGGAGCCCAGGGATTTCTTAGTGAACAAAAGGAGATGAAATCTCCAGTCCTGGGTCCAGATTTGGTCAGGGTGTGCTGGGCTATTAGTAGTGACCTGACCTGGGTTCTGGACTCCACCCTCCTGAGGAGCCCAGGTGTGCAAGGAAGAAGCCATAGGGGTGCATGTCTGTCCTGAAAAAGACTGAGACCCAAGCCCGAGGGCCAGAGCAGCAAGGGGCTGCTAGCTACGCAAAGAGTGTTGGTAAGAAAATGGTCTGTGGGTGACAGACATGGGCCTAAAGTGAAAGGCCACGGCGGCAATGTTGCATGTGTAGGCCAGAAATGCTGAATGCTTGCTTTTTTTATGGAAGACAAATGCTGAAAACCCCCTGCAAGGGAATCCCTTTGATTTTGTTGCCTGGAACTTTGTTTGATTATACTTTAATAAAAGTGGGCCAACAAGCCCTTAAATGACAATTTCTGGTATGGACTGTACTCGCTAGCAGGCGCTACACTTCAGCTATTCAACCCCAGATTTTAAACAAAGAAATACGTTTAAGGCAGTGAGGTAGCTCATCATACTGACGGACAAACCTTAACCAGAAATCACAGAGCTTTGTCTACCAGAATGGCTCAAAATCAGGCCATAAATGCAGGATATTAGAGACTTTTGCAGAAATGTGCAGGCATTTCTTTACTGAAATTCCCATTGTTCTGTCAGGGGACCAATGGGAGGAGGCATGGCAGTCAGTCACCACCTGTTCTTTAAATGTTGCGCAGAAAGTGTCACAGTTATATATATTATTGAGGGTACATTACACCCCGCTGAAATTATATAAGATGGGTAAGCTCGGGGACTCTGTGTGTGGTAGATGTCAGAGGCACAATGGAGATCTCATTCATCTCCTGTGGAGATGCCCTAAGCTTCACAGGTATTGGACTGAGGTGGTGGGTACAATAAACAGAGTGTTTCAAACTACGATCCCTTTGGACCCTAAGTGCTGCCTGCTGGGGATCTTGGAGGAAGCGATCCCTGGGGAGTTGACCAGGGTCGCGGTCTCTAGGGCCCTGTTTCAGGCCAGGAAGCTTATTTTGATGGGTTGGAAGTCGGTCTCACTGCCTACCACCACCTCTTGGGTAGCACACATGGGGAATACTCTTATAATGGAAAAGTACATATACCAACACAGGGGAGGCCCGGGTAGGTTTGAGAGAATTTGGTCCCAATGGCTTGATAACCCTGGCCTGAGCCCCAGGGAGCTGGTGATGTCCCGACTTTTGCAATAAATTTGAAACCAAGCGGCCAAGGATTAATATGCTTATATATGCAAGATTGTGGTGCTGTTCTTATGTGATCTTATATGTTGTTTTACAGTTCGCCAGAAGAGGGAAACCTTTGCTATTTTTTGTACAATGGAAACTGTTGTGATCTATCTGGTGTTCAATAAAAACCTTTTTGATTAAAAAAAAAAAATTCCCATTGTTAATTATCAATATGCATGCTTATGTACATGTGCACACACACAAAGATATGTTCACACATTAAAATATATGTTCTATTTCCTCTTTCCTATATTAAAGTACAGAAAACACTCAAAACACAACAATGTTTACTAGAATAATGCTGGATAGAGTAATAAATCCTTCAAGTCTCTTGAACTAAGAATAGTTGGCAAAATATTCTTTGCTTGTTTTTTTTTACAAAGGCATAAAGATCTCCAGAGGCCTTTAACTGCAGACAATAACGTATGTTACTGTCGTCTAGATCTCACTCTTGATTGGCCAGATGCCTCTCAGCATGGTATAATGTAGATTTACAACCTCGGTGTGCTACATTCCAGCAGACTGTGCTGTCTTAAGCATTTTAGATTAATATTTCCCCACGCACAAAGAGTTAGCTTAACTATTGGCAACACATAACAGCTTTAAGCTTACAGTAACATTTTCTATCCAAAATGCCTAAATGGCCAGTTACAAAGCTAAATTGGTCTCCAGAGAGAGGGATGACACTGGGCCTATTTATCAAGCCACCCATCACTGTAAGAGCTCTTGGGTATTTGCCAGGTTCTGAGCATTCATCTGTAACATCAGACACAATAAGGCATCCATTGTGGCAAAATGCATATCATTTTTTTAATGTTCTCAAAGTTTAATTTAGCCTTTCCATTTGGAATAGTACATTTATGCTACATTCTTAATACTGTCATTTTTTACAAACTGCTTCCATTGTCAGTTTTTGCTAGTTAGGCAGATTAGATATTAATCAGTTTGTCCAGCCACTAAAGCTGAATTCAAGACAGACAAGTAAAAATACGATTTAATGCAGTTGTGCATTCTTACAAATATAATTTTTTTGTGCATTCTTAAAATTATGTATTTTTTTGGTATTTTTGCAAATAAGTAGCATTGGTGCCTAATTATTCTTGATATTGACCTCTCGTTATTCGCTGCACATCAGAACTGGGAGAAGTAGTGACACTAGAAACATATGCAGTTCACATCTGCTGACAATAAATATGCTGATAGGAGAAGAATGCAAAGTGAGTTGATGACTTAGCAGTGTATTGCTGCTCTTTCTATGTCCAATCAGTAGACTCAGGCAGCAGTGTGACACAAATATATTCTTTACCTATAACAGAAAAAGTGGTTTAACTCTCCTGACTATCATTTCCGACAGGCATGCCTGGATCACGAATGTACCCCAGGACTGGGGGCTTCCAGAATCCTATAAGAATTATAGGTCTATAGACCTATAGGTTATTTTTTTCCCAACATCCCCCAATGTTGGAAGGCATGTAGCCTAGCATGGTACAGGATGGGAGTGGGCGAAGGCTTGCTGCCCTTGCTTTCTGGGCCACTTAGGCTGCATGTCTAGATAAGGCTATAATTGGATCCTTAGTGGGAGTCACTACAGAATTTTTTCCCTTTTTTACTTATACTGTCACATTTAACCCTTTGCTGCCAGGCCTTGCTCTCCACATGTGACCCTAGGTGGCCAGAGCATTTATTGCAATTTTTGCCTTATTTATAATTTTTCACTTACAGCTTTCAGAGTTTGTAAAATCCCCCCAAACCATAATTTTTTGGAAAGCACGGGTCTGGTAGAAAAAAGGATTGTGCTACTGGATTTTCATAACCCATGAAAGTTGCAAAATGTTTACCCAAAAAAACATTTTCAATAAAAATTCACAAAAAATCATTATTAGCGCACATAAACACAACATAATGTAGAAAATATAAGATACAACTAAGGTAAAACCTTGGTTTTGGAGTAACTTGGTTTGAGAGCGTTTTACAAGACAAGAAACATTTTTAAATATTTTATATTTAAAGCGATGTCTTGATATACAAGTAGCGTCACATCACAATTCACTGAGTATATTAGAGAAGAGAGGCACCTCTAAGTGTAGCAATATGGTTACTTTTAATGAAGGTACAACATTTAGCAACTCATATGGTTGATGATTAAAATAGGCACATCTAAGTATGCAGGCATCCGGGGTAAAGCTGTCCACATAGACCATCCCCCAGACCGCTGGCTCTCACCGCTGTCAGTCTGCAATCATGACCGGGAAGACTACCCTGCAGTAGAGCATCTGAACCGCTCATGGAGCACAGCGCGGAAGGGATGATGTTGATGGCGGTGAGGAGGATGGTCTATGTCAGGGGTCCTCAAACTTTTTAAACAGGGGGGCAGTTCACTGTCCCTCAGACCGTTAGAGGGCCGGGTCCTTCAATGCCGCCCCCCCACCAAAAAAAACCTGAAAGTCCCCCAACCTGTGCCCATCATTGCCGCCTCACTATCATTGCAGCCTTACCGTGCTCTCATTGCAGCTTCACCATCACTGCCGCCTTACTGTGCCCTCATTGCAGCCCCCCTCACCATCATTACAGCCCCCCTCACCATCATTGCAAGCCCCCCTCACCATCATTGCAAGCCCTCCTCACCATTGCAGCCCCCCTCACCATCATTTCAGCCCCCCTCACCATCATTACAGCCCCCCTCACCATCATTGCAAGCCCCCCTCACCATCATTACAGCCCCCCCCCACCATCATTACAGCCCCCCTCACCATCATTGCAAGCGCCCATCACCATCATTGCAAGCCCCCCTCACCATCATTGCAAGCCCCCCACACCATCATTGCAAGCCCCCCGCACCATCATTGCAAGCCCCCCTCACCATCATTACAAGCCCCCCTCACCATCATTACAAGCCCCCCTCACCATTGCAGCCCCCCTCACCATCATTACAAGCCCCTCTCACCATTGCAGCCCCCCACTATTGCAGCCCCCCCACCATTGTAGCCCCCCACCATCATTACAAGCCCCCTCACCATCATTACAAGCCCCCCCACCATCATTACAAGCCCCCCTCACCATTGCAGCCCCCCACCATCATTACAAGCCCACCTCACCATTGCAGCCCCCCACCATCATTGCAAGCCCCCTTCACCATTGCAGTCCCCCTCACCATCATTACAAGCCCCCCTCACCATTGCAGCCCCCCTCACCATCATTACAAGCCCCTCTCACCAATTCAGCCCCCCACCATTGCAGCCCCCCACCATCATTACAAGCCCCCTCACCATCATTACAAGCCCCCCACCATCATTACAAGCCCCCCTCACCATTGCAGCCCCAACCATTATTACAAGCCCCCCTCACCATTGCAGCCCCCCACCATCATTGCAAGCCCCCTTCACCATTGCAGTCCCCCTCGCCATCATTACAAGCCCCCCTCACCATTGCAGCCCCCACCATCATTACAAGCCCCTTTCACCATTGCAGCCCCCCACCATCATTACAAGCCCCCCTCACCATTGCAGCCCCCCTCACCATCCTTACAAGCCCCCTCACCATTTCAGCCCCCCACCATCATTGCAAGCCCCCTTCACCATTGCAGCCCCCTCACCATCATTACAAGCCCCCTCACCATTGCAGCCCCCCACATCATTACAAGCCCCCCTCACCATTGCAGCCCCCCTCACTATCCTTACAAGCCCCCCTCACCATTGCAGCCCCCCACCATCATTACAAGCCCCCTCGCCATTGCAGCCCCCTTCACCATCATTACAAGCCCCCCTCACCATTGCAGCCCCCTCACCATCATTACAAGCCCCCCTCACCATTGCAGCCCCTCACCATCATTACAAGCCTCCCTCACCATTGCAGCCCCCCCCCACCATCATTACAAGCCCCCCTCACCATTTCAGCCTTACTTTGCCAAACAATTCCTCACCAGTCAGTGTGTGCATCGGGATCTCCTGCTCCTGCTGTGTCACGGAGCTCACTGAAAAGTTTGGGCGCGCTGTGATAAAAGTCCCGCCCTCCTCCTAGACTAGCTCGTGTGATAGGCAGAACACTGCGTCTTTCACACAAGCTGGTCTAGGAGGAGGGCGAGACTTTTATCACAGCGCGCCCAAACTTTTCAGCGAGCTCCGTGACACAGCAGCCTACCGCTGTGTCCGCTGTGTGTTACAACCGGCCCTGCGTGCGGTGGGCCGGATAAATTTCCTCAGTGGGCCGCATGCGGCCCGCGGGCCATAGTTTGAGGACCCCTGGTCTATGTGGACAGCTTTTCCCCCGGATGCTTACATACACAGATGTGCCTCTTTTAATAATCAACCATGTGAATTGCTAATTGTTGTACCTTCATTAAATGTAACCATATTGCTACACTTAGGGGTGTCTCTCTTCTCTTTTATACTCTGTAGCTCCTGCTGGTTTTTGCTTCTAATCCCCTTGTGGAGGCTTCCATTTGTGGATGGACATTGTATGGTTACACAACTTATCATATTGCTATAATCTTTTTATATGGACTTTATACTGAAGCACTTATGAATAAATGGTTGTGGAACGAATCATTTGAGCTTCTGTTATTTCTTATGGGGAAATTTGATTTGATATACAAGTGCTTTGGATTACAAGCATGATTCTGGAACGAATTATGCTCGCAATCCATGATTTTACTGTAGTAAGTTATTAAATAATACTTTTTTAAACTTTAGATTTCACTTATTTGGGAAGTGGTGTAAATCAAAGGTACACAAAACTGTAAAAAAGCAACTTACACTAATTTCACACCTAAGCCCTGTTGTATCATCTAGACTGCAGTAGCATGTGTTTATGTGTAATGCAATGAAATGATCCAGCCATAAATTTTATTGCAACATAGCACTTGAATGTCTTGAATGAATGTCATTTTTTAAAAGTTTTTACTTTAAAAAAAAAATCAAGCACTGTGATGCATTGTAACTAGTGATGAGCCGAACACCCCCGGGTTCGGTTCGCACCAGAACCCGCGAACGGACCGAAAGTTCGTACGAACATTAGAACCCTATTAAATACAATGGATGCGAACGTTCAAATTCTAAAGTGCTAATTATAACAACTATTATGCATGTTATTGTCCTAAAAAGGGTTTGGGAACCCGGGTTCTGCACCAGGGGACATGTATCAATGCAAAAAGAAGTTTTAAAAACGGTCGTTTTTCGGGAGCAGTCATTTTAATGATGCATAAAGTGAAAAAAAAAAAGTCAAATATTCCTTTAAATATCGTACCTGGGGGGTGTCTAAAGTATGCCTGTGAAGTGCCATGTGTTTCCCGTGTTTAGAACTGTCCCTGCACAAAATGACACTTCTAAAGGAAAAAAAAGCCATTTAAAACTGCTTGCGGCTTTAATGTAATGTCTGGTCCCGGTAATATGGATGAAAATCTTTAAGAAAAATGGCATAGCTACCCCATGACCCCCCCCCCCCCTACCCCAGCCCATTACCAGCCCCTTTGGGTCTTGTATGGATATTAAGGGGAACCCCGCACATAAAATAAAAAAGGCCCTATATACTCTGAACAGCCGTATACAGGCGGTGCATACAAGACAGGGACTGTAGGTTTGTTCTTATGTAGAATGTGTTTGTAATTTTGAACAGGTACATTGTTGAAGTGTAGCTCCAGCCCAAAAATCTATTTTTAAACTTTTTGGAAAACATAGGTAAGGGTTATCACCCCTGTAACATTTGTTTTGCTGTCTGTGCCCCTGTTCAGAACATTTCACCTCACTTTCCGTCCCAATGACAACTGTTTTTGAAATGTGGTGTTTTTCTTGAAACAAGGATTGCTGATAAAGCATCAGTACAGAGGAGACACCTTTCTCCCATATTTATTCTTACAGGAGAGAATTTTCCTTCCTAGGGGTAGATTTCCTCTCACTTCCTGTTGTCTTCTTGCGTTTGCAAGTAGGAGTCGTTTGTAAGTTGGATGTTTGAAAGTAGGGACCTGCCGTATATACTCTGCAGAAATAGGCCCCTTAGTTGTTGGTGTTGGCACAACACTGTAAGCACTCACAGTTACTCTTGGTTGGTGCTGGAACGCCCTGCTGTCAACTATTATATCAGGAATTTTAATTACATATAATTGTTGAACAGTGGTAGTAAAAATTGGGGCTTTGATGGTGGTGCTGGTGCCACAACACTGTAAGCCCTGACAGTTACTCTTGGTGGGTGCAGCAATGGGCCCTGCTGTGAATTATTAGATCAAGAATTGTAATTACATGCCCCTTTTGAACAGGGGCTGAAAAATTGGGCCTTTCGTGGTGGTGGTGGTGGTGGCGTTGCCACAACACTGTAAGCCCTCAGACTTACTCTTGGTGGGTGCAGGAATGGGCCCTGCTGTGAATTATTAGATCAAGAATTGTAATTACATGCCCCTTTTGAACAGGGGCTGAAAAATTGGGCCTTTCGTGGTGGTGATGGTGGTGGTGGTGGTGGCGTTGCCACAACACTGTAAGCCCTCAGACTTACTCTTGGTGGGTGCAGGAATGGGCCCTGCTGTGAATTATTAGATCAAGAATTGTAATTACATGCCCCTTTTGAACAGGGGCTGAAAAATTGGGCCTTTCGTGGTGGTGGTGGTGGTGGCGTTGCCACAACACTGTAAGCCCTCAGACTTACTCTTGGTGGGTGCAGGAATGGGCCCTGCTGTGAATTATTACATCAAGAATTGTAATTGCATGCCCCTGTTGAACAGGGGCTGAAAAATTGGGCCTTAGGCACTGGTGGCACAACACTACAACCCCTCACAGATACTGTACTTGAAGCACAGCAATGAGCCCTGTTGCAAAGTATTGCTTCAAAAATTGTAATGACACGCCCCTGTTAAACAGGGGCTGAAAAATTGGGCCTTAGGCACTGGTGGCACAACACTACAACCCCTCACAGATACTGTACTTGGAGCACAGCAATGAGCCCTGTTGCAAAGTATTGCTTCAAAAATTGTAATGACACGCCCCTGTTAAACAGGGGCTGAAAAATTGGGCCTTAGGCACTGGTGCCACAACACTCCAACCCCTCACAGATACTGTACTTGGAGCACAGCAATGAGCCCTATGGCAAATTATTGCTAAAAAAATTGTAAGTACACGCCCCTGTAAAACAGGGGCTGAAAAATTGGGCCTTAGCCACTGGTGGCGGCACCCATAAACAAAAATGATCTTCCAAGCTATCATCATCAATCGTATCATTGAGGACTCGGAGGAGGAGGATAGCCAGTCAACATAACAGCACAGGCACTCAGCATCAGCATCAGTCTTGAAGGGATGTGACATGTTAAAATCAATTAGTCTGTTATATCAGCATCAGGTGTGTGGTAGCTGGTGGTGATCCAAGACTGGTTCATCTTGATGAAAGTCAGTCGATCAACCGAGTCGGTGGACAGGCGCACCCTGTGATCCGTGACAAATCCTCCAGCAGCACTGAATGTGCGTTCCGAAAGAACGCTGGATGCAGGACAGGCCAGTAGCTCAATTGCATACTGTGCAAGCTCTGGCCAGTGATCCATCCTCAAGACCCAGTAAGCCAGAGGATTTTCGGTGGGGAAGGTGTCCAAGTCTGACCTTGCCCCTAGATATTCCTGCACCATGTTTATCAGACGCTGGCGATGGTTGCTGGAACCGATCATACTTTGGGGCTGCGGACTAAAGAATTGTCTGAACGCATCGGTCAGACGGCCACCTTCCCCACCGCTCCTTCTTTGACTGGCCGAAGCCTCAGCAACTCGTTGTCCAGGACCAGGAGTTTGTAACCTCCCAGTCTCTGGGAACGCGTTGCACAGACCTTTCTGCAAGGCCTCCCGGAGTTGTCTCATCCTCTGCTCCCTCTGCGACGGTAACATAAGGTCCGCAACCTTACCCTTGTACCGTGGATCAAGGAGAGTGGCCAGCCAGTAATGGTCCCTCTCCTTGATCCGAAGAATACGAGGATCCTTCCGCAGACTTTGCAGGATCAGGGAGGCCATGCAGCGTAGGTTTGCTGAGGCATTCGCTCCGGAGTCCTCTGGGTCACTAAGGACGACATGATCCGCAGTCACCTCCTCCCAGCCACGTACAAGTCCACTGGTTTCTTGGGACTGTAAATCATCCCTAAAAGACTGCTGCTGATGATGCTGAGTGCCAGCCTCCACCTCCATGCTGACACAATCCTCCTCCTCCTCCTCCTCCTCTTCCTCTTCCTGTGCGATGGGTGGGACAGAAGGAACACTGTCTGGGTAAAGGGGGCCTTGAGAGGCAAGGAAGTCCTCCTCTTCCTGCCTCTGTTCTGCCTCAAGTGCCCTGTCCATTATTCCACGCAGCGTGTGCTCCAACAGGTGGACAAGAGGTACAGTGTCACTGATGCATGCACTGTCACTGCTCACCATCCTCGTGGCCTCCTCAAATGGTGCCAGGACAGTGCATGCATCCCTGATCATGCCCCACTGGCGTGGAGAAAAAAAAACAAGCTCCCCTGACCCTGTCCTGGTGCCGTAGTCGCACAGGTACTCATTGATGGCCCTCTGCTGCGTGTGCAGCCGCTGCAGCATGGCCAACGTTGAGTTCCACCTGGTGGGCATGTCACATATAAGGCGGTTCTTGGGCAGGTTCAACTCCTTTTGCAGCTCAGCCAGGCGAGCACTGGCATTATAAGATCTGCGGAAATGCACACAGACTTTCCTGGCCTGCCACAGGACATCCTGTAAGCCCGGGTACCTGCCCAAGAACCGCTGCACCACCAGGTTAAGGACGTGAGCCACACAGGGCACATGGGTCAGTTGTCCCTGTCGAAGGGCGGAGAGGAGGTTGGTGCCATTGTCGCAAACCACCATTCCTGGCTTAAGCTGGCGTGGCGTCAACCACCTCTCGGCCTGCCCCTGCAGAGCAGACAGGACCTCTGCCCCAGTGTGGCTTCTGTCCCCCAAACACACCAGCGCAAGCACGGCATGGCATCTTTTTGCCTGCGTACTTGCGTAGCCCCGTGAACGGCTACGGAGCACCGCTGGTTCATAGGACAAACCACAGGAAGAGGCCATGGAGGAAGAAGAAGAGGAGGGGGTGGAGGAGAGAGGTGTGTCACAACCAGTAGTAGCATTTTGGAGGCGTGGCGGTGGGACAACCTCCAACACTACTGCACCTTGTCCTGCATCCTTCCCAGCTGCCAAAAGAGTGACCCAATGGGCCGTGAAAGAAAGGTAACGTCCCTGTCCATGCCTGCTGGACCATGAGTCAGCGGTAATATGCACCTTACCGCTGACCGCCCTGTCCAGCGAGGCCAAGACATTGCCTTCCACATGCCGGTAGAGAGCCGGAATAGCCTTCCGTGAGAAAAAGTGGCGTTTGGGAACCTGCCACTGAGGAACCGCACATTGCACAAACTCACGGAAGGGGGCCGAGTCTACCAACTGAAAAGGCAGCAGTTGAAGCGCTAGCAATTTAGCCAAGCTAGCATTCAACCGCTGGGCATGTGGATGGCTGGGAGTGAACTTCTTTCGACGGTCCAGCAGCTGGGGCAGGGAAATTTGCCTGCTAGAATCGGACGTCGGTGTACTGCTAGCAGAGTGGCCGCAAGTACTTGGCTGTGACACACCTAATTCTACACCTTCATTCCTCTCAGTGCATGTTTCAGAGAGGACTGAAGTTATAGTGGGGTTGGAGATCCCAGCTGATGCGGTGCAAGGAGAGGTCCGCTTTGTTCTTTGGTGTGGGTCTTTGAGGTAGGCTTGCCAACGAGCTGCATGGCAGGTCAACATATGTCTGGTCAGGCATGTGGTACCCAAGCGGCTGATGTTTTGGCCACGCGATATACGCTTGAGACATATGTTGCAAACAGCAGCTGTGCGATCTGATGCACTAGCCTCAAAAAAGGCCCACACCAAGGAACTTTTTGAATGACGGGCAGAGGCAGCGCCCTGCACAGGCGGAGCTCTGCGGTGTGATTCCGTCGGTGTACTGCCCTTACGCTGGCCACCAAAGGGCATCCTGCCTCGTTGGAGATGTGCCTCCTCCTCATCCTCCTCCTCCTCTCTCCTATTAGGCACCCACGTGGAGTCAGTGACCTCATCATCCCCTCCCTCCTCATCACTGGAGCCAATCTGGCAGTATGCTGCAGCTGCTGGAACATGACTGCCAGATTGGTGTCCTTCTTGAGCATCCCCTCTGTCTGCTCTCACCCTACTGCCTTCCTGTAGCTGGGTTTCATCATCAGACCCTTCGAAACGCTGGGCATCCTCCTGGAGCATGTACCCAACACTGTGCTCAAACAGTTCGGGGGACTCCTCAGGAGGAGGACATGGTGGGTCTAGGGAAGGAGTGACTGATGATGAGTCTGACATTGATAACAGGGAAGAGGACGCTTTGGCAGCTGCTTTGCCAGTACCCTGAGCCTGGGTGAGAGAGGATGAGGAGGAGGAGGAGGGCTTGGTCATCCACTCTACCAAGTCTTCGGCATGATGTGGCTCAACATGTCCAGCTGCCGAAAAGAAGGACAAGCGTGTCCCATGGCCATGTGCTGATGACAATGCACCGCGTCCACGACCAGCACTGTTGCCCCCAGACACAGAGCCTGCTTGCCCTCTTTTATTGCCTCCTGACTGTCTGCCTCTCCTTGTTTGCCTTCCAGACATTCTAATAGATGGCCTGCAGGGAGATGGGAAAAAAGCAATAAGGGCTACCTTCAGGTGTCCTTCTCTGTCCCTTTACTTAAGGATTTCTAAATATGGTTGAGGATGATTGCTTTTGCACAGAATAGCACAACGACAATTTCCCTGACTGTCCAAAAATCAAGGATTTCAAAGATGGTTGATGAGGAATGCTTTAGCACACTATAGCACAAGGAGAATTCCCCTCACTTTCCTTCTTTGTCCCTAGAAACAAGGACTCGCACAGTGAAAGAAACTGACACTCTCCCTACCTAGAGTTTTCTGTCCCTAGAAAAAATGTTTTTTTTTAAGCACACTATAGCACAAGGAGAATTCACTCACTGTCCTTCCCTGTCCCTGGAAACAAGGACTTGCACAGTGAAAGAAACTGACACTCTCCCTACCTAGAGTTTTCTGTCCCTAGAAAAAATGTTTTTTTTAAGCACACTATAGCACAAGGAGAATTCACTCACTGTCCTTCCCTGTCCCTGGAAACAAGGACTTGCACAGTGAAAGAAACTGACACTCTCCCTACCTAGAGTTTTCTGTCCCTAGAAAAAATGTTTTTTTTAAGCACACTATAGCACAAGGAGAATTCACTCACTGTCCTTCCCTGTCCCTGGAAACAAGGACTTGCACAGTGAAAGAAACTGACACTCTCCCTACCTAGAGTTTTCTGTCCCTAGAAAAAATGTTTTTTTTAAGCACACTATAGCACAAGGAGAATTCACTCACTGTCCTTCCCTGTCCCTGGAAACAAGGACTTGCACAGTGAAAGAAACTGACACTCTCCCTACCTAGAGTTTTCTGTCCCTAGAAAAAATGTTTTTTTTAAGCACACTATAGCACAAGGAGAATTCACTCACTGTCCTTCCCTGTCCCTGGAAACAAGGACTTGCACAGTGAAAGAAACTGACACTCTCCCTACCTAGAGTTTTCTGTCCCTAGAAAAAATGTTTTTTTTAAGCACACTATAGCACAAGGAGAATTCACTCACTGTCCTTCCCTGTCCCTGGAAACAAGGACTTGCACAGTGAAAGAAACTGACACTCTCCCTACCTAGAGTTTTCTGTCCCTAGAAAAAATGTTTTTTTTAAGCACACTATAGCACAAGGAGAATTCACTCACTGTCCTTCCCTGTCCCTGGAAACAAGGACTTGCACAGTGAAAGAAACTGACACTCTCCCTACCTAGAGTTTTCTGTCCCTAGAAAAAATGTTTTTTTTAAGCACACTATAGCACAAGGAGAATTCACTCACTGTCCTTCCCTGTCCCTGGAAACAAGGACTTGCACAGTGAAAGAAACTGACACTCTCCCTACCTAGAGTTTTCTGTCCCTAGAAAAAATGTTTTTTTTAAGCACACTATAGCACAAGGAGAATTCACTCACTGTCCTTCCCTGTCCCTGGAAACAAGGACTTGCACAGTGAAAGAAACTGACACTCTCCCTACCTAGAGTTTTCTGTCCCTAGAAAAAATGTTTTTTTTAAGCACACTATAGCACAAGGAGAATTCACTCACTGTCCTTCCCTGTCCCTGGAAACAAGGACTTGCACAGTGAAAGAAACTGACACTCTCCCTACCTAGAGTTTTCTGTCCCTAGAAAAAATGTTTTTTTTAAGCACACTATAGCACAAGGAGAATTCACTCACTGTCCTTCCCTGTCCCTGGAAACAAGGACTTGCACAGTGAAAGAAACTGACACTCTCCCTACCTAGAGTTTTCTGTCCCTAGAAAAAATGTTTTTTTTAAGCACACTATAGCACAAGGAGAATTCACTCACTGTCCTTCCCTGTCCCTGGAAACAAGGACTTGCACAGTGAAAGAAACTGACACTCTCCCTACCTAGAGTTTTCTGTCCCTAGAAAAAATGTTTTTTTTAAGCACACTATAGCACAAGGAGAATTCACTCACTGTCCTTCCCTGTCCCTGGAAACAAGGACTTGCACAGTGAAAGAAACTGACACTCTCCCTACCTAGAGTTTTCTGTCCCTAGAAAAAATGTTTTTTTTAAGCACACTATAGCACAAGGAGAATTCACTCACTGTCCTTCCCTGTCCCTGGAAACAAGGACTTGCACAGTGAAAGAAACTGACACTCTCCCTACCTAGAGTTTTCTGTCCCTAGAAAAAATGTTTTTTTTAAGCACACTATAGCACAAGCACAAAACACACTGACACTCTCCCTACCTATCCTTCTCTTTCCCTAAACTAAAGGAATCCAGGTTAAGCAAGAAAGAAATAAAAGTCACTGTCCCTGCCTATGCTGCTCTTTCCCTGCTCCGGAACACACTACACTAGGCCGCCGTGCTGGCGGCCTTTTATAGTGTGGGGCGTGTACTAAACACCCTCAGCAATAATTGGCCACAGGCATCCTGCCTGTGGCCAATCATTGCTCTCCTCGCTGCCGGCGCTGTGATTGGCCAAGCATGCGGGGTCACAGTGCATGCTTGGCCAATCACAGCGCCTGGATGACACTGCGATGGCGTAGTGCATTGTGGGCCGTTCGCGTCACTCGAATTTGGCGCGAACGGCCCAAATCGTTCGATCTTCGTCGAACGATCGAACAGCCGATGTTCGAGTCGAACGTATGTTCGACTCGAACACGAAGCTCATCCCTAATTGTAACAGTGTGTTGCAGTGCATATGCACAATGCATACCAGCATGTGCACAATATTTGCACCATAACTACAGGAATCACAGAAAAAAAGTAGATGTACATTTCTTTTCTTTTTTTTAAATTCTTTACTTAGGAAAGGTAATAGGTTAGTACAGTATTGCCATAGAGACAGTGGTGCAAACTGAGTAACAAGTCTGTCAACATACAGCATTGTCTCAAATTAACATGACATTGTGATTAGATTTTCTCAGCTAGAAATAGCCATGGACACTTAGGATAACAAAAATGGTATAATTAAGCAGCTCCGTGCAACCTGCTTTCTGTCAATATTTTTGCTTTTATTTAAAAAGTAGTGGGGCGGGGGTAAGAATATAGAGACTAAAATAGGAGAGGAAGGAAAAGAAGGCCAAGGGAAAAGAGTAAAAAAATGGGGAGAAGGAGTTGGTGTGTGGGAGGGGGGAAGCAGAGAAGAACCCCTGGATGCAGTAAAGAGGTATTACTTCAGGTCACTCACCAAAAGCGTCTTACATTCCTCTGAGAAGACAAAGGCAGTCTAGTAGAACCAGGTGCTCTTATATGTGTCATGTCTGTTTTGTTAGGAGAGGACAAGATCCACTGTCAGGGAAATGGCTGTAGAAGAACTGTCAATATTGCCAGTACTGGTAATGGGCTCATCCAGCGCATTACTGTGCGCACTGGCACAAGAAGAAAGACTGGGTGCGAAGGATAGAATGTGCAATGACGCTAATTGCCAAACGCGCATGCGTTCACTTACTGGCCTATATAAGATTGCTGCTGAGCCCATCACATTGCTGGATTGTCATCAGCCTTCCCGTGTTCCTGAGCCTCTGTGCATATTCTATTGGATTTCCTGTTGTGAACCGGCTTGCACCTGACATCTCTGATCTGGTTTTGACCCCCTGGCTTGCTTTATCGACTTTGCTGCTGTCTCCATTGTTTGATCATGGCTTGTATCATGGACTTTGCTACCATTGCCTATCCCTGGCTTGCCTTCCTGTATTTGACCTCGGCTAGTTCCTGTTTCTGCTACCTGCCTCTTCCATCTGACAGATCCACTGTGTTTGACCCCTGGCCTGGTTTTCACTGCTATCTTCTGCATGCACAGTTGCCAATAACTACTTGGGTGTACTGCACTTAGCTGCAACTAGGTACGGGACATCCACCGTGCATTTTAATGTCTTCAACTTTATATAGCCACATGGGCAGAGAGGGGGGCTTGTAATCCACTTTAGCGGAATGCAGTATTTGGCTGCATTCAGGAGATGACAGAAAACAGATCTCTTGTATATCTTATGGGGGCTTGAATAATGGTGTTATAGAAAAAAAGGCTGGACAATCTGGCAAAGGGAAGCCTGTGAATTTTGGGGAGATTTGCCTGACATCTGTCTAGAAAGTCCTCAGCAGGGGACAGGACCTGAACTCATGGTGAATCTAACACTTGTCCTACTGGCACCTCCAGAATATCTCAGAGAATATGGAAATTGTTTATGAAGTACAGTTGGTGTCCTATACTATCTGGAGAGTTGTTTGAAGTTTGTTTCCTGAATTCAAATGCATATGGAGGATTTTAGGGTAAAATAAAGAAGTCTGCATTTTGATGAGGGAAAAGGGTTACATTTAAGTCCTGCCCCTATTTAGCCAGGAAGGGAGGAAAGTTGTCTTCCAGAGGCCGGGAGATTTGAGAATACATAATAGAGAGTCTCGTAGGTGTTGTATGTTCTCAAAGGAAAAAGTGAAAAGAAAATGGCATAGTTGCAAGGCCCTCCATACATCTAGGAAGAATGAGCCATCAACCCTTGTGAAGACATTAAGGGAGGGCCATCCTGCATGTATTGTGAAATGAGAGGCTTGGAAGATATTTATATATATGAGATCACGAAAAAGGACCTGGGCCTATGCAGTCAGGAAAGAAAAGATTACCCAGAACTGGCTAGAGAGAGTTTATATTTTGACATGACAGTTGTGCAGGATTTGAGAATAGGTCCAATGGTTGCATGCGCTTTGAGATATGAGGGCATGTGTGGGGTACACTATGGTATGTGATGGAGAGGAGTTTTACGCCTTTATGCTCGTGCCAGTCTAACAGTCTGGTTGGGTGGGTGGCAGTGTGGTACTTTAGGATATCAGGGAAGGCCAAACAACCACAATCCTTGGAGAGAGAGAGATTATCCCAATTCTGGTTCTCAGGGGCTTCTGAGCCCATAGAAATCTAGAAAAGGTTGAATTGGCTGATTTTAGGAATGATATAGTGATGGAGATTGGTAGAGACATGAGTAGATACAGATACTTCAGTAGAATTGACATTTTAAGAATGTTACAATGGTCATGAAAAAAAGACCTGTGTCCCATTTCCTTAGAAATTGTCAAGTTTTGTTAAGAATTGGGGGGAAGTTCAGAGTAAAAGTATTCTTTGTACATTTCTTTTATAATGTAGCACACCATGAAATATGCTTGGGGGAAGGGTTGGGGTGAGTAAGTATTGGAGTATTGGAAGTGTTTTAAAGTAATCTTGTATTTGGGCGGTAGTTAAATATTTAATCACATGATGTAAATGATGTCAACATTCATGTATGCCTAGGATATTATGATGTTTAACCTCCCTGGCGGTATAATTCTGTCAGATTTTTGAATGTCAAAGCAGTACATTGTTTTGCATGGAAATTTGGTGTTTTATATTGTAGGCCTGTAGTTCTTAGGAAAAACTCACTTAAATCTGTCCAAACAAGAGTCTAGAAGACATCCCGGGTATGATAAAGTTTGAAACACGAAATCATAAATTATAATATAATAAATAACTATAAATAATTCTAAAAAATAAACATATAATAATAGTACATTTTATTCAATAATCAAAAACACTGAAACATGCTGTTGCAGAATCTTTGCTGTCGCCAGTGAATGATGAGGAATTTCCCCACGAATCACTATCGCTCAATTCTGCAAGTGATTCTAATTTACTATTGCTGTTTTATAGCTGGTCTAAAACCGCTTTTGTCGTAGAGGGGCGCTTTTTGGATGCCATGGACGTTCTCAAGTTTCCAGGCAGAAAGAATGGTATGGAATGGTATTTGTCCCTAGTGCTTTTGGAAAAAGCACTAGGGACAAAAGGGAGGTGAAATGGTATGATACAGTAATGTAATCTTACAGATTACAGTGTAGTTTATGTGTTATGTTTTGTGTATTTTTTTGAATTTGCCGCTGGACTCTGCCCCCCCATGCGTCACGACGCTTGCAGGGAACAGAGTCCGGAAAGTGATGAATCAGGGGGAAGGATCCAGTGGAGGTTACAGTGGGGGGACATTGCAGGATCCTGGGGACAAGGTAAGTAAACTGTACCAGGATACTGCGATGCAGTCCCGAGTGTGGCTTGGCGTTACTGCTCTTGGTACTAAAAATTCACCCCGAGCCACACTCGGGAATACTGCCAGGGAGGTTAAATATGGCCCTCATTAAGACTGGCACAGAATAGTCAAAGTAACAGAATTCAAAGACAACAATAACTAAAGCTGAATTCCAGGCAGAAAAACTTTAATTTAAGTATATTCCTAAATAGCCTCAAAGGACAGAAATACATTATGTGTGTGCCAAATGCTTTTGCAAACTCAGGCTTTATTTTGTTAAAGGTGTTTTGACATTACTGTGCAGCACTGAAGGAGGGGTCAGTTACCCAGACTGGTCACCCTACACAAGGAGAGAAAGGGAAACAGTGACTGGTCTTTATCATGGGAAGCTCCTGCAAAAAGGCAAAGTTTCATGCTCGATAACTAAACAGGTCTGGAAGAAATACACAAAAAAAAATAAAAAAAAACACTAAAATTCAAGTAAGAATATACATGACTCTTTTATCTGGACAGTTCTTGCTTATATTAGAATTAGTTAACTTACTTTTCTACGAATTATAATGTTATTTAGCTTAACATTCACAAATTACTGTAACTGAAATTAAAATATTCTCAAGCTTGTTTCAACGTAAGTTCATTTACTTTTAAGCTTTCCCAACACATTGGTTAGTTGCCCTCTTCAACAGATGTGATTTTCATGATTTACTTGGATCTGAAGTCATTCGATACTAATGAAATATAGCATTGATTTTGCTCTTATAAATCAAAGGGTCAAAAACTTTGTGGTAGAAATCGCGCTTCTCAAATTTCATTTAATTTACCAATCACTTGGGCATCATGTAAAGTGCTTTTGTCAGAATGAGGTAATTCTTTTATCCTAGATGTACACAATTACACAGCAATTAAGTGAAGTACATTGTCTTTGTCTACATCTAAAAGCAAGATATTAATTTTAAAAGGATTGACGTCAATCTCTGTACGTATAGATTTTTTTATTTTCTATAATAATAGTTTGTGGTTTGCAATGTATGTTTCATTTTATTACAAATATTTCCATGAAAAGGTTTCATATTTTAATAGATTTTCCTTTACTGTGTAAAATACTATTTCACTTTGTTACTATTTATTAAAATAAGATCATATTTATTTAAAGGGCAAGTTCAGGAATGATATAAAACCCTACAGCATACCCCCTGGCCCCTTAAACTACCCTGAGCTAAACCTTTTCTCTCAAAATTATTTTTTACCTCCTTCAGTAGTGGCAGCCCACTGCACTGTCTACATCCCAACCAGTAAAAATCCACTCATAGCCTTCCTGCACTTGTGCAACATATTTTATAAACTTGAATGGGACGTGCCCATACTACAGAAGCAACACACTGTTCTAGTATATGTTAGTCTGTAGGCATAGGCAGCCAAGCAATAGTATTTTACCAGCTGGAATGCATACATCGCAAGCGGTCACTGCTGTAGAGAAGGTAAATAAGTGTCTATGGAGAATGACAGTTAAATTTAAGGTCGTTTTGAGGAGCTACGGGGGTTATAATGTTTAAATAATTAAATTAATGTGTTACTAAAGGTAATCTTAATTTTGTTCCCTAAAGATGTTTTTCAATTCAATGGGTTGCTTAACACACCAAAACACATAGGTGACAAATAGGTGTATACTGCATTTTTGTATATGTTATTGTGTTGCTGCATGTTGCGGTGATCTGCAGTGTGCATCTGTTGGCAAGGTGTATCAAGCTGCCATTCCGAAAAAATAGAACTATATTGCACTAATGCATGTTACCACAATGCAATAATATGAATGGGCCCTCAGAAATCACCAGCGTTGCAGAATCTTTTGCATGTAATTGGGTATTGGCAAAGTCACTATAGAGCTTTTACATTTAATAAATATACATAGGAGCACCACCTGGTTTTATGTGCTGGTATCAATTTTGTATGCCCTATATGTAAGCAAATTCATTCTCATTCTTTTCAAATAATAATGTAAAATATTATTATTATACACGATTTATATAGCACCAACAGTTTGCTCAACACGTTAAAATATGGACATAATTTACTTTTGCAAGATTTCTATTTCCTCCCAGGTCAGCTGTGCTTTGGGAATGAGAAATTATGGTTAAAAAACTGTTTTGGCACAATCTACAATATTTATAAATAGTACATGGAATATCAAAGGTTGTAGGCGATAATTCAGCAGAATACAGTTATCTCATCTGTAATCATTTAACTTGATTTTAGATGAGATCTAATGATTATCTTTCTAAACCAAGAAAAGGAAAAGGAAATTAAGATATATAGGCAACATACGACATTGATTTCCTTATTATTTTTAGTAGTAGTAATAATAAGAACAATTTATATACATATTTAAATATATGTTATGTAGCAATACCCCCAGTTAAGAGGGCTGCAGGTATAGTTTTGGGCCTGTAACACACTGCTGTCAATCCCCAGGAACTGGCTCTAACCTCCCTTGGCACAGCTAGCGCAAATGGAAGTGTGAAACCCGCTATGTTATAGGAATCACCACTCCTCAATAAAGCATACACAATCAGTTAATATCAAATTACCTGAGCTGACTGCTTCAGCTGGGATAGACAGTACACCACACAACGTGTTTGCTTAACCACAAATACTTTTACTGAGTAGAAGATATAAGGTTAGACAATGGTACAGTTATCTATGCAGAGCCCTGCAATATTAAAATTCAAGAAAATAACAAGTACTATATTCTAACAGTCTTATGCACACTGTATGTCTCTTAGTAAACTACGCTTGTGAGCTTCCCCCTTGTGGCCAATATGGCGCCCAAACAAAGTCTCCCTGCTGAACAGTCAGGTCTGACTAATTCACACACAGTTAGTTCGTTGAGAAAGATCTTCGCTAGCAATGGTGGTGCACTTTGTAGGTTATTTGTAATCCAAAGGTATCAAATTGTTAGTTACTCAGCATGCAATAAGACAACTTAACTCCGGCTGCACAATACACTGTTCCTCTGGGGTGGGCCCTGACCAAAAAAGGATACTGGGCCTAAAAGGTAGTCAATGAATACTGAGCAAGTGTTCTCTCACCCAACCGAACCAGTCCGTACAACCGACTTTGGTAGTTGGTGCTCCAGCACACAGTCTCACGATACCCGCAGTCTCCGATACTCTCGACCATCCGAGGGAGATTGATGGATGAAACGACTCTGGGTTCTCCTGTTACATTTGGCAAGCTCTCCGGATCCCCTAGGCCCAGGCTCTCTGGCCCAGTCCAAAGCAACAGGCCCTAACGTAGGCTCCACTTGCTAGGAAGGCGGTGTCCAAAGAGACCCGCGTGTTGCTCCTCCCTGCTTAAATAGTCCTTCCCCAGCAGACCTTGCGCCGGGCAATGCACTGTGGGTGTCCCGCTGCATACTGGGTACAGTAGTCTTTGTACTCATTAAAGTGACACCCCGCTACACACTCCAACCACTTAAAATCTTTGGTCCCCAAAGATAAGCAGTTAAAGACCATTGTTAGCATAAGCACACATAATACAATTCACGGCTACAAACGGAGCCTGGCAGAGGAACCTCCCACCAAGCTTTGGGAGAGATGTTGTGCTGCCCACAGGTCACATTAGTGGAAGTGGCCCGTCTAACTGTGCCAGGGAGTGAGCTAGGGTTGCCCTCTACTAAATTCACAGTAGGCATATCTACTGTCCTTCTTGCGGTAACAACAGTCTCTTCCGAGCACTCCCCCATTTGAGTGTAGGTTAGTCTTCTTGGGGGGTGGATGGTCCTTCTCTCTCTTTGCTTCCTAGGAGCCGGGGTCTCAACTGCAGTGGGTCCTTCCAATTCTCCCTCTATTAAGTCAGGTTTATTGGGTTCCGCTGGTCCAGGGGCATCTAATTCAGGTGCAGAGAGGTACAAGGACTCCCTGGGGTCTTCTACTGGAAAAGAGTCCAGAGCATCCTCCCATTCTACAGTAAGAGTATCAAGTGGTATGAACTGAGCAGCCTCAGCATTTAAAGTGTCCCCAGTGATAACTTCAGATGATGGAGAGGCCATGGTCATGGGTTCAGGTACTTGAGATGATCATAACCAATCGAGTTCCAATTCCTCATCTTCACTCTGATCTTGGGCATCCATTTCTCCTGAAAGAGTTGTCTGAGATCTGGTGACAGGTCTAGGGGTATTGGAGGCTGAAAGGGGCTCAGAAGGATCTGAGGTAGGAGGCAAACAAACTGCTTTAGAGAGGGGCAGCATTCCTGTGCCATGTCTTCAACGGCCCCACACTCCCTTCTGGTTTGAGTTGATACACTGGCAAACCTGGCAATTGTTTACAGATTACATATGGCTGTAACCTCCACTGGTCGGCCAGCTTATGCTTCCCCTAAATGCCTAAATTCCGCAACAGCACCCTGTCTCCTGGCTGTAGGTCATGAATTCGGACCTTGAGGTCATAACTCCGCTTATTCCTGACTCCTCTTTGATCGGAAGTCGCCTGGGCCTTCTCATATGCCAGTCTTAAACTCTGTCGCAACCGATCCACATACCCCTTATAGGAAGCCTCTGAGGTATGATCTATTGAAGTTTCAAAGGCCAAATTTACCGGCAGTCTTGCCTCCCTGACGAACATCAGTCTGTATGGGGAATACCCAGTAGCATCACTAGTCGTACTATTGTATGCATGCACAATGGCGGCCACATGCTTGCCCCAGTGCAGCTTCTTCTCACTACTAGTGATGAGCCGAACACCCCCGAGTTCGGTTCGCACCAGAACCCGCGAACGGGCCGAAAGTTCGCACGAACTTTAGAACCCTATTAAATACAATGGATGCGAACGTTCAAAATCTAAAGTGCTAATTATAACGACTATTATGCATGTTATTGTCCTAAAAAGGGTTTGGGAACCCGGGTTCTGCACCAGGGGACATGTATCAATGCAAAAATAAGTTTTAAAAACGGCAGTTTTTCGGGAGCAGTCATTTTAATGATGCATAAAGTGAAGAAAAAAAAGGTCAAATATTCCTTTAAATATCGTACCTGGGGGGTGTCTAAAGTATGCCTGTGAAGTGCCACGTGTTTCCCGTGTTTAGAACTGTCCCTGCACAAAATTACATTTCTAAAGGAAAAAAAGCCATTTAAAACTGCTTGCGGCTTTAATGTAATGTCTGGTCCCGGTAATATGGATGAAAATCTTTAAGAAAAATGGCATAGCTACCCCATTACAACCCCCCCCCCTCCTACCCCAGCCCATTACCAGCCCCTTTGGGTCTTGTATGGATATTAAGGGGAACCCCGCACACAAAATAAAAAAGGCCCTATATACTCTGAACAGCCGTATACAGGCGGTGCATATAAGACAGGGACTGTAGGTTTGTTCTTATGTAGAATCTGTTTGTAATTTTGAACAGGTACATTGTTTAAGTGTAGCTCCAGCCAAAAAATCTATTTTTAAGCTTTTTGGAAAACATAGGGAAGGGTTATCACCTCTGTAACATTTGTTTTGCTGTCTGTGCAGTGTACACCTGTTCAGAACAGTTCACCTCACTTTCCGTCCTAATGACAAATGTTTTTTGAAAATGTGGGGTTTTTATTGAAACAAGAATTGGTGATAAAGCATCAGTGGAGAGGAGACACTTTTTTTCCCATATTAACTCTTACAGGAGAGAATTTGCCTTCCTAGGGGTAGATTTCCTCTCACTTCCTGTTGTATCCTTCCGTTTGCAAGGAGGAGTCATTTGTAAGTTGGATGTTTGAAAGTAGAGGCCTGCCGTATATACTTAGCTGAAATTTGCCCCTTACATGTTGGTGTTGCCACAACACTGTGAGCCCTCACAGTTACTCTTGGTGGGCGCATAAATGGGCCCTGCTGTGAATTATTAGATCAAGAATTGTAATTGCATGCCCCTGTTGAACAGGGGCTGAAAAATTGGGCCTTTGGTGGTGGTGGTGGTGTTGACACAACACTGTAAGGCCTCACAGTTACTCTTAGTGGGCGCAGGAATGGGCCCTACTGTGAATTATTAGATCAAGAATTTTAATTACATGCCCCTGTTAAACAGGGGCAGAAAAATTGGGCCTTAGGCACTGGTGCCACAACACTGCAACCCCTCACAGATACTGTACTTGGAGCACAGCAATGAGCCCTGTTGCAAAGTATTGCATCAAAAATTGTAATTACACGCCCCTGTTAAACAGGGGCTGAAAAATTGGGCCTTAGCCACTGGTGCTGGTGCCACGACACTGCAACCTCTCCCAGATACTCTAGTTGGAGTGCAGGAATGAGCCCTGCTGCAAAGCATTGCATAAAAAATTGTAATAACACGCCCCTGTTAAACAGGGGCTGAAAAATTGGGCCTTAGCCACTGGTGCTGGTGCCACGACACTGCAACCTCTCCCAGATACTCTAGTTGGAGTGCAGGAATGAGCCCTGCTGCAAAGCATTGCATAATTTTTTTTAATTACATGCCCCTGTTAAACAGGGGCTGAAAAATTGGGCCATAGCCACTGGTGGCGGCACCCAGAAACAAAAATGTTCTTCCAAGCTATCATCATCAATCGGATCATTGAGGAGGAGGAGGATAGTCAGTCAACATAACAGGACAGTCTCTAAGCATCAGCATCAGTCTTGAAGGGATGTGACATTTGAAAATAAATTAGTCTGTTATATCAGATTCAGGTGTTTGGTAGCTGGTGGTGATCCAAGACTGGTTCATCTTTATGAAGGTCAGTCGATCAACCGAGTCGGTGGACAGGCGCACCCTGTGATCCGTGACAAATCCTCCAGCAGCACTGAATGTGCGTTCTGAAAGAACGCTGGATGCAGGACAGGCCAGTACCTCAATTGCATACTGTGCAAGCTCTGGCCAGTGATCCATCCTCAAGACCCAGTAAGCCAGAGGATTTTCGGTGGGGAAGGTGTCCAAGTCTGACCTTGCCCCTAGGTATTCCTGCACCATGTATATCAGACGCTGGCGATGGTTGCTGGAACCGATCATACCTTGGGGCTGCGGACTAAAGAATTGTCTGAACGCATCGGTCAGACGGCCACCTTCCCCACCGCTCCTTCTTTGACTGACCGAAGCCTCAGCAACTCGTTGTCCAGGACTAGGAGTTTGTAACCTCCCAGTCTCTGGTAACGCGTTGCACAGACCTTTCTACAAGGCCTCCCGGAGTTGTCTCATCCTCTGCTCCCTCTGCGACGGTAAGATAAGGTCCGCAACCTTACCCTTTTACCGTGGATCAAGGAGAGTGGCCAGCCAGTAATGGTCCCTCTCCTTGATCCGAAGAATACGAGGATCCTTCCGCAGACTTTGCAGGATCAGGGAGGCCATGCAGCGTAGGTTAGCTGAGGCATTCGGTCCGGAGTCCTCTGGGTCACTAAGGACGACATGATCCGCAGCCACCTCCTCCCAGCCACGTACAAGTCCACTGGTTTCTTGGGACTGTAAATCATCCCTAAAAGACTGCTGCTGATGATGCTGAGTGCCAGGCTCCACCTCCATGCTGACACAATCCTCCTCCTCCTCCTCTTCCTGTGCAATGGGTGGGACAGAAGGAACACTGTCTGGGTAAAGGGGGCATTGAGAGGCAAGGAAGTCCTCCTCTTCCTGCCTCTGTTCTGCCTCAAGTGCCCTGTCCATTATTCCACGCAGCGTATGTTCCAACAGGTGGACAAGAGGTACAGTGTCACTGATGCATGCACTGTCACTGCTCACCATCCTTGTGGCCTCCTCAAATGGTGCCAGGACAGTGCATGCATCCCTGATCATGCCCCACTGGCGTGGTGAAAAAAACACGAGCTCCCCTGACCCTGTCCTGGTGCCGTAGTCGCACAGGTACTCATTGATGGCCCTCTGCTGCGTGTGCAGCCGCTGCAGCATGGCCAACGTTGAGTTCCACCTGGTGGGCATGTCACATATAAGGCGGTTCTTGGGCAGGTTCAACTCCTTTTGCAGCTCAGCCAGGCGAGCACTGGCATTATAAGATCTGCGGAAATGCACACAGACTTTCCTGGCCTGCCTCAGGACATCCTATAAGCCCGGGTACCTGCCAAAGAACCGCTGCACCACCAGGTTAAGGACGTGAGCCACACAGGGCACATGGGTCAGTTGTCCCTGTCGGAGGGTGGAGAGGAGGTTGGTGCCATTGTCGCAAACCACCATTCCTGGCTTAAGCTGGCGTGGCGTCAACCACCTCTCGGCCTGCCCCTGCAGAGCAGACAGAACCTCTGCCCCAGTGTGGCTTCTGTCCCCCAAACACACCAGCGCAAGCACGGCATGGCATCTTTTTGCCTGCGTACTTTCGTAGCCCCTTGAACGCCTACGGAGCACCGCTGGTTCCGAGGGCAAAGCACAGGAAGAGGCCATGGAGGAAGAAGAAGAGGAGGGGGTGGAGGAGAGAGGTGTGTCACAACCAGTAGTAGCATTTTGGAGGCGTGGCAGCGGAACAACCTCCAACACTACTGCACCTTGTCCTGCATCCTTCCCAGCTGCCAAAAGAGTGACCCAATGGGCCGTGAAAGAAAGGTAACGTCCCTGTCCATGCCTGCTGGACCATGAGTCAGCGGTAATATGCACCTTACCGCTGACCGCCCTGTCCAGCGAGGCCAAGACATTGCCTTCCACATGCCGGTAGAGAGCCGGAATCGCCTTCTGTGAGAAAAAGTGGCGTTTGGGAACCTGCCACTGAGGAAACGCACATTGCAGAAACTCACGGAAGGGGGCCGCGTCTACCAACTGAAAAGGCAGCAGTTGAAGCGCTAGCAATTTAGCCAAGCTAGCATTCAACCGCTGGGCATGTGGATGGCTGGGAGTGAACTTCTTTTGATGGTCCAGCAGCTGGGGCAGGGAAATTTGCCTGCTAGAATCGGACGTCGGTGTACTGCTAGCAGAGTTTCCGCAAGTACTTGGCTGTGACACACCTAATTCTACACCTTCATTCCTCTCAGTGCAGGTTTCAGAGAGGACTGAAGGTATAGTGGGGTTGGAGATCCAAGCTGATGCGGTGCAAGGAGAGGTCCGCTTTGTTCTTTGGTGTGGGTCTTTAAGGTAGGCTTGCCAACGAGCTGCAAGGCAGGTCAACATGTGTCTGGTCAAGCATGTGGTGTCCAAGCGGGTGATGTTTTGGCCACGCGATATACGCTTGAGACATATGTTGCAAACAGCAGCAGTGCGATCTGATGCACTTGACTCAAAAAAGGCCCACACCAAAGAACTTTTTGAATAACGGGCAGAGGCAGCGCCCTGCACAGGCGGAGCTCTGCGGTGTGATTCCGTCGGTGTGCTGCCCTTACGCTGGCCCCCCGAGGGCATCCTGCCTCGTTGGAGATGTGCCTCCTCCTTATCCTCCTCCTCCTCCTCCTCTCTCCTATTAGGCACCCACGTGGAGTCAGTGACCTCATCATCCCCTCCCTCCTCATCACTGGAGCCAATCTGGCAGTATGCTGCAGCTGCTGGAACATGACTGCCAGATTGGTGTCCTTCTTGAGCATCCCCTCTCTCTGCTCTCACGCCACTGCCTTCCTCTAGCTGGGTATCATCATCAGATCCTTCCAAACGCTGGGCATCCTCCTGGAGCATGTACCCAACACTGTGCTCAAACAGTTCGGGGGACTCCTCAGGAGGACATGGTTGGTCTAGGGAAGGAGTGACTGATGATGACATTGATACCAGGGAAGAGGACGCTTTGGCAGCTGCTTTGCCAGTACCCTGAGCCTGGGTGAGAGAGGATGAGGAGGATGAGGAGGGCTTGGTCATCCACTCTACCAAGTCTTCGGCATGATGCGGCTCAACACGTCCAGCTGCCGAAAAGAAGGACAAGCGTGTCCCATGGCCACGTGCTGATGGCGATGCACCGCGTCCACGACCAGCACTGTTGTCTCTAGACACAGAGCCTGCTTGCCCTCTTTTATTGGCTCCTGACTGTCTGCCTCTCCTTGTTTGCCTTCCAGACATTCTAATGGCCTGCAGGAAGATAGGAAAACCAGCAATAAGGCCTAGCTTCAGGAGTATATTTTGCAGGAATCACACTACGCCTGCTGTAAGTGCTGCAAATGCCTGTTGGTGTAACACACCAGGAAAACACAGCAATACGGGCTAACTTCAGGTGTATAATGTGCAGGAGGCACACTCCGCCCGCTGTAAGTGCTGCAAATGCCTGTTGGTGTAACACACCAGGAAAACACAGCAATACGGGCTAACTTCAGGTGTATAATGTGCAGGAGGCACACTTCGCCCGCTGTAACTGCTGCAAATGCCTGTTGGTGTAACACACCAGGAAAACACAGCAATACGGGCTAACTTCAGGTGTAATATGATCAGGAGACACACTCCGCCCGCTGTAAGTGCTGCAAATGCCTGTTAAAGAACCCCTAACACATCAAACTAACACATATTTACAAAAACTCACCACCACCACCCTTACCCATTGTCCGACCACCCACACGTGGGTCACTCATTATATACATATCCGAAATCCTAAAATACAAGAAAAAAACACATCACCCACTAATCCTACAAAAATCCTAATACTAACACACATCAAACCTAACACTAACACCAAACCTAACACTAACACCAACCACCCATCGGCTACTTACAGGCGAGAACGCAAACGAGGTCTAGAATGCCTGCAAGCCCTACTGTTAAAAAAAGAGAAACTCAAAATCTAAGGGGAGTGAAAAGGACAGAAAGAACCACCCCCCGAAAGGAAACAGGCCCAGAGCCTCAGGGATAGTGATGAGCCGAACACCCCCGGGTTCGGTTCGCACCAGAACCCGCGAACGGACCGAAAGTTTGCACGAACATTAGAACCCTATTAAATACAATGGATGCGAACGTTCGGATTCTAAAGTGCTAATTATAACGACTATTATCCAAGTTATTGTCCGAAACAGAGTTTGGGAACCCGGCTTCTGCACCAGGGGACATGTATCAATGCAAAAAGAAGTTTTAAAAACGGACGTTTTCCGGGAGCAGTCATTTTAATGATGCATAAAGTGAAAAAAAAAAGTCAAATATTCCTTTAAATATTGTACCTGGAGGGTGTCTAAAGTATGCCTGTGAAGTGCCACGTGTTTCCCGTGTTTAGAACTGTCCCTGCACAAAATAACATTTCTAAAGGGAAAAAAGTCATTTAACCACTTAACAACCACCTGCCGACAAATAACGGCGGCAGGGTGGTTGCTTAACTCTGGGAGGACGTTATATAACGTCCTCCCAGAATCGCGCTCCCGCGCGCCCCCTGGGGCGCGCACACGGGAAACTCCGTGACCGCCGGGTAAAGAGGACCCGGCGGATCACGAATCGCGGTAAATCGCCGCTGATAGCGGCCGTTTACCACGTGATCGCTCCGTCAAATGACGGAGCAATCACTTGTAAACAGACCGGCGTCATTTGATGACGCCGGTTCCTCCCTCCCCTCTCTGTACCGATCGGTACAGTGTGAGAGGGGAGGGGGAGGGAGCGGATGGCAGCAGCAGCACTGTGGGCTGGATCTGTGACAATTGCAGTCACAGATCCATCCATCCATCCCTGCTCAGCCATCCCTGTGCTATACCCTGCCAATACTCTGCAATACACCCTGCCAATACTCTGCAAAATACCCTGGTGCAATACTCTGCAATACCCTGGTGCAATACTCTGCAATACCCTGGTGCAATACTCTGCAATACCCTGGTGCAATACTCTGCAATACCCTGCGAAATACTCTGCAATACCCTGGTGCAATACTCTGCAATACCCTGGTGCAATACTCTGCAATACCCTGGTGCAATACTCTGCAATACCCTGGTGCAATACTCTGCAATACCCTGGTGCAATACTCTGCAATACCCTGGTGCAATACTCTGCAATACCCTGGTGCAATACTCTGCAATACCCTGGTGCAATACTCTGCAATACCCTGCACAATACTCTGCAATACCCTGCACAATACTCTGCAATACCCTGCACAATACTCTGCAATACCCTGCACAATACTCTGCAATACCCTGCACAATACTCTGCAATACCCTGCAAAATACTCTGCAATACCCTGCGCAATACTCTGCAATACCCTGCACAATACTCTGCAATACCCTGCACAATACTCTGCAATACCCTGCACAATACTCTGCAATACCCTGCAAAATACTCTGCAATACCCTGCAAAATACTCTGCAATACCCTGCGCAATACTCTGCAATACCCTGCGCAATACCCTGCACAATACTCTGCAATACCCTCCACAATACTCTGCAATACCCTCCACAATACTCTGCAATACCCTCCACAATACTCTGCAATACCCTCCACAATACTCTGCAATACCCTCCACAATACTCTGCAATACCCTCCACAATACTCTGCAATACCCTCCACAATACCCTGTGCAATACCCTCCACAATACCCTGTGCAATACCCGTGCAATACCCTGCCATACACCGCAATACCCTGCCATACACCGCAATACTCCGCAATGCCCTGCAATACACCGCAATGCCCGGCAATACTCCGCAATGCCCGGCAATACTCCGCAATGCCCGGCAATACTCCGCAATGCCCGGCAATACTCTGCAATAACCACTTCCCGCCCTCCGGCCGTCATATGACGTCCTTGACTTTGTGCGGGGATATCTGAATGATGCCTGCAGCTACAGGCATCATTCAGATATCGGCTTTTTCAGCCGGCGATTCCCTACACCATAAGAACAATCATAGCGGCTGTTCCGCCGCTTGATCATTCTTACGGGAGGCAAGAGGGGATGTCCCCCCCCCCCCCCCCGCCGCCCTCCGGTGCTTCTACCGACTCACCGCTACGATCAAAGCCAGGATTGTTGTTTTTTTTTTTTGTATTTTTTTCAGGCTTCCCAGCCTAGAGGTGAGATGTGGGGTCTTATTGACACCCCCCCCTCATATCTCACTGTAAAGAGGACCTGTCATGCCATATTCCTATTACAAGGGATGTTTACGTTCCTTGTAATAGGTATAAAAGTGATCAAAAAAATGTTTAGGGCGGAAAAACATGTCAAACTAAAATAAATAAAGTAAAATGAAGAATAACATTTTTTTTTTTTTTTTAAAGCGCCCCTGTCCCCGTGAGCTCGCATACAGAAGCGAACGCATACGTAAGTCCCGCCCACATATGAAAACGGTTTTCAAACCACACATGTGAGGTATCTCTGCGAACGTTAGAGCGAGAGCAATCATTTTGGCCCTAGACCTCCTCTGTAACTCAAAACATGTAACCAGTAAAAATATTAAAGCGTCGCCTATGGGGATTTTTTAAGTAGCGAAGTTTGGCGCCATTCCACGAGTGTGTGCAATTTTTAAGGGCGACATGTTAGGTATCTATTTACTCGGCGTAACTTCATCTTTCACATTATGCAAAAACATTGGGCTAACTTTACTGTTTTTTTTTTTTTTAAGCACAAAACATTTTTTTTCCGTAAAAAACGCGTTAAAAAAATTGCTGCGCAAATATCGTGCGAGATAAAAAGTTGCAACAACCACCATTATATTCTCTAAGGTCTTTGCTAAAAAAACATATATAATGTTTTGGGGTTCTATGTAATTTTCTAGCAAATAAATGATGATTTTTACATGTAGGAGAGAAATGTCAGAATTGGCCTTGGTGCTCCAGAACGCCTGAAGGTGCTCCCTGCATGTTGGGCCTCTGTATGTGGCCACGCTGTGTAAAAGTCTCACACATGTGGTATCGCCATACTCGGGAGTAATAGCAGAATGTGTTTTGGGGTGTAATTTGTGGAATGCATATGCTGTGTGTGAGAAATAACCTGCTAATATGACAATTTTGTGAAAAAAAAAAAGAGAAAAAAAAAATCTTGATTTTGCAAAGAATTGTGGGAAAAAATGACAACTTCAAAAAACTCACAATGCCTCTTTCTGAATACCTTGGAATGTCTTCTTTCCAAAAAGGGGTCATTTGGGGGGTATTTGTACTTTTCTGGCATGTTAGGGTCTCAAGAATTGAGATAGGCCGTCAGTACTTCAGGTGTGATCAATTTTCAGATATTGGCACCATAGCTTGTGGACTCTATAACTTTCACAAAGACCAAATAATATACACCAATTTGTACTTATTTTTACCAAAGATATGTAGCAGTATAAATTTTGGCCAAAATTTATGAAGAAAAAATAGTAATTTGCAAAATTTTATAACAGAAACAAAAAAAAAATCATTTTTTTACAAAATTTTCAGTCTTTTTTCTCTTATAGCGCAAAAAATAAAAAACCCAACAGTGATTAAATACCACCAAAAGAAAGCTCTATTTGTGTGAAAAAAAGGACAAAAATTTCATATGGGTACAGTGTTGTATGACTGAGTAATTGTCATTCAAAATGTGAGAGCACCGAAAGCTGAAAATTGGTCTGGTTATTAAGGGGGTTTAAGTGCCCAGTGGTCAAGTGGTTAAAACTGCTTGCGGCTTTAATGCAATGTCTGGTCCCGGTAATATGGATGAAAATCTTTAGGAAAAATGGCATAGCTACCCCATCAACACCCCCCCCCCCCCCCCTCTACCCCAGCCCATTACCAGCCCCTTTGGGTCTTGTATGGATATTAAGGGGAACCCCGCACACAAAATAAAAAAGGACCTATATACTCTGAACAGCCGTATACAGGCGGTGCATACAAGACAGGGACTGTAGGTTTGTTCTTATGTAGAATCTGTTTATAATTTTGAACAGCTGCATTGTTTAAGTGGAGCTCCATGGCAAATTCCTTTTTTTTAGCTTTTTGTAAAACATAGAGAACGGTTATCACCCCTGTCACATTTTTTTTGCTGTCTGTGCCCCTGTTCAGAACATTTCACCTCACTTTGCGTCCCAATGACAACTGTTTTTGAAATGTGGTGTTTTTATTGAAACAAGGATTGGTGATAAAGCATCAGTAGAGAGGAGACACCTTTCTCCCATATTAATTCTTAAAGAAGAGAATTTTCCTTCCAAGGGGTAGATATCCTCTCACTTCCTGTTGTCTTCTTCCGTTTGCAAGTAGTAGTAGTTTGTAAGTTGGATGTTTGAAAGTAGGGACCTTCCGTATATACTCTGCAGAAATTGGCCCCTTAGGTGTTGGTGTTGGCACAACACTGAAAGCACTCACAGTTATTCTTGGTGGGTGCTGGAACGCCCTGCTGTCAAGTATAATATCAGGAATTGTAATAACATATAATTGTTGATCAGTGGTAGTAAAAATTGGGCCTTTGATGGTGGTGCTGGTGCCACAACACTGTAAGGCCTGACAGTTACTCTTGGTGGGCGCAGCAATGGTCCCTGCTGTGAATTATTAGATCAATAATCATAATTGCATGCCCCTGTTGAACAGGGGCTGAAAAATTGGGCCTTTGGTGGTGGTGGTGGTGGTGATGGTGGTGCTGGTGCCACAACACTGTAAGGCCTGACAGTTACTCTTGGTGGGCGCAGCAATGGTCCCTGCTGTGAATTATTAGATCAATAATTATAATTGCATGCCCCTGTTGAACAGGGGCTGAAAAATTGGGCCTTTGGTGGTGGTGGTGGTGGTGATGGTGGTGCTGGTGCCACAACACTGTAAGGCCTGACAGTTACTCTTGGTGGGCGCAGCAATGGTCCCTGCTGTGAATTATTAGATCAATAATTATAATTGCATGCCCCTGTTGAACAGGGGCTGAAAAATTGGGCCTTTGGTGGTGGTGGTGATGGTGGTGCTGGTGCCACAACACTGTAAGGCCTGACAGTTACTCTTGGTGGGCGCAGCAATGGGCCCTGCTGTGAATTATTAGATCAATAATTATAATTGCATGCCCCTGTTGAACAGGGGCTGAAAAATTGGGCCTTAGGCACTGGTGGCACAACACTGCAACCCCTCACAGATACTGTACTTGGAGCACAGCAATGAGGCCTGTTGCAAAGTATTGCATCAAAAATTTTAATTACACGCCCCCTGTTAAACAGGGGCTGAAAAATTGGGCCTTAGCCACTGGTGGCGTCACCCATAAACCAAAATGATCTTCCAAGCTATCATCGTTAATCGTATCATTGAGGAGGAGGAGGAGGATAGCCAGTCAACATAACAGCACAGGCACTCAGCATCAGCATCAGTCTTGAAGGGATGTGACCTTTTAAAATCAATTAGTCTGTTATATCAGCATCTGGTGTGTGGTAGCTGGTGGTGATCCAAGACTGGTTCATCTTGATGAAAGTCAGTCGATCAACCGAGTCGGTGGACAGGCGCACCCTGTGATCCGTGACAAATCCTCCAGCAGCACTGAATGTGCGTTCTGAAAGAACGCTGGATGCAGGACAGGCCAGTAGCTCAATTGCATACTGTGCAAGCTCTGGCCAGTGATCCATCCTCAAGACCCAGTAAGCCAGAGGATTTTCGGTGGGGAAGGTGTCCAAGTCTGACCTTGCCCCTAGGTATTCCTGGACCATGTATATCAGACGCTGGCGATGGTTGCTGGAACCGATCATACCTTGGGGCTGCGGACTAAAGAATTGTCTGAACGCATCGGTCAGACGGCCACCTTCCCCACCGCTCCTTCTTTGACTGCCCGAAGCCTCAGCAACTCGTTGTCCAGGACCAGGAGTTTGTAACCTCACAGTCTCTGGGAACGCGTTGCACAGACCTTTCTGCAAGGCCTCCCGGAGTTGTCTCATCCTCTGCTCCCTCTGCGACGGTACGATAAGGTCCGCAACCTTACCCTTGTACCGTGGATCAAGGAGAGTGGCCAGCCAGTAATGGTCCCTCTCCTTGATCCGAAGAATACGAGGATCCTTCCGCAGACTTTGCAGGATCAGGGAGGCCATGCAGCGTAGGTTAGCTGAGGCATTCAGTCCGGAGTCCTCTGGGTCACTAAGGACGACATGATCCGCAGCCACCTCCTCCCAGCCACGTACAAGTCCACTGGTTTCTTGGGACTGTAAATCATCCCTAAAAGACTGCTGCTGATGATGCTGAGTGCCAGCCTCCACCTCCATGCTGACACAATCCTCCTCCTTCTCCTCCTCCTCTTCCTGTGCGATGGGTGGGACAGAAGGAACACTGTCTGGGTAAAGGGGGCCTTGAGAGGCAAGGAAGTCCTCCTCTTCCTGCCTCAAGTGCCCTGTCCATTATTCCACGCAGCGTGTGCTCCAACAGGTGGACAAGAGGTACAGTGTCACTGATGCATGCACTGTCACTGCTCACCATCCTCGTGGCCTCCTCAAATGGCGCCAGGACAGTGCATGCATCCCTGATCATGCCCCACTGGCTGGGTGAAAAAAACTGGGGTCCCCTGACCCTGTCCTGGTGCCGTAGTCGCACAGGTACTCATTGATGGCCCTCTGCTGCGTGTGCAGCCGCTGCAACATGGCCAACGTTGAGTTCCACCTGGTGGGCATGTCACATATAAGGCGGTTCTTGGGCAGGTTCAACTCCTTTTGAAGCTCAGCCAGGCGAGCACTGGCATTATAAGATCTGCGGAAATGCACACAGACTTTCCTGGCCTGCCTCAGGACATCCTGTAAGCCCGGGTACCTGCCCAAGAACCGCTGCACCACCAGGTTAAGGATGTGAGCCACACAGGGCACATTGGTCAGTTGTCCCTGTCGGAGGGCGGAGAGGAGGTTGGTGCCATTGTCGCAAACCACCATTCCTGGCTTAAGCTGGCGTGGCGTC
Organism: Rana muscosa; assembly: GCA_029206835.1. Classification (NCBI taxonomy): domain Eukaryota; kingdom Metazoa; phylum Chordata; class Amphibia; order Anura; family Ranidae; genus Rana; species Rana muscosa. The sequence goes on along the minus strand of CM055122.1, from coordinate 81,575,382 downwards.
AACCACCTCTCGGCCTGCCCCTGCAGAGCAGACAGGACCTCTGCCCCAGTGTGGCTCCTGTCCCCCAAACACACCAGCGCAAGCACGGCATGGCATCTTTTTGCCTGCGTACTTGCGTAGCCCCTTGAACGCCTACGGAGCACCGCTGGTTCCGAGGACAAACCACAGGAAGAGGCCATGGAGGAAGAAGAAGAGGAGGGGGTGGAGGAGAGAGGTGTGTCACAACCAGTAGTAGAATTTTGGAGGTGTGGCGGTGGAACAACCTCCAACACTACTGCACCTTGTCCTGCATCCTTCCCAGCTGCCAAAAGAGTGACCCAATGGGCCGTGAAAGAAAGGTAACGTCCCTGTCCATGCCTGCTGGACCATGAGTCAGCGGTAATATGCACCTTACCGCTGACCGCCCTATCCAGCGAGGCCAAGACATTGCCTTCCACATGCCTGTAGAGAGCCGGAATAGCCTTCCGTGCGAAAAAGTGGCGTTTGGGAACCTGCCACTGAGGAACCACACATTGCACAAACTCACGGAAGGGGGCCGAGTCTACCAACTGAAAAGGCAGCAGTTGAAGCGCTAGCAATTTAGCTAAGCTAGCATTCAACCGCTGGGCATGTGGATGGCTGGGAGTGAACTTCTTTCGACGGTCCAGCAGCTGGGGCAGGGAAATTTGCCTGCTAGAATCGGACGTCGGTGTACTGCTAGCAGAGTGCCCGCAAGTACTTGGCTGTGACACACCTAATTCTACACCTTCATTCCTCTCAGAGCAGGTTTCAGAGAGGACTGAAGGTATACTGGGGTTGGAGATCCCAGCTGATGCGGTGCAAGAAGAGGTCAGCTTTGTTCTTTGGTGTGGGTCTTTAAGGTAGGCTTGCCAACGAGCTGCATGGCAGGTCAACATATGTCTGATCAAGCATGTGGTGCCCAAGCGGCTGATGTTTTGGCCACACGATATACGCTTGAGACATATGTTGCAAACAGCAGCTGTGCGATCTGATGCACTCGCCTCAAAAAAGGCCCACACCAAAGAACTTTTTGAATGACGGGCAGAGGCAGCGCCCTGCACAGGCGGAGCTCTGCGGTGTGATTCCGTCGGTGTGCTGCCCATACGCTGGCCACTCAAGGGCATCCTGCCTCGTTGGAGATGTGCCTCCTCCTCATCCTCCTCCTCCTCTCTCCTATAAGGCACCCACGTGGAGTCAGTGACCTCATCATCCCCTCCCTCCTCATCACTGGAGCCAATCTGGCAGTATGCTGCAGCTGCTGGAGCATGACTGCCAGGTTGGTGTCCTTCTTGAGCATCCCCTCTCTCTGCTCTCACGCTACTGCCTTCCTCTAGCTGGGTATCATCATCAGATCCTTCGAAACGCTGGGCATCCTCCTGGAGCATGTACCCAACACTGTGCTCAAACAGTTCGGGGGACTCCTCAGGAGGAGGGCATGGTGGGTCTAGGGAAGGATTGACTAATGAAGATAATGATACCAGAGAAGAGGACGCTTTGGCAGCTGCTTTGCCAGTACCCTGAGCCTGGGTGAGAGAGGATGAGGAGGATGAGGTGGGCTTGGTCATCCACTCTACCAAGTCTTCGGCATGATGTGGCTCAACATGTCCAGCTGCCGAAAACAAGGACAAGCGTGTCCCATGGCCATGTGCTAATGACAATGCACCGCGTACACGACCAGCACTGTTGCCCCCAGACACAGAGCCTGCTTGCCCTCTTTTTTTGCCTCCTGACTGTCTGCCTCTCCTTGGTTGCCTTCCAGACATTTTAATGGATGGCCTGCAGGGAGATGGGAAAAACAGCAATAAGGGCTACCTTCAGGTGTATATTGTGCAGGAGGCTTAGCAACAATGACACTGACACTGTCCCCTGCCTATCCTTCTCTGTCCCTAAACACAAGGATTGAAAATATGGTTCAGCAAAAAAGTTTTAGAACAGAATAGCACACTGACACTTTCCCTCACTGTCCTACTCTGTCCCTCCCTACAAACAAGATTTAGCACAGAATAGCACACTGTTAATTTCTACGAGTGTCCTTCTCTGTCCCTAAACTCAAGGATTGAAAATATGGAACAGCAAAATTGGTTTAGAACAGAATAGCACACTGTCAGTTTCACTCACTGTACCTCTCTGTCCCTCAACTCAAGGATTGAAAATATGGAACAGCAAAATTGGTTTAGAACAGAATAGCACACTGTCAGTTTCACTCACTGTACCTCTCTGTCCCTCAACTCAAGGATTGAAAATATGGAACAGCAAAATTGGTTTAGAACAGAATAGCACACTGTCAGTTTCACTCACTGTACCTCTCTGTCCCTCAACTCAAGGATTGAAAATATGGAACAGCAAAAAAGGGATTTTTATAACAGCTTACCTGTAAAATCCTTTTCTTGGAGTACATCACGGGACACAGAGCGACTTAGTCATTACTAATGGGTTATATAGATTACCTTCAGGTGCTGGCACTGGCCACTTCCAAACCGGAAGTACCCTCCCCTATATAAGCCCCTCCCATCCGGGAGCACCTCAGTTTTGTAGCAAAGCAATAAGTGTCCCAAAAAGAGGGGTGGGAGCTCTGTGTCCCGTGATGTACTCCAAGAAAAGGATTTTACAGGTAAGCTGTTATAAAAATCCCTTTTTCTTTTTCGTACATCACGGGACACAGAGCGACTTAGTCATTACTAATGGGACGTCCCAAAGCAATGCCAAATGAGGGGAGGGATACATAAGCTGGACGCCATCAGGCATGAGGCTCTTTTGCGGCCTGCAACACACTGCGCCCAAAGGCGACTTCCTCCTGACTTCTGACGTCTACCTGGTAGAATCTAGTAAACGTGTGTACTAAGGACCATGTTGTGGCCTTACAGACTTGAGCCAGGGAGGCTTGGTGATGCACTGCCCATGAAGTTCCAACTGCTCTTGTGGAGTGCGCCCTAACTTTGAACGGAGGCGGTCTCCTTTTCAAGCCATAGGCTTGTATTATGACCTGTCGAATCCACTTGGCTAAAGTAGATTTTTGATGCTGCCTGACCCTTTCTGGGGCCTTCCGGCAGAACAAACAAAGTATCCGTTCTACGAATCTGAGCAGTGGCTTTAAGATAAGCTTTAACTGCTCTTACTACATCCAAAGAATGCAATAACTTTTCCTCTACCGAACTAGGTTTGGGGAAAAAAGGATGGAAGAACCACATCTTGGTTCAAATGGAACCTCAATACCACCTTAGGAAGAAGGCTGGATGAGGACGTAATACTACTCTGTCCTTATGGATAACCAGATATGGCTCCTTACAGGACAAGGCGGCTAATTCCGATACTCTTTTAGCCGAACAAATGGCTACTAAGAAAATCAATTTCCTGGTGAAAAGAACCAAGGAAATGTGCCGCAATGGTTCAAATGGTTGTTTCTGTAGAACCGACAGAACCAGGTTTAAGTCCCATGGACATATGGGAATACTAACCGGAGAGCTAATACGCATCACTCCTTGTATGAAAGCTTTGACTAATGAATGCAAAGCCAAGGGCCTTTGAAAAAAATATTGACAAGGCCGTCTGACCCTTGATAGTACTCAAGGCAAGCTTCCTATGTACAGCCCACTGTAGGAAGTCCAGAATCCTACCTATTACGTACTTACGTGGATGCCATTTCCTGGCCTCACACCACGTGATGTACGCCTTCTAGGTCCTATAATAGATCTGCCTGGATACCGGCTTCCTGGCATTGATCATGGTAGATACCACAGGATTAGAGAGCCCTCTCTTTTTTAGAATGTGGGCTTCAATAGCCAGGCCGTCAAACCTAGGGCTGGTAAGGAAGGGTAGTATATCGGTCCTTGCGAAAGCAGGTCCGGACGATGTGGGAGGGTCCAAGGACTTCCCACTGACATTTTTACAATCTCCGCGTACCATGCCCTTCGGGGCCACGCTGGAGCCACCAGAATCACTGGTTTCTTTTCTACCCTGATTCTGCGGATTAATCGCGGTGGGAATGCATATATCAGCTTGAACTGATCCCAAGGGAACACTAGGGCATCCGAACCGCAAGCTAGGGGATCCTTTGTGCGAGACACAAATCTGTCCACCTTTGCGTTGAATCTGGATGCTAGCAGATCTACATCCGGTGTTCCCCACCGCTGGCATATTGCCTGTAAAACCTCGGGGTGAAGAGACCATTCCCCGGGCATAATTGCTGGCGACTTAAAAAGTCCGCTCTCCAATTTTCCACTCCTGGGATGAAAACCGTGGATATGGCTGTGACATACCTTTTTGCCCATTCCAGGATGCAATTCGCTTCCCTCTGGGCTGCACCACTCCTGGTGCCACCCTGGTGATTGATATATGCCACTGCTGTGGCATTGTCTGATTGAATTCTGACAGGTGACCCTTGGAGTTTGGATGTCCATGCTACTAGGGCATACCGGGCTGCTCGTATCTCTAAGAGATTGGTGGGCAGGGCCTTCTCTGCTTCTGACCACTTGCCCTGGAGAGACCATTGCTCCAGTACTGCCCCCCAGCCTATGAGGCTGGCATCTGTAGTGACCACCTTCCAAGAAACCGGACTAAAGGGTTTCCCTTTTTCCAGATTCTGGTACCAACCACCAATGGAGGCTCTTGCGAACGGAAGAGGACAGGGACATTGGTAAGTCTAAAGCCTGAACTTTTTTGTTCCAGGCTGACAGTATGGCCCTCTGCAAGTTCCTTGAATGGAATTGACCGTAGGGTACTGCTTCGAATGAAGCCACCATTTTTCCCAGCAGCCTTATACACAGGCGTATGGATGGTTTTTCTTTTTTGTACCCACTAAGTGGGTCAAATCTTTCAAAGACGACACCTTCTCCGGAGGTAAGAAAATCTTTCTCTGATTTGAATCCAGTCTTAGCCCCCAAGTATTCCAGGCTTTTGACTGGTTTTAGGGCTGACTTGTCTCGGTTGATAATGCAACCGTGAGATTCCAGATACTTGATTATCTTGTGAACGACCACTTCTAGTTTTTTTCACTGAGTGGTCTATCAGCAACAAGTCGTCTAGATATGCCATTATCGTTACACCTTGTGTTCCTAGTTTGGCCAATCGTAGGGCCAGGATTTTTGTGAACACTCGTGGTGCTGTGGCCAGACCGAAAGGTAAGGCTCTGAACTGAAAATGGCGGCCTTCTACTGCAAGGCGTAGAAATTTCTGGTGGGCCGGACAGATGGGAATATGCAAATAAGCATCCCTTATGTCGATCGAGGCTAACCATTCCTGCCCTTGTAGGGCGGTGGCCACCGATCGGATCGACTCCATCCGAAAAAGTCCTGATATGTAGGAACTTGTTTAGCCCTTTTATATTTAATATGGGCCTCATGTCCCCATTTGGTTTGGGGACTGTGACAAGGTTCGAGTAAAACCCGAACCCGTTTTCTTCCAAGGGAACCTTCATGATTACCCTTGGGGCAATAGTTGCTCTAGTGCCAGAAGGAGGGATCCACTCTTCTGGGGATCGCTTGGCACGTTTGACCTTATAAAATGGGCAGGAGGAATGTCTTTTAACTCCAGCCTGTATCCCAGACTTACTGCGGAGATCAGCCATCTCTGATGGTGTCCCGCCAGGTCTCTGTGAACAACTGAAGTCTTCCCCTCACCCGATTGAGTGGGGGCAACCCTTCATGACTTAGGGGGAGGTTTTGTACCTCTCTTGACCCAGGGTTTCTTGTTACCCTGTGATTGTCCCTGATTTCTGCCCCCTGGATTTGACCGCGGAGGCCGTCGGAACTGTTTCACAGCCGATGTGCCAGGGACTGGAGAAGTAGGCCTCTTAAAAGAAGGACTTCTACCCTTGTTCTTAACCGGCAAGAGTGTACTTTTACCGGCAGAAGTTTTCTGGATATATTTGTCCAGATCATCTCCAGATAAGCGTTCTCCATGAAATGGGAAGCTAATCAGCAATTTCTTACAGGGAGCTTCAGCAGACCAGTTTTTTGAGCCATAGAAGCCTACGCATATGTCTACAGACAGCGTAAAGCGGGATGCCTGTTGGATTGTATCCTTTATGGCATCCACCGCAACACAAGGCTCTAGGTAGGTCAGCTAGGGCAAGAGCCTGCTGATCTGGTAAGTCCCTTAAGACTTGTTTCAACTGATCTTTCATTGCTTGGCAGACTCCAATCGCTGCTACTGCAGGTTGTGTCACCATGCTTGCTGTAGAGAAAGCAGATTTTAGTAAAGACTCCAATTTTTTATCTATTGGGTCCTTGAACATTGGAACATTATCTACTGGACATGTCAGTGATTTATTTACACAAGAGATGGCTGTGTCCACTGTAGAGACCCTCCATTTTTTTTTTTTTTTATGAACTTATCCTCCATGGGATAGATCACTGGAAATCTCTTGAGGGGAGTAAATATTTTACAGGATGCTCCCAATCCTGGTAAATAAACCCTTCCAATAAAGGGTGGATTGGGAAGGAACAGACAGTCTGGAGAGCTTTCAGCGACCCCAGCGAGGAGACAGTAGTGGTTGATGGTTCCGCCAGAGGCATTTAAAATGCTGCTCGGACCATGTTAGTCAGAGACTGAACCCATAATCTTTCAGCCTGAGATGCTGAGAAAGGTTCTTCCACTGTTGATTCCTCTATAACTTTATCAACCTCACCTGATCCCCTTCAGGTAGGTCGATCTCTGGGACTGTTCCTCCACTAACAGGCACTCTGCAGGAGGAGACGGAGATCGGACGCGCTTTTCCTGTGACAGGGAAGCAGCGATCAATGCTGTTAATCTCTCTTCCAATCCTCCCAGAGTGGAGGATAAAACCTCCTCTGTTATATATACAGGAGCAAGTGGACTGGGGACAGCCGCAGTACCAGGTACTCCTGCGGGGTTCCTACGGCTACTGACCTCTGAAATTTCAGGGGAGATTGGCGCAGTACAGCATGCCCAAAATCCTCAGAGCCCGACGGAGACCCCTTTCGCTTCTTGGAAGATCTATTTCCAGAGCGTCTGGACGACATATCCTATAAGCACAAAGCTGAGGTATTCCCGTCGTCATACACCAATTTTGCTGGTAATAGTCTAACACAGTTGCTGCTATATACCAGCTGGTGTCCACTAAAGTGCCTTTCTATGGGGATGCCTGCATCAACCGCCTCTGTGTGCCACTGTTTGTTGCTAGCTCTGTTTGCATCCAGCTGACACTTGTACTGTGTCTTTATACAAGCTGGGACGCCTGCACATGCGCAAAAGCGCCGTGGCGCGCATCGAGCGTCATCCACCCGCCCCGCCCCTTTTTTTTCATAGGAGGCGCGTGCACGCGCCCGCGCACGCGCCCGTGCGCCATTGGCGCCCTTTTCGAAAATCAAACAGGAACTAGGAGCCAGGGCCCTTTTTGCCGGAGGGCCTGTGCGGTGGATGAGCGCAGCAACAGGGCATAGGAAGTGGATTCCCACAGAGAAACTTACCAACTGCCTGGATCTTTTGACTTGAGAAAACCAAAGATCCACATGACAAGAAAAATGGACCACAGCGGCCTCTAGTGGTTTAACACAGGTACCGCGGTCCTTTTTTTTTTTTTTTTTCATGACTACTATTAAAATTTTACATTTTCAGTAGTTACAGGCATACACAGATATTAGCGGGAATACCGTTAGGTAACAGACAGAAAGACAAATTAGGCTTGGGGGTCCCCCAATAGAACCAAGTTCCTGGGGGCCCCCACTTACCTGATCCCCGCCGCAGGACTTTGTTTGGTCCACAGAAGCCCAAACTTCACCTATCACGGCAGGCATTGTAATTAAACCTTCAGGGACCGGGTTCCCAAGGATTCCACTCCCCTGGACCTGTATAGCACCCTGCACAGACAACATCTTGGTCGTGGGTATGACCAGAGCTCTGGATCCCAGGGTCCAGCCCTCCTAAGAGAGGCATTACAGGCAAAACCTTGCTCTTCTGCTGCAAGGCCCGGGTACCGACCGTTTAGCTATGAAGCTTTTTTGGTGGGATCCGGAACAGCTTACTAAGGCCCAAAAGAACCTGTACGCAAGCCCAGTGAAAACACATGTTACTCTTTGGCCAACACCTTAGACACTGGCAAAAAACTGAGGTGCTCCCGGATGGGAGGGGCTTATATAGGGGAGGGTACTTCCGGTTTGGAAGTGGCCAGTGCCAGCACCTGAAGGTAATCTATATAACCCATTAGTAATGACTACGTCGCTCTGTGTCCCGTGATGTACGAAAAAGAAATTGGTTTAGAACAGAATAGCACACTGTCAGTTTCACTCACTGTACCTCTCTGTCCCTCAACTCAAGGATTGAAAATATGGAACAGCAAAATTGGTTTAGAACAGAATAGCACACTGTCAGTTTCACTCACTGTACCTCTCTGTCCCTCAACTCAAGGATTGAAAATATGGTTCAGCAAAATAGTTTTAGAACAGAATAGCACACTGACACTTTCCCTCACTGTCCTACTCTGTCCCTCCCTACAAACAAGATTTAGCACAGAATAGCACACTGTTAATTTCTACGAGTGTCCTTCTCTGTCCCTAAACTCAAGGATTGAAAATATGGAACAGCAAAATTGGTTTAGAACAGAATAGCACACTGTCAGTTTCACTCACTGTACCTCTCTGTCCCTCAACTCAAGGATTGAAAATATGGTTCAGCAAAATAGTTTTAGAACAGAATAGCACACTGACACTTTCCCTCACTGTACCTCTCTGTCCCTACAAACAAGGATTAGCACAGAATTGCACACTGTCACTGACACTCTCCCTACCTATCCTTATTTGTCCCTAAACACAAGGAATCCAGGAATAGTAAAGGAAAAATAATGACACTGTCCCTGCCTATGCTTCTCTTTCCCTGCGCTGGAACACACTACACAAGGCCGCCGCGCTGGCGGCCTTTTATAGTGTGGGGCGTGTACTAAACCCCATCAGCAATAATTGGCCACAGGCATCCTGCCTGTGGCCAATCATTGCTCTCCTCGCTGCCGGCGCTGTGATTGGCCAAGCATGCGGGGTCACAGTGCATGCTTGGCCAATCACAGCGCCTGGATGACACTGCGATGGCGTAGTGCATTGTGGGCCGTTCGCGTCACTCAAATTTGGCGCGAACGGCCCAAATCGTTCGATCTTCGTCGAACGATCGAACAGCCGATGTTCGAGTCGAACGTATGTTCGACTCGAACACGAAGCTCATCCCTACTCAGGGAGGCTGGAAGGAGAAACCCCTCCACAGCTGGGCACTCCTATTGGCTCCAACCCTCTCCCTCTCAAGACTCCTCACCTTCACCAACTCCCGGAAGATATCACCCACCACCTCATGCGTGGTAAGGACTTTGCCCCTAGTGGACACCAAACACAGAGCGTGCCATGTGTAATAGAGAGCCACTAAACTAGCTAAATAAAGTGACGATAACTCAAACCCTCTGTGAACCCTGAAGTCGCCGTACACCACCTCAGAGTAAGTCAAGGACGAGAGTCAGGGATAACCAATGGCTTCCCCTGCCCCCTCGAGAACCTCAATGTTGAAGGGGCATCCGACCAGAAAATGGTCCATGGTCTCCAATGCCCCCCCACATTCTGCACGAGGACAACCTCTGTCCCCTAGGTTCCTATACTTTAGGTTTCCATGGACATAGAGGCGTCCGTGGAAGGCCCTCCACGCAAGATCCCAAAACTTGCTTGGGATTCTTGGGGAATTCAGAAGGGCTAGTCCCTTCTCAAGGACTCTCTCCGGGCAATCCCTTAAAGACAGTGGCTTCAAAATGTCCGAGGCCATGACTCTTGAGTACAGCTCACGCCGACCCGAAGAGCCCACCTCAAGGGCAGTTATCCGCCACTGCCTCAGTACCTTCAAAGCTTGAGGGACATAGGACGGGAGATACCCGTGTGATCTACGAAGATCACCGGGCCGACCCCCATCCTCCCACCTACTCAGGAACAGCAAGAGCCAGTTCTTGCATGAGCACTCCCACAGAGTAGGCAGGTCCACAAAGATGGACTGTAGGTTGAATTTCACAAATAAGGTGATGAAAAACACCACCGGATTGATCATATCCAACCCACCGCGCCTCCTCTGTCGGTACGTGACTTCCCTCTTGATCAGATTTAGCCTGTTTCCCCACAACAGCAGGAAAAACAGGCCAGAAATCCGGGCATAGAGAGATGCAGGCAAAATACAAACGTAGCTGACATAGAGGAATTCTGGCAGTAGGTATGTTTTGACCAGGCTTACCCTTTCCCTCAATGACAGCTTCCAGCCCCTCCAGGCATTCACCTTCCGAGATGCACCGACCAGTCTGCGCTCCGATTTAGCTTGGGGTAATTGCCCGGGCCAAATAGGATGCCAAGAATTTTTACTTCTGGCTGGGGCTGAGGAAACACGTCCGGAAGAGCGAACTGCTCGCCTTCCTTCCCCAACCAGAGAACTTCGCTCTTGCCCCAATTGGCCAATGAACCAGATTCCTCGGAGTAGCTCCCAATTTGTGTTTCCACAAAGAGGGCCTCCTCACGGCTGGACACCACCACCGAGACATCGTCCGCGAAGGCCACCACCCTCACTGCCGGATCCGGACCAATGCAAGGCTCCACCGGAACCCCCCTCAAACGCTCACAGTCGAGCCTTCTCACAAAGGGATCGACGGCAAAGACGTAGAGAAGGGGGCTCAACGGGCAACCCTGCCTGACCCCAGAGTCCACAGCAAAGGCAGGGCCCACCCAACCATTGACAAGAGGGAAGCTCACCGCCCCTCTGTACAATACTTTCAGCCAATTCACAAATTGCTCAGGCAAACCGTACTTTCTCAGAAGAAGCCAGAGGTACTCATGGTTTACCCGGTCAAAAGCCTTGGCCTGGTCTAATGCCAGCAGATACCGCCCATCCCCCGTTGCCCTGCACCTTTCCACGGCCTCCCGGATGTTCAGGATGGCACTAAAGGTGCCCTAACCAGGAATTGCGCAGTGCTGGGAGACAGAAAGCATCTCGTCAGCGACTGCTGACATACGCAAAAAGAGTATTTTCACCGACAACTTCCTATCTGTAGTGAGAAGGGCGATCGGGCGCCAGTTCTCAATCACAGTCGGATCTTTCCCCTTCGACAGCAGAATCAAGGCTGACCTTCTCATTGAGGGAGGGAGCAGGCCGTTGGCCAAACACTCATTGAAAACCTCCCTCAAGTGAGGAGCCAAAAGACTCTTAAAGGTTTTATAAAATTCAGCCGTAAGCCCATCGGGCCCCGGCAACTTTTTCAAGGACAAAGAGTCGATGGCCTGCTCGATTTCTGCAACCGAGATTTCTGCTGTCAGGGAGTCCGGGAGATCAGGCCCCGCACGAAGCGGGGTCTCATCAAGAAACGCCCTGGCTTTCTCCATATCTAAAGGCTTCCTTCGAAGGAGGTCTGAAAAATGGTCCCTGATGATGCCCAGGATACCCGGTCTGGACCGGACCAGGGACCCCGAGGCATCCCTCAAGCCATGTATGACCTTCAAACTCACCGCCTCACCACAGCTCTTGTAGGGATCCGGGGAGGAAAACTTCCCGTAATCCCTTTCAAGGACCAGGGAGGCAAGACGGTCATACTGACACCCCTTCATCCGAAGCTTCAGATCGGATATCTGTTCCTGAGGGCCCCCAGCTGAAACCAGGCGGTCTAACTGCCTGCGCAACCTCTGGTAGGCCAGGTACTTGGATGTCGCCCGGTACCTAGAGATCCTGCGGAAAAAGCCCTCTGACCTCTTCTTCACCACTTTCCACCATTCCTGGCGGGAGCAGCCGCTTTCAAGGAGTGAGGCCTGATCCGCAAGGAAGATCTCATAGGCCTCCCTAACCTCGAGGTCCTCGAGCAGCGATCCATTAAGACGCCAGAAACCTCGACTCTTCTGAGGAGTGTCGGCCACATTCAGAGTCACAGAAACCATACAGTGATCGGAGAACTCCACCGCCTGCAACACGGGTGCCGCAAAGGCAGAGTCCCCCTTTAAAAAAAAACTATCTAACCTACTCCTACTATTACCTCGGGCATAGGTGAACCCAGTGTGGTTGGGGAGGCACTGAACATGTGCATCCACCAACCCGGCTTCCCTTACTATTCTATTCAAAAAGATGCTATCATATCCCAGGGGGCCTGAGGCGCCTGCCCGATCCTTTGATCTGGTGACCATGTTATAGTCACCACCAAAGACCACCTGCTGGGACGTAAACAAGTAGGGCTTGACCATCGTGAGGAGGCTCTTCCTATCCCTCTTGGTCTGAGGGCCATAGAAGTTGATCAGCCTAAGGAATTGCCCCCTCACGACGGCGTCCACTACCAGGCACCTACCGACCTCTACCTCAATCACCCGTCGACAAGCCACCGGACCAGTCTTAAATAGGACTGCAACTCCACTGCAGGGCTCGGCCGCAAGAGACCAGAGGGAGGGCCCGCACCTCCACTCCCTCTTTGCTAGATGCATCTCTGCTACCGATGCCAGCCAGGTCTCTTGCAAAAACAAAATGTCAGCTTCAACTCGGCTGAGAAAATCAAAGGCCATGAAACGAGCCGCCGCAGAACGCACACTTGCGACATTAATGGTTATTGGAGAGGGTACCGCCATCCTTAGTGATTTTGGCCTGCATTCTCCTCTGCGTTTTTGCCTGCGTTTTTGCCTACACCCCGGGGTCCTCCTCCGAATCGGAGAGGACCCCGTACATATTCCCTAGGATCACTGGGGGGCCCCCCAGGGTCCCTACCAGGGACAACCCGGGGTCCCGCAACCCCCTCCCCAGGATCCCTCTTCTTCTTCCTTTTCCTCACCTTCCTCTGCAGCCCGCCCGCCTGGGTCTGGCCACCCACCTCGTCACCGGAGTGCCCGCTAGAGGCCCCCATGGGCCTCTTGTGCAGGCCCCTTGATGACTCGGCCACCTCCATCTCCCCCCCTGAATCCTGGGAGACCACAAGGTGATCCAGAATGGGACGGGAGGGGGAAGGGGGCGAAGAGGAAGGGGGAAGGGAAGAAGGAGAATAGGGGGAAGGAGGGAGAGGAGGGGGGAAAGGGGGAGGAGGGGGAGGAGGAGGGAAAGAAGGGGGGGAAGGGTAGTAGAGGGGGGGAAAGAGAGGGGGTGGAAGGGGAAGATACACAAAAAAGAGGGGGAGGCCCCTAACAGAGGGCCCCTCACCCCCTCGGCCCCTCACCCCTACTGGGCCCGATGCTGGCGCACCCGGCCCCCCAGAAACAAGTCCCGAGGGACCAGGCACATTCCCAGCAGGGGCCCCAACTCCGCCACGTCTACGCCCGGGCCTCTGTCTCTGCGGCAAAGGCCCCTCTGGGCCACCTACCCCAGGCCCATCACCTGGGCCTGCCTGAGGCGCCTGAGGTGGGAGACCCTCTGGTACGTCTTCTGGGCCTGGCCCATCCCCATCAGCCGCATGCCCCCTAAAAGCCTTAGGGCAGCGGCTGAATGGGTGGCCGGACACCCCACAGAGGTTGCAGATAATTAGTCTGCAAGTCTCCGAGGAGTGCCCAGGCCTGTTGCACCTGACGCACCGGGGCGTTGTGCAATCCGCACTCAAATGGGTGGGACTCCCACACCTGAAGCAGCGACGGGGCTGACCGGGGTAAAAGACCAGGATCCTATCTCTCCCAATAAACGCACTTCCAGGGACATGGGTCACACTAGTCCCCTGGCGCTTGAGACGGATCCTGGTCAACCACGCCCCGGTCCAGACCTCGCGCTCATCCAGGTTTTTGCGGAGGGGAGACTGCAGCTGCCCATACCTCCCCAACCAGGTGGCAATGTCCTCAGGTGGGAGGGATTTGTTCCTGACCAAAATGGTCAGGGACTTTATTTCTTCCTGCCTGGACAGGGGGACCACCTTAAACAACTTCCACGGCTCCGACCTCTTCAGGAGCTCATAGACGGTGAGAAAAAGCTCCATTAGCACAAAGGAGGAAAAACTAACATCAAACTCCTTGGTGCCCGTGGGATGGATCACCGCAAAGAGGTCGGCTACCTTGAAGTTGGCCCCCTTCAGCAGAAGATCCACTACCTGCCCCCTGCTGGGGCACTGTCCAGGTCCCTCCCACCGCAGCTGCACGACATTGCGCCTGCGCCTCTCCGGACCCCCTGTACCCCTCGACCATGGGTTCGCCCCCTAGAGCTGGTCTGCGGGGGGAACCTGGAAGTTTTGGGCGCCAAACTGGCCATACAGGGGGGCCAAAGGGACGCTGGTCCCTGCCACCCGGGCAAAAGACCTGGTCTCCCTCAGCGCCTCAAGCAGCTCTGCCTCCTGGGCCTGCCCCAAAACACCCCCAGCCTGAGCGCCAGAAGTGCCCTCCGCCGCATCACCAGGGTCACCCTCGGAGGGCACCCCAGCACCCATGGCTGACACACCACCCGGGGGAACCCCCCGGCCTAATCCTGCCGGGGGGGTCCCTCCCATCCACCACCCCCCCGGAGCAAGCCACACCCACAACAGCCCTCCTCCTAACACTGGGAGGAGGGTCTACCACTAGGGGCCCACTGGAGCAGCAGGCATGAGCCCCAGATGGCTCCCCCCCCTGCTCCTGTGGCTGCTCCTTCCCCTTCATGCACAACTGTCCCTCCTGGGATTCAATACCCCTGATAAAAGCCAAGGCTGGGTGATCCCCGGACAGATCCCCCGCCTCGGCATCACTCCACCTACCCACTCTCTGAGCGGCACTCAGGTCCCCAGATGACTCCATAAAATCAATTAAATCACCTCCTGCCAACCCTCCACATGCTTCAGACATTACCTGGTCATTCAGGCCGTCAGAGGCTGCCAACTGGACGTTCTGCTGGCCATCCCCGACCACTTCCTGTACAGACCCTACTTCCGGGTCAGCCTGCCCGCCCACTTCCGGGTCAGGCCGACCAGAGAAACCGGAAGTGGTCATAGAAACACCACCCGACCTTCCCAGCTCCGCCTCCCGCCCGGACTCCCGCCCAGACTCCTCCCCCCGACCACCCAGCCTGCCAGAGTCACGCCCCACAGCCCCGCCCCCACTGTCAGCAAAGGCAGTTCCTTTTTTTGGTGCCAATACACCCTTTGTTTGTGCAGCAGTTTGTTGCTTACTGCACTCACCCTTAGGCAATGGCGCCCCCCCCTCCCCACCAACAGCCTCCAACCTTTTACCACCATCTTTAACAGTTATTCCTGCTTGAGTTTGTCCATGCTTGCCAAACCCCTCCCCCTCCTCCACAGCACGAGCGGTAGAGGCAGGATCCACCATTAGCAGTGGCCTGCTTTGCACCTGGCTACATGCGGGAATCACCGGGGTCATTGGGGCCCCAGCAACAGCAACATGCTTGGAAGTCTCTCCTGCTTCTGTCTCTGGCCTGATCCCTGGGAGCGGTGTAAGGACCACCACTGGGGTGCGCCCCAGCTTTCCCCTCCCCACTGCATTCCCCACGGCGTTCCCCTCTTGATTTCCCCTGGCTGTATCCTCAGATACCCTACCCGGGCCAGCCTGAATGCTGGTAGCTTTCTCTGATCCTAGCACCGCATGGTCCCGGGGACCCACCACAGCCAGGCTGTCAGGGACTGCGCCTCCCGGGGAGGGGGGAAGAATCCTCACCAGATCTGCTTCCTGCTCCATCAGCCAAACCACCTGAGCCTGATGTTTCCATGGCTCTTTCTTCAGACTGGGGCTGTGCCTGCTGGCTCCGCTGGTTGCTGCGCCTGACAGCCTGGGATCCTTCTTTGCTGGCCCTTTTCAGCTCATCCCTGATTTCCAAAAGGAAGTTGGTCTCACCTCGACCCCTCTCACAGAGGCCACCCAGCAGGCCCCAGAGTTCCCCACACTGGCCTTTCAGGGAGTCAATGGCCATACTGAACTCCCCCCTCCTGAAGCTGCTGGTCCAGTCCCTGCGATTCCGGAGGTCGGTCAGCACTGCAGACTTCCCACAGAAGGCCCGGCTGGCCTTCTGGACTAGATCCTTGATCCTTGTGATCCTTCGCTGTACCTTAGCTGGGCCTTCCCCAGGCTGAGCCAGAGTCCAGTCCAGCAATTCGTGCTGGGTTTTCAGAAATAGCATCTCCTCCCTGGACAGGTCTTTAATCCCCAGGGAGGAGGCAGCAACATCAGGCCGGGAAAGCCGCCCCGGTCCTGGGCTGGAAGAGGTCATCACACCCCCTCCTCCTGGAGCTCCAGGAGCTCCCTACAGGCACGTCCTCTCAGTCCAAAATCCTGCAGCAACTGAAACACTACGCCTGCTGTAAATGCTGCAAATGCCTGTTGGTGTAACACACCAGGAAAACACAGCAATACGGGCTAACTTCAGGTGTATAATGTGCAAGAGGCACACTCCACCCGCTGTAAGTGCTGCAAATGCCTGTTGGTGTAACACACCAGGAAAACACAGCAATACGGGCTAACTTCAGGTGTAATATGATCAGGAGGCACACTCCGCCCGCTGTAAGTGCTGAAAATGCCTGTTGGTGTAACACACCAGGAAAACACAGCAATACGGGCTAACTTCAGGTGTATAATGTGCAGGAGGCACACTCCGCCCGCTGTAAGTGCTGCAAATGCCTGTTGGTGTAACACACCAGGAAAACACAGCAATACGGGCTAACTTCAGGTGTAATATGATCAGGAGGCACACTCCGCCCGCTGTAAATTTTTGTTTATTTTGAAAACTACTGCCGATATTTATAGTATATACAAAAAGAAATAACATATACATTAAAGAAACCCTAACACATCAAACTAACACCTATTTACAAAAACTCACCACCACCACCCTTACCCATTGACCGACCACCCACACGTGGGTCTCACATTATATACATACATATCCGAAATCCTAAAATACAAGAAGAAAAACACATCACCCACTAATCCTACAAAAATCCTAATACTAACACACATCAAACCTAACACTAACACTAAACCTAACACTAACACCGACCACCCATCGGCTACTTACAGGCGAGAACGCAAACGAGATCTAGAATGCCTGCAAGCCCTACTAAAAAAAAAAAAAAAAAAAAAAACTCAAAATCTAAGGGGGGTGAAAAGGACAGAAAGAACCACCCCCCGAAAGGAAAAAGGCCCAGAGCCTCAAGGAGGCCGGAAGGAGAAACCCCTCCACAGCCGGGCACTCCTATTGGCTCCAACCCTCTCCCTCTCAAGACTCCTCACCTTCACCAACTCCCGGAAGATATCACCCACCACCTCATGCGTGGACAGGACTTTGCCCCTACTGGACACCAAACACCGAGCGTGCCATGTGTAATAGAGAGCCACTAAACTAGCTAAATAAAGTGATGATAACTCAAACCCTCTGTGAACCCTGAAGTCACCGTACACCACCTCAGAGTAAGTCAAGGACGAGAGTCGGGGATAACCAATGGCTTCCCCTGCCCCCTCGAGAACCTCAATGTTGAAGGGGCATTCGACCAAAAAATGGTCCATGGTCTCCAATGCCCCCCCACATTCTGCACGAGGACAACCTCTGTCCCCTAGGTTCCTGTGCTTTAGGTTTCCATGGACATAGAGGCGTCCGTGGAAAGCCCTCCACGCAAGATCCCAAAACTTGCTTGGGATTCTTGGGGAATTCAGAAGGGCTAGTCCCTTCTCAAGGACTCTCTCCGGACAATCCCTTAAAGACAGGGGCTTCAAAATGTCCGAGGCCATGACTCTTGAGTACAGCTCACACCGACCCGAAGAGCCCACCTCAAGGGCAGTTATCCGCCACTGCCTCAGTACCTTTAAAGCTTGGGGGACATAGGACGGGAGATACCCGTGTGATCTGCGAAGATCACCGGGCCGACCCCCATCCTCCCACCTACTCAGGAACAGCAAGAACCAGTTCTTGCATGAGCGCTCCCACAGTGTAGGCAGGTCCACAAAGATGGACTGCAGGTTGAACTTCACAAATAAGGTGATAAAAAACACCACCGGATTGATCATATCCAACCCACCGTGCCTCCTCTGTCGGTATGTGACTTCCCTCTTGATCAGATTTAGCCTGTTTCCCCACAACAGCAGGAAAAACAGGCCAGAAATCCGGGCATAGAGAGATGCAGGCAAAATACAAACGTAGCTGACATAGAGGAATTCTGGCAATAGGTATGTTTTGACCAGGCTTACCCTTTCCCTCAATGACAGCTTCCAGCCCTTCCAGGCGTTCACCTTCCGAGATGCACCGACCAGTCTGCGCTCCCAATTTAGCTTGGGGTAATCACCCGGGCCAAATAGGATGCCAAGGATTTTAACTTCTGGCTGGGGCTGAGGAAATACGTCCGGAAGAGCGAACTGCTCGCCTACCCTCCCCAACCAGAGAACTTCGCTCTTGCCCCAATTGACCAATGAACCAGATGCCTCGGAGTAGCTCCCAATCTGAGTTTCCACAAAGAGGGCCTCCTCGCGGCTGGACAACACCACCGAGACATCGTCCGTGTAGGCCACCAACCTCACTGCCGGATCCGGACCAATGGAAGGCTCCACCGGAACCCCCCTCAAACGCTCACAGTCGAGCCTTCTCACAAAGGGATCGACGGCAAAGACGTAGAGAAGGGGGCTCAACGGGCAACCCTGCCTGACCCCAGAGTCCACAGCAAAGGCAGGACCCACCCAACCATTGACAAGAGGGAAGCTCACCGCCCCCCTGTACAATACTTTCAGCCAATTCACAAATTGCTCAGGCAAACCGTACTTTCTCAGAAGAAGCCAGAGGTACTCATGGCTCACCCGGTCAAAAGCCTTGGCCTGGTCTAATGCCAGCAGATACCGCCCATCCCCCGTTGCCCTGCACCTTTCCACGGCCTCCCGAACGCTCAGGACGGCACTAAAGGTGCTCCGGCCAGGAATTGCGCAGTGCTGGGAGACAGACAGCATCTTGTCA
The DNA here is from genome assembly GCA_029206835.1 of Rana muscosa. Classification (NCBI taxonomy): domain Eukaryota; kingdom Metazoa; phylum Chordata; class Amphibia; order Anura; family Ranidae; genus Rana; species Rana muscosa. The sequence continues at coordinate 81,556,563 of CM055122.1, read as the reverse complement.
GCGACTGCTGACATACGCAAAAAGAGTGTTTTCGCCAACAACTTCCTATCTGTAGTGAGAAGGGCGATCGGGAGCCAGTTCTCAATCACAGTCGGATCTTTTCCCTTTGACAGCAGAATCAAGGCTGACCTTCTCATTGAGGGAGGGAGCAGGCCGTTGGCCAAACACTCATTGAAAACCTCCCTCAAGTGAGGAGCCAAAAGACTCTTAAAGGTTTTATAAAATTCAGCCGTAAGCCCATCAGGCCCCGGCGACTTTTTAAAGGACAAAGAGTCGATGGCCTGCTCGATTTCTGCAACCGAGATTTCCGCTATCAGAGAGTCCGGGAGATCAGGCCCCACACGAAGCGGGGTCTCATCAAGAACCGCCCTGGCTTTCTCCATATCCAAAGGCTTCCTTCGAAGGAGGTCTGAAAAATGGTCCCTGATGATGCTCAGAATACCTGGTCTGGACCGGACCAGGGACCCCGAGGCATCCTTCAAGCCATGTATGACCTTCGAACTCACCGCCTGTCACGTACCTGACGGTGACGAGCCCGGTTAGCAGAGGGAGGCCTCCCTTACGGCTCCCACCGGCGGCCCCTGGTGGTATAACAGGAAGCACGGAGGTGGAAGGGGTACGAGTGCCTGGCAGGATCAAGAACTACCGCAGGTGATCAGGAACCAGCAGGTGAGGAGGCAGGAACCAGGAACTACAGCAGGTGAGTGGACAGGAACCAGGAACTACAGCAGGTGAGTAGACAGGAACCAGGAACTCAGAAGATGATCCGGACCGGGAGGCACAGCAGGTAGACTGGAACCACTGGGCAGCAGCAGATGAACAGGAACCAGCAGATGAGCAGACAGGAACCAGCAGATGAGCAGACAGGAACCAGGAACTGCAGCAGGTGAGTAGACAGGAACCAGGAACTCAGCAGATGACCCGGACCGGGAGGCACAGCAGGTAGACTGGAACCACTGGGCAGCAGCAGGTGAACAGGAACCAGCAGATGAGCAGACAGGAACCAGCAGATGAGCAGACAGGAACCAGGAACTCAGCAGATGACCCGGACCGGGAGGCACAGCAGGTAAACTGGAACCACTGGGCAGCAGCAGGTGAACAGGAACCAGCAGATGAGCAGACAGGAACCAGCAGATGAGCAGACAGGAACCAGCAGATGAGCAGACAGGAACCAGGAACTCAGCAGATGACCCGGACCGGGAGGCACAGCAGGTAAACTGGAACCACTAGGCAGCAGCAGGTGAACAAGAGCCAAGGTCAGGCAGGATCGTCAGACAAGCCGGGGTCGGGTAAACTGGCAGGCAGCGAGGCACAAAAGGATCAGGCAATACCGAAGTCAGAAAACAGGCCGATGGTCAGGTACAGGCAGATAGCAGGAGGGTCACAGGAAGCCGGATCAGATACAGGTAAACAAGGCAGATCAGGTCACTTGGGATAAACGCTGTAGAGCAGACAGCAGGGACTGTCTGCAAGTGAGGAGTTTAAATAGCCCTTCGGGCGTCACCTGCAGGGGCGGGAACCAGGAAGTCCAGGGCGTCTGTTCCTGACAGGGTTTCCATGACATTGCCCCCCCCCCCAAGGGGCAGCCTCCGGATGCCCCTAGGAGCAAACTTCTCGGGGTGAGACCTCCTGAAGGCTTGTATCAGGTCTTTGGCGTGAATGTTCTCTTCGGGTTCCCAGGAGTTCTCCTCTGGTCTGTAACCCTTCCATTTTATTAAAAATTGACTCTGGCTATTTCTTCTTCGTGCGTCTAAAATAGCTTCTACCTCGAATTCCTGTTCCCCGTCTATGATGACGGGATCAGGGCGAGTCGGGGGTCCGACCTGGGAATGGGTTGGAGACTGACGGTTTCAATAGAGAAACATGAAAAACAGGGTGGACCCTCAGGGAGTCGGGGAGCTCCAGCTCGTAGGCCACCTCGTTGATTTTCCTTTTGATAGGAAAAGGCCCTAGAAACTTGGGGCCCAATTTCTTGGACGGGCAAGCCAATCTTAGATTGATGGTGGAAAGCCATACTTGGTCGCCCGGTGCCAGCGCTAATTCACCCCGTCTCCTCCTGTCGTAGACCGTCTTGTTATACTCCTGAGTTCTTGCCATGGCTTCGCGTAGAAGCTGGTTGTTAGAGGAGAAGAAATTCACTTTTTCCAGAACTGCGGGCACTGAGCACTCAGGGAGAGAGTTGGGCAGAAATGTGGGGTGAAACCCGAAGTTCGCAAAAAATGGGGTCTGGTTAGTTGCGGAGTGGATGGAGTTATTGTAGGAGAACTCCGCTAGCGGAAGCAGGGAGAGCCAGTCATTCTGAGCAAAGGAGGAGAAACAACGCAAATATTGCTCGAAGGTCTGATTTGTTCTCTCAGTCTGTCCGTTGGTTTGAGGGTGGTAAGCCGAAGAGAATGATAGCTCTTTTCCCAGAGTCTTGCAGAGGGACCTCCAGAACCGGGAGGTAAATTGTACCCCCCAATCAGAGACTATATTAGCAGGTACCCCGTGGAGCCTGACGACTTCTTTAATGAACATTTGTGCAGTTTCCGGGGCCGAGGGGGTCCCTCTCATAGGAACAAAATGTGCCTGTCATGGAAACCCTGTCAGGAACAGACGCCCTGGACTTCCTGGTTCCCGCCCCCGCAGGTGACGCCCGAAGGGCTATTTAAACTCCTCACTTGCAGACAGTCCCTGCTGTCTGCCCTACAGCGTTTATCCCAAGTGACCTGATCTGCCTTGTTTACCTGTATCTGACCCGGCTTCCTGTGACCCTCCTGCTATCTGCCTGTACCTGACCATCGGCCTGTTTTCTGACTTCGGTATTGCCTGATCCTTTTGTGCCTCGCTGCCTGCCAGTTTACCCGACCCCGGCTTGTCTGACGATCCTGCCTGACCTTGGCTCTTGTTCACCTGCTGCTGCCTAGTGGTTCCAGTTTACCTGCTGTGCCTCCCGGTCCGGGTCATCTGCTGAGTTCCTGGTTCCTGTCTGCTCATCTGCTGGTTCCTGTCTGCTCATCTGCTGGTTCCTGTTCACCTGCTGCTGCCCAGTGGTTCCAGTCTACCTGCTGTGCCTCCCGGTCCGGGTCATCTGCTGAGTTCCTGGTTCCTGTCTGCTCATCTGCTGGTTCCTGTCTGCTCATCTGCTGGTTCCTGTCTGCTCATCTGCTGGTTCCTGTTCACCTGCTGCTGCCCAGTGGTTCCAGTCTACCTGCTGTGCCTCCCGGTCCGGGTCATCTGCTGAGTTCCTGGTTCCTGTCTACTCACCTGCTGCAGTTATTGGTTCCTGTCTGCTCATCTTCTGGTTCCTGTCTGCTCATCTGCTGGTTCCTGTTCATCTGCTGCTGCCCAGTGGTTCCAGTCTACCTGCTGTGCCTCCCGGTCCGGGTCATCTTCTGAGTTCCTGGTTCCTGTCTACTCACCTGCTGTAGTTCCTGGTTCCTGTCCACTCACCTGCTGTAGTTCCTGGTTCCTGCCTCCTCACCTGCTGGTTCCTGATCACCTGCGGTAGTTCTTGATCCTGCCAGGCACTCGTACCCCTTCCACCTCCGTGCTTCCTGTTATACCACCAGGGGCCGCCGGTGGGAGCCGTAAGGGAGGCCTCCCTCTGCTAACCGGGCTCGTCACCTTCAGGTACGTGACAGTGCCATCTTGGACAGACGGTCCACAATCACAAAGATGGTGGTGTGATTCTCAGCCGGGGGGAGTTCAACTATGAAGTCGATAGAAAGCATTTTCCACGGTCTCTCTGGAACGGGTAAGGGCTTCAGTAGTCCCCAGGCTTTGGATCTGGACCCTTTATTCCGGGTACATGTAGTACAGGACTCCACGAACCTCCTGCAATCCTCGCGTAGTCGAGGCCACCAGAAGGTACGTTGTACCAACTCAGTGGTATTAGCCACGCCAAAGTGCCCAGCAAGAGCATGATCGTGGCAGAGCTCTAGCACGGTTATCTTTAGTTCTTCTGGTATGAATATCCTGTCTTGGTGCCAGAGTAATCCATCCTTGGTTTGCAGATCCAGTTCAGGAGAGGGTTCCTGTCTAGTGGTGGCTTGTCTGATCCGGGAGAGTAGGTCCTCCTGAAGTAGGAGAAAATTCCCAGGAGCGAGGATTGTATCGGGTGAGGAGAGTTCTTTGGATCCATGAAACATTCGGGACAAGGCGTCAGGTTTAGTGTTCTTGGCACCGGGGCGGTATGTCACATGGAAGGAGAACCGGGAAAAAAACAGGGCCCATCTGGCTTGTCGTGGTTTTAGTCTTTTTGCAGTTTTCAGGTACTCTAAGTTCTTATGGTCGGTGAATACTAAGATCGGGTGAGCAGCACCTTCAAGTAAGTACCTCCATTCTTCCAGGGCGGACTTAATCGCCAAGAGTTCCCGGTCTCCCACGTCATAGTTCTTTTCTGCCGCAGATAATTTGCGAGAAAAGAAAGCCACCGGATGAAGCAAAGCCTTGGTTCCTTGCCTCTGTGACAATATTGCCCCTACTGCAACCTCAGAAGCATCTACCTCAAGTACAAATGGTAGGGAGGAATCTGGGTGTTTTAAGATGGATGCAGAGGTGAAGAGCCCTTTGAGATCCTCAAAGGCCTTTTGGGCCTCAGGGGACCAGTGGAAGCGGGTACCTTGCTTGGTTAGCTGAGTAATGGGTGCAATGATGGCGGAGAACCCCCGGATGAATTTACGATAAAAGTTGGCGAATCCAACGAACCGTTGGATTCCCTTCTTATCCACTGGCGCTGGCCAGTCCAAGATTGCGGTGATCTTCTGTGGGTCCATCCTGATGCCTTTGCCAGAGATGATTAATCCCAGAAATGCTATGCTCTCCCGCTCAAACTCGCATTTCTCAGCCTTCGCATATAGTTTATGCTGCCGAAGCCGGTCTAACACACTTCTGAGTCCTGACATGCCTGCGATGAGAGTCAAGGGAGGAAGAGAAGATTAGTATGTCATCTAAATAAGCAATCACAAAGAGATCTAAAAAGTCCCGAAGAACATCATTAATTAAATACTGGAAGGTGGCAGGGGCATTGCACAGCCCGAAGGGCATCACTAAATATTCGAAATGTCCGAACCGGGAGCGGAAGGCGGTTTTCCACTCATCGCCCTCCTTGATTCGGACCAGGTTATAGGCTCCCCGGAGGTCAAGCTTAGTAAAAATAACGGCAGCTCCCAATCTTTGGAACAACTCTGGTACCAGAGGAAGAGGATAACGATTTTTAATGGTGACCTTATTTAGTTCACGGTAGTCCACACATGGCCTGGGGGTATGGTCCTTCTTTTCTACAAAGAAAATGCCTGCGCCTGCTGGCGACGTAGAGGGGCGAATGAACCCCTTTAAAAGGTTCTCATCGATGTAGTCCTTCAGGGCCCCCTGTTCCACCTCCGTTAAAGGAAAAATCCTACCGAAAGGAATAGCTGCTCCGGGAAGTAGATCAATGGGGCAGTCGTAGGCTCGGTGGGGTGGTAGTGTCTCTGCCCCCTGTTTACTAAACACATCGAGAAAGTCCAGGTAAGCGTCAGGGATGGCCTGACGTATTCCGGCCTCAGTGTCGGTACACATTAAGGTGGCAGGCCCAGGGGGTTTGTGTGAGCCACAGGACCGTTGGCAGTAGGAGGAAGGAAACGTGATCACCCCCGTGACCCAGTTAATGGTAGGATTATGGGCTTGTAGCCAGGGCATACCGAGAATTATGGGGAACAGTGGAGAGGAGATAATATCCAGCCGTAGATATTCTCGGTGCACCCCGGTAGAGGAGAAGACAGTGACAGGTAGGGGAGCCATCTCTTCGACCACGGGCCCCGACTTGATAAGGGACCCATCAGCCAGGTGAACCCGTAGCCCATGGGTCTTGGGAAGTAGAGGAATAAGTTGAGTATGGGCAAAAGTTGAGTCCATGAAGCAACTACAAGCCCCAGAGTCAATAATTGTGACGACTTGCAGGGTCCTTCCTGGGAGCTGCAGGGAGATAGAAAGAGTGAAGTGAGAGGAGGATTTAGTCTGAGGGTTGATCACAGCAGGGAATACTGACAAGCACTTACGGAACTTCAGGGGACAGTTCCTAACGAAGTGACCGGGCTCCCCGCAGTACAGGCACAGGTTGTGCGCGCGTCGGCGTTGGCGTTCCTCCGGAGTAAGGGAAGGGCGGAGGACCCCAAGCTGCATGGGTTCAGGAGCATCGTACGAGGGGGTCAAGGGTGCTGCAGAAGCTGGGTGCGGATGACTGGGGACCCGGGGAAGCATCCAGGTCGGCCGGGTGAAGCCCGTGGCCCTCTCAATCCTCCGTTCCCTCAGGCGTCGGTCGATCTGAATTGTCAGATCGATCAGTAGGTTCAAATTTTCTGGTATTCCTACCCTAGCCAGTTCGTCCTTCAGGGGGTCAGAAAGGCCTATACGAAACTGGTGACGGAGGGCAGCGTCATTCCAGCTGGTGTCTGCGCTCCAGCGCCTGAATTCAGCTACATAGTCTTCCGCTGCCCTGCGTCCCTGCTGAAGGGTCCGCAGGGCGTTCTCTGCAGTGACCGAGAGCTGAGAGTCCTCGTACAATTGGGCAATGGCGTCAAAAAAAGTGTAAGGCTGTCCAAGGACGCATCTTTGCGTTCTAGCAGGCGGTGGGCCCAGTTCTGGGGGTCTCCGGAAAGCAGCGAAATTACAAAGCCCACCTTGGTAGCTTCTAAGGAAAAGGTGCGGGGCTGTAAGGCAAAGTACAACTCACAAGAGTTCCGGAAAGCCCTGAACTTGCTCCGGTCCCCGGAGAATCTTTCGGGTGTAGAGACCCTGGGTTCAGGGGGAAGCATGACCACCGTGGGCGCAGCTCCTGCCCCGGCGGAAGAAGTGGAGGCACGTGGACCCCCTTGAGCTCCATCGGGGTTGGTGAGGGCCCGCACTTGTCCTTCCAGGTGAGTGTAGCCTTGCTGGAGGCTCTTAACGGCCTCGGTCAGTCCCGCCAGGTGTCGGCATAGTTCCTCCATAGGTGAGGCTCCCTGCTCGGGCTCAGACATGGCTGTCTGCTACTGTCACGTACCTGACGGTGACGAGCCCGGTTAGCAGAGGGAGGCCTCCCTTACGGCTCCCACCGGCGGCCCCTGGTGGTATAACAGGAAGCACGGAGGTGGAAGGGGTACGAGTGCCTGGCAGGATCAAGAACTACCGCAGGTGATCAGGAACCAGCAGGTGAGGAGGCAGGAACCAGGAACTACAGCAGGTGAGTGGACAGGAACCAGGAACTACAGCAGGTGAGTAGACAGGAACCAGGAACTCAGAAGATGACCCGGACCGGGAGGCACAGCAGGTAGACCTGAACCACTGGGCAGCAGCAGATGAACAGGAACCAGCAGATGAGCAGACAGGAACCAGGAACTGCAGCAGGTGAGTAGACAGGAACCAGGAACTCAGCAGATGACCCGGACCGGGAGGCACAGCAGGTAGACTGGAACCACTGGGCAGCAGCAGGTGAACAGGAACCAGCAGATGAGCAGACAGGAACCAGCAGATGAGCAGACAGGAACCAGCAGATGAGCAGACAGGAACCAGGAACTCAGCAGATGACCCGGACCGGGAGGCACAGCAGGTAAACTGGAACCACTAGGCAGCAGCAGGTGAACAAGAGCCAAGGTCAGGCAGGATCATCAGACAAGCCGGGGTCGGGTAAACTGGCAGGCAGCGAGGCACAAAAGGATCAGGCAATACCGATGTCAGAAAACAGGCCGATGGTCAGGTACAGGCAGATAGCAGGAGGGTCACAGGAAGCCGGATCAGATACAGGTAAACAAGGCAGATCAGGTCACTTGGGATAAACGCTGTAGAGCAGACAGCAGGGACTGTCTGCAAGTGAGGAGTTTAAATAGCCCTTCGGGCGTCACCTGCGGGGGCGGGAACCAGGAAGTCCAGGGCGTCTGTTCCTGACAGGGTTTCCATGACACCGCCTTACCACAGCTCCTGTAGGGATCTGGGGAGGAAAACTTCCCGTAATCCCTTTCAAGGACCAGGGAGGCAAGACGGTCATACTGACACCCCTTCATCTGAAGCTTCAGATCGGATATCTGTTCCTGAGGGCCCCCAGCTGAAACCAGGCGGTCTAACTGCCTGCGCAACTTCTGGTAGGCCAGGTACTTGGATGTCGCCCGGTACCTAGAGATGCTGCGGAAAAAGCCCTCCGACCTCTTCTTCACCACTTCCCACCATTCCTGGCGGGAGCAGCCGCTCTCAAGGAGCGTGGCCTGATCCGCAAGGAAGATCTCATAGGCCTCCCTAACCTCGAGGTCCTCGAGCAGCGATTCATTAAGACGCCAGAGACCTCGACCCTTCTAAGGGGTGTCGGCCACATTCAGGGTCACAGAAACCATACAGTGATCGGAGAACTCTACCGCCTGCAACACAGGTGCCGCAAAGGCAGAGTCCCCCTTAAAGAAAAACTATCTAACCTACTCCTACTACTACCTTGGGCATAGGTGAACCCAGTGTGGTTGGGGAGGCGCTGAACATGCGCATCCACCAACCCAGCTTCCCTTACTATACTATTCAAGAAAATGCTATCATATCCCAGGGGGCCTGAGGCGCCTGCCCGATCCTTTGATCTGGTGACCATGTTGTAGTCACCACCAAAGACCACCAGCTGGGACGTAAACAGGTAGGGCTTGACCATCGTGAGGAGGCTCTTCCTGTCCCTCCTGGTCTGAGGGCCATAGAAGTTGATCAGCCTAAGGAATTGCCCCCTCACGACGGCGTCCACTACCAGGCACCTACCGACCTCTACCTCAATCAATCGTCGACAAGCCACCGGACCAGTCTTAAAAAGGACTGCAACTCCACTGCAGGGCTCGGCCGCAAGAGACCAGAGGGAGGGCCCGCACCTCCACTCCCTCTTTGCTAGATGCATCTCTGCCACCGATGCCAGCCAGGTCTCTTGCAAAAACAAAATGTCAGCTTCAACTCGGCTGAGAAAATCAAAGGCCATGAAACGAGCCGCCGCAGAACGCACACTTGCGACATTAATGGTCGCAACGCGTATTGGAGAGGGTACCGCCATCCTTAGTGATTTTGGCCTGCATTCTCCTCTGCGTTTTTGCCTACACCCTGGGGTCCTCCTCCGAATCGGAGAGGACCCCATACATATTTCCCAGGATCACTGGGGGGGGGCCCTAGGGTCCCTACTAGGGACAACCCGGGGTACAGAAACCCCAACCTGCCCAGGACCCTTCTTTTTTACTTTTTTCTTAACTTTCTTTTGCAGCCCGCCCTCCTGGGTCTGGCCGCCCACATTGTCGTCAGAGTGCCCGCTAGAGGCATCCTTGGGCCTCTTGTGCAAGCCCTTTGATGACTCAGCCACCTCCATACCCTCCCCCCCTGAATCCTGGAGACACAAAAGGGGATCCAGGATGGGACGGGAAGGGGGCGGAGGCGAAGAGGGAGAGGGGAGGGGAGAGGGAGAATAGGGGGAAGGGGGGAGGGGAGAGGGAGAATAGGGGGAAGGGGGGAAAGGAGGGGGGAGGGGGGAAAGGAGGGGGGGAAGGAAGGGAGGGAGGGGGGGAAGAGAGGGGGCAGAAGGAGGAGGAGGCGTAGAAGAAAGAGGGGGACGGCCCTCAGCAGAGGGCCCCCCACGCCCCCGACCCCTCACCCCCACTGGGCCCGGCGCTGGCGCACCCGGCCCCCCAGAAACAAGTCCCGAGGGACCAGGCACATTCCCAGCAGGGGCCCCCACTCCACCGCACCTACGCCCGGACCTCTGCCGCAAAGGCCCCTCTGGGCCACCAGCCCCAGGCCCATCACCTGGGCCCGCTTGAGGCGCTTGGGGTGGGAGACCCACTCCCTCCGGTGCGTCATCTGGGCCTGGCCCATCCCCATCAGCTGCACGCCCCCAAAAAGCCTTGGGGCAGCGGCTGAATGGGTGGCCGGACACCCCACAGAGGTTGCAGACAATTAGTCTGCAAGTCTCCGAGGAGTGCCCAGGCCTGTTGCACCTGACGCACCGGGGCGTTGTGCAATCTGCACTCAAATGGGTGGGACTCCCACACTTGAAGCAGCGACGGGGCTGACCGGGGTAAAAGACCAGGATCCTATCTCTTCCAATAAACGCGCTACCAGGGACATGGGTCACACTGGTCCCCTGGCGCTTGAGACAGATCCTGGCCAGCCACGCCCCGGTCCAGACCCCGCGCTCATCCAGGTTTTTGCGGAGGGGAGACTGCAGCTGTCCATACCTCCCCAACCAGGTGGCAATGTCCTCAGGTGGGAGGGATTCGTTCCTGACCAAAATGGTCAGGGACTTTATATCTTCCTGCCTGGACAGGGGGACCACCCTAAAGAACTTCCAAGGCTCCGACCTCTTCAGGAGCTCATAGACGTTGAGAAAGAGCTCCATTAGCACCAAGGAGGAAAAACTGACATCAAACTCCTTGGTGCCCGTGGGATGGATCACTGCAAAGAGGTCGGCTACCTTGAAGTTGGCCCCCTTCAGCAGAAGATCCACTACCTGCCCCCTGCTGGGGCACTGTCCAGGTCCCTCCCACCGCAGCTGCACGACATTGCGCCTGCGCCTCTCCGGACCCCCTGTACCCCTCGACCACGGGTTCACCCCCTGGAGCTGGTCTGCGGGGGGAACCCGGAAGTTTTGGGCGCCAAACTGGCTGCACAGAGGGGCCAAAGGGACGCTGATCCCTGCCACCCGGGCAAAATACCTGGTCTCCCTAAGCACCTCAAGCAGCTCTGCCTCCTGGGCCTGCCCCAAAATACCCCCAGCCTGAGCGCCAGTAGAGCCCTCCAACCTGCCTGTGGCCAATTATGGCTCTCCTAGCTGCCGGCGCTGTGATTGGCCAAGCATGCGGGGTCACAGTGCATGCTTGGCCAATCACAGTGTCCGGATTGCACTGCGATGGCGCAGTGTATTGTGGGCCGTTCGTGTCACTCGAATTTGGCGTGAACGGCCCAAATCGTTCGATGTTTGCCGAACGGTCGAACAGCCGATGTTCGAGTCGAACTTATGTTCGACTCGAACACCGAGCTCATCCCTACTCACTACTCAATGTCCCCAGTATATTCAACAATGTCCGATTGAATCGTTCAGGTTGGGCATCCCCTTGTGGGTGGTATGGGGTGGTTCGGATCTTCTTTATACCCAGTGAACCTAACAGTTTCCGTATCAGTCTGCTTTCGAAATCCCTTCCCTGGTCTAAGTGGAGGCATTGAGGTAGTCCGTAATGTACAAAGAACTTTTCAACAAGAACCTTAGCCACTCTGGAGGCCTTCTGGTCTTTGGTTGGGAATGCCTGAGCGTATCTAGTGAAATGATCGGTTATCACCAGAACATTCCCATGTCCACTCAAATCAGGTTCTAGACAAAGAAAATCAATGCATACCAGATCCAAGGCACCTTGACTTTATAGGTGGCCCATTGGGGCAGCATGATGAGGCAGAGTCTTTCTTTGTATGCATCTTGCACATGAGTGAAAATATTCCTCCACTTCAACCTGCATGCAGAGCCAGTAAAATCTGTTCCTTACAAGCTGAAAGGTTCTTTCCGACCCCAGGTGGCCATGATCATCATGCAAAGCGGTCAGAACAGTCTTCCGGTGTTTCTCTGGCAGAAACAGTTGCAACTTATCCTCCAAATCATCAGAGGGGCCTCTTCGGTAGACCATCCCTTGATGCATTTGTACCCAGTCCCATTTTCTTCTTAGTAGACGAGCCTCCTTTGTGGGGTCCTTCAGAAGTAAGTCTGGGTTTTGGCTTTCCAATGCTTCCAGAGCCAATCTCCCCAGCGGGTCTTTCATTTGATCTCTTCTCAGATCCTTCTTTGAGAGTTTGGGTAGATTCTCTTCTCCAATGTGGGTCACATCACAGTAATACTTGGGTACTCCAACAACCGAGACTCCTATTTATTCGGCTCTGGACCCTCCACTTGTCTGGAACTCTGCTCCCTGGCACAAGGCTCGTACTCCCTCTGGGGCCAGCCAAGTCCAGTCTTCCATAGGATTAGTGGGAGCATGAAACCTTCTGGATAAGGCATCAGCGTCTCTGTTTCCAGTCCCGGGTCTGTACTTTAGACTGAAAGTGAATCCTGAGAGAGCTGCCAGCCAACGGTGGCCAGTGGCATCCAGTTTGGCTGTAGTCAGGAGGTAGGTGAGCGTGTTATTGTCTGTCTTTACCACAAACTCAGCTCCATACAGGTAGTCCTTCAGCTTATCCACAACAGCCCATTTCAAGGCCAAGAATTCCAGCTTGTGGGTGGGGTAATTCTTTTCAGCTGGGGTCAAACTTCTGCTCACATAATCAACGGGCCTCAGTTGGTCATCATGTTCTTGATACAGCACTCCTCCCAGACCATCATGACTGGCATCCACATGTAGTTCATACGGATTTCTGGTGTCTGCATAAGCCAAGACGGGGGGCAGTGGTCAGGCTCTCCTTCAATCTGGTGAAAGCCTCCTCACAGCTCACAGTCTACTGGTCTTCTATAGACTCCCCCGGTTTCCTGGGCCCTGAGTCATCTTCTTCTCCTTCGGTCTTCAGGAGTTCATTCAACGGCTTGGGGATTTTTGCAAACCCCTCCACAAACCTTCTGTAGTAGGAGCAAATCCCCAGAAACGACCTGAGCTCAGTCACTGTGGTGGGCCGGGGTCAGGAGGTAACTGCCTCCAACTTTCCTGGATCTGTGGACACTCCTTCGGCAGACACAATGTTCCCCAGGTAGTGAACTGAAGATTGGTAAAACTGGCACTTCTCCAAAGAAATTTTGAGTCCCTCGTCACTGAGTCTCTTCAAGACCTTCTCCAGCCTTGCCTCATGCTCTTCTAGAGTTTTCCCGAACACAATGATGTCATCCAGATAAACCAGCACTTCAATAAGGTTCATGTCCCCCACCATGTTTTCCATGAGTCGCTGGAAAGTGGCCGGAGCTCCTGACAGGCCTTGAGGCATGTGATCGAATTCATAGAACCCCACAGGGGTGATGAATGCTGTCTTTTCTCGATTTTCAGGGTGCATTGGAATCTGGTAATACCCGCTCTTCAAGTCCATCACACTGAACCACTTTGCTCCAGACAAACTCTGTAAGGCATCCTCTATTCGTGGAGTGGTGTATTGATCGGGTATCGTTCTCCTAATGAGGGTCCGATAATCAATACATAGCCTCAATGACCCATTTTTTTTCTGACCACCGCTATTGGGAAGGCGTATGGGCTCCTAGACTCTAGGATGACTCCGGTTCTCTTGAGCTCTGATAGTTGCTCGTGCAGATCTTCCAAATCAGCCAAGGGGACCCACCGGACACTTTCCCTGAACGGCCTGTCCTCCTGCAGGCGGATGCTGTGGGTAGCACTTTTTGCACACCCTACATCGAACTCATCCTTGGAGAAGATCTTCCGCCACCTAGTCAACTGGGCTCTGGCCCTCTCCCTCCAAGCCAGTGGTAAAGCCGTGTCTTCCAAACAGAGTCTCTCCACAATGGCTCTCTCCCCCTCTTCCTTCTTTAAGTCTGACAAGGCAACCGGGGTGACAGGGTTCGTTTGGCCCAACAGCATCTGGGCTGGGAGATCTTCACAGGTGTGTCGGTGGTGTTCCTAATGCTCACCGACACTCTGCCATTAGCCTTCTTCAGAGCTTTCAATGGAACTACCTCAGGGATTTCTTCCAGCCCTTGATGGGTATCCAAAGGATCTGGTTCTAGGACTACGAAGGGACCAGGTTGCTCCCAGGTGAGTTTTACGGTGGCCCTCAGGCAAGTTACTTCCCCGGGCTGTAATATCCTCTCCTTCTTGTCTAACTTCCAGACCTTTCCCACTCCTTCTTCTGGAGCCTTCTGTTCCAACACCAGCCGTTGATAGGCCCGTTGCAACATAGGGTGAATTCTGGCTGTTGGGGCGTCCTGCTCCTGGGCTATAGGGGCCAGTAATCTCCTGACCAGGTCAGTATTAGTCCCTATTATGATGGAACTTTTGTTGGCTCCTGGCGGGCGAGGACCAACTACCGCCAATGTGTCGAAGATCTCTGCGTCCCCGGCTACTGAGGGGTCGAAGGCCAGTCTAATTGGGAGGTATCCATCATACGGGAAGTTTTTGGTTCCAAGTCCCCATATTTCCAAGTCTTCTAGCTTCTGCAATGGCAAATGTCTCAGATGTTTCTGGTAGAAGTCCAGGTACAGAAGGGTCACTTGAGCTCCCGTGTCGAGAATGGCCTTCGTGTAGATCCCTTCCACTTGAATGGGAACCACTGGGGAGGGTCCCACCAGTTTAACAGGAAATTTCCTCATGGAGGTCTCCTTCCTAGGTTCCATGGGTTTGGCCTTCTGTGATTTCTTCTTCCTTAGTCTCTTCCTGGACCTTAAGCCTTGTTGGGCCTGGTATGCATTAATTTCCTGCCAAGGTTTAGGTTTGGACTTAAAGTGAGAAGTATTAAGTTGGTGGGGTGGGGAATTGTCCCCCCTTCTTAGCTTCTCCTGTTCTCTGATCCCTTTGGAGCTTGCTGGAACTGACGGGCACCCAGTTGACTCCTTCCCCGGGGCCCTCTGGAGTTTTCCGCCGGCTTGCAATATGTGCTTTGGGATCTCTTCGGGCTGGGGCGCACCCGTCCGTAATGTCCAACCCCTCCACAGTTAAAACAAACTTCTTCTTCTCTGTCTTGCTGGAAGACTGGCGTTGGGGCATTCTGAAACACTTCCTTCTTTAAGTCTTCTTTTTTTGTAGCTCCTGAATTTTTAGCCATTAAAGAAGTCAGCATTTCCAACAATTGGGCCATATGTGACTTTAAGACAGCCACCTCAGAGTCCCATTCCGTGGCCATAACAGATCCAACCCCCGCTGAGGGAGAAGGAGTGGGTTTCTCAGTTGCCTGTTGGTCATTGAGTAAAGCCTCTTTATCTCTCACTACTCGCTGGATAGCTTAAGGTCATGACTCCTCCGGTAGTCTTCAGATGGAGCCAGACTGGATCAGAGCGCAGTGCTTCCCTCATGACCTGCCGCATCCTGGCTGCATCTATGGACTGTGGTACCATTCCTTTCTTCAGGACTATCTGGCAGAGCATTTTATTCAGCCTTCTGACATATTCAGAAAATCGTTCTTCTGGCTGTTGAAAAGCATGCTCAAACTGGTAGATTAAGTCAGTAACTTTCTCCAACTGGCCAAACTCCTCCTGCAGCATAGTTAAGTAGTCATAGGCAGTACAAGAGGTATTGCTGAATCTAAGATTATTCACAGCTTCTGCAGCAGCCCCCTTTAAGCTTTTGTTTATACGCTGTTTCTTTTGGGCTTCCATCACTTCCCATCCTTCCACAGCCTGCATTGCTTGTTCCATCCACGTATCAAAGTCCTCTTCCCTGAGTGTCTGGCTCAGGGTGAGTTTTTTATGCTAAAAGCGGTAACCCAGAGCCAGACTCGGGCTGCATCGCAGTATCCAGGGGAAGTAACTTACTTTGTTCCCTGGATCCTGCGATGTGCTCCCGTAGTGTCTGCGAGCCGTGTCTCGCTTGATCCACACTGCCGAGTGCCGAGCTCTGCTCCCTGCGACGTTGCGGCGTACAGGGACGGAGTTCGGCGCCAAATTCAAAAAGTGAAACACATAGTATACATACAGTATACTGTAATCTTACTGATTACAGTACTGTATGTAATAATTACACATCCCCTTTGTCCCTAGTGGACTGCCCAGTGTCCTGCATAGTGATGAGCCGAACACCCCCGGGTTCGGTTCGGTTCGCACCAGAACCCGCGAACGGACCGAAAGTTCGCACGAACTTTAGAACCCTATTAAATACAATGGATGCGAACGTTCGAAATCTAAAGTGCTAATTATAACGACTATTATGCATGTTATTGTCCTAAAAAGGGTTTGGGAACCCGGGTTCTGCACCAGGGGACATGTATCAATCCAAAAAAACGTTTTAAAAACGGCCGTTTTTCGGGAGCAGTCATTTTAATGATGCATAAAGTGAAAAAAAAAAGTCAAATATTCCTTTAAATATCGTACCTGGGAGGTGTCTAAAGTATGCCTGTGAAGTGCCACATGTTTCCCGTGTTTAGAACTGTCCCTGCACAAAATTACATTTCTAAAGGAAAAAAAGCCATTTAAAACTGCTTGCGGCTTTAATGTAATGTCTGGTCCCGGTAATATGGATGAAAATCTTTAAGAAAAATGGCATAGCTACCCCATCACAGCCCCCCCCCACCCCAGCCCATTACCAGCCCCTTTGGGTCTTGTATGGATATTAAGGGGAACCCTGCACACAAAATAAAAAAGGCCCTATATACTCTGAACAGCCGTATACAGGCGGTGCATACAAGACAGGGACTGTAGGTTTGTTCTTATGTAGAATCTGTTTGTAATTTTGAACAGGTACATTGTTTAAGTGTAGCTCCAGCCAAAAAATCAATTATTAAGCTTTTTGGAAAACATAGGGAAGGGTTATCACCCCTGTAACATTTGTTTTGCTGTCTGTGCAGTGTGCACCTGTTCAGAACAGTTCACCTCACTTTCCGTCCTAATGACAAATGTTTTTTGAAAATTTGGGGGTTTTATTGAAACAAGAATTGGTGATAAAGCATCAGTGGAGAGGAGACACTTTTTTTCCCATATTAACTCTTACAGGAGAGAATTTGCCTTCCTAGGGGTAGATTTCCTCTCACTTCCTGTTGTATCCTTCCGTTTGCAAGGAGGAGTCGTTTGTAAGTTGGATGTTTAAAAGTAGGGGCCTACCGTATATACTCAGCTGAAATTTGCCCCTTACATGTTGGTGTTGCCACAACACTGTGAGCCCTCACAGTTACTCTTGGTGGGCGCATGAATGGGCCCTGCTGTGAATTATTAGATCAAGAATTGTAATTGCATGCCCCTGTTGAACAGGGGCTGAAAAATTGGGCCTTTGGTGGTGGTGGTGGTGGTGGTGTTGACACAACACTGTAAGGCCTCACAGTTACTCTTGGTGGGCGCAGGAATGGGCCCTGCTGTGAATTATTAGATCAAGAATTGTAATTGCATGCCCCTGTTGAACAGGGGCTGAAAAATTGGGCCTTTGGTGGTGGTTGTGGTGGTGTTGACACAACACTGTAAGGCCTCACAGTTACTCTTGGTGGGCGCAGGAATGGGCCCTGCTGTGAATTATTAGATCAAGAATTGTAATTACATGCCCCTGTTAAACAGGGGCAGAAAAATTGGGCCTTAGGCACTGGTGCCACAACACTGCAACCCCTCACAGATACTGTACTTGGAGCACAGCAATGAGCCCTGTTGCAAAGTATTGCATCAAAAATTGTAATTACACGCTCCTGTTAAACAGGGGCTGAAAAATTGGGCCTTAGCCACTGGTGCTGGTGCCACGACACTGCAACCTCTCCCAGATACTCTAGTTGGAGTGCAGGAATGAGCCCTGCTGCAAAGCATTGCATAAAAATTGTAATAACACGCCCCTGTTAAACAGGGGCTGAAAAATTGGGCCTTAGTCACTGGTGCTGGTGCCACGACACTGCAACCTCTCCCAGATACTCTAGTTGGAGTGCAGGAATGAGCCATGCTGCAAAGCATTGCATAAAAAATTGTAATTACATGCCCCTGTTAAACAGGGGCTGAAAAATTGGGCCTTAGCCACTGGTGGCGGCACCCAGAAACAAAAATGTTCTTCCAAGCTATCATCATCAATCGGATCATTGAGGAGGAGGAGGATAGTCAGTCAACATAACAGGACAGTCTCTAAGCATCAGCATCAGTCTTGAAGGGATGTGACATTTGAAAATAAATTAGTCTGTTATATCAGCTTCAGGTGTTTGGTAGCTGGTGGTGATCCAAGACTGGTTCATCTTTATGAAGGTTAGTCGATCAACAGAGTCGGTGGACAGGCGCACCCTGTGATCCGTGACAAATCCTCCAGCAGCACTGAATGTGCGTTCTGAAAGAACGCTGGATGCAGGACAGGCCAGTAGCTCAATTGCATACTGTGCAAGCTCTGGCCAGTGATCCATCCTCAAGACCCAGTAAGCCAGAGGATTTTCGGTGGGGAAGGTGTCCAAGTCTGACCTTGCCCCTAGGTATTTCTGCACCATGTATATCAGACGCTGGCAATGGTTGCTGGAACCGATCATACCTTGGGGCTGCGGACTAAAGAATTGTCTGAACGCATCGGTCAGACGGCCACCTTCCCCACCGCTCCTTCTTTGACTGACCGAAGCCTCAGCAACTCGTTGTCCAGGACCAGGAGTTTGTAACCTCCCAGTCTATGGGAACGCGTTGCACAGACCTTTCTGCAAGGCCTCCCAGAGTTGTCTCATCCTCTGCTCCCTCTGCGACGGTAAGATAAGGTCCGCAACCTTACCCTTGTACCGTGGATCAAGGAGAGTGGCCAGCCAGTAATGGTCCCTCTCCTTGATCCGAAGAATACGAGGATCCTTCCGCAGACTTTGCAGGATCAGGGAGGCCATGCAGCGTAGGTTAGCTGAGGCATTCTGTCCGGAGTCCTCTGGGTCACTAAGGACGACATGATCCGCAGCCACCTCCTCCCAGCCACGTACAAGTCCACTGGTTTCTTGGGACTGTAAATCATCCCTAAAAGACTGCTGCTGATGATGCTGAGTGCCAGGCTCCACCTCCATGCTGACACAATCCTCCTCCTCCTCCTCCTCCTCTTCTTCCTGTGCGATGGCTGGGACAGAAGGAACACTGTCTGGGTAAAGGGGGCCTTGAGGGGCAAGGAAGTCCTCCTCTTCCTGCCTCTGTTCTGCCTCAAGTGCCCTGTCCATTATTCCACGCAGCGTATGTTCCAACAGGTGGACAAGAGGTACAGTGTCACTGATGCATGCACTGTCACTGCTCACCACCCTCGTGGCCTCCTCAAATGGTGCCAGGACAGTGCATGCATCCCTGATCATGCCCCACTGGCGTGGTGAAAAAAACCCGAGCTCCCCTGACCCTGTCCTGGTGCCGTAGTCGCACAGGTACTCATTGATGGCCCTCTGCTGCGTGTGCAGCCGCTGCAGCATGGCCAACGTTGAGTTCCACCTGGTGGGCATGTCACATATAAGGCGGTTCTTGGGCAGGTTCAACTCCTTTTGCAGATCGACCAGGCGAGCACTGGCATTATAAGATCTGCGGAAATGCACACAGACTTTCCTGGCCTGCCTCAGGACATCCTGTAAGCCCGGGTACCTGCCCAAGAACCGCTGAACCACCAGGTTAAGGACGTGAGCCACACAGGGCACATGGGTCAGTTGTCCCTGTCGGAGAGCGTAGAGAAGGTTGGTGCCATTGTCGCAAACTTCCATTCCTGGCTTAAGCTGGCGTGGCGTCAACCACCTCTCGGCCTGCCTCTGCAGAGCAGACAGAACCTCTGCCCCAGTGTGGCTCCTGTCCCCCAAACACACCAGCGCAAGCACGGCATGGCATCTTTTTGCCTGCGTACTTGCGTAGCCCCTTGAACGCCTACAGAGCACCGCTGGTTCCGAGGACAAAGCACAGGAAGAGGCCATGGAGGAAGAAGAAGAGGAGGGGGTGGAGGACAGAGGTATGTCACAACCAGTAGTAGCATTTTGGAGGCGTGGCGGTGGAACAACCTCCAACACTACTGCACCTTGTCCTGCATCCTTCCCAGCTGCCAAAAGAGTGACCCAATGGGCCGTGAAAGAAAGGTAACGTCCCTGTCCATGCCTGCTGGACCATGAGTCAGCAGTAATATGCACCTTACCGCTGACCGCCCTGTCCAGCGAGGCCAAGACATTGCCTTCCACATGCCGGTAGAGAGCCAGAATCGCCTTCCGTGAGAAAAAGTGGCGTTTGGGAACCTGCCACTGAGGAACCGCACAGTGCACAAACTCACGGAAGGGGGCAGAGTCTACCAACTGAAAAGGCAGCAGTTGAAGCGCTAGCAATTTAGCCAAGCTAGCATTCAACCGCTGGGCATGTGGATGGCTGGGAGGGAACTTCTTTCGACGGTCCAGCAGCTGGGGCAGGGAAATTTGCCTGCTAGAATCGGACGTCGGTGTACTGGTAGCAGAGTGCCCGCAAGTACTTGGCTGTGACACACCTAATTCTACACCTTCATTCCTCTCAGTGCAGGTTTCAGAGAGGACTGAAGGTATAGTGGGGTTGGAGATCCCAGCTGATGCGGTGCAAGGAGAGGTCCGCTTTGTTCTTTGGTGTGGGTCTTTAAGGTAGGCTTGCCAACGAGCTGCATGGCAGGTCAACATATGTCTGGTCAAGCATGTGGTGCCCAAGTGGGTGATGTTTTGGCCACGCGTTATACACTTGAGACATATGTTGCAAACAGCAGCTGTGCGATCTGATGCACTCGACTTAAAAAAGGCCCACACCAAATAACTTTTTGAATAACGGGCAGAGGCAGCGCCCTGCACAGGCGGAGCTCTGCGGTGTGATTCCGTTGGTGTTCTGCCCTTACGCTGGCCCCCGAGGGCATCCTGCCTCGTTGGAGATGTGCCTCCTCCTCCTCCTCTCTCCTATTAGGCACCCACGTGGAGTCAGTGACCTCATCATCCCCTCCCTCCTCATCACTGGAGCCAATCTGGCAGTATGTTGCAGCTGCTGGAACATGACTGCCAGATTGGTGTCCTTCTTGAGCATCCCCTCTCTCTGCTCTCACGCTACTGCCTTCCTCTAGCTGGGTATCATCATCAGACCCTTCGAAACGCTGGGCATCCTCCTGGAGCATGTACCCAACACTGTGCTCAAACAGTTCGGGGGACTCCTCAGGAGGACATGGTTGGTCTAGGGAAGGAGTGACTGATGATGACATTGATACCAGGGAAGAGGACGCTTTGGCAGCTGCTTTGCCAGTACCCTGAGCCTGGGTGAGAGAAGATGAGGAGGATGAGGAGGGCTTGGTCATCCACTCTACCAAGTCTTCGGCATGATGCGGCTCAACACGTCCAGCTGCCGAAAAGAAGGACAAGCGTGTCCCATGGCCACGTGCTGATGGCGATGCACCGCGTCCACGACCAGCACTGTTGTCTCTAGACACAGAGCCTGCTTGCCCTCTTTTATTGGCTCCTGACTGTCTGCCTCTCCTTGTTTGCCTTCCAGACATTCTAATGGCCTGCAGGGAAATGGGAAAACCAGCAATAAGGCCTAGCTTCAGGAGTATATTTTGCAGGAATCACACTACGCCTGCTGTAGGTGCTGCAAATGGCTGTTGGTGTAACACACCAGGAAAAAGCAGCAATACAGGCTAACTTCAGGTGTAATATGATCAGGAGGCACACTCCGCCCGCTGCAAGTGCTGCAAATGCCTGTTGGTGTAACACACCAGGAAAAAGCAGCAATACAGGCTAACTTCAGGTGTAATATGATCAGGAGGCACACTCCGCCCGCTGTAAGTGCTGCAAATGCCTGTTGGTGTAACACACTAGGAAAAAGCAGCAATACAGGCTAACTTCAGGTGTAATATGATCAGGAGGCACACTCCGCCCGCTGTAAGTGCTGCAAATGCCTGTTGGTGTAACACACCAGGAAAAAGCAGCAATACAGGCTAACTTCAGGTGTAATATGATCAGGAGGCACACTCCGCCCGCTGTAAGTGCTGCAAATGCCTGTTGGTATAACACACCAGGAAAAAGCAGCAATACAGGCTAACTTCAGGTGTAATATGATCAGGAGGCACACTCCGCCCGCTGTAAGTGCTGCAAATGGCTGTTGGTGTAACACACCAGGAAAAAGCAGCAATACAGGCTAACTTCAGGTGTAATATGATCAGGAGGTACACTCCGCCCGCTGTAAGTGCTGCAAATGCCTGTTGGTGTAACACACCAGGAAAAAGCAGCAATACGGGCTAACTTCAGGTGTATAATGTGCAGGAGGCTTAGCAACAATGACACTGACACTGTCCCCTGCCTATCCTTCTCTCTCCCTGCACACAAGGTTTATCAAAGTATATGACACTGACACTCTCCCTGTCTATCCTTCTCTCTCCCTGCACACAAGGTTTAGCAAAGAATATGACACTGACACTGTCCCCTGCCTATCCTTCTCTCTCCCTGCACACAAGGTTTATCAAAGTATATGACACTGACACTCTCCCTGCCTATCCTTCTCTCTCCCTGCACACAAGGTTTAGCAAAGAATGTGACACTGACACTGTCCCCTGCCTATCCTTCTCTCTCCCTGCACACAAGGTTTAGCAAAGAATATGACACTGACACTGTCCCCTGCCTATCCTTCTCTCTCCCTGCACACAAGGTTTATCAAAGTATATGACACTGACACTCTCCCTGCCTATCCTTCTCTCTCCCTGCACACAAGGTTTAGCAAAGAATGTGACACAGACACTGTCCCCTGCCTATCCTTCTCTCTCCCTGCACACAAGGTTTAGCAAAGAATATGACACTGACACTCTCCCTGCCTATCCTTCTCTCTCCCTACACACAAGTTTGAGGTACAAATAGCACTGACACTGTCCCTGCCTATGTAACTCTTTCCCTGTGCCGGAACACACTACACAAGGCTGCCGCGCTGGCGGCCTTTTATAGTGTGGGGCGTGTGCTAAACCCCCTGAGCTATAATTGGCCACAGGCAACCTGCCTGTGGCCAATTATGGCTCTCCTAGCTGCCGGCGCTGTGATTGGCCAGGCATGCGGGGTCACAGTGCATGCTTGGCCAATCACAGCGCCGGGATTGCACTGCGATGGCGCAGTGTATTGTGGGCCGTTCGCGTCACTCAAATTTGGCGTGAACGGCCCAAATCGTTCGATGTTCGCCGAACGGTCGAATAGCCGATGTTCGAGTCGAACTTATGTTCGACTCGAACACCGAGCTCATCCCTAGTCCTGCATGCACTTTTATATAATAAAAACTGTTCTTTCTGCCTGGAAACTGGAGATTGTCCATAGCAACCAAAAAGTGTCCCTTTATGTCAAAAGTGGTTTTAGACCACCTAAAAAACAGCGATAATAAATTAGAATCACTTGTAGAATTGAGCGATAGCGATTTGTGGGGAAATTCATCATCAAACACTAAATCTAATGACAGCGACAATTCTGCAACTGAGCATATTTCAGTGTTTTTGATTTGATTACATTATTGAATAATTTGTATTATAATTACATTACTATTTGTTATAATTATTTATAGTTATTTATTATATTATAATTTATGATTTTGTGTTTCAAACTTTATCATACCCGGGATGTTTACTAGACTCTTGTTTGGTCAGGTTTAAATAAGTAATTACTAAGAATCGCAGGCCTACAATACATAACACCAAATTTCCATGCAAAATAATTGTACCGCTTTTGGTACGTAATTCCAGACAGAATCATACCGCCAGGGAGGTTAATAAAGGCAAATAGACTGTGCACTCTGCAAGTGCAGTTACTCTAGAGCTTAGTAAATGAGATGAAGCTTTGCATTGCAAAGAATACCCTATCAAATGCGAGAAAAATAAAAAAGCCCCATTTTTGCTTGTACATGATTAGATGATGGAAGTCAGCAGAGCTTTCCCTAATTTTCTAAGCTGTGGAGCAATTGCACTTGCAAACACAGTCTATTTGCTTTTAGTAGATACACCGATTCGTGTCCAACCTCACACAGCATGTGTTCCCTATATTGTATCTTTGTCCATCGTCCCAGCGGCAGGTCTAAGTAAATTATATGTCCAGTCATTCATTCCATGATTCCATGATCAAGGATTATTACAATGACTGAGAATTTCTCCTCTCAATACAGCATGCTGCCAAACCTTAAGAGGAGGTGCTTTAACTGTGAGATTTCAATGTTCAATAGATTTTTATTGAACATTTCAAAGTACATAGAAAAAAAAAAGAAGTATGAACAAAGGGTCCACAATATGAGCAAGTAGTGGTGTCATATAAAAACTTCTAGTTGCACTTATGATAAAATAGTTTGAGAATATAAGTTTACCCCCGCAAGAGCCGCTTAATTATGTTTGTTTCTGCACTCTGCCTCTCAACCCTTATGCCTCGTACACACGACCGGTTTTCCCAGCAGGAAAACTGACATGATAGCGTTTTGCCGGGAAAA
This sequence comes from Rana muscosa, assembly GCA_029206835.1. NCBI lineage: Eukaryota > Metazoa > Chordata > Amphibia > Anura > Ranidae > Rana > Rana muscosa. Next base: position 81,532,622 of record CM055122.1, on the reverse strand, counting down.
CCGGCCGTGTGTATGCTCCATCGCAGTTTTCCCAACAGGAAAACTGCTGCGAAACGCGGCAGCAAAAGAGAGCTGGATCTCTATTTTCCCGCCGGGATTCCCGGCTGACTTTTTCCCGTTGTGAAAACCGGTCGTATGTATGCTTTTCCGAGGGCCAAAAAAACGTGCATGCTCAGAATCAAGTATGAGACGGGAGCGCTCGTTCTGGTAAAACTAGCGTTCATAATGGAGATAGCACATTCGTCAGCATTCTGAACAGCAGAAAACTATCTAAAAGCACGTGATAACACGAAATCAGCAAAAGCAGCCCAAAGGGTGGCGACGCTGGAATGGAACCTGCCCTTTATAGTGCCGTTGTATGTTTTGTACGTCACCGTGCATTGGACCGGTGGGATTTTGTATGACAGTCTGTACGCAAGACAAGCTTGGCAGGTAGTGATGAGCCGAACACCCCCGGGTTCGGTTCGCACCAGAACCCGCGAACGGACCGAACGTTCGTACGAACATTAGAACCCTATTAAATACAATGGATGCGAACGTTCGAATTCTAAAGTGCTAATTATAACGACTATTATGCATGTTATTGTCCTAAAAAGGGTTTGGGAACCCGGGTTCTGCACCAGGGGACATGTATCAATGCAAAAAGAAGTTTTAAAAACGGTCGTTTTTCGGGAGCAGTCATTTTAATGATGCATAAAGTGAAAAAAAAAAGTCAAATATTCCTTTAAATATCGTACCTGGGGGGTGTCTAAAGTATGCCTGTGAAGTGCCACGTGTTTCCCGTGTTTAGAACTGTCCCTGCACAAAATGACACTTCTAAAGGAAAAAAAAAACATTTAAAACTGCTTGCGGCTTTAATGTAATGTCTGGTCCCGGTAATATGGATGAAAATCTTTAAGAAAAATGGCATAGCTACCCCATGACCCCCCCCCCTACCCCAGCCCATTACCAGCCCCTTTGGGTCTTGTATGGATATTAAGGGGAACACCGCACACAAAATAAAAAAGGCCCTATATACTCTGAACAGCCGTATACAGGCGGTGCATACAAGACAGGGACTGTAGGTTTGTTCTTATGTAGAATGTGTTTGTAATTTTGAACAAGTTCATTGTTTAAGTGTAGCTCCAGCCCAAAAATCTATTTTTAAACTTTTTGGAAAACATAGGTAAGGGTTATCACCCCTGTAACATTTGTTTTGCTGTCTGTGCCCCTGTTCAGAACATTTCACCTCACTTTCCGTCCCAATGACAACTGTTTTTGAAATGTGGTGTTTTTCTTGAAACAAGGATTGGTGATAAAGCATCAGTACAGAGGAGACACCTTTCTCCCATATTAATTCTTACAGGAGAGAATTTTCCTTCCTAGGGGTAGATTTCCTCTCACTTCCTGTTGTCTTCTTGCGTTTGCAAGTAGGAGTCGTTTGTAAGTTGGATGTTTGAAAGTAGGGACCTGCCGTATATACTCTGCAGAAATAGGCCCCTTAGTTGTTGGTGTTGGCACAACACTGTAAGCACTCACAGTTACTCTTGGTTGGTGCTGGAACGCCCTGCTGTCAACTATTATATCAGGAATTGTAATTACATATAATTGTTGAACAGTGGTAGTAAAAATTGGGCCTTTGATGGTGGTGCTGGTGCCACAACACTGTAAGGCCTGACAGTTACTCTTGGTGGGTGCAGCAATGGGCCCTGCTGTGAATTATTAGATCAAGAATTGTAATTGCATGCCCCTGTTGAACAGGGGCTGAAAAATTGGGCCTTTCGTGGTGGTGGTGGTGTTGCCACAACACTGTAAGCCCTCAGAGTTACTCTTGGTGGGTGCAGGAATGGGCCCTGCTGTGAATTATTAGATCAAGAATTGTAATTACATGCCCCTTTTGAACAGGGGCTGAAAAATTGGGCCTTTCGTGGTGGTGGTGGCGTTGCCACAACACTGTAAGCCCTCAGAGTTACTCTTGGTGGGTGCAGCAATGGGCCCTGCTGTGAATTATTAGATCAAGAATTGTAATTACATGCCCCTGTTGAACAGGGGCTGAAAAATTGGGCCTTAGGCACTGGTGGCACAACACTGCAACCCCTCACAGATACTGTACTTGGAGCACAGCAATGAGCCCTGTTGCAAAGTATTGCTTCAAAAATTGTAATGACACGCCCCTGTTAAACAGGGGCTGAAAAATTGGGCCTTAGGCACTGGTGGCACAACACTCCAACCCCTCACAGATACTGTACTTGGAGCACAGCAATGAGCCCTGTTGCAAAGTATTGCTTCAAAAATTGTAATTACATGCCCCTGTTAAACAGGGGCTGAAAAATTGGGCCTTAGCCACTGGTGGCGGCACCCATAAACAAAAATGATCTTCCAAGCTATCATCATCAATTGTATCATTGAGGACTCGGAGGAGGAGGATAGCCAGTCAACATAACAGCACAGGCACTCAGCATCAGCATCAGTCTTGAAGGGATGTGACATGTTAAAATCAATTAGTCTGTTATATCAGCATCAGGTGTGTGGTAGCTGGTGGTGATCCAAGACTGGTTCAACTTGATTAAAGTCAGTCTATCAACCGAGTCGGTGGACAGGCGCACCCTGTGATCCGTGACAAATCCTCCAGCAGCACTGAATGTGCGTTCCGAAAGAACGCTGGATGCAGGACAGGCCAGTAGCTCAATTGCATACTGTGCAAGCTCTGGCCAGTGATCCATCCTCAAGACCCAGTAAGCCAGAGGATTTTCGGTGGGGAAGGTGTCCAAGTCTGACCTTGCCCCTAGATATTCCTGCACCATGTTTATCAGACGCTGGCGATGGTTGCTGGAACCGATCATACTTTGGGGCTGCGGACTAAAGAATTGTCTGAACGCATCGGTCAGACGGCCACCTTCCCCACCGCTCCTTCTTTGACTGGCCGAAGCCTCAGCAACTCGTTGTCCAGGACCAGGAGTTTGTAACCTCCCAGTCTCTGGGAACGCGTTGCACAGACCTTTCTGTAAGGCCTCCCGGAGTTGTCTCATCCTCTGCTCCCTCTGCGACGGTAACATAAGGTCCGCAACCTTACCCTTGTACCGTGGATCAAGGAGAGTGGCCAGCCAGTAATGGTCCCTCTCCTTGATCCGAAGAATACGAGGATCCTTCCGCAGACTTTGCAGGATCAGGGAGGCCATGCAGCGTAGGTTAGCTGAGGCATTCGGTCCGGAGTCCTCTGGGTCACTAAGGACGACATGATCCGCAGCCACCTCCTCCCAGCCACGTACAAGTCCACTGGTTTCTTGGGACTGTAAATCATCCCTAAAAGACTGCTGCTGATGATGCTGAGTGCCAGCCTCCACCTCCATGCTGACACAATCCTCCTCCTCCTCCTCCTCGTCCTCTTCCTGTGCGATGGGTGGGACAGAAGGAACACTGTCTGGGTAAAGGGGGCCTTGAGAGGCAAGGAAGTCCTCCTCTTCCTGCCTCTGTTCTGCCTCAAGTGCCCTGTCCATTATTCCACGCAGCGTGTGCTCCAACAGGTGGACAAGAGGTACAGTGTCACTGATGCATGCACTGTCACTGCTCACCATCCTCGTGGCCTCCTCAAATGGTGCCAGGACAGTGCATGCATCCCTGATCATGCCCCACTGGCGTGGAGAAAAAAAACCAAGCTCCCCTGACCCTGTCCTGGTGCCGTAGTCGCACAGGTACTCATTGATGGCCCTCTGCTGCGTGTGCAGCCGCTGCAGCATGGCCAACGTTGAGTTCCACCTGGTGGGCATGTCACATATAAGGCGGTTCTTGGGCAGGTTCAACTCCTTTTGCAGCTCAGCCAGGCGAGCACTGGCATTATAAGATCTGCGGAAATGCACACAGACTTTCCTGGCCTGCCTCAGGACATCCTGTAAGCCCGGGTACCTGCCCAAGAACCGCTGCACCACCAGGTTAAGGACGTGAGCCACACAGGGCACATGGGTCAGTTGTCCCTGTCGGAGGGCGGAGAGGAGGTTGGTGCCATTGTCGCAAACCACCATTCCTGGCTTAAGCTGGCGTGGCGTCAACCACCTCTCGGCCTGGCCCTGCAGAGCAGACAGGACCTCTGCCCCAGTGTGGCTTCTGTCCCCCAAACACACCAGCGCAAGCACGGCATGGCATCTTTTTGCCTGCGTACTTGCGTAGCCCCTTGAACGGCTACGGAGCACCGCTGGTTCAGAGGACAAAGCACAGGAAGAGACCATGGAGGAAGAAGAAGAGGAGGGGGTGGAGGAGAGAGGTGTGTCACAACCAGTAGTAGCATTTTGGAGGCGTGGTGGTGGAACAACCTCCAACCTCCAACACTACTGCACCTTGTCCTGCATCCTTCCCAGCTGCCAAAAGAGTGACCCAATGGGCCGTGAAAGAAAGGTAACGTCCCTGTCCATGCCTGCTGGACCATGAGTCAGCGGTAATATGCACCTTACCGCTGACCGCCCTGTCCAGCGAGGCCAAGACATTGCCTTCCACATGCCGGTAGAGAGCCGGAATAGCCTTCCGTGAGAAAAAGTGGCGTTTGGGAACCTGCCACTGAGGAACCGCACATTGCACAAACTCATGGAAGGGGGCCGAGTCTACCAACTGAAAAGGCAGCAGTTGAAGCGCTAGCAATTTAGCCAAGCTAGCATTCAACCGCTGGGCATGTGGATGGCTGGGAGTGAACTTCTTTCGACGGTCCAGCAGCTGGGGCAGGGAAATTTGCCTGCTAGAATCGGACGTCGGTGTACTGCTAGCAGAGTGGCCGCAAGTACTTGGCTGTGACACACCTAATTCTACACCTTCTTTCCTCTCAGTGCATGTTTCAGAGAGGACTGAAGTTATAGTGGGGTTGGAGATCCCAGCTGATGCGGTGCAAGGAGAGGTCCGCTTTGTTCTTTGGTGTGGGTCATTGAGGTAGGCTTGCCAACGAGCTGCATGGCAGGTCAACATATGTCTGGTCAGGCATGTGGTACCCAAGCGGCTGATGTTTTGGCCACGCGATATACGCTTGAGACATATGTTGCAAACAGCAGCTGTGCGATCTGATGCACTAGCCTCAAAAAAGGCCCACACCAAAGAACTTTTTGAATGACGGGCAGAGGCAGCGCCCTGCACAGGCGGAGCTCTGCGGTGTGATTCCGTCAGTGTACTGCCCTTACGCTGGCCACCAAAGGGCATCCTGCCTCGTTGGAGATGTGCCTCCTCCTCATCCTCCTCCTCCTCCTCTCTCCTATTAGGCACCCACGTGGAGTCAGTGACCTCATCATCCCCTCCCTCCTCATCACTGGAGCCAATCTGGCAGTATGCTGCAGCTGCTGGAACATGACTGCAAGATTGGTGTCCTTCTTGAGCATCCCCTCTGTCTGCTCTCACGCTACTGCCTTCCTGTAGCTGGGTTTCATCATCAGACCCTTCGAAACGCTGGGCATCCTCCTGGAGCATGTACCCAACACTGTGCTCAAACAGTTCTAGGGACTCCTCAGGAGGAGGACATGGTGGGTCTAGGGAAGGAGTGACTGATGATGAGTCTGACATTGATACCAGGGAAGAGGACGCTTTGGCAGCTGCTTTGCCAGTACCCTGAGCCTGGGTGAGAGAGGATGAGGAGGAGGAGGAGGGCTTGGTCATCCACTCTACCAAGTCTTCGGCATGATGTGGCTCAACATGTCCAGCTGCCGAAAAGAAGGACAAGCGTGTCCCATGGCCATGTGCTGATGACAATGCACCGCGTCCACGACCAGCACTGTTGCCCCCAGACACAGAGCCTGCTTGCCCTCTTTTATTGCCTCCTGACTGTCTGCCTCTCCTTGTTTGCCTTCCAGACATTCTAATGGATGGCCTGCAGGGAGATGGGAAAAAAGCAATAAGGGCTACCTTCAGGTGTCCTTCTCTGTCCCTTTACTTAAGGATTTCTAAATATGGTTGAGGATGATTGCTTTCGCACAGAATAGCACAACGACAATTTCCCTGACTGTCCAAAAAACAAGGATTTCAAAGATGGTTGATGAGGAATGCTTTAGCACAGTATAGCACAAGGAGAATTTCCCTCACTGTCCTTCCCTGTCCCTACAAACAAGGATTAGCACAGTAAAACACACTGACACTCTCCCTACCTATAGTTTTCTGTCCCTATAAAAAATGGTTTTTTAAAGATGGTTGATGATCAATGCTTTAGCACACTATAGCACAAGGAGAATTTCCCTCACTGTCCTTCCCTGTCCCTACAAACAAGGATTAGCACAGTAAAACACACTGACACTCTCCCTACCTATAGTTTTCTGTCCCTATAAAAAATGTTTTTTTAAAGATGGTTGATGATCAATGCTTTAGCACACTATAGCACAAGGAGAATTTCCCTCACTGTCCTTCCCTGTCCCTACAAACAAGGATTAGCACAGTAAAACACACTGACACTCTCCCTACCTATAGTTTTCTGTCCCTATAAAAAATGTTTTTTTAAAGATGGTTGATGATCAATGCTTTAGCACACTATAGCACAAGGAGAATTTCCCTCACTGTCCTTCCCTGTCCCTACAAACAAGGATTAGCACAGTAAAACACACTGACACTCTCCCTACCTATAGTTTTCTGTCCCTATAAAAAATGTTTTTTTAAAGATGGTTGATGATCAATGCTTTAGCACACTATAGCACAAGGAGAATTTCCCTCACTGTCCTTCCCTGTCCCTACAAACAAGGATTAGCACAGTAAAACACACTGACACTCTCCCTACCTATAGTTTTCTGTCCCTATAAAAAATGTTTTTTAAAAGATGGTTGATGATCAATGCTTTAGCACAGTATAGCACAAGGAGAATTTCCCTCACTGTCCTTCCCTGTCCCTACAAACAAGGATTAGCACAGTAAAACACACTGACACTCTCCCTACCTATAGTTTTCTGTCCCTATAAAAAATGTTTTTTTAAAGATGGTTGATGATCAATGCTTTAGCCCACTATAGCACAAGGAGAATTTCCCTCACTGTCTTTCCCTGTCCCTACAAACAAGGATTAGCACAGTAAAACACACTGACACTCTCCCTACCTATAGTTTTCTGTCCCTATAAAAAATGTTTTTTTAAAGATGGTTGATGATCAATGCTTTAGCACACTATAACACAAGGAGAATTTCCCTCACTGTCCTTCCCTGTCCCTACAAACAAGGATTAGCACAGTAAAACACACTGACACTCTCCCTACCTATAGTTTTCTGTCCCTATAAAAAATGTTTTTTTAAAGATGGTTGATGATCAATGCTTTAGCACAGTATAGCACAAGGAGAATTTCCCTCACTGTCCTTCCCTGTCCCTACAAACAAGGATTAGCACAGTAAAACACACTGACACTCTCCCTACCTATAGTTTTCTGTCCCTATAAAAAATGTTTTTTTAAAGATGGTTGATGATCAATGCTTTAGCACACTATAGCACAAGGAGAATTTCCCTCACTGTCCTTCCCTGTCCCTACAAACAAGGATTAGCACAGTAAAACACACTGACACTCTCCCTACCTATAGTTTTCTGTCCCTATAAAAAATGTTTTTTTAAAGATGGTTGATGATCAATGCTTTAGCACAGTATAGCACAAGGAGAATTTCCCTCACTGTCCTTCCCTGTCCCTACAAACAAGGATTAGCACAGTAAAACACACTGACACTCTCCCTACCTATAGTTTTCTGTCCCTATAAAAAATGTTTTTTTAAAGATGGTTGATGATCAATGCTTTAGCACACTATAGCACAAGGAGAATTTCCCTCACTGTCCTTTCCTGTCCCTACAAACAAGGATTAGCACAGTAAAACACACTGACACTCTCCCTACCTATAGTTTTCTGTCCCTATAAAAATTTTTTTTTTAAAGATGGTTGATGATCAATGCTTTAGCACACTATAGCACAAGAAGAATTTCCCTCACTGTCCTTCCCTGTCCCTACAAACAAGGATTAGCACAGTAAAACACGCTGACACTCTCCCTACCTATAGTTTTCTGTCCCTATAAAAAATGTTTTTTTAAAGATGGTTGATGATCAATGCTTTAGCACAGTATAGCACAAGGAGAATTTCCCTCACTGTCCTTCCCTGTCCCTACAAACAAGGATTAGCACAGTAAAACACACTGACACTCTCCCTACCTATAGTTTTCTGTCCCTATAAAAAATGTTTTTTTAAAGATGGTTGATGATCAATGCTTTAGCACACTATAGCACAAGGAGAATTTCCCTCACTGTCCTTCCCTGTCCCTACAAACAAGGATTAGCACAGTAAAACACACTGACACTCTCCCTACCTATAGTTTTCTGTCCCTATAAAAAAATGTTTTTTTAAAGATGGTTGATGATCAATGCTTTAGCACAGTATAGCACAAGGAGAATTTCCCTCACTGTCCTTCCCTGTCCCTACAAACAAGGATTAGCACAGTAAAACACACTGACACTCTCCCTACCTATCCTTCTCTTTCCCTAAACTAAAGGAATCCAGGTTAAGCAAGAAAAAAAATGTCACTGTCCCTGCCTATGCTTCTCTTTCCCTGCTCCGGAACACACTACACTAGGCCGCCGTGCTGGCGGCCTTTTATAGTGTGGGGCGTGTACTAAACACCCTCAGCAATAATTGGCCACAGGCATCCTGAGTGTTAAACAGTGTTAAACATTACCTTGGACTCACTAGCCCCACCTGCTGCCAGCTGTGGACAATTTTCAATCAAAGCAGCCCTTAAAAAGGAAGTGATGCTGTCTCTCAGCGCCCGTTTGTGTGGAATAGCTCCCTGGGTGTTGTGACTGCTTTTTGATCCTGATTTTCGTGTTGAACTTCTGCCTGAATTCCTGACTACTCTCCAGCCTGCTGATTTTGTACTTCACTGCCAGCACGTGTATGACCTTTGCCTGCCTGACCACTCTCTGGATTTCGATCGTATACCATTTTGCCTGATCTGTTGCCAAGCTAATCTGCCTGACTACGTTTTCGCCTGAATCCTCAGCACACAAGTTCCACTTCGGACACTACCTATCACAGGTACCTTATATTACAAACGGGCCACAATGACAGTGGACCCTGCTGAGATTGTTAAGGCGATTTCACGTCAGGGACAATTGATTGGAGCTCATGAACAGCATCTTTCTTCCCTGGACGCCAAGTTAGATGAACTTTGTACTATGCTTAAATCTTGTTTGCCTGCTTCCTCTGCAACGGTCCAGACTCTGGATCCTACTCCTGCTACGATCCAACCCACCTCTTCTGTACCACCCAAACTTCCTATGCCTGACAAATTTGGTGGTGATACTGAGGACTGCAGAGGCTTTTTAAATGTTTGCCGTTTGCATTTCCGCAACAACCCTGGGACCTTTAGCACTTCTTCTGCCAAAGTGACTTTTGTAATTTCCTTGTTAAAAGGGAAGGCCCTGGCCTGGGTCTCTCCTTATCTGGAACGCAATGATCCTGTGCTGCAAGACGCTGACAAATTTCTGGCTTCTCTCCAGACTGTATTTGACAAGCCAGATAGAGCTTCTGCAGCTGAGTACTCACTCTTGGACATGCAACAAGGCACCAGGTCTGTGGCACAATATGCTATTGAGTTTCGTACCCTTGCTGCTGAGACTACTTGGGACTCAAGGGCATTACGTGCAGCCTTCCGAAAAGGTCTTGCAGATCGCATCAAAGACGAATTAGTCTATAAGGATTCCCCAGAAGACCTAGAGAAATTCATAGAGCTCTGCGTCTGGATGTCCGGTATCATGAAAGGTGCCAAGAGAGACTTAGAACTCGCAAGTTTCCTCGGCCAGTCTACCGTTTGGCCCCTAACTTCCAAGCACCACCTCAGCCAGAACCTGAAATCTCAGTTGAACCCCAGACACCTGTGGAACCCATGGATGTAAGCCGTCTCCACCTAACTGAGTCTGAGAAACAAAGGAGGCGTGCATTGGGCCTATGCCTATACTGTGGACTTAAAGGACATTTATTATCTGTCTGCCCTTCTCGTCCAGTAAAAGGCAGGGTCTAACCAGTGTTGGAGGAGCTGGCTTAGACCTTACAGGTATATCCTCCAAGACCAAGATTACCATTCCTGCAATTATCCATTTACCCTCTAAACTTGTCTCCTGTGAGGCTTTTGTGGATTCTGGAGCTGCTGGCATATTCTTGGACTACACTTTTGCTAAAAAAAATAATATCCCATTTGTTCCAAAATCTAGACCCCTGAACATTACCACCGTGAATGGACAACCCTTGGGAGATGGCATTGTAAAATTTGAGACTATAACAATCACCCTTCAGGTAGGCGTACTCCACAAAGAGGAAGTTGTCTTGTCTCTTATTGATTCTCCACTTCTGCCTGTTATCCTTGGTTACCCATGGTTACAACAACATAACCCTTCTTTTGATTGGGAAAATGGAGAACTAACCTCTTGGGGGTCGTTCTGTCATTCAAACTGTTTGTCTCAACCCAAAAGACTTCCTGCTTGTATGTTGGCTTCCGTGGCTGTCCCACCTACCTTGCTTCATGAATACCATGCGTTTGCAGACGTATTTTGCAAGCAAAAGGCAGAGGTTTTACCTCCACATCGTTCTTTTGACTGTGCAATTAAATTGATTCCTGGAGCACCTCTTCCCAAAGGAAGGACCTATCCCCTGTCTTTGCCTGAACAAAAATCCATGGAGGAATACGTAAAAGACAACTTGGAAAGAGGTTTTATCCGACCCTCTTCTTCTCCAGTAGGGGCAGGTTTTTTCTTTGTTGAAAAAAAAGATGGGGGTCTTCGACCATGCATAGACTATCGAGGGTTAAATCAAATTACTGTAAAATACTCCTACCCTTTGCCTCTCATTCTTGAACTGTTTGATGTACTTAAGGGGGCTGTTATCTTCTCCAAGCTAGACCTACGAGGGGCTTATAATCTAATTCGAATTAAAGACGGGGACGAGTGGAAGACAGCATTCAACACTCGTAATGGACATTTTGAATATCTGGTTATGCCATTTGGGTTGTGTAACGCCCCTGCTGTCTTCCAACGTTTCATGAATGAAATTTTTCATGATTTCAGCAACAGTTTTGTGATCATCTACTTGGACGACATTTTAATCTTTTCCAAGACTCATCTAGAGCACATCTCGCATGTAAAACAGGTATTGCAACGACTGAGAGAAAACCATCTTTACGCGAAGATTGAGAAATGCAGTTTCCATCAAAGCCGTATTCCTTTCCTTGGATACATTATAAGTGCTGCCGGTTTCCAAATGGACCCTCAAAAACTTTCCGCTGTCTTGCAATGGCCCCAACCGACCACTTTAAGAGGGCTCCAAAGCTTTCAAGGGTTCGCAAATTACTACAGACGCTTCATCAAAGGTTTTGCCTCCATTGCGGCCCCCCTTACTGCTATGACTAAGAAAGGTACAAATTGCAAGGTATGGTCCTCAGAAGCAGAATCGGCTTTCCAGCAATTAAAAGACATGTTCAGCAAAGCTCCAATTCTTCAGCATCCAAATCCCGATCTCCAGTACATAGTTGAGGTTGATGCCTCTGAGGTAGGAGCAGGTACCGTGCTCTCCCAGAGACAGCCTAAGTCTGGTAGAATCCATCCAGTAGCATTTTTTTCTAGAAAGTTTTCTCCAGCGGAGATGAATTACGATGTTGGGAATAGAGAACTACTGGCCATCAAATTGGCATTGTCTGAATGGCGACATCTTCTGGAAGGGGCTCTCAAACCTTTTTCTATCCTCACTGACCATAAAAACCTACTGTACCTTCAGACTGCAAGACGTTTGAACTCACGTCAGGCTCGATGGGCTCTGTTTTTCTCCCGTTTTAATTTTGTTCTTTCTTATGTTCCTGGGCATAAAAACAAGAAAGCCGATGCTCTTTCCAGACAGTTTGCTACCTCTGAAGAAGACCAACCTACCGAGCAGTATATAATCCCACCTCACAAAATTGTCGCACAGATCTCTACGGCTCTTTCCCAACAGTTACAAGAAACCCAGAATTGTGTTCCCCAAGGCTTGAAGATACCACCAGGTCGCCTGTTTGTAGCCCCTAGCCTCAGAAAACCTGTACTCCTCTGGGCACATGATGGTGTTTTATCTGGTCATCCTGGTGTCACCATCACTCTTAAGACCTTGCAGCGTCATGTCTGGTGGCCTCATATGAAAAGGGATGTCACTGACTATGTGGCTGCCTGCCCAACTTGTGCTGCTAATAAAGTACCCCGTACATTGCCTACTGGACTGTTACAACCACTTTCAGCACCTCGTCAGCCTTGGACCCATTTGACTATGGACTTCATTACAGACTTACCCAAGTCCGAGGGCATGACTGCTATATGGGTCATAGTGGATCGCTTTTCAAAAATGTCTCATTTTGTGCCGCTCCCGGGATTACCTACAGCGGAAGCACTGTCTACTCTCTTCCTTTCCCATATTGTGAGATATCATGGCATACCTACCAATGTCGTCTCAGACCGCGGATCCCAGTTTGTTTCTGGAGAAACGTTCTGCAAGAAACTGGGAGTAACGCTTTCACTCTCTACCTCACATCACCCTCAAACAGATGGTCAAACCGAACGCATGAACCAGACCCTAGAAACCTATCTTCGACATTATGTCAATGCCTTACACTCCAACTGGTCTGAGTATTTGCCTTTAGCTGAGTTCGCCATTAATTCCCGTTGGCACAGTGCTCTTCATACCACACCATTCTACGCAGCCCTAGGCTATCACCCTCAGACTTTTCCCCTACTTCAGCCTTCTTCTGGTGTACCAGCAGCAGATCAGCAGGTTAAAAATATTCTGCTACATTGGAAAAAGATTTGCTTATTACTACGGAAGTCAGCAGGCAAGTATGCACTTTTTTCCAACAAACGAAGACGCCATATACCTCCATATGTGGTGGGGGACAGAGTTTGGCTATCAACCAAATATGTGAGACTGAAACAACCTTCTACCAAATTGGGCCCTCGATTCATTGGTCCTTACAGAATTATTGCTCGAGTCGGGCCAGTCTCCTATCGGTTGAAATTCCCCTTCTCTCTCCGGATTCATCCTGTGTTCCACGTTTCCCTCCTCAAAAAAGCAATTTTCAATCGCTACTCCAGAACGCAACAGCTACCTCCTCCTGTTCTTGTTGATGGACAAAATGAGTTTGAAGTCTCCAAGATTCTTGATTCTAGAAGACAGGGTCGTGGCCTTCGGTATCTGGTTCATTGGAAGGGATATCCTGTCACAGACCGTTCCTGGGTTCCAGCCAAAGATCTGCATGCCCCTTCTCTTATTCAAGACTTCCATGCCTCCTTTCCCACTAAGCCCCGCTAGGCCCCCGGAGGGGTCCACTGGGGAGGGGGCCCTGTCATGTACCTGGGTGTATTTGAACCGGGATCTTCCTGGTCCCAAAGCTGCAGCCTTACCTGTTGCGCTACTGAACAGATCTGGACTTTTGGAAATGTCCTCTCAGTGTTAAACATTACCTTGGACTCACTAGCCCCACCTGCTGCCAGCTGTGGACAATTTTCAATCAAAGCAGCCCTTAAAAAGGAAGTGATGCTATCTCTCAGCGCCCGTTTGTGTGGAATAGCTCCCTGGGTGTTGTGACTGCTTTTTGATCCTGATTTTCGTGTTGAACTTCTGCCTGAATTCCTGACTACTCTCCAGCCTGCTGATTTTGTACTTCACTGCCAGCTCGTGTATGACCTTTGCCTGCCTGACCACTCTCTGGATTTCGATCGTATACCATTTTGCCTGATCTGTTGCCAACCTAATCTACCTGACTACGTTTTCGCCTGAATCCTCAGCACACAAGTTCCACTTCGGACACTACCTATCACAGGTACCTTACACCTTGACCTGGTACATGCTTTTAAATACATGCCGAAAAATCAGGTTAGCATAACAACAACAAATTGTTAACATTACATGACTCAAACAACTAATTTTTATGGCACAGGATTTATTGAGAAACCTCCCACCAATTATCATATGATGAGGGGTTGTCTTGTTCGCAGGCCACCTTTTTTGGGCTGGCCCTGCCAGTTTTGCCAGGGAGTTAAAGTGGATGTAAACCCAATTTTTTTTTTAATTAAGGCTTGCACCTTGTACAGTATAGAATTTCATGTCATCTGTGCCCAGTCTTGCCACAGAGAGTTAATCCAGCTCTGAGCAGTCCTCTTATCTTTTTTCAGTGAGATAAAAACGGACAGACAGAGAAATAGAAGTCTGTTTCTCCCCCTTGCTGTGAGTGACAGGTGATTTAAATATTTCATGTACGAGCCTGAGAAAGACATTCTGTGTACTTCAGATCCCCTCCTCCTTTCTTCTCCAGCTCTCCCAGGATTGGCTGCTCCACACCTCAGCATGATTGGGCATGCTGAAGTCATGTGGTGACTTTTCTTGGTTTTGACTGGATGTTAGTGATCATAGCAGAAGTTCAGTGTAAGAAATACACAGGAGAAAATGCATGTTGACAAGGGGAGTGTAGAGGTGGGTGGGGAGTCTAGTGACATCATGACTCCACCCACCGAGCTCCGGAAAACAGACCCACCCCCAGAATCTGCAGTTTTCAGGTCTCATAACAGACAGAGGGGAGACAATTGACAGGTAAGGATACATGCATGAGGCCTGTATATCCTTATAGATAACCACTATGGCAATAGTTTAGAAAGGATGAGAGTGGGTTTACATCCACTTTAAGGTTGCCCCTCACCAAATCAGTGGTGAGAAGGTCAGGCTCTGCAAGCAGTGGCGGCTGGTGCTCAAAATTTTTGGGGGGCGCAAACAAAGTGAAAAAAAAAATCAATTGCTGCCACTGTGCCCATTAAACGCAGCCACTGTGCCCAAACGCCACCAGTTTGCCCCCTCAAATACAGCCAGTTTGTTTCCATATACAGCCAGTGTGCCCCCATATATATATATATATATATATATATATATATATATATATACAGCCAGTGTGCCCCCATATACAGCCAGTGTGCCCCCATATACAGCCAGTTTGTCCCCATATATAGCCAGTGTGCCCCCATATATATATAGCTAGTGTGCCCCCATATATATAGCCAGTGTGCCCCCATATACAGCCAGTGTGCCCCCATATACAGCCAGTGTGCCCCCATATATATAGCCAGTGTGCCCCCATATATATAGCCAGTGTGCCCCCATATACAGCCAGTTTGTCCCCATATACAGCCAGTTCCCCTCAAATGCAACCAGTTTGTCCCCCATATATAGCCAGTTCTCCCCAAATGCAGCCAGTGTGTCCCCCATATACAGCCAGTTCTCCCCAAATGCAGCCAGTTTGTCCCCCATATACAGCCAGTTCCCCCCAAATGCAGCCAGCGTGCCCCCATATACAGCCAGTTCCCCCCAAATGTAGCCAGTTTGTCCCCCATATACAGCCAGTTCCCCCCAAATGCAGCCAGCGTGTCCCCCATATTCAGCCAGTTTGTCCCCCATATTCAGCCAGTTTGTCCCCCATATTCAGCCAGTTTGTCCCCCATATACAGCCAGTTCCCCCCAAATGCAGCCAGCGTGCCCCCCATATGCAGCCAGTTCCCCCCAAATGCAGCCTGTTTGTCCCCCATATACAGCCAGTTCCCCCCAAATGCAGCCAGCGTGTCCCCCATATACAGCCAGTTCCCCCCATATTCAGCCAGTTTGTCCCCCATATTCAGCCAGTTTGTCCCCCATATTCAGCCAGTTTGTCCCCCATATTCAGCCAGTTTGTCACCCATATACAGCCAGTTCCCCTCCATATTCAGCCAGTTCCCCCCAAATGCAGCCAGTTCCCCCCAAATGCAGCCTGTTCCCCCCAAATGCAGCCTGTTCCCCCCAAATGCAGCCAGTTTGTCCCCATATATACAGCCAGTTCCCCCCAAATGCAGCCAGTTCCCCCCCATATACAGCCAGTCCCCCCC
Organism: Rana muscosa; assembly: GCA_029206835.1. Lineage (NCBI taxonomy): Eukaryota > Metazoa > Chordata > Amphibia > Anura > Ranidae > Rana > Rana muscosa. The sequence continues at coordinate 81,516,760 of CM055122.1, read as the reverse complement.
ATATTCAGCCAGTTTGTCCCCCATATACAGCCAGTTCCCCCCATATTCAGCCAGTTTGTCCCCCCATATACAGCCAGTTCCCCCCATATTCAGCCAGTTTGCCCCCCATATTCAGCCAGCGTGTCCCCCAAATGCAGCCAGTTCCCCCCCCCAGCCCTGCACTTACCTTCCTTGGTCCGCGCCGTCCTCGATGTGTTCTCCCGCCCTCGATGTTGCTTCAGCCAATCAGGTTACCAGTAACCAGATCCGGTGAACCTGATTGGCTGAAACCTCCACACAGTCTTCTCCAAGGAACGCACCCCCGTGCGTACCTGGGAGGAGTTTTTGGAAGCCGAATACAGCGTGAGAGCTGTATTCGGAAAGCCTATCAGAGCCGCTGGCTCTGATAGGCACTTCCAAGTTACACCCACCGCCGGCCGCCGCTCTAATTCATATGGCCGGCGCTCACCAGGAGGCCGGCCATATGTATAGTGGGCAGCGCGGCAGCGGTGACAATACACAGATTCATGCAATGCATGAATCTGTGTATTGTCTTTCAGTGGCGGTGCGGGAGCGAGAGGGGGCGGCGCTCCGGCGCCCTCTATGGACGCACCGCCACTGTCTGCAAGAGTCCCTTGAGGGGTGAGGATAACTTCTTCGGTGTTCTCACCAAACACTTTACGGGTCGGTCTCTTGAGAGGATGCTTAACTCTTCGCTTTCTCTCTTCCACTGCCTCAGGCACGATAGGCTCATTAGCCTCTTCTTCCTGTTTGACTGCTTCTGTCTTCTGCAGACCAGTCTCTTTTGCTTCTGTTGTGTATCCTTCTCCATCCACTGTGGAAGAGGGAGACACCTCTGGCCCTCATGCTGACAGGTAAGGTAAGGGATCACATCTGGGAACAATAGGGGCTAACAGCCACTTCACCAGATCTGTTAATCCCTACAATCAATGAACTTCCCGTAGATCCTGGCAGCCAAGGACACACAATGGCTAGTGTCTCAAAATTCTGAGGCTTTACAACCCTCAATGGAACACATGATAACTTGACCCACATGTATCCATCACAAGGGTAATCCTCTGCTTAAATACCCTGGATCTCTATATCTTTCAACTTTTGCAGGGGCATGTACGACAAATACCTCTTGTAAAAGTCTCTGGTCAGCAAAGTCACCTGAACACCAGAATCAAGAATGGCTCTTGTATTCCTTCCACCAAAACAGGCACTACAAGCAGAGGGCCTACCAACTAGGCTGGAGGCTTGGTGGAAACATCTGGAACAGCAGGTGACTGGACTCATGCTTCTTTCGTCTTCCAGCACCGAGGATGCTGTTTCTGGCAACGTTTTTGAGGCTGATAAGCATTCCTCATTGAAACTGCATAGACTGCAGGTGTCCTCCAATGTTCTCTTGCAGAACCAGTGAAGGTTCTTCTTGAAGGCACAGTCCTTCTCTCCATCACTGCTTTGTGGTCCATGCCAGTCTTCTGTCTGCCTCGGCTGACTAGGACATTCTCGCTGGTAGTGACTATGGATGAGCTTTATGTTCGGGTCGAACATGAGTTTGACTCGAAAACTGGCTGTTCGCCCGTTAGCTGAATAGCGAACAATTTTGGGCAAATTCGAAAGCCGCGGAACACCCTTTAAAAGTCTATGGGAGAAATCAAAAGTGCTAATTTTAAGGGTTAATATGCAAGTTACTGTCATAAAAAGTGTTTGGGGACCAGGGTCCTGCCCCAGGGGCAAAAAAAATATTTAAAAACAGCCGTTTTTTCGAGAGCAGTGATTTTAATAATGCTTAAAGTGAAACAATAAAAGTGAATATTCCTTTAAATTTCATACCTGGGGGGTGTCTATAGTATGCCTGTAAAGTGGTGCATTTTTCCCGTGTTTAGAACAGTCCCTGCACAAAATGACATTTCCAAAGGAAAAAAAGTAATTTAAAACTACTCGCGGCTATAATGAATTGCCGGGTCCCGGCAATACAGATAAAAGTCATTGAAAAAAACGGCATGGGTTCCCCCCCAGTCCATTACCAGGCCCTTGCCCTGTGGTTGTGGGGGACTGCAGGCGGTGGGGCTTATCGGAACCTGGAAGCCCCCTTTACCAAAGGGGACCCCAGATCCCGGCCCTCCCCTATGTGAATTGGTAACAGGGTACATTGTACCCCTACCATTTCACCCAAAAAAGTGACAAAAATGGTAAAAAAAACACACACACACAGCTTGGGACAAGTCCTTTAATGAAAAAAAATAAATTCCAGCAATGTAATCCTTCTGCGACCCGACGATACACGCCGCCACAATCGAGTTCGCCTCCATGGGAGACGCCCGCCGAATGACGCAAGACCTGCTTGACAGCTCCTAAATAGCAGAGGGCGGAGACACCCGTGACGTAGTGCACTTGCTGGAGATCCAAGGGGGACATGCAAGGAAAAGAACAAAAAACACAATCTTTGCTTCTACATGATTGGATGTTAAAATCAACAGTGCTTCCCCTCAGATTTTCAGCAACTACACTTGTACTAAAGAAAGTATTTGCCTTTAACATTACCTAATAATTTGGGGTGTACACAACAAAGTGCTAGAGTGCAATTTTCAGAATGGCGACACTAGTTAGATTGACCTGTGTGTACCCAAGTAAAGATTGGTAGGGTTTTCCTCTCACTTCCTGTTTGGCTATGTGACAAGAAGCAAAGCCAATTTTAAGAACAGGGACACAAAAGCCAACCTAAAAAATAAAATTGTTAAAAAAATTCACACTTGATTTCCCTCAAATGCCCACAATTAGAATAGGATTGTCTTGAGCTCGATTTTAGTTCAGCCCGTCTCCATCATGTCCTCAAGTACCCCCAACAGGCCATGTTTGCAGGTTTACCTTCATCTTGCACAGGTGCTTTAAATCACAATCAATGGCTTGGTATTGTGGACAGCTAATTTGGATCAGATAAATTCACAAAACATGTCCTGTCGGGGGGACTGAGGCTGAAAACCACTGCAATAAAAAAGGAAATGTAATACTTACCGCTCTGAAATGTTACTTTAATGGTGACTCTCCATAGTAGCACACACACAATCCATGCATATGTTACAATGAAGGCACCAGGAACGTAAATTAAAAAAATGTAAATTCAATAAAAACCGTGATTTGTCTAAGACATGCCAATCAGCCTAGTTAAGCTGCAGCTGGGAAATCCATTGCATGAAAAGAACACACATAAAAACAAAAAAAATTATAAACAATTTTATTGGTCAAAAAAACAGGACTTTGAAAAAAGCAAGTAAAGCAAAAAAACATGTATGTTAATTTCAGACACTAACAGAATCTGTTTTTTGAGGTTTGACGATTTTGCATTGGAAAGTAACAGGAGATAAAAGGACATCTATTAAGGATTTTAACATTGGTCACAACATCTAGAGAAAGAATTAGCAAAATAATACAGCACAGACAGTTAAATCAAAGTGAACAACCTAAAAACGACAAACATCGCCAACATCAATAACATTTTATGTGAAAATATTCCCCACCAAAAAAAAACAAAGTAAAATAAAACTTGCTGGAAAACACATATGTTTTGCAAATACATAACAAATAAAATACAAAGCCGGCCGGCCGGCCACACACACACACACAATCTTGCCTCTTTTCAGGGCAAGGTAGAGAATGCTATCTGCATGCTTTATATAACAGGTTTGTGTGCTAATGAGGCAATTGAAAACACATGCACAGTCCATGAAACACACAAAATGCAAGTTCACCCAATGTAGAGACTGAACTTCAAAGTGGGTACACCTGTTAAGGATGTCCTTAAATTACTAACCCAAAAAACACACTCTCTGAGCATGCCCAGAAACATCCAGGTGCTGTTCACACACAAAAAGCACCAAAAAAAACTAAGTCCCTGAGCATGCTCAGACCAACACAAATGCATTTCACACACCAATAGGCACAGGGAAAAATCTAAGTCCCTGAGCACGCCCAGACCAACACAATTGCAGCTAGCAGAAAATAAGCCACACCCCTGTCCAAAATTAAGCACATCATCCAGCATGCTACTTAATTAGAGATGGGACAAACACCCCCTGGTCCGGGGGGCAAACAAAGAGCCTAACATGGGCAAAAGTTATACAACAAATACTTTGCAGTCTATGGGAACTGACTTGTTAATTTTGCAAATACCCCACTTGGCTAGCTTATCTTCTAGTTATTGGCCTTAAAATGGGTATGGGGGCCCAAGTCCCACCCTAAGGGACATATATCAATGTCACCAATTTGGACAACACCAAAAACGATACAAGGAGAAGTGCCTTTAAATATGCCAAATTGCTTAAGGGCCAGTTCACACCACATGCAGTCCATTGCGTTTTTTACGCATCAAAAATGCATGGAAAGTTGGTTATATGGTTCTAAATGGCAGTGTTTGTTCCAGGGCATTCCAGTTCCAGAAAATAAAGTAGAACATGCTGCATTTTGCATGCACTGGACTGTACTGTAACGGTGTAAAATGCATCAAAAATGCATCATAAACACACATGCAGAAAAGCATCTGGAGCGCATCTGGACTGCGTTTCTATGGAGTGAACTAGCCCTGAGCCCTGGTTCACACTGGTGAAATTTGACATGTGTTTTGACAAGGTAAATAGCATGTCAAATAGGCAAAAATTGCCGGAAACTCCCGTCAATGGCACCGTCCTAATCAGTGCGACACCGCATCTGCGGCACTTCACCGATTTCAAAAAGTACTACTTTTTGTGATTTTTGCCCACCAAAACCTGCACAGATGTCTCTGTAGTTGCATCCGAAATTGGGACTGACAAGCTGACAAGCATAAGTGAAATTGTGCGAGTTCAGCTGAACTTGCATGGCTTCACTCCCACAGTGTGAACCTGGGCTCAAGCTAGTAACTTGGGGGGGGGGGTTACTCTGCCTGTAAAGTGATGCATCTTGTAGCATGTATCCAAAATGATGCTTCAAAGATGTACAGCTTTATAGTGGGTTGTATGCTTGGGAGCAGAAGGGGCTCGGGCCCCCAAAAAGTCAACCACCTTGTTCACATATTCAGGGGGACAAGGGCCTCTTCCCCACAAGCCTAGGCTGGGGTTGTGTGGGGACTGCAGACAGGGGGGCTTTACTAAATGTGGAAAGCCCCTTTAAACTAGTGGGTACAATGTGCTTTGTGCTTGGTATTGGGCTGAGCCCAACATGCCCCAAAGGCAGCCAGCTATGTTGAGTGCATGTGGCCTTGAATGGTTCAAGAGGGAGTTGGCCGATCGCTGTTTTCGCACCTTTCCTAGCTGGCCCTGTTGTTTGCTCTGAAATAGTATGTGGTTTGGATTGGTGAAGGCAGCTCACAGCTCACAGAGTGTGGAGTTCCCCTTTAAAAGCAAAAACTAGCCCCAAATAATTATATGCATTAGAAGGAGGTGACACGAACATTGAAGTGTGGAGTTCCCCTTTAAAAGCAAAAACTAGCCCCAAAGATTTATATGCATTAGAAGGGGGAGACACGAACATTGGAGTGTGGAGTTCTGCTTTAAGAGCAAAAACTAGCCCCAAAGATTTATATGCATTAGAAGGGGGAGACACAAACATTGGAGTGTGGAGTTCCCCTTTAAAAGCAAAAACTAGCCCCAAATAATTATATGCATTAGAAGGAGGAGATACGAACATTGGAGTGTGGAGTTCCCCTTTAAAACCAAAAACTAGCCCCAAAGATTTATATGCATTAGAAGGGGGAGACACGAACATTGGAGTGTGGAGTTCCCCTTTAAAAGCAAAAACTAGCCCCAAAGATTTATATGCATTAGAAGGGGGAGACACGGACATTGGAGTGTGGAGTTCCCCTTTAAAAGCAAAAACTAGCCCCAAAGATTTATATGCATTAGAAGGGTGAGACACGAACATTGGAGTGTGGAGTTCCCCTTTAAAAGCAAAAACGAGTCCAAAGAAAACATATGCATTAGAGGGGGATGGTTAAATGCCCTTTTATGAGGAGCTAGAGTAGCGAGACTATTTTTACATAACTTTTAACAAGGTACATGTAACATGTTAACAATGTAACACGCTAACATGACCTGTGTGAAAATATCCTTAAATAAACACATAAAAGTGAACCAGCGTTAAAAAAAAAAAAATCAAGTTTAGAGGTGCGCCTGTTCAACGTATGCAAATGCATTTACGTTACTTGACATTTACTAAGATTTTGCCGGTGCAGTGAACCGGCGAACTTGAACGTGCGCAAATGCCGCTTGCGCATTCGCAGTGCATAAAAAGACCTCACACAGTTCTAAACGTACTTGCAGGTGCAGCAGGCTTGTTCTGAAAAAGTTACTTTCTCACTCTATTTTGGGCATATTTGTTACTTGGGCAGTTGTTACTATACTTCCTCACATCACCCCATAATATTGGCACTTCCAGCTTCTTTGAATTTTGATTTGAAGATGCCGTGCGCCAGGTCCATAGAGGCGCACTGAGCGCCTCCTCCCGTGCGCCGAGAACACTTTAGTAAATGGGGAATCGCGCTGTGTTACCGGCGAAAACGTTTCGTAAATACCAAAACTGCCGTTGCGCCTCGGCGTGCGCCGCAACTCAAGGCGCAAACGGTTCGTAAATCAGCCCAAATGTCTGTACTACTGCTTTTCAGTCCAGGTCTCCCCAGGGAGTTCAATCATTACACTTGATTCTGGGTTGGTGCCTTCTTCATGACACCACTGTGTCGCAGCAACAGGGTCCATCTTGGCACTTGTAGGGGTGATGTCTTGAGGAGTTGATTGCAGAGTAGCGGGAATAACCTGGACGAGCCCCCAAGTGTAGCACTTCCCCCACAGGAGCAGCTTAAGTATGTTTGGTTCCGCACTCTGCCTCTCAACCCTAAGAACAGTATTAGCCCCTCTGGCACACCTGGTAATAGTGTAAGTGCAAGGACCAACGAGAAACACACACATTATGATAAAACACAGAAATTGTCTTTACTGGAATATTTCTGTGGAAAAGAGTAACAAACAGTAACAATATATATTCAAGTAATGCAACCAGAGAGAAATACCTGAGATTAAGAGCAATATAGCTCAATACTATATTCAGGCTGCTTTCAGGGGATTCAAAACCTGAGAATTACCCCAAGAGCAGAGGCAAACACAATAACAATAACAATAAATCACAATTGGTTACCTTTACTCAGGTCGGCTCTATGAGTCCAAACAGGAGGAGAGCAGAGGAATTACCCTCTTTATGTCAGGCCTCTCTTTTCTGTCACCTTACACCACAGGCCCAACTTCAAACACTGTACTCAAATCAGTTTAATGGCTTAACTTCCCAGATAAACTGTCCCACATACCCACTGCATATACAGAGCCCTGAAGAACGATGAGGCTTTGTATCTTCAGCTAGCCACTCTCTTTGGTGCACTCCTGAAAAGCAGGGCCAAACAACACAACTGGCCCAGATTTTCAAGCAAAGAATGCAGGATCTTCCTCAGCAAGGTGAAAGGACAATGGTATCTGTATACAGTGTCTCTGTGAATGGATGGCCTTATCCTTTATCCCTGTGGCACTACAAGTGTCAGCAAGATGACCAAAAGCAATGATGTTTGTATAAAGTGTCCATTTAACTCTGTGTGCAGTGTCCCTGTTTCCTGAAAATGTGTGAAAGCCCTCTCAACCAATCCTGCGGTCATGGCCCAAATGAATGTCCTGCAACAGGCAGGCTCTTCTGGTGACCTGACTGGTCTCCTTTTCTTCCAGAGCATGCTGGTCTTTGTAATTCCTGCCCCCATACAAGGCTATGGGGCCGTTGTAGATGAAGACTACACATCCCAGGATTCTTTGCAACTGCTCCTGCTGCTGTTAAAGTCCTTCTAATTGGCTTCTTTAATTAGTTTCCTCTGATTGGCTCCAGTACGTGGCTTCTCTTCTCCTGCCAATAGGAGCACGGGAAGGGAGCATAGATCGGCCAATGCCTGTGCAAGCGCCACTCGCTCTGCCTGAAGTCAGTGTCAGTGAAAAGGAGGGGTCAGAAATCTGAGAAATCCCCCACAGACATGACAGGCGCACTCTCCCTCTCGGGAAAGCTTGTGTGATTCCCGCAGCGCCCAGCTTGGTAAGGTGCAGGAGAAAATGGGGCACCCGCTACATAAGAATTGAGGTACATTGAATGAAGCACTACAAGGGAGAGAGTTACCCCAATGTGGAGGCTAAAAAGGGGGTAGGGGGAAATAGAGGGAAAGGGAGAGGGAGAATGGGGGTTTGGGCAGAGAGGGGGAGGAAACAAGGAGAGGAATAAGGCAGGGCCAAACAGAACAGAGGAAAGAAAGTAAAAAACTATCAACATATACCAGTCGTTATAAGCATCCAAAGTACATTAAGTCAACAAGAAGTAATTGTACACTTAGGGTGTTTTAACCATAGTTGCCACAAAGAGTAAAACATTTTGTAGTTTAAGTTCTTACGAGCAATCACCCTTTCCATTTTGCATTGTAAGTTCAGATTAGACTTGTGCACAACGGAAAAATTCGTTCCGTTTCGGTTCGTTTCTTTCCGGTCCTGTTGATTCGTAATCATTCGTAATTTTGCTAGACGGGATTTTTCGTGTTCGGACTCATTCGTATTTTTGCAAGCGACATTTTTCGTTGAATTTTTTGTTGCTTTATAATTCGTACTTTCGGTAGAGTACGTTGTTTTTCGTTGATTCTGGACACAACTCCTACTTTCGTAACTTTTTTTGGGTTCGTACTTTCGGTAGAGTACGTTGATTCTGGACACAACTCCTACTTTCGTAACTTTTTTTGGGTTCGTTGATTCGTAATTTTCCGTGTCTCTCTCACAACAACGCTGCCTATTATGCCTAATGTGCTTCGAATGGATTTGTACTTTTCTAAATACATTGCGGTTATTTGTAACGATTCGAAATCTCGTATTTTACTTTCGTTTTTAACATGCGGCTATAGGCTCCGCCCCTGTACACCATTTTGAGAGGGTTCAGCACGGTGAGGGAGAAGCAGAGAGCAGAGCAGAGTGAGTGTTATTGTGCTTCGAATGGATTCGAAATCTCGTATTTTACTTTCGTTTTTTACATGCGGCTATAGCCTCCGCCCCTGTACACCATTTTGAGAGGGAGTTCAGCACGGTGTGGGAGAAGCAGAGAGCAGAGCAGAGTGAGTGTTATTGTGCTTCGTATGGATTCGTACATTCGTAACTTTTTCATAACGAATTATGCCGAAGACATTCGGGCATTCGCTATTTGCGGTATAATTTATTTCGGATTCGGTCTTATTCGTAATTGCTTTGTTCGGAAATTCGAATGCTTCCGAATGTCCGAAAGTTGCTAAATTCGGACGAATTTCAATTCGTTACGAAACGAATTGCACAAGCCTAGTTCAGATCATTAATTGTGTTTGTCAAAGAAGGTTGAGTAAGGGAGTTCCATATTCTAGTGATGTTTACCTCCACTGCAAGTAGTAAATGGATGACAATCATTCTAGAATTGGGTGAAAATCTCTCCACGCCAATGTGTAGTAGGGCTAGGGCAGGATCTGGGGGAAAAAGTGTTCCTACTGTACATTGACAGAAATTAAAGTAAATATTTGGTGCCAGGAAGAGCGAATGGGCTTACAGAACCATAATATATAAGCAAGAGAGCCTGTTTCACTGCATTGTCTCCAGTACATTGGGGTACCAATCGGGGTAGATTTTGTCTAGCTTATAGGGGGTTAGATACCAGTGGTGAGTTGTTTTCAGGAAACGTTCCCATTGGTTCGAGCCACATGGAGACATAGAATGTTCCACCCAGCCCTGATTCCCATTTACACATTGTGACAGTCTGAAAGGCTGAACAACTATTATTCAAGAGAGAGTAGAATAATGAGATTCCTTTCTTATTTTCTTATGTAATGCTAGTATAGAACTGATAAATGGGTTGAGGGAGTGTTACTTCTAGTGGGAGTTTAGAGGAATGTAGGAAGTGATAGATAGGGGTATGAGTAAAAAAATCCAAGATTTTTCATGCGTATTCTGTTTGAAGGAGGTCAAAGGGATTTGATATTCAATCTGAGTAGAGATTGTGTAAATATTAAATTCCTTGGGTGTGCCAATGTTGGAAGTTAAGATCCAAAATAGATTGCTGTAATAGTTCTATAGGTAGAGGGATTGTACTTGTGGGAAATGTTAAGGAAGGACACGCAGAGAAATCAATCCAGATCTTAAATGAGGCATTGAGTAAGGTATAATCTATGGGGGGGGTGGAGGGAGACCACATTTTACAGCCAATAAAGGCAGTAGGGTTGTATGTGGATGAAAAAGGTAGGCTTCCATTTGGGTCTTGTCTTTTGTAGTGTGCAACCAATTGTACAACTGGTCTCTGGTTGGCATATAATAGGTACGAACATATGGTAGGCCAGCACCACCCAATTTTGTATATTCTAGTTTTTTTTGTATATCCAAAAATAAAGATTTAACAGCTTGTATTGCCATACTGTGCAAAACAGTGCATAACCCATTGTATATATATTCATATGACGAGTCACCAATTTATACAGGTAGACCAAAACTGTACAATAACATCTTTATGTCACTTAATCCGGGTCATATACCTTTTGACCAAACCTGCCACCATGTAGGAGAATTACCCCTACCCATTTTGGAGATGACCACCTTACCAGCATTAAGTCCAAGCAATCAGTCCATGATCAGATCAACTGGAGCAAGCCCAGGGACAGCCAATCGGGGAGCCCACAATCTCTCATATTTAAGTGTACAACCCCTGTGTTGATATATACATTTCTCCATTCTCAACATATGGTCTATGTTCTTAACACATTCCCCCACTGTGAGAGGATCCTCAGACTTCCAGTGCACCATAATCAGTATTCTGGCCTGGTTATGGCCTCTCTAGTGTACCTTTCCTAGTCATATTCCTAGTCATACTGGAGTATACCAAGCAAGCAAGATTTCGGTTCCATGGGTAAGGACACTTGAAATACTGAATTCATTTTTCTCACCACCCCTGCCCAATAGAGTGAAGTTTTGGACACATTCACAAAAGGCGAAGTAAGTCGCCATTGTCACACTTACATATTGAACACATAGGGGGTCATTTACTATAGTGCGGCGGCGCTAATTAGTGATAATTGCCGCAAATTCGTGCTAATTAGCGCAATTCACAAAAATTTGCGCTAATTAGCGCTAAAACGGTATTCACTATAGCGCTGGAGAGAAAATACTCCCAAAATCGAATTTACTATAGCTCCCAGAATCCAAATAGCACCCACATCCTTACTCTACTAAAAGCTGGAGAATTGCACATGGAAATAATGTTTAGAGCATGATATAATTGTGTAAATGGTACTGAAATATGCAGTATATTATTTAACGATAATCTGCTTTTAAACTGTGTGAAAAAGTGATTTCTACACTGAAATATCTTTAAAAGTCTGAGAAGTGAAAAATTCCTTGTTTTTTGGACAAATAGGTGCAACACAACTGAGCATGCTCAGTGTAAGGTATGAGAAAATCATGAACCAATATATTCAGGATAAGAAATTCTTCTTAGGTGTATATGTTGTAAGGTATATTGAGACAGAATATTGAGACAGAATATGTTTCTCTGAAAAATATGTGTAAGCAGGATGTGACTTTGTGGTCAAGTTCTGTTCTGAGAAAATGTTCTTATCTTTCTTCTTCTTTAACTGTCAGTCATATGTTTAGAGTGACCACAATGCCCCCTTACGTTCTTATCTTCCTGTTTCAATTGTCAGTCATATGTTTAGAGTAACCGCAATAACGCCTAATGTCCTTATCTTCCTGTTTCAAATATCAGACACGTTTAGTATGACCGCAATGACGCATGATATTCTTATTTTTAAATGACTACTTCTGCAAAAGCCTAAAACCTGTTAGAGTCTATTTTTGTTTAACTCATGATGTTTTTGCTTATTGCTGATTGGTTCATACGAGGGAGGCAACTTTCCTTGTTATGCATAAAAGAGATGTTGCCAATAAACCAATATATTCTTGTATATCCATTCACTGTGTATGGTGTCTTGAATATCTGACCAGTCACAGAGTTACTTCCACAGATCCTGAGTTCAGCTCGAGCCAAAAGGGTCCAACAGAACCAGAACCAGAACGTTTTCAGTGGTGTCAGAAGTGGTATGATCCAATTGAACAGGTAAGACCCCCTTTAATTATTTTTGGGAACAACAGTCTTGCCTTGTCAATTGGTTCACCATAAAGTAGACTCTCAAGAAAACTACAAGTTTTCTGGGACTCTGTTAAGATTGAAAGGTAGATTTAGAATAGATACAGAGGGTCTCGCTAGGTTGGCCAGACCAGGTTATAAGATTGAGAAAGAATCTTAAATTCTTCTCTACATAGGACAGATCTGTGGAAACTCTATATCTAAAGGTGTACACAAAAAGGGTTACTTTTTTAAATGTCAACTGTATATTGTTGTCCTGAATGTAAAACTGGTTTATTGTTTGCTTACAAAGGGAAGACCACGTCATTAGTGGCAATTGTTCCAGGGGGGTATCATGTCAAAATTGGCAAGCGTCCTATGTTCCAGGGATCAAAACAACATATGTTAAGGTTTAATATACACAACATACTACCCCCCAGTCCGGTGTTCGAGGGACTAAGTGTAGCAGAAATACAGTGTCTGGTTGTATTTAAAAAAGGAGAACACTGGGTTCCTTGCCATAAATCTATAAATTGTCATAAGGTTGAGGACATTTTCCTCCCCTGGAACGAAATAGAGAAAGCAAGACATAATTTTTTTAATTTTAAAGTATAAGAATAAAATATTATTGTTTGTTAAAATGGGTAATCAGTAGGGAAAAAGTGATGATGACGGTATGCATCAACCCTCCCCGATAGATTACATGAAAGGCAATTATGGAAATCATTATACTGATCCGTTCTGGTCTCTAGTCTTAAAAAGAGCACATCAGTTAGAAGTGCCATGTTTGGGGGAATACGGACCATGTTCCGAGGAAGAATGGGAGGAAGTGACCAGAATATATGGCCAACATAAACAGTATAATTATCCCATAAAATACTTTGACAAAGATTACATGACTAAATGTTGTAAGATTTGGGCAAAAGGTATGAAGGAATATAGAAAAAAATATACAAGTGTAAAAATGGAAAAGAAAGAGCAATTAGAAGACGCAATAGGAAGTCCATCAGCTCCGCCTAATTTTTATCAAGAAAAACCACCTCCATATGCTATGGTAAAAGATGAATCCCTTGTCCCAAAGAAAATATACCCCTCGTTAGATCCAAATGTTATAGCAGGAGTATTAACCATAGCTAAACAAAAGGGAACTAATTGGTTACGAGAGGGGGAAGATAGAAGACAGATACAGGAACGTTTAAGTCAATTAGTAAAGGAGGAAGAACAGTGTATTAAAAAAGAGGAAGATGAAGAAAAAGTGATAGAAGGAGATAGAAGAGAGTTACAGGAACGTAGAGATAGATTAGGAGAAATAAAGGGGATAATACGTGGATTTAGAAACTCGGGCTACCCAGAAACCAATCTAGTGAAGAAGGCTGATTATATATCTGGAGATGGGTTAAGTAAGGATTTTCAGAGTAGCTTCAGTATAACCCCTCAACACCAGGCACCCACATCATCAGATGATGAAAATGATCTGACAGCTCCAATTAGTCGGGCTTTTCCTTTCATTACAATGGGAGATACACAGGTACAAATACCATTACCATTGGGTAAGGTCAAGGAAATTAGAGACACATGTCCCAAACCAAGAAAGGACCCCAGACAGGTGGTGACCTTTCTGCAAAGATACTGTTCAGGAACAAGAATGTCTCCTGAAGATCTTAATACCATAATTCAAAATGTAGACTCCGATTCCCAAGCTGACATAAATATAGGTCAATGGGCCAAGGACGCAAAGTTATATGAGGATGGGGAGGATTGGAATATTTTTTGGAACACATTGTTACAGGCTTGGATCAAGGCATATAAAAACACCACTATGTTGCATGATTTGATATCTTGCAAACAACAGTCAGGAGAGGATTTCTACACCTTTGTCAGTAGATTACATAAATTATATAAAAATTGTGGAATAGACAATGATCAATTATTCGTGAGTACAGCCATAAATAATGGAGATCCAAGGGCCACCCAAATAATCAAACTGATAAACCCAAAATGGGCGGTAATGACCTCAGATGGATTCATAGCTGACATAAAGGAGAGGGCATCCTCAGGGGTATTTAACACCAAAGGAGGATTGTTGACCTTTATTACAGAATAAAATCCAAACATAGCTATGGTCAGTGGACCAAGTTCAGGAGCCATACCTAGAAGGAATTATCCTCCCCATAATCAGGGTTGTTTTAATTGTGGGGATCCAAACCACTGGAAATCAGAATGTCCCCAGAGAAAGGGAGCCAGGGATAACTTTCCTAGGAGAGGTAGGGGAGGCTACAGAGTGAGATCTCAACCAAGATCTCAGTATCCGCCCCAACCAAGATATGACACACAACAACAGCAGCCACAACAGAGATCACAGTCAGTTCCAGTACACCCCCAATATAGGCAACAGCAGCAGCCATACCAAATAAGATCACCCAGAAACACCATAGAAGAGATACAGGTACATTGGCCAGGATATCAGGACAAAAACCCCCAATAAGGATGCCCGGGGCAGTACCCATCCCTGGGGATGCATTTTTTCTCCTCACACTGGAAAACCCTGCCTCAAGTGGTTTTAAAAGTAGAAGGCAGGGTGGTCAAATTTTTGTTAGACACAGGGGCATCAACCTTGTGTGTTAAAGACCCCCACTTTGAAAGTGAAGAATGCACAGAGGGATGCTCTATGGGAATAAATGGGACAAGCGTCAACCACAAAATCACACCGCCACTACTAATAACGGACATGCAAGATAATTACCTTACTGAAATGTCCTTTGCGGTTCTACCAGACTGTCCCCTGTCCCTCATGGGAAGAGATTTAATGTCTGCATTACAAATTATTGTAAAATTTGACCAACAAGGGGGCATCATAGCCAAATCGGCTAAATGTGACATCACTATGCCAAAAAGGAAAGACCTTTTGGGTTACTTTATGTCACTGCCAGCCATATTAGAAAACCATGACATCTGGGCAGGAACTAAAACGGAAGTAGGACACATACCCTGTACACCTTATGTGCCCACTATGCGGCCTAATACACTCCCCATTGTCTACTGAAAAGGTATCGGGAATACAGCCCCAAATAGAGGAATATAAAAAGTTGGGAATCCTCAGGGAAATTGTCAGCCCCTGGAATACTCCCATTAATCCAGTTAGGACACCTGGAGGATGGTACCTGGAGGTTGGTTCAGGATCTGAGAGGGGTAAACAAGAGTGTGATTCCTCTGCCCCCATTAGTATCTGATATTACCTAAATTTTTACCAATATACCTGCAAACTCCAAGTGCTACACTGTATTGGATCTTTCAAATGCATTTTTTAGTATTGATGTTGATCCACAATGCCAACACCTATTTGCATTTGTCTGGGGAGGGGTCAGCTGACCTGGACACGCCTCCCTCAAGGGTTTATTGATAGCCCCGCGGCTTTTAGCATAGTTTTGAAAAAAACTATGGACGATTGGACGCCCTCTGAAGGCTCCACAATCCTGCTGTACGTAGATGACCTACTTATTTGTAGTGAGAGCAGGGCACAGTGTGAGAAGGACACAGTAAGCCTGATGAATCACCTCGCCCTAAAAGGTCATTTGGCGTCTAGGAAAAAGATCCAGTGGTGTAGGGACAGAGTTGAATATCTCGGCTGTATTATCACAGATGGGACCAGATTGATATCCCGGGCACGAGTCCAAGCTCTCTGCTGTCTCGGCCCACCAAAGGACAAAGCTGCATTGCTTTCCTTTTTAGGCTCAATCATCTACTGTCGACAGTGGATACCTGACTGTTCTTTTTGGGATTCCATTTTATGTCCAACTACAGCTGCGGGTGCCCCTAAAACAATTGAATATACAGAGGATATGAAAGAGGCCTTCATCGCTCTTCTGACTTCCCTCTCACGGGCTCCTGCTTTAGGTCTCCCTTCCTATGATAAACCGTTCTCACTTTACTGTGTGGTGCGAGGGCCTACGTTTGCAGCAGTATTGGCCCAACCCCATGGGACAAACTTAAGACCAGTGGCATACCTATCAAAGAAACTGCCACTCCAGGTACAGGGAATGCCAGGATGCCTGCAAACTCTTGCAGCAAATGCAATGGCAGTTAAGGAAGCTTCTAAAATCACTCTGGGCACACCCACTATTCTCTATACCACACATTCAGTAGCACAATTGTTACAAAATATGCATACCCAGCATATGACAGCCAAAAGGTCCAGTGGGTATGAAATTATACTTCTGAATACAACACATTTGGAAGTAAAATCCTGTTCAGAAACTACTCCCGCAATACGATTGCCACACGCACTATTGCAGCTTCCATATACTGAACCAGAAGTAAACCATAATTGTAATGACAATTTACTTCAACAAACATTGCCATGGGTGGATTTAACTGATAAACCAAACCCAGATTTCCTGGATGTATTTGTGGATGGCAGTTGTTCCAGGCCTAATGATAACACATATAAGACAGGCTATGCAGTGGTCATGCTACCTGATGTTGTGGTTGAGGCTTCTCCTTTAGGGGCCAATTCAGCACAACAAGCTGAGCTCCATGCACTCACCAGAGCATGTCAGCTATTTAAAGATAAAGATGTAAATATATATACTGACAGCAAATATGCCTTTGCCGTAATTTTCGATTACGACTCATCTGGAAAAAACGAGGGTTTAAAACTGCAGACAACAAACAAATTGCCAATAAGGAATTTGTTCTTACCCTACTCGCAGCCCTACAGATGCCCAGAAAAATCAATGTTATAAAAGTAAAGGGACATTCATTTGACAAGTCCAAAGAAGCTCAGGGCAACGCCTTGGTATACAGAGTTGCTAAAACAGCAGCCGATTCGGCACACAGGGCCCAGCCCAATCTAACACTGTTTGCTACAGATTTCAGTTCACCAGAATTCCCAAATACTGTGAGAATGTTACAGGACAAAGCATCAAGAGAGGACATAGCTTTCTGGGAAGGTCAGAACTTGACCAGCGTGCCAAGTGGCATCTGGTCAAGCAAGGAGGGAGTAATAGGTATACCAGAGTCAGCTGCCCCTCTTTTGATTTCTTACTTACATGGTCCAGGTCACCTAGGAAGGAAAACAGTTTTGACAATGTACAGACAGTCTTTCAGCACGGTCAATGATACACACCTCGTTGCCCAGTTGATAGACTCATGTCTTACTTGTGCACAAAACAATGTACAGTGCAAGAAGCAGGGTATACATGGAAACTTGCCCCCCCATAGGCCCCCTCCAAGATCTACAAATAGACTTTATACATATGCCAAAACAGAAAGGAAATATAAAATATCTTTTAGTTATAGTTGACAAGTTTAGTTCTTGGGTCGAGGCTATCCCAACTACAGGAGAGACAGCCAAAATAGCGTCAAGAGCACTAATAAATCACTGGATTTCGAGGTATGGGTTACCAGCCAAAATCTGGATAGACCAAGGTCCAGCTTTTACAGCTGCTCTTACCCTGGATCTTGCAAAACTCCTGGGCATTCAATGGAAATTACATATTCCATATCATCCACAAAGCGCAGGAATAATGGAAAGGATGAACAGAAATATAAAGGATAAACTTAAAAAGGCAACAGGAGGAACCATGAAAGGGTGGATTGATTACCTCCCAGCAGTTTTGTTTCAAATTAGGACAGCCCCTAATTCTAGAACAGGATTGTCACCATTTGAAATACTTATGGGTACGCCAGCACAGAGGAAACCTGATGAGGGAGAGTAGGTTAATATTTTATCCTTTACAGGAAGAGTACGTGAAACATCTGGTAAGTAGCCTTAGTGAAACAGAGGACAAGGTTGCTGTCACTTTCCCTCCTCTCTCCACAGAGCCTACACATCCGTATATCCCAGGAGACAAAGTACTGATAAAACAACTTGCTGTCCGGAAACAACCAGGCCCTATCTTCCAAGGACCATTTGAAATTCTGAAGGTTGCCAGAACAGCTGTTCTTACAGATCAAGGGCCACAATGGATCCATGCATCCAGACTAAAGACATTTCCGAAGGGAAACTGGAAGAAGGTGAAGGAGAAGACAAAGACCTCTGTTCTGGAGAGTATTCCAGAAAAGGATCCAGAAAATACTCCCTAGTGGACCATAAAAAACAAGAAACTCAGAGTTTCATACCCATAGACACTAAGGGTCCAAAAGGAGGGATCACTTCGGGGAAACTTTTTATTTTTTCCTTAATGATCACATTGTTTATTTTAATGCTCCTAATCATAGGAAACTGTTGGTCAGATAATTCTAACAGACCAAAAAGAAGTATGGAAGACAATTTTTGTGATAAAATGCTGCTGCTTAAATTTAAATATGCTTATGCTCAAAAATCAGGATATGAAAAATGTTGGATATGTAGTAAACTCCATCCTAGCACTGCTAGGATCCCCCTAATGGCAGTACCTCTAAACTTCACCCCTCTCCTAAACGGCACACCACCTGTCGTCCTGACAAATGTCACAAGAACGCTTTCAGATAATACCCTTACTTTCCAAATTATTGGTAGAAGTCATTCCCCAGACTGGTGTTTTAGGTTGGGAACCTCCACAAAGGGAGCTGAAGTGTGCCAACAAGCTACAATTAACTTTTCAATGACTTCAATTGAAAGCCCTTTCTTTCACACTTCAGAACCTGCCCTAAACACCACTCTAATAAACTTTCTTAACTCCAGTTCCACTTCCACGTTAGGAGAATTATTGTCAAGTTTAACCTTTTCTGTTTTTTCTGATGAAATGATGACAATATTCAACAAACGGCCTTTAGCTCTAGGAAACAGTATTTATATTTGTTGTGGAAAAAGCTGTCACCCTTGGATCCCCACTGAACCCAAGGATGGTGTTATCTTGCATCCCTAGTCCCCATTATGGACATAGTAGGAGATAGCAAGGGAACACACCTCCTTGAAGCTAGCATGCATCCTAGGTACCCCCTCAAACACAAATAAAAGGGAGTTATTTTTCAAAAAAGATATGGCTTGGGCCTGGTTCCCTTCCTGGACAGGTTGGGGGATAGATTTAATGAAAAGGCTTAATAATTATACAAATATTATAGATGATGTATTAGTGAAAAATTCTGATGATATTACTAGTTTAAACATTGAAACTAGATTAATCAGAAAACAATTAGAACTTCATGATCTTGCTATTGAAAGCATGAGTGCTGCACTCACTGGCCTGTGTGAAGTTACGGAGGACTATGAGTGCTGCACTTGGATCCACAACACATCTGTTGAGATTCCTGATTACTATGATGTAATTGCCCAACATAGGAAAGAGGTAAATAAATTGCAACAGGAGGCGAGGGATATCGCAAAAACATGGAGCCCCTTTGGAGAGGGAGGATTCGGGGGCACAGGTATTTTTTCATTTCTCAGACAAATGGCTATAACAGTAGTAATGGTGTTAATCTTCATTCTACTGTTATATTTAGTATTTAAATTATTTGTCTGGGTAATTGGAAAGATCACTAGTAAAAAGAGACAGGGTTCTAAGGAAACAATCTGGATGATGTCCATGGTATATACTAAACAAAAATGGTATAATAAATAATCTAATGATCTACGGGCTTTAATTCTTGAAGCAATGATCAAAAGAAGGGGTTGTAAGGTATGAGAAAATCATGAACCAATATATTCAGGATAAGAAATTATTCTTAGGTGTATATGTTGTAAGGTATATTGAGACAGAATATTGAGACAGAATATGTTTCTCTGAAAAATATGTGTAAGCAGGATGTGACTTTGTGGTCAAGTTCTGTTCTGAGAAAATGTTCTTATCTTTCTTCTTCTTTAACTGTCAGTCATATATTTAGAGTGACCACAATGCCCCCTTACGTTCTTATCTTCCTGTTTCAATTGTCAGTCATATGTTTAGAGTAACCGCAATAACGCCTAATGTCCTTATCTTCCTGTTTCAAATATCAGACACATGTTTAGTATGACCGCAATGACGCATGATATTCTTATTTTTAAATGACTACTCCTGCAAAAGCCTAAAACCTGTTAGAGTCTATTTTTGTTTACCTCATGATGTTTTTGCTTATTGCTGATTGGTTCATACGAGGGAGGCAACTTTCCTTGTTATGCATAAAAGAGATATGTTTCCAATAAACCAATATATTCTTGTATATCCATTCACTGTGTATGGTGTCTTGAATATCTGACCGGTCACAGAGTTACTTCCACAGATCCTGAGTCCAGCTTGAGCCAAGAGGGTCCAACAGAACCAGAACCAGAACCTTTTCACTCAGACCTAAATTTCACTCTCCATCTCACAACAATGTTTACCCAAACTCACACAGGTGTCTTTACAAAGCACAAACAATACAATTTCTGATGCAAATTTAAAATGAGTCACATTTTTTTGTGCTTTTTATTATTTCTAAATAATCATAATTTGAGCCCCAAAAATCTGATATGTGTTCCAACATCAGAAATCAAAATGTAATTCCCCAAAATTTGAGGGTAATATCACTATTCTAAACTCACCCACAAAAAAAACACCAAATTTCACAGAATAAATCAAGAAGAATAACTCTTGAGTAATGTAATTCCATCACCTGTATGCCCAAAGAAATGCAGTATTTATGTGTATTTATGTGCATGAGGATCTCACATGTCGCAGCTCTGTGGCTTAGAGGTTAGAACTTCTGCTTTGCATCCCTGAGTGTCTGGGTTCAAATCCCAAACATGCTGCTTCATGTAGAGAAGTTGTCTTACCTCCCAGGTCTTAAAAATATGTCTAAATGTTGTATTTATGTGTAGGAGGGTTCCACCACCATTGTAAATCTTGCCAGATGCAAAATTTATCTAAAAGTATTGGGACGCCTGCCTTTACACACACATGAAATTTAATGGCAGCCCAGTCTTAGTCCGTAGGGTTAAAAATTGATTTGGCCCACCCTTTGCAGCTAGAACAGCTTCTGGGAAGGCTGAGAAAGCTGTCCACAAGGTTTAGTGTGTCTATGGAAATGTTTGATCATTCTTCCAGAAGTGCATTTGTGAGGCCAGGTACTGATGTTGGATAAGAAGGCCTGGCTCACAGTCTCTGCTCTAATTCAGCCAAAGGCTGTTCTATTGGGTTGAGGTCAGGACTCTGTGCAGGCCAGTCAAGTTTCTCCACCCCAAACTCGCTCATCCATGTCTTTATGGACCTTGCTTTGTGCACTGGTGTGCAGTCATGTTGGAACAGGAAGGGGTCATCCCCAAACTGTTCTCACAAAGTTGGGAGCATGAAATTGTCCAAAACGTCTTGGTATGCTGATGCCTTAAGAGTTCCCTTCACTGGAACTAAGGGGCCAAGCCAATCCCTGAAAAACAACCCCACACCATAATACCCCTCCACCAAATGATTTGGACCAGTACACAAAGCAAGGTCCATAAAGACATGGATGAGTGAGTTTGGAGTGGAGGAACTTGACTGGCCTGGACAGAGTCCTGACCTCAACAGAACAGAACACCTTGGGGATGAATTAGAGTAGAGACTTTAGGCCAGGCCTTCTCACCCAACATCAGTGCCTGACCTCACAAATGCACTTGGAAGAATGGTCAAACATTCCCATAGACACACTCCTAAACCTTGTGGACAGCCTTCCCAGAAAAGTTGAAGCTGTTAGAGCTGCAAAGGGTGGGCCAACTGAATATTGAACCCTAGGGTCTAAGACTGGGATGCCATTACAGTTCATGTGCGTTTAAAGGCAGGTGTCCCAATACTTAGGTCAATATATTGTATATTGCTTGGAGACACTGAACATGGCTATGGGCTTAGGGCTGGTTCACACCACAGAGATGCAGAGAACATGTGTGAGGCTGCCTGGTGGCTAAGTGGGTAGCAATTCCATCTAGCAGCACTGGGGTTGCTGGTTCAATTCCCCAACATGCTAATGCTTGTGTTGGTGTTTCTCACCACAATCCAAAGACATGCTGGTATTTTATTTGTCTCCTGTCAAAATAGTCTCTAATGTAAAAAAGTTAGTTTTGGACTTTAGATTGGAAGCTCATTGGAGCCAGGGACTGATGTTAATGTCTGTTAGCACTAATCATGCCCAGGGACTTGGACATTTAAAATTGTAGGGTTTACACTGCACAGGTACATATGCTTAGAAAACTGTTGCTTTGTTTATGTGCATGCAAATGAGCTTGGATCTTTGGCCTGTAGTTGGAGATTTGATGCACATAGCCAAGGGCTAACACAGTTGCAAATAGTATTATGTGTTCCTGCCCATCAGGTGCAATCACTTTAGACATACACAAAGGGACAGATTGAAAGATACTGGTGGGCGTGTACTTCTATTGGGCGTGTACTTCTATTGGGCGTGTATCAGTTTGCTAACAATACAACCTCTTTTATATAAAGGCCTGCAGTATGGGGGATCGTTTGGTCTGAGAAGGCCAGGTTTGTTGCTGTGATTTGTGGGGGGGGGAGAAGGAATGATATTGTGCAGATTGACAAACCCCCCGACTAGTGTTATTTGCTGAAATTCTTGTGCAGTTTTTCAATCAAAAAATGTGTGTGTATTGTTCCTGTCTGACCAAGCAAAATCGTTTGGAAGCATCTGCTGACCTTCTAGTCTTGGATCTCATTGCTTAATCATGTACACAGAAATGCAGATTCCAGCAGAACATGGTCATCAATGTATCTATATGTGGATTGTGGGGTGGGGGTGGGTGTTTTGAACATGTATTTTTTAATATTATGTTGGAATGCTTTGTAAGAATAATGACTTAAGTATGTTTCTATAATCTTGCAGATAAAAATGTGATGTGTTGCCCGTTATACACTAAAAGTAAAGCTGTGTGCGCTCTAAGGTTTTGTCAAATATTAGATGATAAGCGCCTAGGAGCAGGGCCCCTAAAATCCAATTGCTAAATGTAGCACCATATATCTTGTTCAAATTTTTTTGAAGCTAGTAAATGTACATAATTTTGTTTCTGCTGGCAAAATAAAAGTACGTTATTAAGCTTTGGTGTGTTTTTTTTTTTTTTTTTTGGTGGTGGTGGTGGTTTTGGCAAAGTGCAATATCTTTTATATTTTATTTCTATATGCATTTGTGCATCAAAAAACAAATCTCTTCACCCTGGTTCACATTGATGCTACTTTGAAATTGCGCTACTTCATTTGAGCTAGCGCGATTTTAGGTACTACTTGATAGACATCTGTGTGGCTTCATACACAAATGTCTATTGAAGTCGAACCAGAAATCGGCAAAAGTAGTGCAGGAACTACTTTTGCAAATCGGTGCGGTGCCACAAAATTAGGGTTGCATCGATTGGAACAGTGCCATTGCCACTAATAGTCATGAGATTTGATTTCTGAAATTGCTTGACAAATCGCCCCAATTTAAACCTAGGCTTCAGCACACCTGCAAGTAAATGATAAAGGTGGAATCTTTATATATAACAGCTGTGGAGAATTGCAGGTAATGAATTCAGCTGGAGGCTAGGCAGTGTTGTATGTATCAGCTCTGGTTCACATTGGTGCGATTTGACATGTCAAATCGGTGGCAATTGCACTGTTCTAATTGGTGCGATTTGTATTGATATCAGTGCAGAAACCTGCACAGATTTCTCTGATGTCCCCCCCCCCCCCCCCTGCAGTTGGGACTGACATGCGGGAATTAAATCGTATGACTTCAGCTGAATGATTTCCTCCCGCTGTCAGTGTGAAGCAGGGCTCAAACTAGGCCTTTTACCTTTGTAATTCACCTGCTGCTATGCCAGAGACACCATTTCTTATCAAACTCCCTTAAGTTTACCTTCAAATATCATTATATGTAAAAATACAGATTTGCATATCTGCAAATAATCAAAAATAATAAATTCTAATTGTGATTGAGATCAAATATTCGCAGCTGCAATCAACAGAGCGTGGTTTCACCTCCTGACCCGGAAATGAGTCACTGTAATCACCCGGAAGTTTCTGTGCTGGTCAGGATCTGCATCTAAGTGGACATGGCGAGGTCCCTCTTTAGCATAGAGGAGGTGCTGCTGATTTGCTGGGTAAGTGTAGGATATGTACTTGTGCTTACTCAAGGCTTCATTGATTTGTTTGGTATCACCACACGTTTGCTTCTGGCCCATGTGCACACATCACTACTTCCTGCATTTGTTCTGCTGATGTAAAAC
Organism: Rana muscosa; assembly: GCA_029206835.1. NCBI lineage: Eukaryota > Metazoa > Chordata > Amphibia > Anura > Ranidae > Rana > Rana muscosa. The sequence continues at coordinate 81,492,498 of CM055122.1, read as the reverse complement.
AGTAAGGACTATGCAAGTATAAATGAGAGCTAATTTCTATTAAATTATATATGACTTGATTCACAGTTGGGCGACTTATTATGATTCTCAATGATAACCATTCATATCTGTGCTACTTTAAGTCACACCAACTTCAAAGTAGTCCCTGTACTACTTTGGTGTGACTTTCAGGCTCAGTTTCCACTAGTGCGACTTGTCATGCGACTTGGGACTGCAAAGTCGATTGACATGTCATACCCCATGATTTCCAATGAGTATGGTTCATATCTGTGTGACTTCAAAGTAGTCCCTGCACTACTTTGATCCCACTTTGATACAACTTGAGGTCCATAGACCTCAAGTATATACAGGCATTGCTCCAAGTCACATCATAATCGCTGCAAAAAAATTGCAGCAAAATCATGCCAATTTAGGGTTGCAATAGTGGAAACAGAGCCTCATGTGACTTGAGGTACATAGGGCGCAATATTACACAGGCATTCCCAGAAGTTGGGGCCAAGTTGCAGCGGCAAAGTGGCAGCAAATTCGTGTGACTTTCAGGTCGCAGCAGTGTGAAAGAGATTCAAGGATATCTTTGAATTTGGCCCTATTGTCACTTGTGCATCCTGAAAGTGGGGCAAATTCGTCCCTGCACTACCTTGGTTTGACTTTGATGCGATTTGAGGTCCATACACCACAAGATTACACAGACATTGCTTCAAGTCATGGCAAAGCTGTGCAATTTTAAGGTCGCACAAGTGCAAATGGGGCTTTATTCAAAGGTGTCATAATTTAATCTCATTGGGTTACTTTCACACTTATGTGACTTTTCATGCAGCTTTGGACCTTAGAGTCACATTAAAAGTTACCCCCCATGAGTTCCATTCATATCTATGCAACTTCACCCATGTTCACATAGCTCTGAATTGACATGTCAAATTACAGGCCAAATCGGCGCCTATTGACGGCAATATAACTCAGTGTTTCTCAACTTCAGTCCTCAAGGCGCACCAACAGGTCATGTTTTTGGGATTCCCCTCAGATGAAACAGCTGTGGTAATTACTAAGGCAGTGAAACTGCTCAAATCACCTGTGCAAATCAATGGAAATCCCAAAAACATGACCTGTTGGTGCGCCTTGAGGACTGGAGTTGAGAAACACTGATATAACTGTCCGAATTGGTGCGATGCCACACAGATTCCCAAAGGTATTTCCTACACTACTTTGGGCGACTTCAGGAAGTGATTTCTTACCTCCCAACTTTTTGAGATGGGTATAAGGGACACCTATTAGCAAAAGTATGTAGGCATAGGACACACCTCCTAAAACACCTTCTTAAAGGAGAATTATAAAAAAAAAAAAAGGATTAGTTAAACCCCCAAGTGCTTTTTTTTAACAATAATATCCCTTTAGATTTGTTTGTAAATTCCCAAAGCCAAGCAATTTAGAAATTAGATGAAAGTTTTAGCGCTGGAAAACCCTTTTTGAAAGATAAAAATTGCATTTTATATAAAACTATACCGATCAGAACAAAATGAGGGACAAATGAGGAGGAAAGAGGGACAGAGGGACTTTGTTCCAAATCAGGGACAGTTGAGACGTATGTGATTTCACTAGACATCTGTGCAGGAAAGTGCACTGATGTCTCTGAAATCGCTCACAAAGTCGGTCTGAGGCCCCTTTCACACTTGAGCGACTTTTCCTGTGACTTTGGTCATCAGAGTTGCATGACAAGTCATACCCCATGATTTTCAATGTGTACCATTTATATCTGTGCAACTTCAAGTCACACCGACTTCAAAGTAGTGCCTGTACTACTTTGGTCCGACTTTGATACAAGTTGAGGTTCATAGACCTTAAGTTTACAGGCATTCCCTGGAATCGCAGAAAAATTGCAGATGGAAATTTGCGTGCCTTTCCCTGCGACTCCTGCGTCCATAGACCTCAAGATTACACAGGCATTTCTTAAAGTTGCATCAAAATCACACAAATGTCAGGTCGCACAAGTGTGAAAGGGGCCTAAGTCACTGTGCTGAGTACTATTATACCTAGAATATAATGTAGTCCCACCATCAAACACTCAGCAGCATATGCTGAAAAGAGACGAATGCCTATTAGCCAGTGCCACATCAGCATGAGCATGGTTGTTACTATAATATTAAAGTGGTTGTAAACCCACTTAGACAACTTGTACCTACAGGTAAGCCTAGATTAAGGCTTACCTGTAGGTGCAAGAAATATCTCCTTAACCTACACGGTTAAGGAGATATTTGCTTTTAAAACGGCACGCGCATGCGCACTAGCGGGCCGGCATCATTGCCGGTTTTCTGAATGGGATCTATTGGCAGTGAATGGACATCGAGGCAAGATGGCGGCGGAGGGGAACGATGAGCAGTTCGGGGGCTTCGAGCTCAGGTAAGTCATTCATAATGAGCTAGTATGCCTTTCTTTTGCAGGGTTTTAAAAAAAATAAAAAAATAGGGTTTACTTCCTCTTTAATGCCTGAAATGCAAAACATTATTGTATAGAATTAAACATTAGTAAATGTATTTTCTCTGTAGGTATGTGCTCAGCTCTGTAGCATAGTGGTATTCCCTGCTGCCCTCAAAGGTTTAAGCCATGAATTCAAACCCTACTGATGGCAGCACCTCCTGAATGTGTGCATTTTACTCAGCAGCATATTTCTCGCGTTGCTGTGTTCTTCCACGCAGTCGGTTACCTGCTAATAAAAAAAAGCTGCTCTTCTTCTGTGGCGGTCTTCCTCCTCTGTGTTGTCACCCGCTGTGTGGCGTCTCTTACATAGCCATGGAGCAGGCTCTCCGGGTGAAGTTATCGGATGGCCACAGAAGAAGAGCAGCTATTTTTTTTTTATTAGCGGGTAACCGACTGTGCGGAAGAACACAGCAGCAGGAAAAGACGGCGGTGGCAGGAGAGACAGCTTGAGGAGAAGAAACATCACACACTAGTAGATGTTTGTGCTACGCTCAATAGGCTAGTGGTCAGCACTTCTAACCTTGAAAAACTCATGCTTTGAAGCACTCATGGGTTCAAATCCCACAGAGAGATACTAAAAGATTGAATTGGTGAAAAAAAGGCAAATGCCAATTAGCCAAAGCAGCATTTGCTGAAAATAGGTGAATGCCAATTAGCCAATGCACTTTTATTCAATAATATTATGGTGTGGAATTCCAAACATCACACACTAGCTAACGGGGCAGTTTACATTTCTTTGTTTATTTTAATTTGCTTGTGCAAAAAATAAACATAGCTGTTGGATGGTAGGTTGGCTGGTATTTGAACTTGTACCATGAGAGCTGTGGAGACATCTGAGCAGACCACTAGGCCATTGTGCTAAGTACAAGACCTGCATAATAGTGTAGTATGATTAAAGAATGAACATAAATAATTACCACTTTATAGCCACCTAAATGAAAAAAAAACATGAAATAAAACAACATACAACAAATGAGTAACTTAAATGTTTAATACATGTAATTTTACAGAATAGCAGACATTACTATGTAATAATCATTCATAACTGCATTCGTTAGCAAAAGAAGGGAAAAAAACAGGAATACTAATTGCAATATACAGCAATAGATGCACATGAGGTAGAGCACATCTCACATAAAAATGTTTCTTTCACATACATGTATCATGGTTACAGTGCAGTGCTATATAAAAACTTAGTGGAAATTGGCATTTGCATGTATGTGGATTCGCTAATTAGCGCTGATTTCATATTTACTAACACTTGTTTGCTGCTAATAGCGCTCTTTTTCATTCGCAAATTCGCGCATTAATTTTAATTTACTAAAATGGGAGCTATTATTTGCAATAGTGCTCAGTACTTCCTGGAGTTATAGTAAATCAGCCCCATAGAGTCAGTTTACAGCCCCGTCACCCTTAACAATATATATAATTGGGTCAGCCGCTGCATCACATTCAGCGAACATGTCACCACCCACTGAAAAACCTCTTCCCATTGTTCACTTGCTAATGGACCAACATCTCTTTCCCAATGCTCCATCACGCTCAAGGGGTGCTGTTTCAAATATCCTTGATAAGACTGAAAATCGGAGTTGGGGACAGATGCCACGCAGAAGATTTACTCTGAGCTTGAATAGCGTGATGCAGCTGGAAATAATAGAAGCACATAGAGCATTGTAGGTTATATTTTGTCTGGAGTTCTGGAAACGTCAAGAGTACCCTATTTTGGAATATTTTTTTGAGATATACTGTATCACTCCATACTCATTCCACCTAGCCCCAGATTGTATTTGGGCTAACTCCAGATAAGTATTGTTCAACCATATGGTACTAAATTTAATATATCCCTCTACCTTCTGGAGGTATGTGGCGTTATTCCATATCTTCTGAATGAGGTTATAAGTTTGTGCAGTTTTACAAAAGCCTGAGCCTCTAAAGCCTGTGGGATGGGACCCCTATGAATAGAATACAACATCACAGCTGAGGAAGAACTACACACTATTCCATCCAGTTCCCCCTCAGTGCAAATAGTACTAATAAGATGCTGGAGCTGGGCCGCCAGGTAGTACAAGCATGGATTGGGCAAAGCTAGCACTCCATCATCATTGGGCCTCTGTAAATGTTATAATTTAATCCTATGAATACGATCTTTCCAAATTAATGGTACGGAAAAGGGAGTTGACTATTTAAAAAATCTTCAATGGGATCACCATGGGAATATTATGGAAAAAATGAAGCAGCTGGGACATGAGTATCATCTTAATTAGATTTGTCTTCCCTGCTACAGATAAACAAAGGTAATTCCATGTCAGGGCGTGACCAGCACACCAAGCAAACCGGAAGTGACGCTTTTTGCGCTCCAGGACTTGCAGAACCAGGAAGACGCCACTGGCTCTCATCAGGGGCAAGTTTTAAGCGCTCAAAGCGCCCATTATACAAACGCCTGTTTTTATATGTTTTATGGTACCCGCATTTGTAAAGGGGGTATCATGGGGATTGTTGCAAAATTAATTGTCCAAACAATACTGCCCTATGTGGATTTGTTCTTTTCCCTCACTTATGCCAGAGGCACCATAGACATAGGATTGTGGTAAAAGACGACAGTTACATTGAAGGAGGATGGTTTATCTATGCCCATATTGATCAAACATCTGGTGAGTGCATCCCCATAGGGGGACTTTTTTACCCCCCACGTGGTGAATCACACCTTGGTGAAAGAAGCACTGGAACTAGGATTTGAACCAATTACAACCAGACTCACCGTTCACTATCCACACTACCTATATGATCAATTATATACAAGACGCACATATGAACATTTGTCCGTAGCGCTGCTGCAGTTTTATTCTGAACTTTTGACATAAGCTCTTTTATGACTGTAATTTATATTTATATTAGATTTTTTTAGCAGCTGCTGTCATCATATACGTTCTTATTCCAGCACTTGTTTCTTTAGAGGTTTTATCCATTAGCGCAGAGTGATACTAAGAAGGAGGGCCAGGTCATTTTAGTATCTTTTATCGATCCTTGTCAAAAGGTGGCCAGTTTTCTACCCCTCCTCAAAGAACGCCAGCTTATAAATAAATCTCTTCTTCCCAGCCGAGGAGGAGATCAGACGCTCATATGCAGATTGAGCCGGATACCAGCCCTCCATAGCAGAGTCCGAAGGGTCTGCAATGTATTGTTGTTCTAATGTGTGAACCTGGGATTCAACCTCATCTCTTAAGCCGGAAGATGCCTGCTTAACTTTATGTATTTCTGCAAACAACAACCCCCTCAGGTAAGCCTTAAAAGCCTCACATTGAAGGAGACAAGAGTCGGATGGATCCTGAAATGTGAAAAATTCACACATGCCCAGCGCAATTTCCTCATGTGTGTGAAAGAGCATCAACCAGAATGCATTAAATTTCCACGGGGCTTTAGGTAATGTAGTAGGTGGAGATACGGTAAGTCTTACCACCATGGGAGAATGGTCTGATACAGTGCGGGGTCTGTAACCCACGGAGATGAACAGGAACATGCACGAGTTACCCACCCCAAGATCAATCCTAGACAGGGAGCCATAGGATTTAGAAAAACATGAGAACTGTTTGACACGTGGGTTTGCAATCATGAGACATCCACCCAGCCCATCTCATGTATTAACCTTGCCAGGGGTGTGCCATTTAAAGGGGCAGAGGTCTGAGGAGCCGGGTAACTGTCCAGAGTAGGGTTGAGGCAACAATTAAAATCCCCCACTATATGTTACTTATGGCTTTGCATCCAAATAGGATATTAAAAGCCGCAGCACTGTGAAGGGTGGAGAAATATATATACAAGCCAACACTCATTGCAAAGTACCAATTCGACAGTGCAGGAATATAAAACACTTACCCCTCGGGAAAAGTTCTCCACTAAAACCGTGGGGTCTCTTCCCTCAGCATGCTCCGGAAGACCCATTATCTGAACCATATTGTGGCGGAGACGATTCTCCATGTCTTCTGCTCTATTATTCGCATCTTTCGCCAGCTGGTATGCAGATTGTGTGTCCCGAGCTAGAGGAAGTAGCTGATCTTCAATATCACTAATACGACTTTCCACCACTGTAGTTTTCTCCTGGATTTTCTGATGATCTTGTCGCAGTAATGAAACTTCCTCCTTTAAGCCCCCTAATTGGTCTTTAAGTGTGTTCACGGAAAAGGTACAATTATTTACTGCCTTGAGGATGTCAGCAAGTGTGGGTTGCTCCTTGTCCCCTCTCCTTCTATTGTGGGTGACAGATGAGCTTGCAGGTCTGCAGGCTCTGCCATATTATAATCTGTCAAGATGGCCGCCTGCCCCTGTTCTCCTGGCTCTCGATGGTGAGCGCCCTGTGAAACCTCAATCTGCTCCACTTACCCCAGACAGCTTCTGGGCATAATAAAGCATATCACGGGGTTGCTCCTTACCCTGATTTTGCTAGGACTTGGCAGATTTCAGACCCGGATCCTTCAGTTTATATGAGCCGCGTGTGCTCCCTGTGACAGGGCCACAGCGGCGCCATCTTGGAGCTACGAGGCCGCCACCTCATTCTGTCCTTTATGAGTCATCCCTCTGGTGCAGAGGGCCAGCGGTAGTTCCAAAATGTGCACCGGTGCAGCAGCCAGCTTGGTGACCCGGTATAATGATGGTATGTTGGCTGGGGGAAGATCGTTAGCGGATCAGCAACAGGAGCTGTGGGAGAAGTGTCTTCTCACAAGCCTTATATTGACCACACCCCCTTTTACATTCTAGTTAGTGTCAGGAACGCCAAGCATTCCTGCTCCTCATTCCAGCATCCTGGTTTTGGCTATGGCATTCTCCCTGTCCCTGTGTCCACCTGCAATGTGATTATTGTGGTCAGTCTCTGGGTGGAAACCAAACCTGCAATAGGCCATCCAAACCTTCATTCTCATGCTTGTGATGGAGAGTGATGACATGTGTAATTCCTGATCAAGCTGCCTGTTTGTCTGCCCTACTCTGTTAGATTGGATTTCCCTGTGTATGACCTCGGATTGGAATATCAGACTCTGAACTCTGCCTGGAGCAGAGAAGGCATTTTCCAAATTTCCACACTGTGAATGGAATTAATTAAGCGCCTAATGGTGTCAGGTGCTTGCCCTCCTGGTATGATACCCACCTGATCCGGATAGATCAGGTATGGGGGAAACGGATGCAGGTAAAACATTTTGCAAACATTTTAATGTCTGTGTTTAGCAGGGAGAGCTGTCAATAGTTGGTAGGAGATAAGGAATCTTTCCCTGGTTTCGGTATTGCTGAGATAACTGACTGCAACATTTCTTTAGGGAGAGAGCCAGAAGACACAACCTGATTGAAGAGGGATGCTAGCCATGGGGAAAGCAAATCTGCTATTTGTTTGTAATATTAATTAACTTATTAATTAATTATTCATTACATTGTTCATTGATTTGCGATAAGGCAAATAGTTAATTGCTTTTGCAATATCTGAATCTGTAAACGATTGAGAAAGCAAATCCAGTTGCATGGGGGACAATGAAGGAAGATCTAATAAGTTGGTTAAGGAGTAGAGGAATCTTGGCAGAGATTGTGAAGAGAGGAATGGTAGTTGCTAAAAGCATTTACTATGTCCTGGGGGTTGGTTAAAGATTTCCCCATGAATAGGTGATAGATTGAAGAAATTGTAGTCTTACTGCATTGAATTTTAACCTGTCTAGCCTGCAGGGTTCCTGATTTGTTACCTAAAGCATAGTGGGTAGATTTAGTACGGTTTAAATTGTTTTCATATTGGAACAAAAGTAGGGAGCGTAATTTTTGCCTATCACTCAGCAGAGAGGGGGTTAATAAGGGGGAAGGACATTGTTTATTTTGTTCTTCTTTCTGTTTAATAGATTTAAACTTAATTTTTTAAGCATACCACACATATAAGCCTTGTAAGTTAACCATAATAATAATCTTACAGTATCAGGCAAGTCAATCAATTTACAAAATTGTTGGTGCGCTTGCTTGATCTGCTGGAGAGTATTGGGGTCAGTTAAAAGTAAGGAGTTGAGCATCCAGAGAAGAGGAACATGTGAGTGGCGTCCAATTTTAATTAAGATAGGCGTATGCTATGCCTCCTATAACAGAGGAGGAAACATTTTGGAAGGTCCATTTATCTATGATAAACAGGTCTATACGATAGTAGGAGGCTTTAGAGGGTGAGTAGAAGGTGACCTGTTCAGTTCCATGTTGGCATCACCAAATTTTATAAAGATCATTCTGATGAAGAAACTGATTTAGAGCTTGATGAGATTGGCTTTAGCCTGAGGAAGAATCCATTGCAAGTATTTACATAACCGCAGCAGTTTGTAGTTAGGTGCACACACAATAACAAGAGTGTAGGTGACTAACGAAATGACCTTGGGTCCTGACACTTTTTTGTGGAGCTGGAATTGGAGAGAGTTGGAGAGAGTTGTGAAAGGAAATCAGTACTCCATTCTTTTTCTTCTCCCCTGATGCGAGTAATATTTGGTTAACATGTTTAAACTTGAGTTGTGGAATTTTAGTTGCAGCAAATCCTGAACAAAGATAGCATTTGCTTGAAAGGCTTGAGATACTTTCAGCAGTGCAGATCTCTTGCATAGGCTGTTGAGACCCCTGGCATTAATGGACAGAATTTAAAGGCCATAGTCAAGTAGATAAGCAGTGAGACATAGGCTTGTACTTAGTTGGAAGAGTGAGGTCGGGTTCTGTGTTGAGGTCTCAAAGAGGGTTAGTAGCCATAGAACAAGAGACTCATGACATTGTAGTGAGGCAGTATGAAGGAGAAATAAACAGTCAAGTGCTTGGTAAATTGTAACTTCTTGAAAGGCCATTGTGAAAGATAATGTACAGTATGTGAAGATTGTGACTGGTAAAGCAATTTATAATAAAACGGAACAAATAAAAAAACCCTGTTAGAAACACAAGAACAATTGACAGTAAATACTGCAACAAGCCAAAAAAAACAAAAACAAGAGGCAAGTCTGAATATCACCCAGTTCAGAGACTGTGGGGATAACTGTGAAGTTACATTATGTGCTGATCCTGTTAAGACCACTTAGAGTCCATGTGGTGTGGAAAGCGTGTTAAAGGTGTTTGATCGTGGCAGGAATGATATTTAATTCTTTTAGTAGCTTTAGGTCTGTGGCCAGGCTTCAAATAGTGAAAGATTTCCCATGGTGCATTAGTGTGAGTTTTTTGAGAACAAAACGCCCCACCTGTAGACAATTCTGTGGTTACAAAGAGCCTTATGCCTGGTATACACAATGAGATTATCACATGAATGATCGTCTGTTTTTATTACTGATCTCATATTGAAAATAAAAGAGGTTACTAAAGTTACAAAAAATTCTCGCACGACAGAATAAAAATTTGGAAGTGATGTAATGTATTGTATTTGTATTGTATTTTCGGACAACTGTGCTGATTAAACGAAAATCGTACAATCTAGTATCATACAAGAAAGATTTTCCTGCTTGTCCCGTCAGATACTTTAGCATAAATTGTCGAGATTGTGTATTTTTCATATGATTTTCTAATTGTGTGTACGGGCCATTAGTGATAGTAACCAGATTTTTCCGATTGAGCATCATCAGCTGGGAGAGGTCTGCATAGAGTTTGATACCTGAAAAGGTATCCGGCAGTGAGGTGGTTTGTTTAGCCACTAGCATCACTTTCTCCTTGACGTGGATGAAGTGAATACACCCCAGGATATGAGCACAGGTATATCTTTTCTCTGTTGTAACGCAGGTTAGTGACCAGATCTGAATCTAGGCGTTCTCTCCCACCTTGGGTCTTTATGCCCCATGTTGGCATGGTGTCCACCTTAGCATTTGCAGTTGCAAGGCAGTGTGGGACTAGCCATAAGTGGGATTACTTGGGTAGTTGTAAGGCTAGTAAGGCTGGTTGGGCTGAATCACTAGGATCTACCTCACAACTATTATCACAGCGTGCCATTTTAAAATTCCTGCTACCACCATATTACCACAGTGATAGTATAGGCTGATGGATCTGAGCACTGATGTCACCCGGTAGATGAAGTGTTGTTTGCACATGCTCTGTGCTCTTTCTCCTACCGTTACGCCTAGAGGAAACACCTGCCTGATACTTCTCCTGTACCCCATGGGGGTGGGGAGGGTGCTTACTGTCAGTTTGCCTTTACATTTTTTGTGCAGCCTTTCCTCCTATTGTCTAAATGGGCCTTTCTATTGGACATAGTAGGTCGTTTTGAATATGCCCTTTTTTGTGTCTGGGACTAATGCCGCGTACACACGATCATTTTTCCCGTCGGGAAAAATGACTTTTTTTTTTTTCGCCGAGAAAACCGATCGTCTGCAGGCTTTATGCAGTTTTTCTCGTTGAGAAAAACGGCAGGAAAAACAACGAGAAAAATTAGAACATGTTCTAAATTTTCTCATCGTTTTTTCCATCATTTTTTTCCGCGGCAGTTTTCCCATAGGGAGACACTGCCGCGGAGCCCACAGACGGTCGTTTTTCTCGTCAAAGAAAAAAATGACGGGAAAAACGGTCGTGTGTGGGGGAACATGCTGTTCCCTCGTTTTTCATTTTTTTTCATGCCGTGATTCACGGCGGTGTTTTCACCGCCGTGAATCACGATCGTGTGTACGCGGCATTAGCCCAGAAAACATTATTTTTTTGACCACCTTAGTCGTTGGTCTAAAAATTTTCAAGTTAATGCAGTTTGTTGTACTTCCTGTTTTTTTCTGGTAAAATGTTGCCTGTCCACCAATTTGGTTTCCATCCTTCCTTCAGGTAGCAGTTTTCCCAAGACTGGAGCACCAGGTTGATCCTTGGTTCCCTCCTGTTATACATAGCAATTTTTATTTTGTCTGCCCCTTCTTCATCTAACCTTTAATGGGGCATTAATCCCCTCAGATACTCTTTGTAGTATACATCTGTTGGATCCCTCAGTGAAGCCCTGTACACACGATCTGTTTTACCGATGAAAACAGTCCGATGGACTTTTTTCATCGGACAAACCGATCGTGTATGGGACCCATCAGTCTTTTTTCCATCGGTTTTAAAAAATAGAACATGTTTTAAATTTTTCCGATGGATCAAAAACCGATAGCAAATTTCGATCGTCTATGGGCAAGTCCATCGGCTAAAAAACCCACGCATGCTCAGAATCAAGTCGACGCATGCTCAGAAGCATTGAACTTAATTTTTCTCGGCTCATCGGAGTGTTTTACGTCACCGCGTTTGGAACGGTCGGTTTTTTGACTGATGGTGTGTAGGCAAGACTGATGGAAGTCAGCTTCATCGGATTTCCGATGGACAAAACCATCGGATCAGAATCCATAGGATATCTGATCGTGTGTACGAGGCTTGACTATTGCCCATCCCTCAATTGAACTACTTTTAGAATACCTGATTGTTTAATAGTTCCTAAGATTCTTTTATCCTTCAATACACAATAAAGAAAAGAAAATGTTTGTACTTTTCACAAAACTGGGACATGATGGCTGGATGCAGGGTTATACAAGGCTGGCTTAACATTTTTTTGAATGCCAGTGTTGCAAACTTCTGTAGGTCACAGTATAACCTGACTGAGAATTTCTAAGATTCTTGTGTCTCTCAATGTACTTACAATCCTTTATCACCTCTTATTTTTGCGTTTCTCCTCTCCTTTTTGCATTCACCATAGGGCCCTTGGCACTTGCAAAGAAAATATTGTAAAAATTAAGGGATTTGGAACACAAACTCAGATGAAACTGCTGATGAAATTTTACTGTTTTGTCTGCCCCTATAATTTCCCTTCCTAATAGGGATGGGCTTGATGTTCGAGTCAAATGTAAGTTTGACTTGAACATCAGCTGTTTGTTTGTTCATAGAACAATCAAACATATGGGGCGCTCGCAGCAAGTTTGCCTGCCGCGGAGCACCCCATAATGCACTGCGAGATTGTAGCGCATTGACGGCTGCTGATTGACCAAAGCATGCACCTGATCTGCATGCCTTGGCCAATCACAGCGCGATGTGCTGTGAGAGCCATGATTGGCCAAAGGCAGGGTGCTTTTGGCCAATCATGGCTCAGGGGCTAAGTCCATACCCCACACTATATAAAGCTGCTGCTTACACGGCGGCTGCATATAGTGCAGGAATGGAGATTAGGCACGGGTCCGTTGGGTGGCGTATAATATTCTCAGGGGCTAGAATGTTTGATAGAACATTTTGCCTTTTCGAGGTGTTCTGGTCTGAACCGGGGGGGGGGGGGTGTTCTGCCCATCCCTACTTCCTAATCTCCTTTATACCCTTAGGGTGTTCCACACATTGTCAGGTCTAGGGATTAACTTGAATAAATCAATGACAATACCTATTAACCTGCTTTCCTCACTGTGCCAGATAATTAAAACACAATTTTGCTTTTTCTCGTCTCCTCACTCTCTCCTGTACTTAGGTGTCCATATTCCATTCACTATGCCATTCCTGTTTCATAACATCTATCTCCTAGTAGCCTGATGTAAGAACTTTCTGCCACATCTTCCAAAATTGTGAAGCCCTAGCAACAAGTACACTCTGATGATACCTGTCTCCCCAAAGACTCCATGCCATCTTACCTGAGGTACTAAATACATGTTTATGGGGAGCCCTGATGTTGAATTGTGGGGTTCTTCATTACCTCTGGCAACAAGTTGTGGATTGACCTTCTGGTTTTACTATGGCAATGTGCTTACTATATGCTCCTATCCCTAATGTAACCCTTTATTGTGGGAGGCTATTTCATATTCTGATCTGTACTAGATTGTTTAACCGCTTAAGGACCAGCGCACGACGATATACGTCGACACAATGGCACGGCTGGGCAGATGGACGTACCTGTACGTCCCCTTTAAAATGCGGCATTGTGGGCGCGCGAGCCCACCACAAGCTCCGTGAGTCCGTCCGCGGTTCCCGCGGACTCGATGTCCGCAGGGATACCCGCGATCGTCTCACGGAGAGGAAGAATGGGGTAATGGTAATGTAAACAAGCATTTCCCCATTCTTCCTAGTGACAGGACACTGATCACAGCTCCCCGTGATCGGGAGCGGTGATCAGTGTCATGTCACACGTAGCCCATCCCCCCACAGTTAGAACACATCCCTAGGTCACACTTAACCCCTTCAGTGCCCCCTACTGGTTAACCCGTTCACTGCCAGTGTCATTTTTACAGTAATCAGTGCATTTTTATAGCACTGATCGCTGTATTAATGACAATGGTCCCAAAATGGCGTCAAAGGTGTCCAATGTGTCCACCATAATGTCACAGTCATGATAAAAATCGCTAATCGCCGCCATTACTAGGGAAAGGAAATTATTAATAAAAATGCCATAAAACTATCACCTATTTTGTAGATGCTATAACTTTTGCGCAAACCAATCAATAAACGCTTATTGAGTTTTTTTTTTACCAAAAAATATGTAGAAGAGTACGTATCGGCCTAAACTGAGGAAAAAAATAGTTTTTTTTAAATATTTTTTGTGGATATTTATTATAGCAAAAAGTAAAAAATATTGCTTTTTTTTCAAAATTGTCGCTTTATTTTTGTTTATAGCGCAAAAAATAAAAAACGCAGAGGTGATCAAATACCACCAAAAGAAATCTCTATTTGTGGTAAAAAAAGGACGTAAATTTTGTTTGGGAGCTACGTCGCGCGACCGCGCAATTGTCAGTTAAAGCGACGCAGTGCAGAATCGCAAAAAGTGCTCTGGTCATTGGCCAGCCAAATGGTCCGGGGCTTAAGTGGTTAAAAGTATCTTCCAACAACTGCTATAATGGTAAATAACCGTATTTTGACCCCTGAGCCTTTTGCAAAATTATGGTTAAGGAAAACTGCAATTTGATGCTTGGGCCTTCTGTAAATCTATAGATAAATAAAACAGCAAGGAAAAAATTATTATTAAAAAAAAGTTTGTACAAAAGTGGTGAGGAGCGTTTCAGGGGCTAACCACTTTTTTGAAAAGGACATTGTAGAGATGAATTGGGCAGGCTAGCCCTTGAGATATTCCTCCTTACTTTCTTGCCAGCTTATTTTTGTAAGGCTGCACTAAAATAAATGAGACTTATGCCTTGTACACACGATTGGATTTCTAATGGAATAAAATCCGATGGACTTGTTTCATCGGAAATTCCAATCGTGTGTGGGCCCCATCAGACTTTTTTCCATCGGAGTAAAAAAATAGAACATGTTTTAAATTTTTCCAATGGGAAATTCCGATCGTCTGTATGGAATTCCATCGGAGACAAATCCACGCATGTTCAGAATCAAGTCGACGCATGCTCGGAAGCATTGAACGTCATTTTTCTCGACTCGTCATAGTGTTTTACGTCACCGCGTTTTGGACGGTCGGAATTTAGTCTGACAGTGTGTATGCAAGACTGATGGAAGTCAGCTTTATCGGAATTCCGATGGAAAATTCCATCGGATTGTATTCCATCGGAAATCTGATCATGTGTACAAGGCATAAGTCATCCTCAATGGCAATATTTTTTTTGCTTGCTGTTTTACGTATTCATGTTGTTTGTGCAATGGCAAATGGTTCTGACAGAACTTTCATAACACTTATCTTTATACTTAGTGGAGCAATCTCTCTAACTTTCACTAGAGTACCTTTTAAATGAGTAAAAATAGCAAGCCATTCACGTCAGTAATGTTGGCATACTTGTAAACAATAGGCCACTTCTGTTAAGACAGCATGATACCGAAATAAATGGCAAAGTAATTTTTAGAAAGCGTACATATCAAAATTGTTCCGTGTAACAATATTATCTGTCATATTAACGTTTCACAAAATGTGTTTTCCTTTGGTAGCCCTCATAGATTCTGGTTTGACAAAACTTCAGTGTGCATGATAGTGTACTAAACAGTTACAGACAACAATTTATATAGATGCACGTTCACTATGATTATAGCAAAAAAGCGAATTCATCTAACTGAAAATATTAAAGTGGAATTAAACCCTCCTACACTTTACAGCCAAGGAAGAAGCCATCTTAGCCTCTGTTTAATCTGCAGTTGCCATGATGGCTTGACAGTTCACTTGAGAGCCAACATTCTGTAAGCACACTAGCAACTGTGGCAGTTATTATTGATGGCATGCCTTAAATGTTACTGTTTTGGGAAACAGTTAAATCTGTGGTTTTAGTTCCACATCTGGAATGGGTTTTTACTAAATTGAATTGCGTGTTCTTTGTGTTTCACCCCTCATTTCTTTCTTACATAATGAGGTTGATTTTTAAAGGGTATGCAGTTATTATTGTGCAAAGCTGTGTATTTTCCAATTATCCAACAATATACAAAGGCTAGTTCTATGTTTTTTAATTCCTTTAGTTATTGATTGGGTGTTTAAAGTGAATGCAGGTTTACTTGACTATGTGAAAAATGTACTCCTTTAAAATGTATTGTACTGTACAACCAATTTTGTTTTAGTTTTAGATGGAGAAGGTAAGGGATAATATTCCAGCCAGTTTATTTTTTGCTGTCTATCCAGTTGGTGAGATTGACATTTACTTCTTGAGCCAGAGATGCAACAGGAAGTGAGAATATACTCCAAACACAGTCAAGCCTCAGCGCTCACTCTGATGGTTAGGATATTCCTAGGGATGCTGCTCTCCTTTAGCAGGGAAACTCCAAAACGCTACAAAGAAAAAAGGAAGACGCAAATGAAGATAAAATGTGTATAGAACACAAAACTCCAGTGACAGGTATATCACACTTCTATGGTTATAATTGTCTGTACATAGTGGCTGTATTCAGTTGGATCAGCTCTGAGGAAGGGAGTGTGTCTCCCGAAATGTGTCAACTTTCCAACCGTAGAGGTGCGATATGCCTGTCACTGGAGTTTTAGGGACAATGGTAAAATGTTGTATTTCACATCACTTTCTATCTCAGTGAAAGTCGTCAGCAGGACAAATAGAGAGGGTCAAAATATCTAGTGGGGACAACAAACCTCACTTTTTTCTGTCCCATTGTATTCTGCCTCTGGTGCTTAGTGCAAAGCTGTGTTGCTCTGTTTTTTTTTTTTTTTTTTTACCCTCCCCTCCTCATTGTGTGTCTCCAAATGTCCTTGATTGCTAAGATGCAGGCAGCTCTTACCTCCAAGTTTCTTTGGTTTTCTAGGACACAGGTGTTTCCTCCTGCCTAGAATCCTTGGTTGATTGGACATTGGGCATCCATTCAATTTAAACATCAATAGTGTGCAATCACTGGTGTAAGATTGAGAGTAATATTCAAAGGATGGTCATTTGAACTCTTTTTCTCTTCATTTTTAAGGTGGAACATCTCAGATAAATGTTAAAAGGGAAGAAAGCTGCACAATGTGTGTGTATGCATGTTATGTAAACATTCTATGTCATTATTTTATTAAACCATAGTAAACTTTATAGCACATTCATGTCAAACATTTCTTTATTTTTATGGTACAAATTAAAAGTGACAGATCTGAAGCTTTTAAGAAATACACAAAGTGCAGCTTTACTGACCATACAGATATTGCTCTAGATTAATTACAGTTTTAGTTTATTCCAGTCTATAAAATTTAAAGCAAACTGTGCAGTTAAATCAGCTTTGGTTTCAGAGTCAGAGCAGATAGGAGCTTCCAGTATAGTTTTTGCTTTTCCTCTGGTTACAAGTCCACCACATAAAACTCCTCTTCCTGTGGAAACATAAATTGTCTCTCAGTGCTGTCTTTTCATTGCTAAATTCAATGCTGGAAATGAGAAACTAAAGAATTGTATTCTTCCAACATGTTTGACCATTTTGATAATCTTAAGCACGTAACAAGAGAAGAACTTTTGGTGTCTCACAGTGGCTTTACAAATGAATTGCACACAGAAAGAAAACATATACTGTATAACAAAAGTGAAACATAAAAATGTGCTAGTTCATACAAGAAGATTTTTCTTCCAGGTTTACACCATTTGTGCTGTATATGCACGAATGTTGGAGCAGTGTTATTAAACAATGATCATTTTTTTATGTTCTGCTTTTCTGAGTGATATTTAATACTGCAAGATTGTCAGCAACATTTAGCCATATGTATACAATGTGCATATACCTACATACATTGAACTTTGGTCCAGCATTAAGACAAGCCAAAGGCATTTTTAGTATGTTTATTTTTGGTTACAGCTTGAGTATTTTGATGCGCCTCTACGTTTTTCAATTCATGTTCCTTCTTGTTTCTATAATTGCAGTGTGAAGAAACCAAAACATTTGATACTTAAACTTTGAGAATGAGTTTTCTTTGTTTAACTAAAAACAACTAATTTTATATTGTAAAGTGAGAAGAAAGAAAAACCAAAAAAAATAAATATATATATATATATATATATATATATATATATATATATATATATATAAAATAAAGCAGCAGATCCACATTCATGTTAAGAAGAACAGGATATGTTAATTGTTAAGGATGTACAAATATTTTAATCACTCACTTTGTAGTGAATTGCTAGTGTGTGGTGGGTAATTTCTGTTATTTAAGAGCCTGGGACCAGTAAAGTAAGGTGTAGGTGTAAAGTATAGGGAGCAGCTTAAACCCCCAGTGCACAGCAAACACAATTAATACATTTACTTGGAAAATCCATAAACTTGAGCATTTTTTAGGCTCCTTTCACCTCTAGGTGTTTTTGGGCGTTTTTTCTGCTCTAAGCCTCAGCTCTAAAAATGCCCAACAAGACAAATCCCATTCATTTCAATGGCCCCTGTTCACATCTGAGCGATCTGTCCCCTAAAGCAAAACGCTGTCGCTCAAAAAAGTACATGAGCTTCTTTTTTGGCAGTGTGCAGGTGTTTTACTGCTTTTACATTGTTGACTTGTCAACTTCAAAACGCCTCTACAAAAACACTGCAAAAACGCCCGAAGAAATGCCTGAAAGAATGCCCAAAAAACGCCTAGATGTGAACAGAGCCTTAAACATTGGGACATATAGCTTTAAGAAAATGTGTGCCACTAACAATTAGAAGTCTGTAGTGTTGATTATGCTTAATATATATGCTGTTGTGTATTTACTTTTCCTTTGATTCATATGTGTTAAAATGTTTAATATTTATCATTGTTCCACAAGTAGTCTGTAACCTCTGCATATCACCTTGAAAATTGTTTGGATTTTCCCTTCAAAATAATTCTGGAACCATTTTTTTTTCACTGAGTATATATATATATATATATATATATATATATATATATATATATACACAGTATATATAGTATCTCACAAGAGTGAGTACACCCCTCACATTTTTGTAAATATTTTATTGTATCTTTTCATGTGATAACACTGAAAAAATTATACTTAAATTTGCTGTCCCCTCAAAACAACTCAACACACAGCCATTAATGGCTAAACCGCTGGCAACAAAAGTGAGTGCAACCCTAAGTGAAAATGTCCAAATTGGGCCCAATTAGCCATTTTACCTCCTCGGTGTTATGTGACTCGTTGGTGTTACAGGGTCTCAGGTGTGAATGGGGAGCAGGTGTGTTAGATTTTGTGTTATCGCTCTCAGTCTCTCATACTGGTCACTGAAAGTTCAACATGGCACCTCATGGCAAATAACTCTCTGAGGATCTGAAAAAAAGAATTATTGCTCTACATAAAGATGGCCTAGGCTATAAGAAGATTGCCAATATCCTGAAACTGAGCTGCAGCACAGTGGCCAAGACCATACGGCGGTTTAACAGGACAGGTTCCACTCAGAACAGACCTCGCCATGGTTGACAAAAGAAGTTGCGTGCATGTGCTCAGCGTCATATACAGAGGTTGTCTTTGGAAAATAGACATATGAGTGCTGTCAGCATTCCTGCAGAGGTTGAAGGGGTGGGGGGGTCAGCCTGTCAGTGCTCAGACCATACACATCATATTGGTCTGCATGGCTGTCCTACCAGAAGGAAACCTCTTCTAAAGATGATACACAAGAAAGCGCACAAACAATTTGCTGAAGACACACAGACTAAGGCCATGGATTACTGGAACCATGTCCTATGGACCGATGAGACCAAGATAAACTTATTTGGTTCAGATGGTGTCAAGTGTGTGTGGCGGCAACCAGGGGAGGTGGAAGTGTCATGGTCTGGGGCTGCATGCTGCCGGAACTGGGGAGCTACAGTTCATTGAGGGAACCATGAATGCCAACATGTACTGTGACATATTAAAGCAGAGCATGATCCCCTCCCTTCGGAGACTGGGCCGCAGGGCAGTATTCCAACATGATAACGACCCCAAACACACCTCCAAGATGACCACTGCCTTGCTAAAGAAGCTGAGGGTAAAGGTAATGGACTGGCCAAGCATGTCTCCAGACCTAAACCCTATTGAGCCTCTGTGGGGCACACAAAATATTGACACTTTGGGCCCAATTTGGACATTTTCACTTAGGGGTGTACTCACTTTTGTTGCCAGTTGTTTAGACATTAATGGCTGTGGGTTGAGTTATTTTGAGGGGACAGAAAATGTACACTGTTATACAAGCTGTACACTCACTACTTTACATTGTAGCAAAGTGTAAATTCTTCAGTGTTGTCACATGAAAAGTTATAATAAAATATTTACAAAAATGTGAGGGGTGCACTCCCTTTTGTGAGATACTGTATATATATATATATATATATATATATATATATTGTCTTTTTTACACTTGCAATTTGGCAACTCCAGGAAAATCTATTCTCTAGCACGGCCTATTCCCTTTTTGCACTTCGTAGCCCTCTCTTCTTCTTGGAGTGTCTAATTACTCTGTGTGACGGCCCAGCATCTGAGCCCAACACCAGATTACATACCCTTTTATGTAGCTACTGAGGAAGGTGATAGCAAAAAAGGGTAGGGTCAATGTAGAGTGTGACTTGAATGACAGCATTAAGTCTGCTGGGACTGCTGCCATCACACCAAGATTGTGGCACCCAGCTGCAGCATCAGGACTTTTGGATGTCTACACAAGGCCAGATTTTAAATGTACTGTAAATACTATGCCAAAAATATGTTAAATTCACATATACTTATGAGAAGGTTTTTTTAAAGGCTGCAAAATTGTTTTGGAAAACAGCAAACATCACAGATCTGATTTTGCTTTTTAAAGATCTACTGTAGCATACAATAACTTTTTTGTCTGTAAATATAATGTTCAATGCATGAAAAAAGATAGTGACTATACATATTTTAAGACAGTAAAGTAAAACTAGGCAAAAATCATTGGCCCATTTATAATAACTAGGTCTTACCCAAAACATGACTAGTATTTTTAATGATATCTTTTGGCAAAGTTAACACTTTGACTAGACTGTACCCTGTAAGACTGGCACTGCCATAAAACCCAGGATGCTAGATGTCAACGGGTTAATAAATCATGAAAAAAATAAATTGGTAGGTATTCCACAGGCAAGCTTAGTTTCTTAAATAAATTGTGGATATGCTGCTTTGTTCTCTCCACCAATTATATAGGTATCAACAGATTGAAAAATGAATTTCAGGTCATATTGTAAAAAGTATGATACATCATTTCAGAGTGAAAAAATACAGCAACACAATAACAATACTCATTTATCCATTCAGTCTACTTAATCCAACAGCACAGACCACTATGAGCAAATTAAATAAATGTACAAAGGGTTGCTTTTTCTTTCTCTCTTTTTTTTTTATACAAAATGTTTTCTTCTAAGTTAAAAGGGGGTGTTTGGCTACAAATAATTATGGTTTACATATATAAATTTGTAAATGACATATTAGTCAGTGCAGGTCTGAAAAAAATAATCAAATCAATTAAGGAAGCATTACATAATATTTTCAAAAAATCCTAAAAAGAAAAAAAAAATACAAAATTGTCAAACGTTAAAAAAAATTGCTTGTTTGCATGTCAGTGGTTGTAATGAATGATTCCCCCTTTCCATAATTTGCATGATGAGAAGAAATTAGCTGTCTTCAAAAATGTTTTATTTTTTGTTTGTTTGTTTTTTTGTTTTTTTTTTACACAAGATGTTGAATTTGGCATTTCTGGGCTAAAATATGAAAACCTGTTATGGTTAAAAATAAATTGTTCATTTTGGTGAAAGGACTTTAAGACCGTGTCACCTTTGAATTTTTTTTTTTAGCTGATTAACATTTAGTTTATGGCTAAATGGTTAAATGCATATGATATGCTAATTAACGGCATGCCTGTGATGTCAATGGGACAGTCGTTTTTAACAAATACAGATCATATCAACAATGTTTTTATTACACAGTGCACAAATTATTATTTTTTGGCATCCTTCTAACAATAACAGTCTTACTTTGCACTGTTGTCTGTTTAGGTATTTGAAAGAATAGCATAAAATAAGCATTTTTTTTTGCAACAGATTACAATTGAACCAGACTAATTTTTTTATTAGTGTGTGTAAATAAAAAAATGAAAATAAAAGTTATATGGCAAATAGGTGGACCCTTTGGTGTATTCATTTGCGAGGTAAACATACTGTGACTTTGCATTGTTACTTGTTTTATTTATTTTGGCCAAGAAGATAAATTGAAATGCATTACATTGGTATAATAGTTTAACAAGAAGGCATGAAAGTGGGGAGTGTTATAAAAATGTATTATTAATGGAGTGTTTTATATTAATATTAATTATGTTTGCTAAACTGTTAAACACAAATGAAAGATTTAAAGTGTATGTATAGCCAAAAATGTTTTTAGTTTTTTAGTTTTCAATACAGTAGATCATATTTTCCTGCACTTCCTGTCAACAGATCAACAAAAATGAGGGAAAAACTTTGCTGCCTCTTTAGCTGTTCAGATTTTCCTTTATTTCCTGCCTTATGCCGCGTACACACGATCGATTTTCTCGACGGTGAAAACACTGTCGAGAAAATCGACGGGAAAAACGAGGGAACAGCTTGGTTCCCTACACACGGCCGTTTTTCCCGACATTTTTTTTCTTGGTCGAGAAAAACTACCGTGCTGTTTCCCTATGGGAAAACTGCCACGGAAAAAAACGATGGGAATCACGACGAGAAAAATTAGAGCATGTTCTAATTTTTCTCGTCGTGATTAATGCCGTTTTTCCCATCGGGAAAAATGACAAAAAGCCCACACACGGTCGTTTTTCTTGTTAAAAAAAAAATATTTTTTTTTCCAGACGGGAAAAATGATCGTGTGTACGCGGCATTAGGGATGTAACAGGAAATGAGAGGAAAAAATCTCCCAACTGACCAAATGAGAGGACCGCCCATTTTGGACACCACAAAATTTGCACCTATTGGATGATTAACTCCAACTCCAACTTCAACTCCTGTTCTGATGGTGACTTGGAAGAGGGTCTATTCCTTCTATATTTTAGCCAAAACGAAAAAATCAATAAAGTTTTGCCTTTAACTTGAAAAAGCTGGGAGGAGTATGAGTACAGTCTGAAGTATGTGATGTTTATCTTTTGTTTAGAAAACTGGTGTTAAACCCAAAAGCAAAAGGTCATATATTGCAGCCTACCAATCCCTAAAATGTGGTGGCTGCATTATTTTCTTTTTTTTTAAGGCTTTTTCCCCTTTATTTTCACCTTGTTATCCAGCCAGTAAGATATTTCCTGTGAACGGAACACTTGAGACACCTTTGGACAGAAGAAGATTTAGATAGCCTTGAAAAAACAATTAGACATGATCTCTGTCTAACACTTTTACGCAGTTAAAGAAACAGTTTTTTTTTCTTTTTGGGATAAAGGATTTATATGAATGAATATTAGCTGACTGTTGTAAGCACCCTGGACAGTGTTAAATGGTTTGCCTCAACTTTCTATCTGCCAGTTTTGCTGGACAGCTTGGTAACTTAAAGGAAGTTGAAAAATAAAAGATTAACTGGTCAGAACATTGAGTGAAAATAAAGAACAATCGTCATAAAAAAGAAAACTAACCACCACATCTAATAATTGATAAGCAGCAACATAATACATTTTGTGTTTAATACCATTTTAATAAGCAATATATACTATTAGAGCATTTAAAGCTAGCCTGCTTACAAATGCAGATGATGAAGCTACTGCTACTGATTATTGGCAAATATGTACATATTAAGCTAAATACTAGTAATCAGAAAGCTGCTAGGTCTTGTAAGCTCAGGTTCACACTGGGCTGTGAGAGTGAAGCTGTGCGAGTTCAGCTGAACTCGCATGATTTCACTCCCGCTGGTCAGTCCGCGATTACAGAGACATTTGTGCAGGTTTCCGCACAGATGTCAATGTAAATCGCGGGCCAAAATTGCAAAAAGTAGTACAGAAACTACTTTTTGAAATCGGTGCAGCGCCGCAGATGCGGCGTCGCACCGATTAGGATGGTGCCATTGCCGGCAATTTGCGACAAATACCGCCGTTTTGACATGCGATTTGACATCCCAAATCACATGTCAAAACGCACGAGTGTGAACCAGGGCTAATAGAGATACAGTGGGGTTGATTTAATAAAACGAGAGAGTGCAAAATCTGGTACAGCTGTGCATGGTAAGCAATCAGCTTCTAACTTCAGCTTGTTCAATTATGCCTGGACAAGAAAACCTGGACGCTGATTGATTTCAATGCAGAGCTGCACTAGATTTTGCCCTTTTCAGTTTTAGTAAACCAACCCCTTTATGACAAACATGCGTCATGTCCTAAGCATGTCTTTTTCCTCCTAAATACCAGAAGCAACCTAAGAAAACCCTGATGTTGGAACACTGAGCATGATTTGCTGAAGTGGAAAGGGCAGTGAATTGAGGTGATGTGTGGGGAAATGAAGGTATCTTAGGCACAATTTACTATGAGTAAAGTTGTGGACACTTTAAAAATGTAATCATGCAGGGTAATTGCAAAAAATAGAGCTTCTTTTTCATATTTAGATGTTCATTATACAATGTAAACACTAGCTCCTATTATAGTAATCTGGACTAAGGTCACTTCACTTTATTTCACTGCACTTCACACTTCAGTGAGGGCTTCTTAAACATGGGATGCAGCATGCTTTTAGGTGAATTCAGATTATATTTGAGATACTTTCACAGGTTCTTCAGGCTTCCTTCTGACCAACAATTGAACTTCTTCTAATTTGCATCAAGCTAGGCCATGCTACTTATTAATTTCCATTGACTTGTATGGAAAGAAAAGCAGCTTTGACCTAAACAAAAGCCCGATTCCACATGCCCTAAATGGAGCATCTTGTGGTATACTGTATAGCCCTGTACACACGATTGGATTTCCTATGGATTTTAAACTGATGGATTTTTCCATCGGAAATCCGATGAAGCTGACTTCCATCAGTCTTGCCTACACACCATCAGTCAAAAAACCGATCGTCCCAAATGCCGTGACGTAAAACACTCAGACGAGCCAAGAAAAATGAAGTTCTATGATTCTGAGCATGCGTCGACTTAATTCTGAGCATGCGTGGGTTTTTTATGCGATGGAGTTCCCCACAGACGATAGTAATTTGCTATCGTTTTTTTTTCCATCGGATAAATTTAAAACATGTTCTATTTTTTAACACCGATGGAAAAAAGACCGATGGGGCCCATACACGATCGGTTTGTCCGATGAAAAAAGTCCATCGGACTGTTTTCATCGGTAAAACCGATCGTGTGTACAGGGCTTAAGTCTTCAATATTTGATACACTTTGTAAAAGCATGATTCTCCTTATTACATCTCTGGCAAAGTTTGAATGTAGGGCTGTATCCTCTAGAGGTATGTCACTAGTCAATATACTTACAAAATGTAAGTACAAGTACAAACGTAACGTTTTTGAGTTAAAGTTTTGTATTATGTTTTCTGTGCATCCATGCAATTACATTTTTTAATGACTCAAAAAATAAAAATATATGACTAGTTGGTAAATGTTTTTGTGAAAAACTGGCACATGAGAAAAAAAAAATGGTCACATTAATTCAACAATGCACATGATTTTAAGTAGCTGTAATTAACACGGTAATATTCCTTCAGCCCTCTATTTGGTATAATCCAGGAACTGCCTCGTACACCAGATTCTCAAAAAATTCTTTGGCTAAGAGACTTTGGAAAGAAAATACAGAAAACGGTTGCAGAACACAGTTGTGGAAACCTTATTTCTTCTCTAAGGTTTTCATTCATACAACATACACCAACAAGGTGAACCTTATTTGGCACTGTATGACATGAATCAAATATAATTCAATCTTTACATGTGTCAGGATGGAACCCACATATCGTAGCCGCCATGTGAATAAACTGTTTGCCCCTTATATAGTCAGCAAATGTAACATTACAGTTTCCACAAACAATATGTGAGTTAGTGTGAAAAAAATGTTGTATGTGTTGCAATAAAACATAACTGAAAAAATACAAATTTTACTTTTTCTTACAGCAGTGAACATGTGAAACAACTCATGATGCTTATTTTAGAGAAGTCCAACAATCTAGTTTTGCAACACCATTTTTCTGGCTTTGGTTCATAGTGAAGATTTTCTAGTGAATGAGCACTTAAACCCTGAAAGTCTACAAATAATCCTCCAGGTGGCAGGCTTGTTTTTCTTTTTAGATAGATAAAAGATTCTCTTGGTTTTCAAACACTGTTCACATTGTCTTAATGTACAGAAACATGAACACAGTTATTTGGTTTTTGTGAAGTCCATAGAAAAAATGTTTTTGTCTTTTTTTCTGTTTAGGGCTACTAGCACATACACATACACACTTAGGTGCTGTGCATTGTATTTGGAAAACTCTTGAACACATGAATAAATTGTTCTGTCCACCTTTCTTTTTTTAGTTTTTTTTTTTTTGTTTTGTTTACTTACAAGGCTGATGAACAGACATTTCAAAGAGTTCATTCTCAATGTTTTAGGAATTCTCTTCCATTGAATCTGTTAAGGATTCTATTGGAACTCCTGTGCCTGGTTCGTGTTGCTTTATTCGTTTTATTGTGTTCTTGAGGGCTTGCCGTTTGTTGCAGAACCACACTCGGACAACTTCCCGGTCATAGTTCAGTTTCTCCGCAATCTCTGTCATTTCCTGTCCTGAAGGGTGTGTGTTCTTCTCAAAATGGGCATTCAAGATCTCCAGGGCCTGCGGAGTGAATGATGTGCGCCTCTTGCGTTTTTTTGAAGGCTCGCTGCCGATAAATTCTGTGAGGTTCTGCATACCTGCTCGATGGCGGGCCTCAGCCTCGGCCATCCATCTCTCAAGGACAGGCTTTATCTTCTGGGCACTTTTAGGGGTGATGTCCAGCTTTTCAAACCTGGCAGGATACAAAAGGCCAGGGTTCAGTTTGGCTGTCAGACTGCTAGCTATAGTGTTCTCTTGGGCTTCCTGTGGTAGGAAAAAGTGGCTTCTCAGGATGGTGTGTCTGAGGGGAAAATTGAAAAAGAAGAGTCTTACACTGTTGCTCTGCCAGGGTGGGACTTCCTGCCTACCTAACTACTGGACTGGCAGAGGTAGTTAACAAGGACAATATGCTTCATTGTAACACATTAGCAGACATGCATGCATGATTTCAAATTTTCAAGCACATAAAGCTATAAACTGAACATTTACAGCTTGAACAAAAGAAAAATAATGGGAGTAGTAACACATTCATAAAATGCACACAACTGTGTAGAAAATGTGTTTCCCTAATTGTATTATTTATTGCTGAATTATTTTTATAACGATTAATGGGGTTAGTGAAAGAACATGCACTTATTCTTTTCAAAGGTTTCAAGGATATTACATTTCTATAGGAAATCATGATTATGTACATTTGTGCGTGAAACACGTCCTATACAAACTGAAGATTAGAAATGCACTTTATTTCATGAAAAATTATTTTGTTAAGTAGGGCGCTCTTTTCTTAAAGGAGAAGTAGGGCCAAAACTCTTTTGGCCCTACTTCACCTGTAGTTTATAGGAGTGCACTTTGTTTTGCGATGTCACTCAGTTGGTCCAAATTCTGGAGAGATCTGGAGGGACGTTAATGTCAGGATCCACTCAGGTGCCTGACCAGCAGCTGGCTCAGGCTCTCAGCACACTACTGAGAGCCTGAGACAGCCAGTCCTGCCCCCTCCACAGTGAAGCAGTCCAGTGAGTGCTGGAGGGGCAGAGCACAGAGACAGTGACTGACAGTCACTGTATCTCTGTCTACTGAAGACCAAGAGCTGGTCAATTAGTGGTCTTTGATTGCTCAGTCCTTAGTGTCGGGGAGGCAGGGAACAGAGACGGATCAATGCTGTATCTACCTAGGTGAGTATGGATGTTCATTTTTTCAAAACCCACATTTCTCTTTTAAGGCAATAAACCACCCATGCTAGCACTGGCATAGACAGCCTTCTCATCTTGCCTGCCTGCTGGCTCAAAGCCACTACCCTGTCTATTCACTGCCCACCTATCAGGTTTCATTGCAAAATAATGGCCATGGGGATGATGGGAGAGAGCAAGGGGACCTCCAGTCGAAAGTTGATCATTGAAGTTCTAGAAAGAGCAACTAGAGTATTGTGTTGGGATTAGCAAAGAATGATTTTCTATAAGCTGCCTTCATGCTTATGAAACCTCTGTAGATGAAAATTATTTGTCATCAGTGTCTAGATTTCTTATTGTCACATAACTGGGCTTTGGCTGGTTCAGTAGGTGCAAGTTTTAATTTTTCTCTTCCTCAGTGAAAAGATGTATTTTCTTAACCTAGCTCAGTACAGTATGTACCAATCTATCCCGAATTGCCAAGCCCTAAAATGTTTGTGTTTCTCTGAGATTTCAGTAATTACATTTTTTTGCAGTAGGAGGCATTCTCTTACAGATCTCCTGAAATAATTTTTTTATCACAGAATTTATCATGGAATGTGAAATCATCACTTGGCTTTTGCATGCCTGTGGTTGTTGCTCAGAACTAGTAATGTTGGTCATGATATCTCGTGTCTGGAGTTCCTGAAAAATCTAAGAAGCTGGCACCCAGCTAAACTTGTTGACAACACCACATACTGTAATTCAAGTAACATTTTTAGTCAATCTTTTTTTCAATGTAAAAAAAAAATATATAAAATTTGAAAACCTCCCATAAAGAGTAAGCCTCTAAAAAAAGAGTACAACATACCGGTAGTTGTGGAATAAATGCTTACAATAGCTTTGTAGTTGTTTGTAAGTCTGTTTACAGTTCACTTCAACTGTATCTGTAAATTTTTCTGCTGACTTAAAGGGTCAGTTTGATTTCTTTTATGTGTGAATGAAGGACTCGCTAGTGCAGTTGTTCTGAAGACCATCCATGAATGTGAACTAGCTACACGTTTCTGTGAATGTAATTTTTTACTTATTCTGTGTTTTTTTAAATATAAAATCCAACATAACTTTTCATTTTAGTATTATGGTATGACACGTGCAAAGGTACACAACAGATATGATTTGTCATCAAATGTTTTGCTTATGTAGAATTGTTATTTGTGCTTGTTTTTTTTTTTTTTTTTTTATATATAATAAACATAAAATAAAAATACAGCTGCTATATTGCTTTATTGTCCTTGTCTAAGGCTGACTCTTGATTAGAGATGGTCCCGATGTTCAAATTGAATGTAAGTTCGACTTGAACATCGGGTGTTTGTTTGTACACAAACAAATCGAATATATGGGGCTTTGGTGGCAAATTTGAGCACCGTGGAGAGCCCCATAATGCACTGCGATCTGCACTGCATGCTTTGGCCAATCACAGCGTGATCTGCTGTGAGAGCCATGATTGGCCAAAGGCAGGGTGGCTTTGACCAATCATGGCTCAGGGGGCTAAGTCCACGCCCCACACTATATAAGGCTGCTTACACGGCGGGCGTATGTAGTGTGAGAGTGGCGATTGAGAAGGTGGCAGGTTAGTTACTGGTCTGCAGGCAGTTTAGTGTATATATGTCTATATATATATATATATATATATATATATATATATATATATATATATATTTATATCTATATATATATATAAAGGGGGTCACCGGGTTACGAACTCGTTAGGGACTTTCCTCCTGTTTGTAAATCGGAAATGTTCGTAAGTCGGCCGCGCATGCGCAGAACGACAATTACGGACATTTCTAATGTTTTCCAATGTTCCGTCGAATGCCGTTCTGCGCATGCGTGACCAATTACGGACATTTCCGAAATTTTCCGAGGCTCCGCCTGGCCGCGCATGCGCAGAACAGCAGATGGACCGCGAAGAATGGCAGAGGGTCCCCGCAGCGGCCAGTTCGTAAGTAGGAGGGGTTCGTAAGTCGGGCGTTCGTAAGTCGGGGACCCCCTGTATCTATATGCAGTCAGTGTAAAATAAATATACAGGGCAGGCAAAGTATTAATATATATATATATATATATATATATATATATATATATATATACCGTGTAGTAAATATATACAGTATATATATAGTGCATTCAGTGTAGACTATATTTACAGTGCAGGCAGTCTAGTAAATATATATATATGTATATATACAGTGCAGTCAGTGCAGAGTATATAATGCAGTGCATTGAAGTGGCTAGGGGAACCCCATTGACAGAATTAAGAAAAAAAACTCCACACCAATTTTTTTTTAAAAACAGTGTGGGGTCCCTCCTAAAATCCATTTTTTTTTTCTATTTTTCGGGTCCGTTGGGCAGCGTGATTGACGATGGATGTACATTATTTTTCTTTTTTAATAAAGGAATTGTCAAAAACTGTCTATTGTGTTTTTTACTTTTTAAAAACTTTTTTTGGTGAATGGGTTCACATGGGGGGGCGTGTACTGGATCTTGTTAAAGGGGGCTTCCAGATTCCGATAAGCCCCCCGCCCGCAGACCCCCACAACCACCGGGCCTGGGTTGTGGGGAGGAGGCCCTTGTCCCCATCAACATGGGGACAAGGTGCTTTGGGGGGGACATGTTGAGGGCAAGCGGCATGGTATGGTTCAGAAGGGGGGCGCTCGCTCGTCCCCCATTTAGCCCCCCATTTTTTTTTTAAAAGAACTTCACCTTAAAATCTATACCAGACCTGAAGGGCCTGGTATGGACTGGGGGGGGGGGGTGACCCACACCAATTTTTTCATTGATTTTTCATCTATATTGCTGTAATGCATTACAGCCGCGAGCAAGTTTAAATTACATTTTTACCTTTAGAAATTGAATTTTGCTGCAGCACTGTTCTACACATCACTGCCACTTTAGAAGGAGACTAAGGAGACCCCCCAGGCATGATATTTAAAGGAATATTTAATTTTTTTGTTTCACTTTAAGCATTATTAAAATCACTGCTCCTGAAAAAACTGTTGTTTTAAAAACTTTTTTTTGCATTGATACATGTCCCCTGGGGCAGTACCCGGGTCCCCATACACTTGTTATAGCAATAACTTACATATAAGCCTTTAAAATTAGCACTTTTGATTTTTCATGTTCGTGTCCTATAGAACTTAATAGGGCTTGCTTGTTCGCTCAAACTTTTTGCCTGTTCGCATGTTCTGCCAACCGAACCGTGTTCGGCTCATCCCTACTCTACTTGATCTAAGGGCCCCCAAGTGTAGTTTGGACACATAAAAAGCTGACCTCATGCTAATAACACATGCTTTCCCCCAGCTCTGGAGTATGTTATTAATAGACTTGTGCACAACGGAAAAATTCGTTCCGTTTCGGTTCGTTTCTTTCCGGTCCTGTTGATTCGTAATCATTCGTAATTTTGCTAGACGGGATTTTTCGTGTTCGGACTCATTCGTATTTTTGCAAGCGACATTTTTCGTTGAATTTTTTGTTGCTTTATAATTCGTACTTTCGGTAGAGTACGTTGTTTTTCGTTGATTCTGGACACAACTCCTACTTTCGTAACTTTTTTTGGGTTCGTTGATTCGTAATTTTCCGTGTCTCTCTCACAACGACGCTGCCTATTATGCCTAATGTGCTTCGAATGGATTTGTACTTTTCTAAATACATAGCGGTTATTTGTAACGATTCGAAATCTCGTATTTTACTTTCGTTTTTTACATGCGGCTATAGGCTCCGCCCCTGTACACCATTTTGAGAGGGTTCAGCACGGTGAGGGAGAAGCAGAGAGCAGAGCAGAGTGTTATTGTGCTTCGAATGGATTCGAAATCTCGTATTTTACTTTCGTTTTTTACATGCGGCTATAACCTCCGCCCCTGTACACCATTTTGAGAGGGAGTTCAGCACGGTGTGGGAGAAGCAGAGAGCAGAGCAGAGTGAGTGTTATTGTGCTTCGTATGGATTCGTACATTCGTAACTTTTTCATAACGAATTATGCCGAAGACATTCGGGCATTCGCTATTTGCGGTATAATTTATTTCGGATTCGGTCTTATTCGTAATTGCTTTGTTCGGAAATTCGAATGCTTCCGAATGTCCGAAAGTTGCTAAATTCGGACGAATTTCAATTCGTTACGAAACGAATTGCACAAGCCTAGTTATTAACCATATAATGTTAACTCTCCTCTATAAAGTTCTGTTGTTTGATATTGTCATACACTCTCTGTGATCTGTCTAACACCTTGTGTTATCAGTATGATGCTAGCATTTGACATTCTCAAAGGGGTTGATTTACTAAAGACAAATAGGCTTTTTACTTTACAAGGACATTTTATAAAGCTCTGGGGGAAGTGATATGTCCCTTGCGAAGTAAAACAACTATTTGACTTTAATAAATTAACCCCATAGTAATACAACAAATTAGGACCTTTCTTACATAAATTTGATTTAGAACTAACAATTCACATTCTTGTATAAGCCAAACCATTTCTCTATAAAGAGAAACTGTTTCCACCAACCTTCTATAAATGCTAGCTGTTTGGTTGTCATACTGGCCCTACTTAGCCAGTCCCTGATCTGTAATATTGGTGTGATGTATGATGTATGGAGACACAGTTATTTATCTCTTGACAGAACCTCTTAGAAAAGAAATGTACAGTATATGTTTAGTTAGAACGGACAATGCTAATGTTTTCTTCTCTTTTCAAAGTACATTAGCTTCTTCATTGAGTGCAACGAGCAATTGTTAATAAATAGGAGTAACTCCATTACAATCAGATTTCTTTTTTTTCTTTTTTATGAACAGATCAGTTAATATGATGTTCAGTTCCAATTTGTTATTTCAAGTTATTGCCCTCATTACTCTTTGCATACTATGCTAAATTAATAGATAATCTTCATATTAAAGTGATTGTAAAGCTTAATTTTGGTTTAAAATAACAAACATGTCATACTTACCCGCTATGTGCAATTGTTTTGCACAGAGCAGCCCCAAACTTCCACTTCTGGGGTCTCCCACCCAGAGCTTTGGGCTCCTCTTCTTCTTTGTCTTCCCCCATAGCAAACTGCTTGCTATGGGGGCAGACGTGCAGGCCCCATTCTGAGCTGGGCGATGTGTGTCCATAGACACACATTGCCCAACTCAGCGCCACCCCCTGCTCCCTCATCACATGCTTTGACTAACAGCAGCAGGATCCAATGGCTCCTACTGCTGCCAAGTCTACTGTGGGAAGAGAGAGAGGTGAAGAGCTGCTGCACAAGGGCACAGCGCATGATTGAGATTGGGCTCAGGTAAATGTTTAAGGGGGAGTGGGGGAGCAACATTTGAAAGGGTTTTTACCTCAATGCGGAGAATGCATTAAGGCAAAAAAAACTTTTTACCTTTAAAACCACTTTAAATTATTATTGAATAGCACCAAAGCTGACCATAGATGGATCAAAATTTGATTCATCTATAGCAAATTCCGACTCAACAGAATTTGATCTAACAATCAACTTCTGTCAAATGAAACTGTTGGGAAATTTTAATTTGATCAGCAGGTGCAGCCAATTGGCTTCAGCTCTGATCAGTGTATTCTGACAGCATAGGAATCCCTGCTGTCAGAATACAAGAGCACATACGAGGAGGATTCCTTCACCAACATCACCTGTGTGAATGGCCACTGACTGATTGAAAAAAAAATTACTCATCTATGCCCAGCCTAAATCCAGGAATTGAATTCATAGAGAAATGGTCTTGCCTACTACCGAGTGATGAAATTAACAGTTAGCTTAGTGCTAAATTAACCACTTCGCGTCCGTGCTATAGCCGAATGACGGCTACAGTGCGGACCTACTTTACCGGGAGTCCGTCAATAGACGTCCTCCCGTGCTCGAGCAGCCTGTGCGCCCCCTACAGGGCGCGTGCGTTACGCTTTGTGATCAGCGAGACTATGAGACTCGCTGGATCACAGATCGGAGTAAGGGGTCGATCCTGACCCCTTACCACGTGATCAGCTGTTAGCCAATGACAGCTGATCATGTGATGTAAACAGAGCCGGTAATCAGCTATTTTTACTCCTCACGCTAATAGCGTGAGGAGGAAAAAAAAGCCGATCACCGGCGGCTGACATAGGGACATTGGTCCCGATCAGGGAGAGCTGCCGCCAGCTCATCTGTGCCCGTGTGCCACCTGTCAGTGCCACCTACACTGGGAACAGATGAGCTGGCGGCACAACAGTGCCGCCTACCAGTACCCACCAGCACCCCCTACCAGTGCCCACAGTGCCACCATTCAGTGCCCACAGTGCCACCTATTAGTGCCCACAGTGTCACCTATCAATGTCACCAATCAGTGCCTAATCAACAGTGCTGCCCATCACTGTCACCTACCAGTGCCCATCATTGTCACCTACCAGTGCCCATCAGTGTCACCTACCAATGCCCATCAGTGCCATCTATCAGTGCCCATCAGCAACTCCTATCAGTGCCCTTCAGTGCCACCCATCAGTGCCACCCATCAGGGCCACCCATCAGGGCCCATCAGTGCCATCTTATCACTGGCCATCAGTGCCGCATAATCTGTGCCCATCAGTGCTGCCTTATCTGTGCCTATCAGTGCCACCTTATCTGTAAGGAAAGGGTAAATGGCGCAATGATTGTTCTGGCATAGCAAATTGTCCAATGTCAATGAAAATGAATAAGCATCAGCGGAACGGATCAGGAAGTGCGCCTCAGCATGGAGCGCAGCGTGGCGTCGGACCGGAAGTGACCAATGGGATCCCATTGGTCTGTTCCCTCTCCTACGTCACTTCCAGTCCGACACCATGCTGTGCTCCACGCTGAGGTGCACGCTGAGGCGCACTTCTTGATCCGTTCGTGGCTCACAAGAGGTCACGCATCACATACAACCAGAGTGCTTACATGCCGAGGACTTTCCTTACATACACCGGATCGGTGCCACTTCCTCCAGCGCTTCTCCATCTGGGCCTAACATCTACCACACAGACTGCTGTTGCTGACACCGGACCACCCACCATACATGCCTTTATTTTACATCATCTTGTGAGTAGCCATTCGGCTGTTTGTATTACTGCCATTTATTAAAAAACCAGTAGTGATTAAATACCACCAAAAGAAATCTCTATGTGTGTGAAAAAAAATTATAAAAAATTTCATTTGGGTACAGTGTTGTATGACCGCGCAATTGTCATTCAAAGTACATCAGCAGTGAAAGCTGAAAATTGGTCTGGGCAGGAGGGGGGTTTAAGTGCCCAGTAAGCAAGTGGTTAAACAGAGCTGTAGTAGAGCAACTAGCATCTAAATTTCGATATTACAGCACACTGAGTGCAGTACTGGGGCAAGGTATTTTAGAACCCAAGCCAAAAAGGACAAAGAACCTCTCTCTATGACCTATGAACTACTTTAGCAGCGTAGGTTGCAGGTCCTGCACTTTTTGCACACTTCTCCTAATGAAAGTGCCCCCCTTTTCTGCCTACCCCTAGGCACAGCCCTGACTGAGTGTCCGCTTAGCCATCTGTATTTGCAGCAGTTAAGAATTTCACACCCTGCCTGGTCATAAGACTGGAAGACCATCAAAACTCAGGAGTCTGCAGTCATGTCTTCAGGTAATGCCCTCTTACTGAGATTGCTTTATTCTATAAGTAAAAATATGTCTAAAATATTTTAATAGACTTTATTTCATGAACAATTTTTGGTTGCCAAGATTGCAGGAAGATCTTTAACCACTTCAGCACCGGAAGGTTTTATCCCCTTAATGACCAGGCCCTTTTTTGCGATGTGGCACTGCGTTACTTTAACTGACAATTGTATGGTCGTGCAACGTTGTACCCAAATAAAATTGATGTCCTTCTTTTCCTACAAATAGAGCTTTCTTTTGATGGTATTTGATCACCTCTGCGGTTTTTATTTTTTGTGCTATAAACAAGAAAAGAGCGACAATTTTGAAAAAAAAAATCCAATAAATAAATAAAATAAAAAAATCTGATTTCTTCATCAATTTAGGCCAATACGTATTCAGCTTAATTTTTTGGGTAAAAAACTCCCAATAAGCGTATATTGATTGGTTTGCACAAAAGTTATTGCATCTATAAACTATGGGATATTTTTATGGCATTTTTATTTTTTATTAGTAATGGTGGCTATCAGCAATTTTTAGCAGGACTGCGACATTGTGGTGGATGAATCGAAAACCTAACTGACACTTTTTTGGTACCAGTGATCAGTGCTAAAAATATACACTGTTACTGTACTAATGACACTGGCAGGGAAGGGGTTAACATCAGGGGTTAACATCAGGGGTGATCAAAAGGTTAAGTGTGCTCCTAACTGGTGCTTACTAACTGTGTGGGAGATGGTCTGACTGGATGAAGACAGAGATCTGTGTTCCTGCTT
Source organism: Rana muscosa (assembly GCA_029206835.1). Lineage (NCBI taxonomy): Eukaryota > Metazoa > Chordata > Amphibia > Anura > Ranidae > Rana > Rana muscosa. Next base: position 81,456,448 of record CM055122.1, on the reverse strand, counting down.
AGCAGGAACACAAGATCACCATCTTCATCACTGTCAGAATGACGATCTGCCTTCTTTAAATAAGCAGATCGCAGTTCTGCCTCTCTGGGGAATGATCACTGGTGGCCGGCAGACATCGGGCATCCCCTGTGTCCAATCAGCATGCAATCGCGCCTCCAGAAGCGCATGCACGCCACCCAGTGGCTATTGGACGAAATGATGTACAGGTACGTGATTTCACGCAACAGAGCCAACCTGCCACAGTAAATATGCGTTAGGTGGTTAAAGTCTAAAAACATTTCATCCCTGAGAATTTTCAATCGCTTAATATGTAAAGTAATTTAGCTTAGGTTTTAATATTAGTGCTTAATCTATGTAAAATAAAATCTGCTAAATCATTACTAGGGAGGTAGTATTTAAATCATTGGTGTTCCCGATCTACGTTGATTCTTCACTACGTGATATTTGCTATAACAATATACAAGTCATGAAACAAATTTCCCAGCAGTGGTATCCTTGTATAGACTGAATAAAGGTTATTTTCTACAGGGAGGTATCTTATAAGAAAAAACAGTAGGGGATGCCATAGAAGTGAGAGGATCCTATGGAGCTTTTTGTATTTAACAACAATCAATGGGTTTTATGGAAAATCATTGAGAAAAATGTGAGCTGCAAGCTCACTACCCCATACTGATGTTATTTATAACCTTATTCTTAAACTGCGGGAAAAGTACACTTCTGTTCTACAGGGAATACATTAAAAATCTAAAGAGCGGATAAAGAGATGGAGCATTTCACGGATCACCAAGAACAAAATCCACTTAAATGAGCTGAGATTTGGTTGGCTTTTTGTGGAAGACTCCAAGGTCTTTAGAAACAATGAAAAGCTCTTGGAAGTATCTATTGCTTTACTCATAACGTTTATTGCAACAATGTATTGTAGGATATATGTATAAACAGAATATGATCAATACACATGTTAAGATTAGGGATATCCATAGTCCTAGTAAACCAGACCTGCTATGTGGTCCAATAATACATTTATGTGTCTCAAAGAGGAATGCTGATATTATTTACTAAAGGATTACTTTTATACTAGAAAGTGTGTACTTTGCTTCTATAATAGAAATATCTTCAATATTTAGTTATTTAGATATTGAGTTTAGTTCACCAGGGCTGTTATTACAATTTTGTTGTAACCCTCCAAGATGTTCATAGGCAAAAATCCATGTTTTAGAGTGGGTTAATTACCAGCACATTGGGGTTGATTTACTAAAGGCAAATAGGCTGTTATGCTTGCAAAGAAAGTCAAATTTTGCAGGGGAATTTCCCCCAGAGCTTATAGAATGCAATGAAATTTTATTTTGCAAAGAATATCCAATAGGGTGCAAGGAAAAAAAAAGAATACACTTTTTGCTTGCATATAAATTAGATAATAGAATTCAGCAGAGATCCACATCATCCACATCATCCACTAAGCTTCTGGGGAAAATTCTCTTGCAAAATATAACTTCCATAGCAAAGTAAACAGTCTATTTGCCCTGTGCACACTTACATAGAAAGGTGTAAATTTTTCATACTTACTATGGGGTTGATTTACTAAAGACAAATAGGCTTTGCAAGGGAAGTATCACTTTCCCCAGTGCTTAGTGAATTTGGTTAATCCCCAATCAGCAAGAAAAAAAAAAAAATGGAATTATTGATTATATATTGTTGTAAGATGGTAGTCAGCAGAGCTTCACCTTATTCACTAAGCTTTTTGTAAAATTCACTGGCAAAGTGCAACTTCCCTAGGAAAGTGAACAGTCTATTTGCCTTTAGTATAATATTCCAAAATTACCTGAACTGAATAGAAAAATACTGTTCAGTGCAAATTTTTCAGTTTGCAATTTTAATGTAAAATAAATCATTTCTAATAAAAGTACTTCAAGTTGCCAAACTATACAGTAATATCATAATGTGCTAGTATGCATCACATACTAGCACATTATGAAATACCGTATTTATCAGCGTATAACACACACTTTTTTCCCCTTAAAATCAGGGGGAAATCGTGGGTGTGTGTTATAGGCCGATCCCCCGCTGATTTGAGGAAACGAGCGAGCGGAGCCGAGATACACAAACCTGAAGTACACTCGGCTTTACTCAGCTCCTCTCGCAGTCACGCCCACCTCCACTGATTGCGAGAGGAGTGAGCGCCGCTGACATACAGAAAGCCAAGTGTACTTCGGCTAGTCTCGGCTCCTCTCGCAGTCCCGCTCCTGACTGTGAGCAGAGCCGAGTCTAGCCGAAGTACACTCGGCTTTCTGTATGTCAGCGGCGCTCACTCCTCTCCTCTCGCAATCAGTGGAGATGGGCGGAACTGTGAGCAGAGCCGAGTCTAGCCAAAGTACACTCTGCTTTCTGTATCTTGGCTCCACTCGCCCCTCTCCGCTCACAGTCAGCGGAAATCTGCGCCAATTTTAAATCGGGGCAATTCTGCAAAGAGACTGGCAAGGCTGCAAAGGCACTGGGCAATGCTGAAAAGGCACTGGGCAAGGCTGCAAAGGCACTGGGCAATGCTGGAAAGGCACTGGGCAATGCTGCAAAGGCACTGGGCAAGGCTGCAAAGGCACTGGGCAAGGCTGCAGATGGACACTGGGCAAGGCTGCAATGATGGACAAGGCTGCAGATGGACACTGATAAGGCTGCATTGATGGGCATTTAAATGTAAGTTTTTTTCCTTAAACTTCCCTCCTAAAAGTTTTTTTCCTTAAACTTGCCTCCTAAACGTGGGGTGCGTGTTATACGCCGGCGTGTGTTATACGCCGATAAATACGGTACTCACCTTAGAACAAAGCCCTTCAGCAGTGCGCTGTCACCACAGACAGGGCTTCAATTTTCACCCGGTCTTCCTTCCAGCTTTGCGGGCTCCAGCAGGTTGAATGGCTGATGACGTCACTCTTGAGCATGTTTGCGGGAGTCAGCGCTCGAAAGGAATGGCACAGATATGCTATTCCTTCATAGTGCATGCGCAGGTAACATCATCGGCTGCCAAAAGAAAGAATATCTCCTGAACGGTGTGTGTTTAGGAGATATTCATTTTACCTACAGGTAAGCTTTATTATAAGCTTATCTGTAGGTAAAAATCACAAAGCAGACTTTGCTACCGCTTTAAGTATAAGCTTTTCATTCTAGTATGAAAAGTGTAATTATAGTATTGCCTTTTTGACAGATAACAGGTCATGAATTTTATCGTAAAGGAGAAATAGCATTTTCTGTAAGATAATACATGCAGAACTAATAAACATTCATGCAGCAAATGGAAAATTGATGAGGAGTGAAGCCGATCTAGCAAGTCCTTACCTACAGATTGCAGATTGACTATAGGCTGGACCCTCTGTTGCACTCAAAGCTTGTCCCACTTGTGTTTGTGTCAGACCAAGGGAAAGACGTCGTATTTTAAATGCTTTAGCAAACTCTCTTATTTCTTCCAGATTTACTCCATCAACTTCAGTACTGGCTGTCTGTGGATCTTAAAAAAAAGAAAGAGGGGCCATTTATGAAATAACTGAAATGTACTTTGGTGCATTACAAACACTTATATTTATAGTTTCTCATATGGTAAATAATGATATCTCCAGGTGCTTCTCCTTTTCTAACCTGAAAAATTACATTCTATGGGTTTTCACGGGCTAAAAACCAACTTTCCATTTTTGTTTATAAATTGTGCCCTAAAATGTAATTGTTAGAATAACAACAAATTAATTGATTTTACAATAATGTGTAATTGCAAGAGCAAATGAATGGTAATACATTTTGGAATTTTCTTCTTGCAGTTTCTATTTTAATGTTATCAGTTTCCAGATAAAGTACAGCACTTGCCACATTATATGTGCTTATTGAGTACATCTTTCAGCGAAGAGACACAAGCAGCCAACGCAGCTTGTGTCTCTAATTGTAGATACATACTAGGTGAGGAAGATCCCTTTGGTGCCAGATAATGCTGTCAATTTAAGACTTATCAAGGGAAATAACATAGCTGCTGGAAGCCAATTTTTTTTTTTTCCCAGTAACTGATCCTTGACTAGGAAATATATTTTTGTAATGGTTCATAAATTTATGGCAAGCACCAGTTTCAGACAGTTAAGCATGTTGTTGAAATGCATTACAGTGAACTGTATTACCTGCAAAAAAATAAAAATTCCCAATTGTTTTAGTCAGTCTTGTGATCCAGACACCTGTACCAGAAATCTTTATTATGTTTTGGACCTTCATTGTTGTTAATGAGTACAATTTGGTCCAAGACACATTCCTCAGCTTGGTAATTAGATGGTGAAGGTGCAGCAGCATGTTGATAATCAGTCACCATGCTCATTCTGCTATCTTATCATGTCAACAAGTCCTTGTGTTAGGTTGACAGCACTGTGTTCTGTGCATTAGATTGCAGTAAAGTCTGATTGGTTCGTAGTGCTGATCATCCATCTCTAAGTATTAAAACTGCAGTTCTCTCACTTTACGCCCACCGGCAAAGACTGGTTCCTGATATGCCTCCTACTCGCCAGAAGATCCATCCTGCATAACTGTACCTCCAACATATGGCCAAACACCTCACAAATCAAAAGAGACCTCTTACAACTTCTATTCAAAGACAAACTCAACACAGACTTATCGCATGAAAAAACCAAAACACATTTCTACCACAAATGGCAGCCTTTCATGGTCTCAACACTTACTCCTATGGATCAGGCGAAATTCAAGGAACTTTCATTCTCATACTATGGGCCTCCCTCCATACCGTGAGCAATGCTGCTCTCTCCAACTGTAAGACCCACAACCTAATGTACCCACCGTCTGACGAGACTTAACTCTTTTTGCGAGATTATCTCTCACCCACCAACCTCTTCTCTCCCTTTAAACAAAATAACTGAGAATGCTACCCTCGGTACGGCAGTCACAACTTCAATGTCTACCCTCACGTTACCTCTTTAGTAAGAACTAGGTGCTCATTCTATCCACCCCCCTCCCCTTTTTGATTTCCTCTCCCCTCCTCACATCTCCTCCTGGATCATTCATTTCCATTCCCCTGGTAACTCTAGGAACCATCCTCCTTAGATCCATCCAGTTACCCCCCCCCCCCTTTATTTAATTTTACTTAATTTTTTAATCTGACGATTACTACTCTTAATCGGTTACAAATCACATTGTTACTGTTATGTACTTTGCCACTTTCTTCATAACTGCTTTTTTCTGTACAAAAACACTGATTCTGTTGAAATTATACTCTGTATGTAGCACCTTTCAATAAAATCTAATATATAAAAAAAAAAAAAACTGCAGTTCTCGGCATTAGAAATACCAGTCTTGAAAATGCAAGTGTTCCTTGTAAGGTAGCAGCCAGTTAAAACGTGTACGTGTAATAGAGCATATTTATAAAGCAGTGAAATTTACATTTTCCAGACATTCACTGCAGGTGAATCTTCCTTTGCATGTTTTTAAATTGCAGTGATTGATTCATATGCAGTGAATGTTTGGTGATTTTCACGTTCACCACTTTATAAATATGCCCCTTGGCGTGTGTGTATGCTGTACATATCAGCACATATACTAGGCATTATCTATGCCACCAGTCATGGTCCTCTGATTGTAACCAATGCAATATGGATGCTTTACCTAGAAGGAAAAACTCACTATTCTGAAGACACAATTATTTATTGTACAGCTTACCAGAGCTTAAAATTTAGCATTCTGTGCTGACTGTAATTAGGGATGACCTTCCTTTTCTGGTCAACAGAAAGTTTAACCCAAACTCTAGGTGTTAAACGTTAACCAAACATATTAACTAAATGGCCAGGTTTGGCATGTTCATTCCCTGGCATGGTTCCCTCCCCACATTGAGGACATGTAACCTGACATGGCTCAAAAAACAAAAGGGCTGGATGTTCACTGCCCTTCCCTTTCCTGGCCAGCTCCCAAAATCCACACCAGACCCTTATTCTAAATGAGGGTCTGGTATTGATTTTTAGGGAGGAGGCCCAGGCAATAAATGCAAAAAAACAAAAACCAAACGCATGTCCCCCCCAAAATCCATACTAGACCTTTATTCTTGATAACAGTCTAGTATGGATTTAGAGGTGAGCCCAAAATCCATACCATAACTAGGGATGAGCTTCGTGTTCGAGTCAAACCCATGTTCAACTCGAACATCGTCTGTTCGGCTGTTCGCCGAATTGCGAACATTATGGGCCGTTCGCACCAAATTCAAGTGGCGCGTCACAGTCCATAATTCACTGCGGCACCGCAGTGCATTACTGGCTGATGATTGGCCAAGCATGCACTATGACCCACATGCTTGGCCAATCACAGCGCCGTAAGTACAGAGAGCCGTAATTGGCCAAAGCCAGGGTGGCTTTGGCCAATTATGGCTCAGGGGGTTTAGTACACGACCCACACTATATAAGGCCGCCGGCTTGGCGGCCTTGTGTAGTGTGTTGGAGTTGTTTAAAGGGAGAGATTACAGAGAGAGACAGTGTCATTTATATTGAGTTAGAAAGAGCAGGCAGGCGAGTCAGTTAGCTGCAGTTACAGTGTGTAGAGGATATATATGCATCCTAGGTGTTGTATATATATTTATACACTGTATTCAGTTTAGCTAGATCCGTTCCTGTAGGCTGACTTATCAAAATCTGGAAGTCCCCATTAAAAGATGGGGCACCAGATATCTGCCCCTTCCATTAAAGAGTAATGGGTACATAGAACCCCTTATTATTCAGTCACACAAAAAAGGAAAATGTAGATAAATACACCTACACCATGACAAAGTCCTTTTTAAAAAAAAAATCCCACAGTGTAAATCAGTGTAAATCCATCATAGATGAAGATCCATGATCAATAATCATGTACAGTGCCCTGATGATCCACTGAAGCAGATACAACAACCTGCACTGACAATCCTCTCCTGCTTGACCAAGCCTGTCAGTAACACTATGTTTACAAGTATAGCAAAAAGCATAACATTCATAGAAACATAGCATAGGAAAAAATAATATAAAAAGAAAACAAATGCAGCCATCTTATCTACAAATTGGTAAGCTGCAATATAATACATTTTTGTTCAGGGGATAATACCTATATAACCACTTTGCCTCTTTAGACATTCTGGGGTTGATTTACTAATGCAAATAGACTGTGCACTTTGCAAGTGCAGTTGCTCCAGAGTTTAGAAAATGAGGGGAAGCTTTGCTGACTTCCATTGTCCAATCATATGCAGGCAAAAATGCAGTGTTTTACATGTTTCTTGCATGTGATTGGGTATTCTTTGCAAAGTGAAGCTTTACCGCGCTTACCAAAAGATCAGAACTACATCAACTGATTATTTCAGGGTGTTTATCAGGAGAAAATTGAAGAACATCTGTTCCCAATACACCCCTGATGTCTGCAAAAATATGATCTGTCACCTGGTCAATACATAGGGGGCTTAATAGCTGCCTTGTAATAGCAATAAATCATAATAAAAAATAAAAATAATACATTTATTTATAATAAAATTAAAAATTATTATACATTTAAAAAAGTTAGAAGGGAACCAGTTAACGTTGGTCAAAAAGGAAAAACGAATGCAACAACTAATGCAGTCTGATGAAGGCCAATGAGAGGCCGACACGTGTTTAGAGGGGAGGAGTCGAATCTGTGATGTCAGGCGAAGCACCGTGAGTCTAGATCTGCGGTGAATGAGCTTGTGATTTGATACATGCTGTTTTTATTGTTATTTCTTGTAAGTGTAAATTTTTAATAAATTTAAAAACAGAGAGCACTATGGTACTTGTGTTTTTTGTCCTTAACCCCTGGAAATATAAGTGGAATTGATTATTGAAAAGCGAGTGGAGAAAGGTCTTGTTTGGAGTCAATTCAAACGTTGATTACCCACACAGAGGTGCAATCTGGGGACTGTAGGAATTACTACCATTGGTAAAGTGGATTCATCGTAGTGGACACGAGGAGTGATCTGTTTATGAGTTTTATCCACTTCTCTACTGTGCACGAAAACCCCCTTCCTGCCCAAGCCATTTTTCAGCTTTCAGCGCTGTCACACTTTGAATGACAATTGCGCGGTCGTGCGACGTGGCTCCCAAACGAAATTTGTGTCCTTTTTTTCCCACAAATAGAGCTTTCTTTTGGTGGTATTTGATCACCTCTGCGGTTTTTATTTTTTGCGCTATAAACAAAAGAAGAGCGTCCAGTTTGGAAAAAAAACACTATTTTTTACTTTTTGCTATAATAAATACCCATTTTTTTTTTAAATACAATTTTCCTCAGTTTAGGTAGATACGTATTCTTTTACATATTTTTGGTTAAAAAAAAAAATCGCAATAAGCGTGTATTGATTGGTTTGCGCAAAAGTTATAGCGTGTACAAAATAGAGGATAGATTTATAGCATTTTTATTTTTTTATTTTTTTATTAGTAATGGCGGCGATCTGCGATTTTTTATTGTGACTGTGATATTGCGGCGGACACCTCGGACACTTTTGACACATTTTTGGGACCATTCACATTTATACAGCGATCCCTGCTATAAAAATGCATTGATTACTGTATAAATGTGATTGGCAGGGAAGGGGTTAACCACTAGGGGGCGGGAAGGGGTTAAATATGTTCCCTCAATGTGTTCTTACTGTGGAGGGAGGTGACTGACTGGGGGGGGTGACCGATGGTTGTCCCTATGTACAAGGGACACACCATCGGTCCCCTCTCCCTCACAGGATGTGGATCTCTGTGTTTACACACAGAGATCCACTTTCCTGCTCGTTTCCCGGGCAATCGCGGGTGCCCGGCGGCAATCGCGGCCGCCGGGCACGCGCACCGGGGCCTTGTGAACGCGGCGGGCGCGCGCGCGCGCCGCTGGCGGCGAGCGCGCGCCTCCTAGCTCGTTTTAAAGGGAGGACGTCATATGACGTCCTCCCAGAACAAGAGTATCCTCCGCCCGCCGTCAATTGACAGTGGGCGGGGGACAAGTGGTTATACTCATCCTTGAGGTGAGCAGGCATTTTAGCAGTTGGTGGTGTGCACTGAATATTGGATCCATTTAAAGCGGAGGTCCCACGAAAAAAAATATTAAAAGCCAGCAGCTACAAATACTGCAGCTGCTGACTTTTAATAAATGGACACTTACCTGTCCAGGGTGCCCGCGATGTCGGCAGCCGAAGCTGAGCAATCGCTCGTCTCTCGGCTTCCCCTGCCGCCATCCTTGGTGAGGGAATGAGGAAGAGAAGCATTGCGGCTTCACTGCCCGGTTCCCTACTGCGCATGCGCGAGTAGCGCGTCGCGTCCTCACTGGTCCCTGTTGTCTCCTGGGACCAGTGTGTTTCCCAGAAGACAGTGGGGGCTGACGGGAAGGGGCGTGACTCCCTCAGGAGTCTATTTCCGGAAGTGGGTGCAAATACCTGTATTAGACAGGTATCTGCACCCCCCTATCCCTGAAAGGTGCCAAATGTGACACCGGAGGGGGGGAGGGTTCCGAAAAGTGGAGGTTCACTTTTTGTGTGGACCTCCGCTTTAAATACGATTTTACACAGCAGTGACAGCTTTGGAAACCTATATATGAACTGTTTTTTTTATTTTTCATAAATAGTTTTATGGAATGTAGAATGATTTGTTTATATAGGATTTATAGATACGCAGTGCAGCACTATTTTCACAAAATTAATATACAGTTGTATGGCTGAACTCGCATTGGATTCGCACAGAAAATAGTGCCGGGGCTTGTTTTTCCCCACACTAGAATCAGATCGCATGGGTGTTCTTACCTATGCGATCCGATTCCTGTGCGAGTTCGCACTGCGATCTGTGAACTAAACTGGGGTTGTCATTAACTTTGTGCCCTGAGTTGTCATTAACTTTGTTAATGACACCTGCAGCGTTTCGCAGAAGGCAGTGTGAACTGCCTGCGGGAGGGATGCGATGCGGGAACCAGCACTGTAATCGCGCTGGTTCCCGCATCGCACATATGTGAATCCAGGGTTAAGGTTGCTCAAAGATATGCAAATTTCTCACTTTCAATGATGGGCAATGAGACAGATGCCTCTCCTTGAACAGCTTGTACTACAGCAGAGAAAAGTCAGGATGCCAATGTGTACTATTTAAAGCGGAGGGTCGCCCAAATTGGAACCTCCGCTTTTCGGAACCCTCCCCCCCTCCGGTGTCACATTTGCCACCTTTCAGGGGGGGGGTGCAGATACCTGTCTAATACAGGTATTTGCACCCACTTCCGGAAATAGACTCCCGAGGGAGTCACGCCCCTTCCCATCAGCCCCCACTGTCTTCTGGGAAACACACTGGTCCCAGGAGACAACAGGGACCAGTGAGGACGCGACGCGCTACTTGCGCATGCGCAGTAGGGAACCGGGCAGTGAAGCCGCAGCGCTTCACTTCCCAATTCCCTCACCGAGGATGGCAGCGGGGGAAGCCGAGAGCCGAGCGGTAGCTCGGCTTCGGCTGCCGACGTCGCGGGCGACCTGGACAGGTAAGTGTCCATTTTTTAAAAGTCAGCAGCTGCAGCATTTGTAGCTGCTGGCTTTTAAAAAAAATTATGGTGAACCTCTGCTTTAACTGCAACAAAGTCAGGTCTACCATCTGGCCCTGTGGCAGAACTGTAAAAATCTTTTGACAGCTAAAGCTATTAGGTTTTGTAAGCAATTTGCCTTAGAATACAAACCAAGAGTAAAATGTGCAAGATACTGTATAAAAATAAATATTAAACCACCACATGTACAATCAAATAGACTTATTCAGAATTTTTCAGTAATACATAACTGTTCATCCATAGTATTTTCTACAATAAACAACACAAAGCATATTACTATATTGACATTAAGTTACCTAATTCCTTAAATATGTAAGGGCGGCTTCACACTGCCTCGCTGCCCTTTGGTCCCAGCGTGAGTGCAGCACAGTGTCCCTGTGGTTTTTGTGCAGGTTATCTGTGCTTTCCCATAGATTTCTATTATTTCTTGCGGCTTTGGTGCGCTTTAAGAAAACACACCAAACATAATACGGGCCATAATACAAGTTTATAGGAAAGTGCAGTTAACCCGCCAGAAAGCCACAGGTACACTGTTCTGTGGCCAAAGTCCTATGGATCAGTGTAAGGCTGGCATAATATCTAATAAATAATGTAGTCCATTCTGATATTGATTAGGTGTTCCTAGTGGATACCTGGATTCAGTTTTTAATATATATCCTCAACTGACTGTTAAAAGACTGCACATTTTACTATTCCCTAGAGATACCTGTCTCTTTAACAATATTCAAAGCATAAATTCACTATGTGGAAACACCATGGCTCAAACTTCATCTGCTGCTATATTTTAGACCTCCATCACACTGGACGTTTTTCCAACTCTCTTAGACACCTTTCCTCCTGGCAGCAACATTTTGGCAGAAAAAATGCTTGACATTTGTAACGCTTAAGGTGTGTCAAGCACTTGGGCGTTAATTCATTTAATTTGTCAAAATAATAATTTATCCTGGCCATTGAAATTAATTAACACTCAAGCGCTAAACGTGCCCTGAGTTAACACGTGTTTAGATGCATTTACACGCATCAAGCATTTTTTCTGCCAAAAAAACGCTGCTCCTGGATGCACCGACAGTGTTTGTTTTTTTCTGCCTCTAAGAACCCCTTCCTCTAAACTCCTCTAAGCACCTAACAATCACATTAGAAAATGTCCAATGTGCATAAGGCCTAAAATTATTTCTAAAATTTTAGCAAAATTGTCTTCTCAAATCTTCTGTTTGAATAGATGAAACACAGTAGCGATTCAGAGATAAAAAGACAGACATTCTAGTGGTTTGGTATACAGGGAAAAATAAAAGAGTGGGCAAGCAGGGATCAGACAAAAGCAGCTTAGTGTAAACAATGGAAAATAGGAACATAGCTGATAGTAAGCAGGCCGAGCCAAACACAGCAGAAAGTATGCAGACAAAAAAGACACAGCGAAAGGGTCAGTTGTAGTCTGGCTTTCTCTCTTCAAAATGGTTATCAGAATGTCACAGTTTTAGCTAAAGAAACATATCAAGATAACCCCTTGATGAATATATGTGAACCTGTACTATGTAGGAAGAGGGCCAAAAGAGGTTACTATTTTTTGGTTGCTAAATAATTTTGTTGCAATACAACTATAAAAAAAGTTAATATTATTTTGAAACATTGAGTTCTAGGAAGTGGTTGGATATCCACATTGATATGTCAGTAAATAATTCTTTACAATGTAGGCATGCATTGTATGCAAGAGTTATTTCAACTTATTAATGTTTCTAAAACCACACCATTTTTATACTTTCTAGTATCTGCGTATGGGGTGTGTGAATGACACGCCCCATGACATACAGTATTAGTTCTTTTAAATTGCAATGTTCCAAAATCAGATGTAATATGCAATAATTTGCATTCCTCCACAACTGTCAATCAGTTTTTTCAGGCCCAATGAGTTCATGGTGTATGTATCTTAGTAATCCTGCTAGGTATAAGTTACTATTTTAGAACAAAACAAAAAAAGGATTAGGCCCTCTGTCAAATCCCGGACACACCTCTATATCTCTATATTAGTTGCCCGTTTCTGTCTATTTCTTCATTTAAACTATCAGGATGTACCATATTTTATTTTGTGGGGGGGGGGGATAAAAATCCAAAAACACTCCCTAGAATTTAACCTTTTAAATCTTCCATATGTTGTAGAGGCTGGTACATGTTTTATGGCTCTATCAGCACATTTATTATGTAAAAGTGTGTAATGTTCGAAGGAGATAGTAGGAATATCCTGAAAGGATAACTAGATCGAAGTGTATCCAAACATTACACGTTCTTACATAATAAATGTGCTGTTTCAGAATCTATTCTTTCTCCTTTTCTGCTGTACCTTTTTTACTCATCCACAGAGTCTGTTACACTTTTTATCTTAAGTATTGACAATTCAACAGAAAATGTGTTATGGCTGTTTTGTTAAGACATATTTCATTAAAAAAGAAATACACTCCAACCGAATTTTCATATCTACTATTGGGCACCTCTGTTACACTAGGAACACACTACTTTTTTTTTTTACTCATCCCATATCATCGAACCCTCTTTGCTCCCCAAGTGGAAATAGGATTAGGCCATTCCAAAAATTGACCATAACAATGACCATCCAGTCCACCAGTGTGGAAGACAGATGTAATCTCCACAAGAACTGCTTTTGGGTTGCACACTTACTTGATGTAAGTCATACAATCACATTTGTTTCCTAAAGCTGACAATTTATACTCCACTGTTCATAGATACTACACTGTAGGCCCCCTAAAGGTCCTTTAAATGTAGGTTTTAAAAAAAACATATGAGCAACTCTGTTCATAGAACAGAGCACAAATGTAACAGATCAACACACTAACTGTCTGTGTTCTGTAAATGAACCTAAATATCAATCGAGGGGGATAAGTAATTAATCAAATAATTATTTTTTGTCTTTGTGTTTTAATTTAAGGAGAAGTTTAGCCTGAGCTTTTTACGCTGCGCTTCTCCTAAGGGTCACAGGAGTGGAATTAGTTTTGCGCTCCTGTGACCCGTTTTCAGCAGAGAGCGGTCTGAAGTCCGCTCTCCGCTGAAGTTACTGCCATCAGTCAAGACAGCGTGTCATCCCGACTTCCAAAGTCTGGATCCACCAGCTGCCTTGATTGATGGCAGTCTCAGCCTTTCAGTGAGCCGCTGAGAGGCTGAGACAGCCTCTCCCCGCCTCTCCACACCTCATCGCTCCCATGAGCGTGGAGAAGCAGACCAGGAGCAATGCTGACTGTCAGTAAGCATCGCTCTGCTCAGGGAGGAGTGAGAACCGAGCCATCGGCGGTGTTCGGTGGCTCGGTTCGCAGTGCAGAGACGCCGGGGGACAGCTGCAGCATCGGTCTGATGCTCCATCCACCGAGGTAAGTATGATAAGAAAAAAAAAACATACTTCTCTTTTAAAATTACTTTACTCAGCTGAGAATCACAAATGTCCTTATGCTATTCCTAAAAAAGTATTCAAAACTAAAATTAAGATTTGCAACAACAATTGAAGTCTTCAAAACTCAAAAGGCCCTCCCAGATTTTAGCTGTTATGGTAAAAAAATGGATCAAACAATACAATGTAAATGTATCCAATGGTGATACTTAAGCATACCATGACTGTAGTCATCGTAGTATCTTATTACTATCATGTTCAAGCAAACCAAGAAGACATCATAAAACTTCTAAATTGTGTCCAATCTCACTAAATATTTGTTTCAGTGGTTTATAAACGACATGTCATCAACATTCAATAAAATATATTCTGTAAAACCATTGCACACAGAGCAGGTAAGTATGGCATGTTGAAAGAATGTTAATAGTGCGCTGCCTCCAAACACCTAAAGTGTGAACATATGAATCACAATATAATCATAAATACCGGTGGTCTTAAACAATCCCACTTAGAAATGTGCCTCAACTTATTTAAAGTGCATATTATATATTAAACTGAAATGTTTAAATGCAAACAATATACATGACAAAATTACCTGTGCTTATTTATAAAGTGCAAAGTGTCAACAAAAATTGAAAATTGTCAATTCTTGTATAAACAATATAGTTCACATTAAAATTGCAGACTCCAATCCCAGATGATGCCTTCTGGGGGGAAACGTGTTGGGCAAAGCTAGCGGTGTGACATCAGCACTACCTACTTCTACTCATCGCTGGTGTGCCTAGATGATACCATTTGCCTGTTTCATGCGATTTTTCTGTAAGTGCAATATGTTTTATTAGACACTTGGTTTATACAATATTGCACTATGAGTCTTCTTCCTTACTTTTACAATATACAACCATGAAAGTCGGGGAGCCAGAATTCATTATGCTATAAAGGGTCTATCTTGGCATGAGCTGTGGTATCCGTGGTATCCTAGCTGGGAAAATGTATAAGCGCTTATGATCCCTTTTGGGATCTATTGGTCTGGTAAGCTGCCCATTTGTCTCTTTTAGCAAGGTAGTGACACAGAAGCACTTCTTTTAGGATCATTTGGCACTAGACCACTTTTTTCTTTGCACTTCGATGAACTTTATTGATGAAAAAATAGAAAAAAAAATTCTCCTTTGCATGAACTTTGGATTTCTGTTTTTGCACTTTTGAGGAATTATGTTTGATTCTAATATGAATCATGTTGTTTATATATGAAATAATAAAATTTTGGTGGCACTTTGCACTTTAAAAAAAGCACAGGTAATTTTGTTATGAATATTGTTTGTATTTAAACATTTCAGTTTAATATATAATATGCACTTTAAATACTGTAAATTGAGGCACATTTCAAAGTGAGATTGTTTAAGGCCACCGATATTTATGATTATATTGTGCGCAAACCTTAATTATTTTTTAAGTATGAGACGCTTATTGTTTTAATGAAAAAGAATTAAAGCTGAAAGTCCTTAAAATAACTTAAATTACAGAGAAGGCAGGGGGAGAAGCTGATGACCCATTCCATGCACTTAATCATACCCAACCATGAATTTAAAGCAGAACTTTCCCCCAGATGCCGCTGACTTTAAAATAATACATAAAAACATTTTAATAAATATGTGACCACCCCCCACACACACACCTCCTGTCTTTCTGCTGTGTCCCCTACAGCCTGTGCAGCTGCAGGCTGTCTTTTATGTCCTCCCTTCTCCCCTCCACTTCCTTGTGTGCCCACAGCTTTCCTGCTGCTTCAATCCCATATGACTCCTCCCACAGTGCTCCCAGCTTCTCCTCCCCTCCCTCCCTATCAGCTGTCAGCTGCTGCAGAAATGCAGTGAGATAGGATTTCAAGATGGAGAGTGAGGTAGGGGGGGTAAACATTTCTCTCGTGCTTACTGACCCCTTCCTTTTTTCCTGAATGTACACAGTAAGGGTGCTTATTAACCCCTTCCCTTTTTTCCTGAATGAACACTGTAAAGCCCTGTACACACGATCGGATTTCCTATAGTTTTTAAACCGATGGATTTTTCCATCGGAAAACTGATGAAGCTGACTTCCATCAGTCTTGCCTACACACTATCAGTCAAAAAACTGACCGTTCCAAACGCAGTGATGTAAAACACTCCGATGAGCCGAGAAAAATGAAGTTCAATGCTTCTGAGCATGCGTCGACTTGATTCTGAGCATGCGTGGGTTTTTTATCCGATGGAGTTCCCCACAGATGATAGTAATTTGCTATCGGTTTTTTAACCATCGGATTAATTTAAAACATGTTCTATTTTTAAACACCGATGGAAAAAAGACCGATGGGGCCCATACACGATCGGTTTGTCCGATGAAAAAAGTCTATCGTGTGTACACGGCTTTAGAGTTCAACACTAAAAACTTGTGTGTTAATTCATAAGTGAAGCCTAGTAAACAGTGTCTAATGTCATGAATTTGTTTATGAACAGGAAGCCTCCGTAAAGAGCATTTTATGTTTCTTTATTTAGTGTTAACGAGACTGTAAAACAAAATATAAAAAAATAAATATAAAAATCATTAAGACTTAACTTAACACATTTTAGACTAGATGTTCTTGACATTCTAGAAATTCAAAGAGAATCATGCATATTTACCCAATGTTATGGTCACAGACAATCTATCATTTATTTTTATTCTTTTACTCTAGGTGGCCATATTGGTGGCCATCATTGCAATGTAGTAGTTTACGTAAAATGATTGTGTTTAATGTGCCTTTTCAAGAGTCAACATTACGAATGCTGGATAAAGAGCACTTCAGGAAACAAGCAAAAAGCACATGCAATAGCATCAAGACAGAGAAAATGGTAAATAGAACAGCTATACTTACTGCTGACTAACTGACCAACACTCAAAGCTGAAGAAGAGGAAGATGAAGAAGAAGAAGAGGAAGCTTGACGCACTGGACTTTGAGACATTGATGCCTGATTGTGAGCCAGGTGCAAAAGGTTGGCCTGTGATGTTGCTGGACCCACCGATGTCTGTGCTGGTTGATGGAGCTATATGTTAGAATGTAAAAACATGAACATAAATAATTCCTGTAGGGTATAATTACCATACCATTGCAGTAGCATTGTTTCCTTTTCTTGTCTCTTACATCTTGTTGCTTAAAGTGGGTCTGTTGACATTCATTTACAATCTAATTAGATTAATGAAGTAACTAAACAAAACTCAAAGCTGATGGAGAGGAAGCTTTATGGACTAGATCAGGGATATGCAATTAGCGGACCTCCAGCTGTTGCCAAACTACAAGTCCCATGAGGCATAGCGAGACTCTGACAGCAGCAAGCATGACACCCAGAGGCAGAGGCATGATGGGACATGATGGGAGTTTTGCAACAGCTGGAGGTCTGCTAATTGCATATCCATGGACTAGATTGTGAGACATACAGTATATGCATTGATTGTAGCCAGGTGTGAAAGGTTGGCCTGTGATGTTACTCTATCATATGACTCAATACATGTCTATCTGGATTAAATTTTCATAGCCATTTAAAGTAATTTATATGAGTAAAGAGGGATACATTTTGGACCATTTTATAAAATCCTTTATATTTGCTCAAATGTTTTTCTTTCTTCTTCATCAGTTAATCAGAAACACTTAGGTTAGACTGCAGCCTTCAGCGAGGAATTTGACACTGGCAAACAAAAGCAGTTGGCTAGCCAGGTATAACCCCTCCCACTCCCTTCATGCTTCAGTTTTCTAGTAATTTTCTTGGTTTCTTTTTTTTTCATTCAAGACTTCCTCTACATGCTGCTGACTTGGTCTCTGTATGCAGCTAACTGAATTGGTGTATTATCAGTCTTTCTGAAATGTAATCTTCGAGCAGCTTTACTCATGAAGCTTCTCAGTCCTCTGTGTACTAGATAGCTGAAGAGCACTTTTCAGATCCAGAGCCAAGGCACAGCCTCAGGTGTGACCCAATCTCTGCTGTATGCTATGTGGGCTGAGCATCAGGAGCTACAGTGTACTGTATATTGGAACCACTGAGCACCTTTATTAGACCTATTTTCCTGCTGGTTTCATATAAAAGTTTAACAGACTGTACAATTAAGTGTTGCAACACTAACTTGTAAATACTTCTCACTCTGTTCCTGCCTTTTCAGCATTGAACAATTGCTTCCTGTGATTTTTCCTATTTAGAGGAGAGATGAACAGTTTTACCTCAGTTTGTCCTTGCTGTTACCTACAGTGACCTGGGCACTAATTGTAATTGAACCTCCCCTGCTTTTAATTGTCTCTTTTAAGCACTTCAACGTGTCAGATTCCAAGAGCAAGTGAAGAAGTCCCGTTGAGTTGAGCTTTTCCAGGTCATGATCCACTAATAGTCCTAGGGTGGGTTGCAGTGTCCTGTGTCAAGCCTTGGGGACTTGACACTAAAAGCTTGGATCGTTGTCTTCTGCTTGAGTCAAAACACTCCCCTGAGTCTTTTTTAGTTCCATAACATGTGGCCAACTCTTCTGCCTATTCCAGGGAGGAGTTCCCTGCAGTTATGATTCATTTTATGGACAAAATTGCAACTACATTTTCTGACTTGGAACACAAAGGCTGTAAGCTTACTTCTATGTCTTGTCCTTCATTATATATGTCAGATATGCCTGCAGCTGTGGCAGGCTTCTGCTGTTGAGGCACTACACTATCAGATGCATAATCTCATAAATATAAAAGCTTATGTGCGTAAAGTTGCCATTTTGATTCTTATTAATGCAATATGCACAACCCTAGAACAGCACGTTGGTGAGACATGTGTCTGAGCTGGCAGCTTTGTCCTGTAAAGAACCCATTTTGGTACTACACAAGGAAAAGGTGGCATTGAAGCCCAGAACCCCCATCCTTCCTAAGGTGTTTTAGGCCTTTCATCTCAACCATTACATTGTTTTTGTCCAGCTCCAGTACAACCAGAAGTAAATGTCACTTCACTACCTGGTTGTATTTTGTGATCTACACTTAATACAAATTTTCAACAGAACTGATGCATGATGGGAGTGGAAGGGGGTTATACCAGGAAATGGCTTTTTCCAGTGTCCAAATACTCCTGAAGGCAGCAATATAACTCAGGTGTCTCTAAATGACTGATTCCTGTGTCCCTTAATAAACTTTAAGGTACAGTATGTAAAAAAAATTGCTACTTTACTTTCCTTTTTAATGCTAAACTCAAGAGAAAAAAACGGTACCCCTATTGTGGATACTGCTGCAAGGGTTAACTGCCCAATTTGCCTAGGGGATGATGAATGAGGTGATACTCCCTGTATACTTGGCTAGCGCAGGCTTCCTCCATGCTTTAACCCTGGACCTCCAAAGGTGCCTCTCTTCATTGCCCAATCATTTGCAACCTTCTGATGTCATCCTGACTGATTTATTTAGATTTTACTCCTTCAGGAAAACCAACCCTAACCACTGTCTGTCCAGTTTACTTTTATTGTTCCTCAAACAAAGAACATCAAAGATGGAACCCAACCTGGTGTTTTTCAACTGGGTTCTGGATGCAAATGTGTGCACTGAATAGAACAGAACTACTGCTCTTAAACCATATGGAGCTTTTAACAGTTTCTTTTTTTTTTTAATAACCTAAATTGTTGGATTTACAAAAGCAGTACAAATTTTGCTTGCCCATTGTGTTTTTTCACTTTATATACATGAGCAGGGAATTAAAAATACAATGTATTTACTGTATATATAATAAATTTTCCTTGTACATGCTACAATGTATAAAGTAAACCCAGCCTAACTGGGCTATGCGATCATTCTACTCTTTCAGGAAAACCAATTCTAACCACTGTCTGGCCATTTTTTTACTTAGTGTGTCAAAAGAATGATCACCATGACAACATCTCTTTGTTACACCCTTGGGTGGTAATCAGGGAGGTTAAACATGCTGACAAGGGGCATATTGAGTGCCACCTGCTGCTATAGTCAAGGGGGAATTTCTATAAATGAACCACTTGGCATTTACAGACTTTCTAAATGTTATGTTATGATAAAATAAAATATCACAAGATAAGTTAGATTTTTCTCAAGGAAGATATAATCAATAATACAAAAACCATGAGAAACTTCTAACAGTGAGTCTTTTCAGCACTGAATTTAGTTTTGTGTCAAGAAGAAAAATAACAGAGATGTCATCTGAGGCATGACATCATTTTCTAATAGGTTTGCAATAATGGCTGATGAAGTACAATGAATAAATGCATAAATGGCAGAATGTGAGTAAAGTTTTAACACTGTTTCTTCCTTCCTTCTCATTTTCTTTACTTTGCAAACAGAGATAATTTAGGATAAGGGTCAGAGTTAAAATTCCCAGTTCATTGGACAATTCCTATTTAACATACATCTGTCATGAGTTGTTTGGCTGTGCCTATCTTTAAAGTTGTTTAAATTATATACTGAGATCTTAACCACGCTGGCGGTATGATTATGTCATATTTTTGCGTCTCAAAGCGGTACATTGTTTTGCATAGATATTTGGCGTTTTATATTGTAGGCCTGTAATTCTTACGAATAACTCACTTAAATCTGTCCAAACAAGAGTCTAGTAGACATCCCGGGTATGATAATGTTTGAAACACTAAATCATATGTAGCGGGGTTCTACTGTTATGGACTGCTGTAATATGTATATACTTCAAAACCCTCCTCCGGAGTTCTGGTTACTACGTTACAGACTATTGTTTTGATATTTAATTATGCAGGGGTGGAACTTAGAGTACAGGGAGAGAGAGACTCCGTTGTCATGGATACCTTGTGGACCCCGGTACACACAGTGCAGCTCTACTCCCGTAATACATCAGAACCCCCACACTGCCTGTTGGGGAAGGCTACTTAAAGAAGAGGCGGGGCCGCACTCGCTCTCTTCGGACTCTGCACTCAACCAAGCAGGAAGTGTGTGAGGCCTGCTGCCAGAGTGACTAGGCCCAAAGCCTGGGCCTACAACCTTGCGCAGGATCATCGAACCAGAGAGGGACCTCTTCCCGTGTAACCAGTCAGTGCCATCTTCGGATCAGAATCGGTCTGCCAACTGATATCTATCACTGCTGAAAGAGGGACCAGAGACTGTGTATCGTGGGAAGGTCGGAGATTGAGGTACCGGCCGTAGAACGCGTCAGGCGGACTAGGCCTGTCCGGGTGAGCGGGCACCTGTCCAGAACCTACAACCTTCTGTTAGGCCTGTGACTTTAGAAGGCGCACCGCCACGCTCAGTAGGTTAACTGCGTAGTTAGGACTGGCGTTACACTGACTGTCAGTTCCTCTCCCGAAAGCATTGCGGGAGTTTCGTTCATATGCTCCTCTCCTTTGGATTACAATTAACAAGTGCGCCAATGTTTTGCTAGCGAAGATTCCCACCCTCAAGGAACTATTAGTATAATCTGTGTCAGGCCTGACTGGAACTACTTCAAAGGGACCTGGGGAGATATTGCCCGCTAGGGGGAGCTTGCGAGCTTAGACTTGTTTAATCATAAGGAGCAGGGATTAGAGTTGTTAGAATCTATATTCAAATAATATTGCTGACTCCTACAGGGCCCTGTAGAGTCATTAGAAATTATTAGCCCACATATAACTGTTATATGTTCATTAACTTTTGATACAGTAAACAATATATTTGTTTAAAGTATACATTTGCTTGCAGTATTCTTTATTACCCTGAAGGATCCCAATTGGAGGAAGGCAACATTTCCATTATCTGTGCAATTACTGTGATATATTTACATGCAGAATTGTGTTCCTCCATAACCATTGGGTTTCACAATTCTTCTGCTACCAGCTGTGCTAAGGGAGGGGTCGAGACAGTTAAGGGGTTGAGCATCAGAGGACAGACCCAAAACGAAACCAGCAGCTCCTTCGGGGTAGTGCTACACATAAATTATAATATAATAAATAACTATAAATAATTATAAAAAATAATGATATAATAATAATAAAATAAATTTCCTCACGGTTCACTATCGCTCAATCCTGCAAGTGTTGTAATTTACTATTGTTGTTTTCTAGCTGGTCTAAAACCACTTTTGACGTAAAGGGACACTTTTTGGTTGCCATGGACAATCTCAAGTTTCCAGGCAGAAAGAACAGTATATGCTGTATAATATATAAGTGCATGCAGGGCACTGGACAAAGCACTAGGGACAAAAGAGAGGCGAAATGATGTCATACAGTAATGTAATCTGTAAGATTACAATGTAATGTATGTATTATGAATTTTGCACGCTGGGCTCCGCCCCCATGCGTCGCAACGCTCGCAGGGAACGGAGCATACAGAGGCATCCGGCGGAGGACACAGCCCACAGACACATCGGGGGGACATTGCAGGATCCTTGGGACAAGTTAAGTAATCTGCACCAGGATCCTGAGATGCCATCCTGAGTGTGGCTCGGGGTTACTACTAATGGTACTGAAATTTAACCCAGAGCCACACTCGGGATTACTGCCAAGGAGGTTAATATTGAGTCATACTTTGTTGTGGGTGTCAGAGCTCACTATATCTGTGTTCCAGGCTAGTGACTCAGAAAATATTTAAAGCGATTGTAATCCTCAAACATGAAATATGAACAACGCATATCACTCTATAGTGTGTATTTGTCTCATTTAAGAGCATTAAGTTTCATTTCTGTCTGCTGCTTCATCAGCATGAGTCATTTCTGAAAATTTCTTCTGATAGCAAGAGAAGAAAGGAGAAAAGAGAGGTATCTTCAGCTGATTGACAGCCTCAGCTCTGTTTCTGTGTGCTGTGTGAAGGGGGTTGTGTCCCTTCTCCTCTCCTCACTGAGCTATTCAGAGTGTGATTTCAGTTCTCATTCCCCTGTTTTCTGACTGCTCAGACAAGCTTTATAAATTCTGGACTTTGAATGGATGTCAGGGACAGATGGCTACAGATAAAAAGGTACAACTTATGTAGGAGGATTTATTTAATCTCTGTTTCTCAACTATGGCTAGCCACATCACTGGGTATATGCAAAGGTTTACAACCACTTTAAGTCAAAGCATTAATTCTCAAAAAAATAAGTAAGCAGTGGGGGCTTACATAATTATCATATGACAGCAAAGGTGGTGCACGTATGAATTTCATATAAAATCATTCTGTCCTATTCAAAAAAAAATGGGCTAAAATCTACCCCAATGCACATGAAAATGGGGCAGACTGCACTTTTCCACCGCATAATGCAAAGGACACCATGAATTGTGCCGCACTGTGATTTGTTGTTGTGCATTGTGTTAATGGACATCAATGAGCACCTAGTCAGTCACATGACAAGGTTTCAACAGATATGGGATGAAGTTAAATCAATTGCCCAATTATATTGCAGGGATATATGATGTTTTTACATAGCACAAATAATAAGTTGTATCAGTCATAGGAAGAGGTTGCAAGCAAAATAGGATGCATTCATTATTCAGATTTAGGATGGATGATGGGTGATGTCCCAAAATGGACATTGCAGCAGTTTAGCTAAGGTGATTTTGTTGCAGCAGATAAAATGCTTCATTCAAAGCAGTTTCCTACTCTAACTTCTACTTCCATATGTTTCCTAACAATGCTCCAAGGCCCCTAAAGAACCTGGCCTGCAAACCTTGTAAAGGCAGACAGCTCAGCTCTTTACTGCCTATTACCAACAATAGTAATATACATTTACTGGCAAACATTTGTATTCAACAAGAGCAACCATGATCTAAAAAAAAGTGTTCACCAATAAGGCTCTCCAATATATCTGATTAATATTTAATACTGTCCACCTAAATGTTTTCAGTTAAATAGTTATTTCCAATGTTTGTTTAATGTAACTGTACAATTTGTTATTTACATTCTATATTTCCAATATGAAACCTTGACACATTGCAATTAGGTATATAGAAAATATTTTCAAGAGGATTGTAAAGCCAAGATTAAAACACATTGGAGTTGATTGTGGTGCAGCTGTGCATAGTAACCAATCAGCTTCTAACTTTAACTTATTCAATTAGGCTTTGAAAATAAGATCTAAAAGCTGATCGGTTTGTATGCGGAGCTGCACCAGGTTTTGCACTCTCTAGTTTTAGTAAATCAACTCCTATATGTCAGAATCTATGTTTATTTAAACACTAAAAAGACTAAACTGAAAAGGAGTAACTATAGTAACAACAGATAAGAAGACCTATATGGGGTCTAGAAGCATTGGAGCCATGATTCGAACTTGCTGTATAATGGTTTATCAAGACAGAATTAGCAACAGCATTTAGCAATTACCGGTAATTAATTATAAGTTCATGCACTTATGTCAGACTGAAGAGAATGCAGTAGTTAGTAAGTAAGCTGCAATGTCAAGGTTTTTGAATGATATGGATTTCAGCAGTAGGATTGACTATGAATAGGAGGTTGACTTGCTGGGAGTTCTTCAAAAAACTTCAGCCATGCCTTTTTTGTTTTGGATAGAGTGCAAAATGAATTTAGAATTGATATCAATCTCTGCCATTTACTGGGTGTCAAACAGAAAATGAAGGAAAAGCTTTCTAATACCTGCCTAATTGAGAGGTGTAAATAAATCAGCAACTCAGGTAAGTCTACAAGACTGAGTAAGGTTTAGAATTTCTGATTTTATTGCTGTCTGTGTCGCCGCTATGCCTAGTACACACAAACCGAATGTTGGGAGACATCGGTCGGTGTATATGTCAGTTGGACTGACAGAAGCTGGCCATTTGGCCAACATATGTTGGACGAGCATGCTGGAAAACCAGCACCCAACTGGATCCCAATTAGCGCAACCAGGCAATGGCTTAGTGCGCTGACCAGAGTGTTCTAAGGGGGGCCACCCCCCTGTCAGTACACAACAGCTGAGGGGAGGATATTGCTTTACTAACATCGGATTGTTAGTACAACGGCTCCAACCGAAGCTGGCCTTTTTTTTTTTGGTTTAACCGACTGGGTTGAACCAAAAAAAAAAAAAAAAACTATCAGTGTGTACCAGACTTTAATATTGTTCACCTCACTTCCTGTCAAGGAAAGTGATGTCAGAATAGGAAGTAACGGAAATCTGTTAAGTGGACCTGACTTAAAGACCTAACAGATATATTTCCTAAACAGGGACAAAGATAGCATTTAAAAGAGCAGTCTTAATCTTCCCCAATTAAAAAAAAAAGGTTTAGTTGCAACTGGGCTTAAATTCATTTACTGTAGGTATTATTTATAACTATACTTTGCTGGGCTGCCTTTTCTTAACCAATAAAAGCAAGAAAATACTAAAGAATGACTGTGTTGGAGTGCGCATGCACGGAGCTCCGTGGATGGCCACCTGAGCCCAGAGCTCCGCTCCAGCCTGGCATAACGGGGCCCATAGCTGCCCTCACGGCAAACAGAAATTCTTGAAAATTAGCAGGCAGACTCCCCATCATCCCGGGAACACCTCCCAATAGTCAAAATTAATTTTAAAGGGACCCCAGACCCTAATTTGAGACCGTGGCTTCTGACTAAAAATCCAAGATGGCCTCCGCTATACAGAATACAGCCTCCAGCGCCCTCTGCCTCACAGAGAAAATGCAGGTATTCTCCTCAGAGTCAGTAACATTTACCTCAGGGCTTCAGACAGGCCACCCACAGGTACTCATTCCCTCACCAGCATACAATGAGCCCCTTAATGGTCACATATTATCTGACCTTGCCCTTATTCCTTCAGGACTTAATTTTGCCGCTCAGACTGGCTCAATCCCCTCAGAGGCTCTGTCCAGGGACCATGCTTTTCTTTTTCTTTTTTTCCATAAAGAGTTTTTATTTTGTAAAAGGAAATCATAACATACAAGACCCATCAGTGGGCGTAATACAGCATATATCAGAAAAACAAGAAAGATACCCACAGCATGTCACAATATAAAAAAAAAGCTCAATAAAAAAAAAAAAAGCCGCAGTTGAGGAACAATACTGTAATGTGGCATATTAGGGGCGGAGGATCGCATTCTCTATTCTCCCCTCCCCCCCAAGACCCCCCCCCCTATATGAAGAGGGGGATAGATTAGCTTAGAGCCTCACTTGCAACTAAAATCTAAGATGCATGCAATTGTGACAGTGCAGCCTTGGGAACTTCTTGTGGTGAAAGAAAGATTCAGGAAAAAAGGACAAAGAGGAGGAGAAAATGAAAATGAAGCATCTAGAAGAGAGTAGGAGAGAAGAAAGGTAGAGAAAGAGAAAAAATTAAAGGAGAGGAAGGGGAAGAGGAAAAGAAAAAAAAAGGGGGGAGAGAGAGGGGGCAATGACAGAAGGAAAAGGGGAGAAGAGACAAGGGGGGGAGAGGGGAAAGTCAAACAGATGGGAGTAAGGTGTATGGGTGGATCCCGGTCGCCCCCCCAGGCCCCCCCTATCAGGGGGGTATTTCCAGACCTGCAAAGGGATTCTATGAGAGATATTGGAGGTAGCGATCGGTGGTAACAAAGTGATTCCAACAAGCCCACTTAAGTGAGAATTTGTGTATTCTATCCTGTGAGATGAAGATCATTTCTTCCATTTCCTTTATGGAAGAAATCTGTGGGAGCCACTCCCTTACCGTGGGAACGTCAGAGGAGCGCCAGTGTCTGAGAATACAGAGTCTAGCAGCATTAACGATGTGCATGGCTAAGGATTTGAAATATACATTCTTAGAAAGGGAGGTGTGGTGTAAAAGGTATTGGGACGGGGTGTAGTCAAGAGTATAAGTTGTGACATGCGAGATGAGGTCGTGCACCTCCTTCTAGAAGGATTGCAGGGGCCCACAATCCCACCACACATGCAACATTGTCCCCACCCCCACCCCGCACCTCCAACATGTGGCAGGTATGCTAGAGGAGAATTTATGGAGACGGGACGGAGTCCTGTACCACTTGGTGATGATTTTATAGCTATTCTCTTGGATAGCGACATTCAAGGAGCCTTTGTGCGCATACTCATAAATAGTGGTCCAGTCGTCTGTAGACAGGGGCGTTTGGAAATCTTTATTCCATGACGTCTGTGGAGGGGTAGGGGTCAGGGGCGGGATGTCCGAGATTAGGTTATACAGGAAAGAGATCAGGTGTCTTTGCGGTACTTTACGTTGACAAAGGGATTCAAAAGGTGTGAGTCGACGTGTCCAGGATGACTGATTCGCAGAGGTCGTGAGAAAATGTCGAATTTGCCTGTAAGTCCAGAAAGAGAACGCGGACGTCTTGGTGGAAGCTTTAATCTCTTCAAAGGACAGGGGTCTTCCTCCAGAGTAGAAGTGGAGTGCAAGCACATCATCATGGGGCCACTCTAGATTCAAAAAACCCTCAGACAGGCCTGGAGGGAAACCCGGGTTTCCTCTCAGTGTAGTTAAGGGATTCGGGTGGGGGGGGTAAATTTTTTAAGTGCCAAAAGCGTGGGATAGATAAGTGGGTGGGAAGTTAGAGATTGGGGCCAATTGCTGGAAGGCGTCCAAGGAAGCAAGGCATGTATATTCCAGTCAGCTATCCTAGTGAGGTGACATGCTGTGTGGTATTGGCGAAGGTCCGGTAGACCAATTCCCCCTCTAGATTTGGGTAAAGTGAGGCGGGCGAACTTAATGCGTGGCTGAGAATTCCGCCATAAAAAGGCAGAACATGCTTTCCGAAGGGCCACGAAAAACCTTGGTGGTAAAAAGATGGGGATTGATTGCATTAGGTAAAGGAGACGGGGCAGAATTATCATTTTAATCAGAGCCGCACGCCCAAACCAGGAAACATTCAAGCCCATCCACTCTTTGAGGTGTATCTGAATCTTAAGTAGAGCGGGGTGGAAGTTCTTCAGGTACAGATCTGTTAGGCAATGGGGGATGCGGATACCCAAGTATGTGAGTGAGTCTTGAACCCACCTAAAGGGAAATGACTCTTGACAGTGTAGCACCTCCTGCACGGGAAGGGAGACATTGAGCGCCTGTGATTTTGAGTGATTGATCTTTAAATTTGACAGGAAGCCAAAATGTTCCAACTCTTTGAGGAGATTAGGAAGTGAAATACTGGGGGCCTGCAGGGAAAGAAGAATGTCGTCGGTGAAGGCCGCTACTTTAAACTCTCTGCCTTTCACAGTGATCCCTTGTATGTTTGAGTTATCCCTTAATTTGTTAAGGAAGGGTTCCAGGGCAAGGATATATATCAAAGGGGACAGGGGGCACCCTTGACGAGTGCCATTGCTAATGCGGAAGGCGTCCGACAGATGACCATTGACCTTCACCGCTGCAAAGGGCCCAGCATACAAGGCCATGATATACGACAGCATGCGGGATCCCAAGCCCAGGGCTCCGAGCATCTCCCGCATGTAGTCCCAGGCCACCCTGTCGAACGCCTTCTCGGCATCCAGCGAAAAAAAGAATCCCTGCGATTTAGAGGTCGTGAGCCAATGGTGTAAGTTAAGTGTGTGAATGGTGTTGTCTCTGGCCTCACGACCGGGAACAAAACCAACTTGATCAAGGGAGATAAGACCGGGTACCAAAGGCAGTAACCTATTTGCTAGTATCTTTGCATAAATTCTGATGTCCACATTGAGGAGGGAGATTGGTCTATAACTGGCTACTGAAGAGGGATCTTTACCCTCCTTCGGAATTACCGCAATGTGCGCTACTAGCATATTGTCAGGTCTATTTCGGGAGTCCGAAAAGGCATTGAAGATGGCTAAAAGGTTGGGGACCAGTGGAGAAATGAAAGATCTATAATATTGGATGGTAAGGCCATCCGGGCCCGGGGATTTCCCCGGTTTCATCTGTTTCATGGCCACTTCTAGCTCTGTCGCCGAAATAGGACTTTCCAAGTCAAGAGACTGTTGAGGAGAGAGCGGCTTAGGGCCGTAGCGGGACAGGAAATCTCTAATCTGTGTGGGACGAGACTCGGCAGTGTGCGACGAAGGGGTGTGGGGTTGCAGATTATACAGCTTGGAATAAAAGCTTTCGAATTCTTTGGCTATGTCCGCACTCTTGGCCAGAAGCTCTCCCCCAGGGCTGCGTATGTGGTGGACTGTGGAGGAGGGTTTTGAATTTTGTACTGTGCGTGCCAGAAGGCGGCCACATTTATTGCCCTGTTCGTAGAAGATCCTCTGGCCAAGAATATAGTGTCTCTTAGAGCATTTTCCTAACTCCTCCAAAAGGAGGGCTCGGGTGTGTATCAGATCCTGAAAGGTTACTTGCGCACGTGTCAGCTTGTGGGAAGCTTCGAGGGATTTAATTCTCCCGATGAGGGAGTTTATATGTTCTTGGCGCTGTTTCTTAGCTTTGGTAGCCAAGGCAATCAGTTCACCCCGGATCACACATTTATGCGCTTCCCAAAGGGAGATCGGCGAGACTTCTCCACCCAAGTTTTCCGCAAAGTATTGTTGGATTCTCATGAGAATCCGGTCTGTCACCAAAGGGTCTTCAAGGAGGGAGACGTTCAAACGCCAAGACTTCATTCTGGAAGAGATTTCGGGAAAGGACAGGGTAACTGTGATTGGATGATGGTCCGACAGAAACATCGGTTCAATAGTGGATTGCTGAAGTAAGGGGAGGTCTGTCTGGGAGAGAAAGAAATAGTTTATCCTAGAATATTTTTGGTGCAGGGTTGAAAAAAAGGTGTAATCCTTATCAGAGGGGAACAACGTGCGCCAAACATCATGTAAAGTTAAGGATTGAAGCTGCAATTTAATCTGGCGTAACGCCTTGTATGTTAGAGTGGAGGTTCCCGTGGAAGAGTCCAACAGTGGATTCAGTGGGACATTGAAGTCCTCTCCCATAAGCACCACACCTGATTTGAAGGAGGCAAGCAAGTCCGTGATTTTCCTGACAAAGGCCACCTGACGTTCATTTGGGCAATAGATATTGGCTATTGTTATCGGGTGTGAGGCGTAAGTGCCCTTAAGGAATATGTACCTACCCTCAGGGTCAATCAGGGAGTCTAACAGGTGAAAGTTTGCATTTTTAGAGATGAGGATGGATACCCCTTTCGTCTTGGCATCAGAGTTGGTGGAGTGGAATGCTGCACGATAGACATGGTTGGAAAGTTTAGGAATAGCGTCCGACCGAAAATGGGTCTCCTGGAGGAGGATAAAGTGGGCCCTGTGTTTAGAGAGGGAGGACAAAACTTGTGATCTTTTCTCTGGCACATTGAGGCCCTTCACATTAAGAGATAAGCATTTCAATGTCAGGGGAGGCATAGTATACAGCTAAGGGCAAAGGGGGAGGAGAAAAGGGATATATATAAAGTAAAGAGGGGAACGGATGGAGATAGGAGGGTAGAGACAACCAGAGGTGGCAGTAGTCACACTATACCACCTAGAAAGGGAAGAAAAACGGGAAGGGGAGCCTGGAGGGTCAGCTAATCCCAATAGGATTGCTGTGAGGGGATAAAAAAAAAAGGACGGAGACCACAGAGGGGTCACGACCCAGGGAGTGACAGACAAAACTTGGTAAGTATCTAGTATTGGTAATGATAGTGGGGAACCTACTAGTACAGGGTAACTGATATTATGATAATATGATAACCCATGAGCAGTTTAAACTAAGGGGGCTAGGGAGCCTAGCACACTTCAACTAAAGCCCATGAAACAATGTGCATAATGTAAACCATGTAAACCATAGCAAACTTTTCAAGTATTTCTAATAATTCTGCCAACTGCCAATAATGTTGACCCTAATCTCATCATGACATAACCTACTCGGGTTTACTCTAACGGGAGGATGAGGGTGGTTCCCAATCATGCATGGTGGCCTAGGAGACTAGAACCTCTCGTCAGAGTAAAGGGGGTTACTTTATGCGGACCTCCATCATCTCCTAGTAAAAGGCAAGTACCAACAGGGCCCCCCTCAGAGCTCAGGAAGTCCGAGGGAGGACCCCTTCTTATCCCATTGAATCAAAATCAATTGTGACCAGGATCACACACAATTAGAATAAAACACAATCTAGCCCATAGAGCAAAGTGAATATACACATTCTCGTTCAGTTTCATTCCACAGGGGGGAGTGGGGGGTGTACTAAGCATAACAAACAAACAAATAAACAAACAAGGCCCCCCCTCCCCCCAAGAGCTACAATGAATCCTATGTGACAGGGAAGGAGATGTGAGAGGCTAGGCCGGGAAGAGTGTTCAGTCAGAGAACTGGCGCACTGCCATAGCTGTCGATTACACGAACGTTCCAAGCAGTCAGATGAGCAAAACAACATGTTACCTCCTTCGTATCGAACACTCAGTAGCTAGTCCAACCCCGTCTCACGGCAGACAGACGGGAGGGTGCGAAGGACGCAAGTGTCCAGGACGGAAGGGTCAAGAAGGTGCAGTCTGGAGGGGTTTCCGGTGATGATACCCCAATGGGATTGCGGATGTTTCGTGTTGCAGGTAAGCCAAGGTAGAGCAGTGTAGGTAGAGATCCTGGAGGGGGGACAAAAAGAAGGGGAGGGGGCAGAAAAGCAATATAGGGTGCAGGTTACTCACGAGAGCAGGCATTTGGCGGAAGGAAGTCCAGGAACTTTAGGCATCTGCACGATCCCTTCTCCGCGCGGGGCGTGGAGGGGGAGCCCGGGCTGCTGTGATGTAAGTCGCGCCTGGAGGCATGGTTCCCCGGTGAGGATGGACCACCTCTGTATCTTCGGGATCTGTGTCGCTGCGCCTTCGGAGACGGGTGGAGAGATACAGGGAGCCACGGTTCCGCCAGGAAATAAAATGCGTACCACTCCGGAAGCTCAACGTGCGGGAGGTCGAGTTGCTCGCAGAAATCGTGAAGTCTTTGGGTGTGCGAAGGAGAGCAGAGCGGCCCCTAGCAGACGCCGAGAGCCCGAAAGGAAATTTCCAGCGATACTGAATGTTCCTGGAGCGTAGAGCCTCCAGCAGGGGGCGCAGGGCACGTCTGTTCTGAAGCGTGATCTGGGACAGATCTTGAAACAGTTTGATCTCGGCGCCATTATGGAGGATACGGCCTCTCTCTCTGGCTTTGCGGAGAATCTCCTCCTTAAGTGGAAAGTTCACCAAACAACATATCACATCCCTTGATGGTTCAGTGTCCCGGGGTAGTGGGCGTAGGGCACGATGGGCTCTTTCCATATCGATGGGGGAATCTGCTGGGCGCCCGATCAAATCATTAAATATGGCACACAATGTCTGTTGCAGGGAGGCCGGGTCCACAGTCTCAGGGATGCCCCGTATTCTAACGTTGTGTCTCCGGCCCCTATTATCGAGGTCCTCGACATGTCTGTGGATGTCTAGGAGCTGGGAAAGTTGTGCATCATAGGTGGTTTGGATTTGCCAGATAGCAGCCGCTTGCTGCTGGGTTGTCTGTTCCACTCCATCAATCCTATAGACCACAGCGTGAATCTCGGCCTTCAAGTCAGCGATCACTGTGGTGACCGTATTCTTAATGTCAGCTGCAATCGTCTCTAGATCAAATAGGCTCAGGGGATGGGTCCGCCCCATGCTCCCTTCAGGTCCCCCAGATAGCGGGGGTGGCGGGATCCGTGTTAGCTAAGGCTGGGGATTGGGCCTGTGAGGCCTGTGAAGCCGCATGTGCGGCCACGAGTTGGGACCAGAACAGCTCCGGTATGTTTCTGCCGAGCTGTGTACCTGAGTCCCCGGCCATCCTGGAGGTAGAGGAGCTCCGTGTGGATCTGCTCATGTTGGTAGCTGGGTGTAGGTTCCCCTAAAAGCAAGAGTCAGTCCCCGGGTCGCAGGAGCTCTCAGCTTATGCTGCCATCCAGGTCGCCGTCCAAGCCACGCCCTCGACCAAGCTTTTCTAATGATGGACCTATTTCAAAAGTTCTCAGAACTCCTTGACAGGGGACTTGCAAATACAGTGGCTAAAATTACTGGGGACCTGAAAGCTGACTTTTAAAACCTAGGGACAAAAATTGACACCATAGAACAAAAATTGGAAGCTACAGTGGCCGCTTCAAATCAAAATGCAAAACTTATACACGTTCCAAGAACAACTAGACCTTGCTATCTCCAGAATTGACGAACATGAGAACAGGTCCCGCAGGTATAAAATTAGAATCAGAGGGCTACCTGAAACTGTTTTGGACATACCTTCAGCAGTCCAGGAAATGATCAGCACCTTGCTTCCTAACACCCCCCAGAACCGCCTGGAACTAAATAGAGCTCACAGAGCTCTAGGACCTCCTAGAAAAGATGGAAAACCTAGAGATGTTATCGCCAAGCCCCATTTTTATTCTGTGAAAGAAGAGGTCATGAAACAGGCCGGATCTGTTCCCCAAATACTATGCCTTGGCCACCCTATTCAACTATTTGCAGATCTCTTCCCCTCAACGATCCAACACAGGAGGGCTCTGAAGCAACTCTTACAGGTTCTAACACAGAAATAAATAAAATATAGATGGGCTTTCCCATTTGCTGTCAAGTTTACTGACAAAGGGAGATATTATTCATTTTCCAACTTCCAGGAAGGGGAAAGATTGCTGATGCAACTCAAATACATCTCACAAGAAGCACAAATGGACACCACTACAGCTAGTACCAGCTCGGTCAAAAGACCCAACCCAACAAGCCCACTATCTCCCCTACAGAACAAAGGAAAGACTAGGAGAATTAAAGACAACGGACCTACTTGATTGAAGATTTTCGCCCAACTCTTATTCCTTGACTCTCATTGGGACCTGGAGTCCGTTCACAGATCTTTCTGTGACAGTTCTTGGGGGTTGATCCGCTCCTCGGTTATTTTTTTTATTTTTTATTTTTTCTTCTGCCTGTTCTACAGCTGTTCACAAGCTCATGGACTTCCTATTTTCTAGTTTGGCTTTCCAACTATATGCATAAATGCTTCAATAATGTATATTTGTGGTGGATGCCCATGATCCTCCGGAAAGACTTTACTCTCTAAGGGCTGTGACTCTGCATATTTACTTGAAGTTATCTTTATGTTATTATTACAAATTATTTCTTATACGGGTGCCTTGTGCGGGGGTGGTCCACATGTACACCCACCTATTCCTTGGAAACCCGCGGGTCTCTGAGGACTAGGTTGTCTGAACCCCGTAGGTCAGACTTCTATTGTTTTGTCTCAGGTTTCGGGGGGCGTCTCCCCTCTCAAACCCTGGTTTTACATGTTAGGATACTTTATTATTTTCTTATTTTTCTCCCCGCTTTTCTTTCCCTGCTCTATTCCCCCTCCCATTGATACGTGTCTAATCATCCAATCTGTTACAGAGATCCACATTCCCAGATTTACTATGGACACCATCCACCTGTTGGGTGAGGACATTGAAACGTTCCTGGTGAGAAGACTATCATGGGTGAGTGAGGACTTACTTTACAGGTACACCATTAATAATCTCCATGGTTGATAACACACAGACCCTTCTTAAAATAGCAACCCATAATGTACAAGGATTAAACTCCCCAATTAAACGAAGGAAAATTCTAGATTTCCACAAATCTCTCAAATTAGATATTCTCCTACTCCAAGAGATGCATTTTCCTTTACGGTATAGTCCCAATTTTATACATCCACACTTCCCCCAATTTTTTCTAGCCAGCGCTGAAAATAAAACAAAAGGGGTAGCTATCATTTTCTAAAAAAAGTACAAATTTGAAAAGACCTTGGAGTACGTTGATCCTGAAGGAAGAATCCTGTTGATACAGGGTTCAATAGAAGGACAAATTTACTCTATAGTGTCATATTATGCTCCTAATAGAGATCAAGCAGCCTTTTTTAAGACTATGATGGAAACATTGAACCGCATTCTTGCGGGCACGGTCATATTTGGGGGAGACTCGAATGTGGCATTTGATCAGGTTCTGGAAAAATCCAAACCCATAAAGGATTAATTGACTCGTCCCAACCAAAGAAAGCCATAAAATCGCTAGAATTATTTCTGTGCATAGTTTAACTGATGCCTGGAGGGAACTAAACCCCTCTAAACGTGACTTTACACATTACTCACATCCTCATAATACATATGCTAAATAAACCACATTTTGTTCCCTTCATATCAATTACCTTCAATACACAGCGCTAACATTAAAGACACAGTGTTATCAGATCACTCGGTGGTCATCCTTACTAAAAAACTGTGGTATGCTGGGTAGGAAACAGGGACAATGGAAACTTAATGAGTCCATCCTGTCTAATCCAAATACAGTAGAGAAAATCAATAAAGCACTTAAAGAATATTTTTCTTTT
Organism: Rana muscosa; assembly: GCA_029206835.1. Taxonomy (NCBI): domain Eukaryota; kingdom Metazoa; phylum Chordata; class Amphibia; order Anura; family Ranidae; genus Rana; species Rana muscosa. The sequence continues at coordinate 81,421,390 of CM055122.1, read as the reverse complement.
AACGATACGGGGGACACCTTATCCGAAACCCTTTGGGCCTTCATTCGGGGTAAAATTATCCAAATCTCAATCCAAACCAAATGAGAACAAAGGGCTGATATAGAACGTCTGGAAACACAGTATGCAGCTCTTAGAGCTAGTCACAAATGGGATCCTTTGTCAACTTCTACTGCTCTTTTAGATAAAACTAGACTGGATCTCAACCTAGCCCTTACTACGCAAGCCGAAAAGGCGATTCAAAGGAGCAGTAATATATTTTATTTACATACAAACAAAATAGGGCCATTACTCGCCTCTAAATTCTCACCCGAATCAAAATTCATGCTCTACCTAAGATCAGAATAGCAGGCCAACCTCCCACAGCTAATCCAGTCAAAATTTTGTACGCTTTCCAAGAATTCTACTCCAGACTTTGTAGCTCACCTTCACAACCTGACAAAGATTCCATATTTGAATACCTAAACGAGCTTCCTATCCCAACCATAAATTATGCACACAAAGATTTATTAGAAGCATCCTTCACGATTGAAACCTCAAAAAGGGGTCGGCACCAGGACCGGATGGATTATCCATCCCCTATACTTTTCGGAAACCTTAGCACCATACCTAATTACATTTTTTAATACAAAACCTCAGGGTGCCCCCTTAGACACCCACCTTAACACAGCATTTATCTCAGTCATCCCCAAACCTGATAAAAACCCTGAAGAAGTTAGCAATTACCGCCCAATATCTCTTATCGATAATGATATAAAGATAATGACAAAAATACTGGCCAACCGTTTATCTTCCTTTATCAATAACTACATGCATAAAGACCAAGTGGGCTTCATCCCGAGTAGACAAGGCCCAGCCCAAATAAGATGAGCAATTAATTTAGTCTCCATTTTGCAATCTGGTTGGGGGGGAGGAACGAGACAGGAGGGGTTTCTCTTATCGTTAGACCTGCAAAAGGCCTTTGACACAGTTTCTTGGCCATACATACAGTATTTTCTATTTTAGAGCGTTGGGGCTTTGGAGGACGCTTCATAGGTCTTCTGCAATCCCTGTACTCACATCCCAAGGCATTAATTTGTCTGCAAGGACATTATTCTAAACCAATAAACATAGCTCGGGGGACGAGGCAGAGATGTCCGCTTTCCCCTCTCATATTTGCCATTGCTATAGAGACTTTGGCAATAGCCATTCGTCACAATCCAAATATTAAAGGGGTGACATGCGGAGATCAAATCCACAAATGCGGTCTTTTTGCAGATGACCTCCTCCTATTTGTGACTTCACCGTTGACCTCTCTTCCCAACATCTGTCAGGTCCTAAATAACTTTTCTAAAATTTTAGGCCTGAAGGTCAACTACACAAAATCACAGGCCCTTAATGTCTCGCTCCCCCCTCCAACTGTAGCCCTATTAAAACAATCATTCAAATTTGATTGGAACGACAACTCCATCAAATATCTAGGTATAACACTTACAGCTTGCTTCGAAACTTTATATAAACAACTACCCCCCTCTATACAAGAAATTAGAAAATTATATTAAAACCTGGTCCAAACATGAACTCTCCTGATTAGGAAGGATAACCTTGCTTCCAAGAATTCTAATTTTTTTTAGATCTCTCCCCATTCCAGTTAATAAACTCCACTTGCAAAAACTCCAGAGCAAAATACTTAAATATATGTGGGGTTCCTCTGGCTATCGAATACCCCAACATACATTGTTACTTCATAAAAGTAAGGAAGGACTGGGCCTTCCTGACTTGCACAAATATTATATAGTCACTAGAGTTTCACAACTATCCATAATTTACTCAAAACTTGAAAAGCCAGACTGGATCAATATTGAACAACAGGTAGTACCCCAATTACCCCTAGATTATCTATTATGGTGTCCACCCAAAAAAAAGGCCACCCATATTAGCCCCCTCTATGTCTCAATCCTGTGCACTTTGGGAAAACCTTAGATATCACCCTGCCCTCATTTCCCCAGGACGGCCTCTAAAGCCCTGTACACACGATCGGTTTAACCGATGAAAACCGTCCGATGGATTGTTTTCATCAGACAAACCGATCGTGTATGGGACCCATCGGTCTTTTTTCCATCGGTTTTAAAAAATAGAACATGTTTTAAATTTTTCTGATGGATAAAAAACCGATTGAAAACTCTGATCGTCTATGGGCAAGTCCATCGGATAAAAAACCCACGCATGCTCAGAATCAAGTCGACTCATGCTCAGAAGCATTGAACTTAATTTTTCTCGGCTCATCGGAGTATTTTACGTCACCGTGTTTGGAACGGTCGGTTTTTTGACTGATAGTGTGTAGGCAAGACTGATGGAAGTCAGCTTCATCGGATTTCCGATGGACAAAACCATCGGATTAGAATCCATAGGATATCCGATCGTGTGTACGAGGCTTAACACATCTATTTAATAATCCTGATTTCCCTCCAGGCTTAGATAGAAAAACATTCCAATGGTGGGAGGACAAGGGACTATACCGTATAGGACACTTCTTTAGATCTGGGAAGCCATTAACCCTTGACTATTGCGTTAAAAAGCTGAAACTCCCAGACTCTGAAAGAAGTCGCCATGATATCATTTCAAAATTCCTACATCAAATTTGGAAGGGTAAACCACTTTTAAAATTTGAGATATGGTGTGAACAAGCCTTGGAGCAAAAGGGAGGCATTTCTGTGATTTATTCCTCCCTCACTCACCCTACAGTAAAATCTTCTTACATGGAAGAGTGGGAAAAGGATCTGCAATGCAGCTGGGATCTGGAAACTTGGCATAAAGCCTGCTCTAAATCTTTCAGGGGAATTCTTAATATTTCCCCGATGGAAGCTAATATTAAGGTTCTCGCCAGGTGGTATCTGACCCCAACTAAACTTGCAGCTATATACCCAACTGCGGATCCAACTTGCTTCAGGGGTTGTCAACTATTAGGGTCAATGGTTCATATCTGGTGGGGTTGTCCTAGGATCTATCCCTTCTGGAACAAAGTTTTTAACATGATATTCAAGATGACTGCTTGTCAGGTTCCCAGATCCATTTCTGTGGCTCTTCTTAATGCTCATATACCTCTTATTTCTAAATACACACAAAAATGTATCCACTTCATACTTACAGGAGCCAAGCTCACAGTGGCTAAAGCGTGGAAGAAACCTAACCCTTTCTTATCAGAAGTTAAAAGGAAGATGGTTCAAGAATTTGTCAGTATCTTAAATGACACAACCCTACAGTTTGAAAGTACCTGGGATCCCTGGGCTAAATATGTAGGGATCTCTATTTCTAAGGGTGTCTCTATGGATCTCTCCCTTTCTCAACATTACGATAGACACGTATCCCCCCTTTCATTTCTTCTTTCCTTCTCTATCTCTTTCCTTTTTTTTCTGATTTCTCCTATATTATTCTCTGTTTTGAGGATACCTGGAAATGACACAAGAGAAACTTTACTCTCATGTTTTTTTTAATTATTATCATACAAGTTATAGATAAAGTTTTCTTATGTTTCAATTTATTGGGCTGACTATTTTCGACATAATTAAGGACTTCTTGGATCGGGGGTTGGGGTCATCGGAGGGGTGGGGGGTTCTCTCCGCCGGCACAGTGTGTTCCCTTTAGGGGTGCAGGGGGATTGAGAATACATATACTCTTTGGATGTCTCTCCCTAAGCTAGTTGCTTTCTTAGTTGGACCTAATAGGGTTATATTACCCTTCTAATTTTCTATTTCTACTTATTTAGCTTTTCAGTACTCATTCCTTTAATCTTTTCATTGTCCATGATTTATTATTTATGTGACTTTAAAACAATAATTAAATGTATTAAATTGTATTCTATATACTATGAAAATAAAATATTTTGAAGGAAAGAATGACTGTGTTTTTACATATGAAGATTAAACATGAACATCTTTGTCTCTGCAAGAACTTAGGCTTCCATTAAAACTTTTTTTAAGGCTTATAGTGTTCAAATTGTGCAGGTAAACTGTTGGTGTTGAATAAGAAACAGGACCCTTTCTAAAGATTCATAAACATCTTTTCCGCTAACCTTTCTGTGTGTCTCTAGAGACATAAATAAATGTTATAAGAAGCTGTGCCAAGGATAGGACAGTATATTGTATGTGGTGTCACTAAAGGTTAGTAATATATATTTACTCTGGACTGGATACTTCACATGTCCTGTCTCGGGTTATGTTACCCAGTTACCCAGAGTTATGAAGGAGCAGCAGACCAAGCCAAAATAAAGCAAAGTGGATTATTTAAATATAAATAGCTAAATCTATTTAAATAAGTTGCTAAAGCTTTGTTAATGTAGGCATCTTAGTGCAATAGAGGCTTCTCCACCATCAATACTCAGTGCAGTTCAAGCAATCGCTTCATCATGAAATATACAATCTCACTGCTGTGGCTAATCTGTCAGTTAGCTCTTTGTCAAAGATACCTTTCAGAACTGATGCATTTCTTAAAATACTTCAGTATACAGTATAAATCTGAAGCCCTGTACACACGATCGGATTTCCTATGGATTATAATCCGATGGATTTTTCCATCGGAAATCCAATGAAGCTGGAGTTCCATCAGTCTTGCCTACGCACCATCAGTCAAAAATCCGACTGTCCAAAACGCTGTGACGTAAAACACTCCGACAAGCCGAGAAAAATTAAGTTCAATGCTTCTGAGCATGCGTCGACTTGATTCTGAACATGCGTGTGTTTTTTGTCCGATGGAGTTCCACAAAGACGATCGGAATTTGCTATCGGTTTTTTGCCCATCGGATAAATTTAAAACATTTTCAATATTTTCTCACTGATGGAAAAAAGACAGATGGGGCCCATACACGATCGGTTTGTCTAAAGAAAAAAGTCCATCGGACTGTTTTCATCGGTAAAACCGATCGTGTGTACACGGCTTTACAGAAGGATTAATACTGTACATGCAATAATCATTATTATATACTAAATTGGGCAAAACTACTGAATCCAATATGTTATAACATTTTAACTGGTGTAATGAAGGTTTGCACCTACTGTCATTTTCTTTAGTTTTTGAATAAAGAGCAGTGCATCTCATCAACGTTTGGAATACACAAAGTTATTTATTAAATAAATACTACTGTATGTAAACAGCTATCTTCATAACCGTCTTAAAGTGGAACGAAACCCTCCTATCCATTTTCAGTCCAAGATGACACAATTGCCATGCTGCTACATGTTACCAGTTATGCACCAGCTACCTGAGGGTATTTTCCAGAAAAAAAGCCTATGAAGTCAAGGGGCCCCCATTGATATAAAAAAAAATGAGAATGTTCAATATTTTATTATCATACCTGTGGTCCCTTTGGCTCCCCTAGAAGACTGTCTAAAAATCTCCTATTTAGCAATTCCTTTATCCTGCCTTGTTTCAAGAATGCAAAAACTGTTGGTTGACGCATGTCTTGTGCAAAATGCGTCAAAGCTTATTTTGTGCGACGCTGATATCATATCCTGCCTATGAGCCACGCTCACATTGAGGCTTGAACCGCACGCTGGCTCCCTGCACACTGAGTGACCATTAATGGAACGCTGGACAGACTCAGTGCCCGTCTAAGGCACAATAGCATGTGAGTGCACAATTTTAAAACTTTATACAATAAAAACCATACAGTATGTAGAATCTTGCGCAATGATGGTCGTTTGTTTTTTATGAGAACTTAAGAAGCCACATTGGAGGAATTTGAGAACATAACTTCTGTATCTGGTGGAACGTCGATACACTGGGTGTTAAAGAAACACACACAGGCGTTTTTATTTTTGCTTTCTGGTAAGCGTTTAATTTGGAAGGTGGTGGTAATATTACGGATCACGATATTATTTCTGGATGCACAATTGATTCAAGCACGGTGGATAATTTTATGAAGAACACAATTTATTGGACTCTTAAAACAGATTATTTTGTAAAAGTGTTTGTGTTTTCTTATTAATTTTTTCAAAATGTTTTTTCTGACTACATTAATTTTGTGTTTTTCATGGGGTATAAGGAGTATTGCATTAGATAGCAAGTGATGATCTATAAGCACTGTTTGATATTGATGATTATTTTTATTTAATTAATTGGTGAAACATCCATATAATACAGGCAACTACCTAATATACAGTTTTTTTCTTTCACTTACACTATTCGTGATTTTTAGTTGCAGCATAACCTTCACTTTTATATATTTGTGTTTTGTGCCGGTGGCACTTCATTATCGTCTGTCTTCTATTGTCTACTTAATGATTCTAGGGAGAGTTTTCTGCTTGCTGGAAATTCCTATGCCAGATATGCAAGCTTATGCTGTACGACACCCCTGTTTTCAAGACAAACATCATGATATTTTTAACTTTAAAATGAATAATGTGCTGTTTGTGTTATAAATATAACTGATGCTATCAAATAATAAAAACATGCTTTGATCATTTTCTTATAGAACAAATAGGAATTTGATATTCATGTATGTAATGCTGCCAACCTCCCATGAGGAAATAATCTCCCACCCCCAAGAGGATCTGCTTATACCATGGCTTACAAGCAGCTGTGAACATGAATTACTAAAGATACCACTGATCTCTTTGGTAATCAATATGCATGAAGCCTGTTCTAATGTTCTGTTCTCAGAATGTCCAGCATACTGATATCTAGATGATCTGGTCCCTATATAAATTATTATTGGCCACAGTGACTCTGGTTTGTTTCTGTCAGTATGTGGTGAACACAGAGATCTTGGGAGAGGCACTGAAGACATTGCAAAGATGCACCATCTTGTGAGATTTGTGATTCTCAGCTTTCTCAGTATCATATAGGAGGGTTGAATGTTTTATTTTTCAGTCCTAACAATTTAGGATTGGAGAGGGTCTCTATCTATCTCTTAGTTGCTGCACACTGGGGCATCCAATTTGAAGATGGTAAAAATGAACGTGTTGTACCAATGTCAATCAAGTGAACTTGTTTTAATGTACTGAAAAGCTGTGATAAATGCAAAATGTAGCCAAAATTTAACTATTATTTTTTTTTGCGCAACAGGCACTATTAAAAGAAGGGCACATTACCTGTTGTCCGGGTTTGAGCGGTGACAATGTTATACCCTGGGTATTAATCACTGGCAAAATCTGGTTCCCTATTACAGTGGCAATAATCTGTCCCTGGGCGTTTGTCAGTAGTTGTGGTGTGATGGGCTGCACTTGAAGTCCCTGAGCTCCACCTCCTGCTTGATTAGATGATACTTGATTTGGCATGAGTGGAATTGTTCCAATAATCTGAAAGACAAACATGCATTTAGTATTGTTGTTCATGAGAAAAACAACTTCTTTATCCAAAAGAGAGACCAAATGGTATGCATTCATTTGATTATAACTTGTTCTTGTAGGCACAACTGACCTTACTTAAAATACCAATACAGAGATTTAAGGTGATGTGTGACGTTACTTTACCTTGCACACTACCTTATAAAAGGAGGGTTGAAATCTACCTGCAGATTCAGATGGACTTACTGTATACAAAATAGTCCAAATCCCTAAGTCTTTTGCATACTACCCTTTCTACCTTTAAAGAAGAGCTTAGGTCTTTTCTAAAAGCAGAACATTAGTAAGAAACCAAGATCTACTTTAAGACAATAAAATATAACATTTAACACTTACATTCTACGATCACAAAAAATGTTTTCTTATATAAAGGGTATTGTTTTGTGACATATGGCATTTGATTAGATTCAAATACTACTCAAATAAATCTTTAAAGCTAATCAAGTAAATGTGATATAAAATCAGTGTTAACCCCTTCCCATCTTCCATGGCCCTTTAACTGAGTCTTAAGGCAGGGGTGAGATGGAATTCCCAAGCATGTGACCACTGTGATTGGCTGTCACAGTGGTCATAGTGGTCACAAGATAAGGGGGAACATGTCTCACTGGCTCTTGATCGTAACTAGAGACAAGGAGCTGTCAGAGACCGCTTTTTCACTCTACTGGGAGCATGATTTGAGTGTGCTGTCAGCTCATCTGCCATAGATGCATATGTGCAGTGCATGGGTGCAGAGTCACCATCAGGGGGGTACAGCCCATACACCTATAAGGGGCATCCCTAGGGGCGCCAGCGGGGATAGCTTCTCTGTGCACTTTCCCCGCATATCCTCTGAGGACCGGCGCTGCAATGAAGCACTCTGTGACAGGTGACGGCTGCTTATCACAACAGCATACCTGGCCGATGGAGCCTAGGCTCCTCCTCCACTCTGACCAGGGGCAGACTGAGGGCCCAGGATAAGTGGAGGGAGGGTGTACATGCCACTGTGGGGACAGCAGCAGTGTCATTGCTTCTAAATACATACACTATGCTGGGGTGTATGTATTTAGAATCTCCAAAGCTCCTTTCCTTTCCCCTTCCCCTCTCCTGCACTGTAACATCTCTGACTCAACCCCTTCTTCCGATCACCAGTGTGGTGTGCTGAGGGGGGCAAGGGGGTGGAGCACACTGTAGCTACTGCTGGCTAGGATGGCTGCTTACTCTACAGGGAGGAGATGAGCTGAGTTTTTTCTGAGTAAAACGTTTTTGGATGGAAAAACTGCCAAAGTTTCTGTTAGAATTTGTCTTGTAGGTATTGTGGTAATAAGGAAACCAGGAGAATCAAGAGACAGCCAGTGTGACAGATATCTCTCAAGCTGGCACACAGCCCTATCTATATAAAGATCCCCCAACCACTCTGTCCAGATAATGTGAAGGTAATTTATGACCATTCCTCTAACCCTGTGTTTATGTGGTGTGCTTACACTTCTGATGGTTCCGACTCAGAGCTTGGACAGAAGGGTTAAATTAATTGTCAAAAATTATTTTCACATCATCTGGACATACAGAGCGCTAGGGGCTGGATTATATAGATATATATTTAAATCTTATAACAGGAGGATTTATGTAGGTGTGAGCTGTGGGGGGGGGGGTCTGGATGCAAAGGTGGAAACTATGGATGAAGAGGGGATGGGTGCAGACATTTGCACTGTGTATGTGGCGGGGTGGGTACAGAGGTGAGAACTGTGGATAGGGGATTGGTGGAGAGGTTAGAGTTGTGAATGAAGAAGTGAGCTGTAGATGGTGTCCATAATGGTAATATGTGAATGGGGGTCACAGAAATGAGGCTGTGGATGTGGGTGCAGAGGTGAGCTGTGAATGGGAGGGCACAGATGTAAGCAGTTTGTTTACATTTATTTACAGTGTGTATGTACAGTATATATATACATATATACAGTGGCGGCTGGTGAAGTTTTAGGATGGGGGGGTGCAAGACCCCGCCCCTCCATGTTTGGCCCCTCCCACTTCTCAGAAGCCACACCCCTTATAGAATCCACCCACTCCGTCCCCTGTATTCCACTTGCTTCCACTCATAGTGTCAGGAGTATACAGCCCCAGCATCACCGGACAGAGTATATAGCCCCAGCATAACCGGACAGAGTATATAGCCCCAGCATCACAGGACAGAGTATATAGCCCCAGCATCACAGGACAGAGTATATAGCCCCAGCATCACAGGACAGAGTATATAGCCCCAGCATCACAGGACAGAGTATATAGCCCCAGCATCACAGGACAGAGTATATAGCCCCAGCATCAGGATCCACTGCTGCCGCTGACCACCGAATGTCAAAAATAAAATTAATAAGCGCTGGGATCCGCTGCTGCCGCTGACCACCTGGCGTTAAAAAATAATAATAAGCAGGGCAAGGGGGAGGGCCCGCTGCTGACGCCGACCACCTAATGTTAAAAGTAAGTTGATAAGCGGGGGGGGGGCTTATTCGCTGCTGCCGTCGACCACCCATAGAATAGTGTGAGCTGACTGGTTTTCTGTACATGCTGGAACTAATTGGCCTTTCATGAAATGTGACTGTGGATTTTTGCTGGGGTTGTAATATGGTTAATGCTGATGTGTGGTACCATTTCTTGTAGCAGATGGTTATTGGTTCCCAGGCTCTGTGACATTGAAATAGCAATTGTATGCTTACATACATAATAAGGGGGGGTGCCGCTGCTCTGCTCCCGCCGGCCAGCAGTTAATGTGCCGCTGCTTGGCTGAATAGATGATGTGAAGGTTGTTTATCCATCACTCTATTCCCCTCCACGAATACAGTTTTAATGTTAATATGAATCTATTAGCTTTTATTCTGATATAATTCCAGAGACTTTAAACCTTAATAGCATAACTACATACTGGACTGGCTTATCAGCTGCAATGCATTTTGAACATAATAATCTGCAAGCTAATGGGCAAAGCAGTTAATATTTTTTTTTTACCAACATCTAGTATGCTTATAATATACTCCAACCATAAAATACATACACATCATGTCTTTTTGTAACACAAAGAAAACCAAAAGCAGGCTAACTACAAAGTACTAAGGGGGGGGGGGTGCGGCTGCTCCCGCCGGCCATGTAATTTAAAAAATAAATAAAGTAATAAGCGGGAGGGGAGGGGGGGGGGGGGGGTGACGTGGCGTTTCCCATATAGCACTGTGCCCGGACACAGTGCACATAATTTTTCTTCTTAAAGGGACATGTTTAACCACTTCAATACAGGGCTTTTCTAACCCCCTCAATACTGGGCCTATTATGGCACTTCTCTCCTACATGTACAAATCATCATTCTTTTGCTAGAAAATTACTCAGAACCCCCAAACATTATATATGTTTTTTTAGCAGACACCCTAGGGAATAAAATGATGGTCATTGCAACTTTTTTTCTTTCACGGTATTTGCGCAATAATTTTTCAAACACCTTTTTTTTGGAAAAAAATGGTTTTATGAATTAAAAAACAACAAAACAGTAAATTTAGCCCAATTTTTTGGGAAAATATGAAAGATGATGTTACGCCGATTAAATAGATACCCAACATGTCACGCTTTAAAATTGCGCACACTCATAGAATGGTGCCAAACTTCGGTATGTAAAAATCTCCATAGGCGACGCTTTATTTTTTTTTTACAGGTTACCAGGTTAGAGTTACAGAGGAAGTCTAGTGCTAGAATTGTTGCTCTCGCTCTAACGCACGTGGCGATACCTCACATATGTGGTTTGAACGGCGTTTGTGAGCGGGACTTACATGTGCGTTCGCTTCTGATCGCGAGCTACCGGGGACAGGGGCGTTTTAATTATTAATATTTTTTTTACTTTTTTTTTTTTTTTTACACTTTTTTTACTTTTTTTTTTTGATCACTTGTATTCCTATTACAAGGAATGTAAACATCCCTTGTAATAGGAATGTTTGTGACAGGTCCTCTTTATGGAGAGATGTGGGGTCAATAAGACCCCACATCTCTCCTCCAGGCTGGAAAGCATGAGATCGGGAAAAAAATTTCACTGATCTCATGTTTTCTAGCCGCAATGGTGGCTTTGTTTACATCTGAGGACCCGGGCGTGACGTCATAACATCGCGCCTGGTCCTCCGACGGTCATCAGTCATCTCTATGCTCGTCACGTGACCCACCACCGGCGCCGGACGATTCTCTCCGGGTCTCCGATGGCACGGGAGAGCCCCTCCCGCCGCCTATAAGAATGATCAAGCAGCGGAACCGCCGCTATGATCGTTCTTATGGTGCGAAGAATCACCGGCTGAACAAAAGGATATCTGAATGATGCCTCTAGCTGCAGGCATCATTCAGATATCCCCCCCCCTCAAAGCCCAGGACGTCATATGACGTTCACTCAGGATGGGAGATCCCATCTGTTGACGTAATTTGACTATGGGCGGTAGGGAAGTGGTTAAATAATATTTTTTTTTTGACTGCCTGGGGGGGGGGCCGCGCCCGGGCGCCCCCTATGGACGGGCCGCCACTGGACAGGGCCACCCACGGAGTGAATTTTGGTCATTTTGGTCAATTTTGGTCATTTAAACCTCAAACCAGAGCAAATTTGCAAAGTGTATGGACATCCTTACACACAGTGCATGTTCACATCTAGCGATTTGGGATTGTGGGCGGAACCGCCATGATTCTGCCTGCGATTCCAGATTGCAGCGCAATGCTGGCAAAACACAGCATGCATGTTTGTGTGCCATTCATTTTTAAAGGCACCAAAATACCGTAAGGTTTTGCCATGATTGTGGCACAATTTATTGCCCAGCAAACTGCATTGCTTCAACCTTGTCGCTCCAAAAGGAGCAGGGGTTTCCTTTGGGCGACAAGCTTTGCCACGATTGCCACGTGATAAATCGCCTATCCTGAGCTACGTGTGGTGTTAGGTTCTGCATTGCTGGGACTTGTAGTGCCTATCCTGAGCTACGTGTGGTGTTAGGTTCTGCACAGGTAGCTCAGCATAGGCACTACTATCCCAGCAATGCAGAACCTAACACCGCAGGTAGCTCAGGATAGGCACTACAAGTCCCAGCAATGCAGAACCTAACACCCCAGGTAGCTCAGGATAGGCACTACAAGTCCCAGCAATGCAGAACCTAACAACACACGTAGCTCAGGATAGGCACTACAAGCCCCAGCAATGCAGAACCTAACACTGCACGTAGCTCAGGATAGGCACTACAAGTCCCAGCAATGCAGAACCTAACACCGCACATAGCTCAGGATAGCCACTACAAGTCCCAGCAATGCAGAACCTAACACCACAGGTAGCTCAGGATAGGCACTACAAGTCCCAGCAATGCAGAACCTAACAACACACGTAGCTCAGGATAGGCACTACAAGCCCCAGCAATGCAGAACCTAACAACACACGTAGCTCAGGTCAGGATAGGCACTACAAGCCCCAGCAATGCAGAACCTAACACCGCACGTAGCTCAGGATAGGCACTACAAGTCCCAGCAATGCAGAACCTAACACCACAGGTAGCTCAGGATAGACACTACAAGTCCCAGCAATGCAGAACCTAACACCGCAGGTAGCTCAGGATAGGCACTACAAGTCCCAGCAATGCAGAACCTAACAACACACGTAGCTCAGGATAGGCACTACAAGCCCCAGCAATGCAGAACCTAACACCGCACGTAGCTCAGGCTAGGCACTACAAGTCCCAGCAATGCAGAACCTAACACCGCACATAGCTCAGTATAGGCACTACAAGTCCCAGCAATGCAGAACCTAACACCACAGGTAGCTCAGGATAGGCACTACAAGTCCCAGCAATGCAGAACCTAACAACACACGTAGCTCAGGATAGGCACTACAAGTCCCAGCAATGCAGAACCTAACACTGCACGTAGCTCAGGATAGGCACTACAAGTCCCAGCAATGCAGAACCTAACACCGCACATAGCTCAGGATAGCCACTACAAGTCCCAGCAATGCAGAACCTAACACCACAGGTAGCTCAGGATAGGCACTACAAGTCCCAGCAATGCAGAACCTAACAACACACGTAGCTCAGGATAGGCACTACAAGCCCCAGCAATGCAGAACCTAACAACACACGTAGCTCAGGTCAGGATAGGCACTACAAGCCCCAGCAATGCAGAACCTAACACCGCACGTAGCTCAGGATAGGCACTACAAGTCCCAGCAATGCAGAACCTAACACCACAGGTAGCTCAGGATAGACACTACAAGTCCCAGCAATGCAGAACCTAACACCGCAGGTAGCTCAGGATAGGCACTACAAGTCCCAGCAATGCAGAACCTAACAACACACGTAGCTCAGGATAGGCACTACAAGCCCCAGCAATGCAGAACCTAACACCGCACGTTGCTCAGGATAGGCACTACAAGTCCCAGCAATGCAGAACCTAACATCACAGCATGGTTGTTAAAAAATGATACTAGGTAACAAGGGAAGTATTAGTGTTGGAACGCATAGCCCAGTGTTTGTGTTGTCTGTAATGACACTTCCGTGACATTATCTGATGGTTTTGCTGAGCTGTATTGCCGTAAATCCTTTGGAACGCACGGCACAAGAACACCGGCCATGCAATAAAAAAAAGTAATAAGCGCGGGGGGGGGGGGGGGGGTGGGGATGTTCGGGTGCCGCTGCTCCCGCCGGCCATGCAATAAAAAAAATTAAAAAAAGTAAGCGGGTTGGGGGGGGGTGTCGCTGCTCCCGCCGGCCATGTAGTTTGTAGTTTAAAAAAAGTAATTAGCGGGGGGCGGGGGTATGGGGGGTTGGGTTCCGCTGCTCCCGCCGGCCATGCAGTTTAAAAAAAATAAGTAATAAGGGGGGGTACCGCTGCTCCCGCGGGCCATGTAATTTAAAAAAATAAGTAATAAGCTATTAGCTATAGTAGCCAGGCGACCTTCCGCTTACCTCATGCCGATCCTCTCACGCTGCACGTTCAACGGAGCTGCCGAGTGCCGACGTCACTTCCTGTACTTTGAGTGACGTCGGAACAGAAAGCACCGCCCATGTCCCCCCAGGGCGGTGATTGTCTCTATGCAGTGGCCAGTCCAATGTCCATCGCACCGGAAGCTAGTGGCGCGCTCGAACGCGCCACTGTATGAGTTTTTGGCCGCAAATGAAGCGCCTCGTCTGCAATCTCGTGATTGCATTGACGTGGCGTTTTCCGGCGCCTGGACACAGTGCACATAAGGACTTTATTTATTTTTTTTTCTTAAAGGGACATGTTTAAATAATTGTTTTTTTTTATATATATATTTTTTTGGACTGCCTGGGGGGGGGGGGCGGCGGCTGGGCGCAGGGCGCCCCCTATGGACGAGCCGCCACTGATACACACACATGCGTGTTTCAACTTTGGGGTGCACACACTTAAGCAATAGGCTTGCACACACTTACTGTATGCACAATTTGTACGGTTTGTAGACCTGACTTACCTACTCAAAACTACTATGTTTTGTTGCACGTTATGTACATCTTACTGACATATGTTACATATCAATAGCTGTTATGTTGACCTGACCTGACCTGAAACATGTATGAAGATAAGGTTCTGTGACTTTTTCTGATCTACATACAGTATTTCTTCTGGGTCAGTATCTCAAAAGATATAGAAGCAGTAAACTCAGCATAACTGCCAGTAAGCTAAGTATATTCATAAGTTAACAATGGCAGCCTCATTGCAGGTTTATCTGGCTGTGGCCACTTAGCCTGCTGAGGCTCAATACTAATTTCCCAAAAAGGTTTAATCCCTTGGGACAGATCAAATTTCTTTGATCCTGCCTGGGTATATGGTGTCATTCTCAGACACTGAGTCAAGCATCGGTGGCAAAGTGAAATAAAGGAAATGCACATTGTAGTATGCTGGTAATGGATAAAGTCCGTTTATGGGGAAAGATTAAATATTGATCGATCGATTTGACAAAACTTCTTGAAATAAAAGGTGTAACTATAGGGCAACTGTTTTCCTTTCACTCTTGTGGCACAGACGTGCCCCACTGGACCTCTTGGTGGGTCTTGGGGAGTATCAGGAATCGTAATCATTTAACAGGTGGTAATGGTAATGTTTTAAAATAAAGGTCCTACAAAAGCTCCAAATGAAAGCCACGTTTGTGGTGAAACATGTAGAGGCAACCATTCTTTTGTAATATGAACATTGGGCTATCTATAGCTCTAATTGTATAAGTAGTTTTATTCTGTTTATGTATTAATACATTTTTGTATTTTTTGTATAATTGATTCTTTGATTTTTTGCACCTTAAAACTCCACTTACTGCCCCCTTGGGGCCTATACACTTTTCTGTTTTAGATATTATTTGTTTATTAATTTGACATTCTCAGTTTGACAAGTAGACTTGCCCTCTGAAACATGTCAGATGCACCCCTGGACACATACAAATATATAAACAGTTGTTTTAAACAATTGCTAAATATGCATACTTTTTAAATGCTAACATTTTCATTATATAAGTATGATTTTTTCATTATTTTAAAGAATTTCTACCCAGTTATCCAAACCTCACCATGCATAACCTTACTGATGCATGTATTTTATAGTAAAATGTCTTATGAGAGAATATATATGAAGCCACGCATGGCTGCCTGACATTTTTCTATTTGTTTTCATCAGAAAATTATTTTCTGGAATAGATACAGTTTTCAATATCCTGTTTTCATCTTAAAATGCTCCATGGTTTGGCAAACTGAGATATAATCATCACATTCCTATACACAAGAATTATGCTGGTTTTGTCTCTTCAGTTGAGGAAATTATTTTACAATACCCCAGCACAGCTTGGTTAATCATTTAAATATTAGGGGTGTATAGAGACATTATTAGGATACATATTTATTACATATTAAACCGATGCACTCTTTGAATGTAACCTTATACAAACTTACTACAAACTATCTAACATTAAATTTATTTTTTATAGCAAGAGGTCATATATGACTCAGCCCTCATACAAAAAAACCTTTACAAGAGACTATTCCAGCTTTCATAGGAAATCCCAGCAGGGATCTAGGGAGTGTGTATCTGCATTGGGTATAATACTAACAGTCTGAGAATCTGCCCTGGGATTCAGAGCATCTCAGGTGCAGAAAGTGGGAGGTTTGCAGCATGTACAGTACAAGAGTACAAAATCCTTCAAAATGGATCTGTCCACAGAGATGAAGGAGCCAGTGCAGCAATTGGAACAGAAAAGGATGGCAGCAATCCCCCAGCAGCTGACTGCCAACAGACCTCTCCAGAGAGTCGAAGTGAAGGGAATAACTGGAGCTCGAAGAAATGATAAACAGATTCAACCTCAGTCCCCCCTCCCTTACTCACAATTAATTGTTGAGTTCATATGGTTTTCAGGGGCACAGTGTGGGACCCATCGATCTATAAAGCCCAAAATGTCCCTCAGGTACCGGGTACACAAACAGCAGTGTGTCGGTGGGCGACAGCACAAACTTTCTCTGGAATGTGGAACAGTGGAGTGGCAGTACAGCATAGAAAGTTATGCTGGCATTAGTCAGTAGACATGTGCACACTGAAATATTTTGTTTCGGAATTTCGTTTTCGTTAGAAAAATAAATTTATTTAGTTACTCCCGAAATTCGTTTTTATTTATTTTGTTTTTCGTTAGAAATTGCATTCGTCCGAAAATCTGAATTAATTAAGGTCGAATCTGTCATTGAAGGCTTATGGTGTCTGTCGAATGTTCAAAGAAGATTCGACGGAGCAGCGAAACTGTACGATGCTGCAATCGTACATTTCCGGTCGAATGTTCCGCCTACAAGCTATAGATGAATTCTTTTGTATGACTAGTAATAATTATATTTTTTAATTACTATTACTAGTCAACAGGGATGAGCCGAACACCCCCCTGTTCGGCTCGCACCAGAACCTGCGAACAGACAAAATGTTAGTGTGAACTTTAGAACCCTATTAAATACAATGGACTCGAACGTTCGAAATCTAAAGTGTTAATTATAAAGGCTAATATAAAAGTTATTGTCCTAAAAAGTGTTTGGGGACCCGGGTCCTGCCCCAGGGGACATGTATCAATGCAAAAAAAGTTTTAAAAACGGCCGTTTTTTCGGGAGCAGTGATTTTAATAATGCTTAAAATGAAAAAATAAAAGTGAAATATTCCTTTAAATTTCGTACCTGGGGGGTGTGTATGATATGCATGTAAAGTGGCGCATGTTTCCCGTGCTTAGAACTGTCCCTGCAAAAAATGTCATTTTTTAAAGAAAAAAAGTCATTTAAAACTGACTCGCGGCTATTAATGAATTGTCGGCTCCCGGCAATACATACAAAAGTCATTGATAAAAAAAAAAAAAAAAAAAGCGTGGGGGTTCCCCAGAATTCTATTACCAGGCCCTTCAGGTCTGGAATGGATATTAAGGGGAACCCCGCCGCAAATTTAAAAAAAAATTGACGTGGGGTTCCCCCAAATATCCATTCCAGGCCCTTCAGATCTGGCATGGATTTTAAGGAGAACTCCACCCCAAATTTAAAAAAAATGGCATGGAGTCCCCCTAAAAATCCATACTAGACCCCTTATCCGAGCACGCAACCTGGCCGGCCGCAGGGGAAGAGGGGGGGACGAGAGAGCGGCCCCCCTCCCTCCTGAACCGTACCAGGCCACATGCCCTCAACATGGGGAGGATGTCCCCATGTTGATGGGGACAAGGGCCTCATCCCCACAACCCTTGCCCGGTGGTTGTGGGGGTCTGCGGGCGGGGGGCTTATCGGAATCTGGAAGACCCCTTTAACAAAGGGGACCCCCAGATCCCGGCCCCCCCTATGTGAATTGGTAAGGGGTACATTGTACCCCTACCATTTCACGAAGAAAGCGTAAAAAAATGTTTAAAAAAACACACAAACACCTTGAAAAAGTCCTTTATTTAAAAAAAAACAAAAAACATTCCAGCGGTGAAATCCAGTGTCCCGCGGCGATCCCGATGTCCAGCGCTGTCCTTCATTGGTTGTGCCTGAGCGGACCTGATGGGGAACTCCCTCTCAGTGTTTTAAATGTATAGACCCGCCCCTTCTAAAGTTCCCCATCAGGTCCGCTCAGCGGACCAGATGCGGAACATGAGAAGGGGCGGGTCTATACATGTATTACCAAAGTGAGAGCAGTTCCCCATCAGGTCCGCCCCCTCGGTATGTCGGACCCGCCTACATCATTGGCTTGAGCGGGGAACTTCCTTCACTATGTAAATTTAAATTACACAGTGAAGGAAGTTCCCCGCTCAAGCCAATGACGTAGGCGGGTCCGACATACCGAGGGGGCGGACCTGATGGGGAACTACTCTCACTTTGGTAATACATGTATAGACCCGCCCCTTCTCATGTTCCGCATCTGGTCCGCTGAGCGGACCTGATGGGGAACTTTAGAAGGGGCGGGTCTATACATTTAAAATACTGAGAGGGAGTTCCCCATCAGGTCCGCTCAGGCACAACCAATGAAGGACAGCGCTGGACATCGGGATCGCCGCGGGACACTGGATTTCACTGCTGGAATGTTTTTTTTTTTTTTTTTTAAATAAAGGACTTTTTCAAGGTGTTTGTGTGTTTTTTTAAACATTTTTTTACGCTTTCTTCGTGAAATGGTAGGGGTACAATGTACCCCTTATCAATTCACATGGGGGGGGCCGGGATCTGGGGGTCCCCTTTGTTAAAGGGGTCTTCCAGATTCCGATAAGCCCCCCGCCCGCAGACCCCCACAACCACCGGGCAAGGGTTGTGGGGATGAGGCCCTTGTCCCCATCAACATGGGGACATCCTCCCCATGTTGAGGGCATGTGGCCTGGTACGGTTCAGGAGGGAGGGGGGCCGCTCTCTCTTCCCCCCCTTTTCCCCTGCGGCCGGCCAGGTTGCGTGCTCGGATAAGGGGTCTAGTATGGATTTTTAGGGGGACTCCACGCCATTTTTTTTAAATTTGGGGTGGAGTTCCCCTTAAAATCCATGCCAGATCTGAAAGGCCTGGAATGGATATTTGGGGGAACCCCACGTCAATTTTTTTTTAAATTTGCGGCAAGGTTCCCTTTAATATCCATTCCAGACCTGAAGGGCCTGGTAATTGAATTCTGGGGAACCCCCACGCTTTTTTTTTTTTTTTTTATCAATGACTTTGGTATGTATTGCCGGGAGCCGACAATTCATTAATAGCCGCGAATGAGTTTTAAATGACTTTTTTTCTTTCAAAAATGACATTTTTTGCAGGGACAGTTCTAAGCACGGGAAACAAGCGCCACTTCACATGCATATCATACACACCCCCCAGGTACAAAATTTAAAGGAATATTTCACTTTTATTTTTTCATTTTAAGCATTATTAAAATCACTGCTCCCGAAAAAACGGACGTTTTTAAAACTTATTTTTGCATTGATACATGTCCCCTGGGACAGGACCCGGGTCCCCAAACACTTTTTAGGACAATAACTTGCATATAAGCCTTTATAATTAGCACTTTAGATTTCTCCCATAGATTTTTCGAATTTGCCGCGAACACCCCAATTTGGTTGAATCTTCGTCGTTCATGTCGAATTGTCAAGTTAGTTTTAGCTATTTTACTGCTCCTCCTCTTTGGTTACAATCAGCCAATAACATTCATCATCATCATTTTTTTATTTTACTTCCCCCACCCAATTCCAGCAGTGATCTTTTCTCTCTATGTCGAATCTTTTCTCTCTATAATGTCGAATCTTTTCTCTCTATAATGTCAAATCTTTTCTCTCTATGTCGAATCTTTTCTCTCTATAATGTCGAATCTTTTCTCTCTATGTAGAATAATCTTGGACTAATAGAGTTAAGGTTAGGCACATTCGACCACAGGTTCGATGGACACAGATTGTTATTGTCAGCCTCATGTCGAATCTCCTATCTATATCGAACTGTTGTTGCAACGAAAACGAAAATTAAGCATTTGTTTATGTCGGATCTTTCGGTTTTCGGATTCTGCATTTTCGTTTTCGTTTGTTAAAACGATAACGAAAATACCTGAAATTCGGACGAAAATGCATTCGGACGAAAACGAATGCACATGTCTATTAGTCAGAGCTAGATTGATTGGACTAGGTATCCCCCTTGACCAGGTATGTAAAAAAGTTGGCCTTAGTAGCCAGAATTGTGTGGGTGCAGCAATTCTGGGTACATGGCAGCCTGGAAGTTAAGAAGTATGGACCATTCCTTCCAATTATAATGTAGACTTTCAGACTTGCCAGGGAATGTAAATGGCATGGCATGTTATGATGCAGCTGAATTATGATGCATATGTTTTATCACTGGAATGAATTATTACAATCATGGACACATAATTGCTGATGAGACTCTGTACCAATAAAATGTGTTTTCAACATTATTGTTTAATATTGTATCATGTTCCTATTCTTATTGTGTATATACAGTATATATGAATTAAAAATGTGTTTATACATATCTACCCTTTACTAACTGTATACTATGCACCTCATTTAAAGTCCCAAACTCCTCTTTTTTAATTATGCACAGGGATGGAGGCATTTGGTTATGAATACTATAGGCCTCATTCAAAGTCCCAAACCCTCTCTGTTTAACTTAAAATAATTAGGTCTGGACTTTGACTGGGCCATTCTAACACATGAATATGCTTTGATCTAAACCATTCTATGATTGTAGCTCTAGCTGTATGTCTAGGGTCGTTGTCTTGCTGGAAGGTGAACCTCCGCCCCAGTCTCAATTCTTTTGCAGACTAACAGATTTTCTTCTAAGATTGCCCTGTTTTTGGCTCCATCCATCTTCCCAGCAACTTTGACCCTTTCTCATCAGCAATTATATGTCCATGATTGTAATAATTAATTCCAGTGATAAAACATATCCATCATAATTCAGCTGCATCATAACATACTAAAATAATGAGAATGGAATTGGGAGCTGATTGTGTTAAATATATCAATTAACAATTGCAGCATTGGTCTATAATTTGCAACTTTCGGTATAAATTATCAAACAATAAAACACATGATTCTAATAAAGGAATTGCATCCATATGGCTCGACGTGTTTCATAAAATATATTCCATATCCTCAGGAGCATATGCAAATCTTAGTATGCTCACAATTCAGCTCATGGTTCAACATGTGGTGAGAGCCGTCAGGGGGCGTCTGCATCGGAAGCTGTGGGAGTACTGCCAGTGACCGCACAAACGCACATAAATGGACATGAAGAAAGTTGCGTATCTCCATTGAGTAATTAGTAGTGTGTTAGCTGGCAGTCCCAAAGAATTTTGATGCTGCATAGTGCATGGTGTGATCATTATCCAGAGTGCAATTGTCCCAGCAGGAAAAGCAAGTGTGGTGAAAATGTGCATTTGTGTGGTCACTGGCGTTTCCAGTGCAGACGCCCCCTGGCGGGTCTCACTTTATACAACCACATGTGACCACACAAATGCATACTTTTTCAAGGCACTGTATGCCATAAACAACTTCCCAGTATGGTCACAAGAAGTGGGGTGGCTGCTTAGGTGCCTTGTCCTAAGATGCCTGTAGGCAAACATTTTATTTAAAGCTAAGCATGTCTCAGGGGTCATTAATCCCATAGAATATACATTGTCCAGGGGTAGATTGAATGTATTTTACAAACTAGCCCACTATGTCAACAGGCATGCACTAAAGTGTCCAGCATCTGTTTTGCAGCTCATGAACCCACCTTAAAGGAGCTGATTGCGCAGTCATTGGCACCAATTACATGGGTAGCTTACAGGAGGGAATGGTCAAAGTAGTTTACATTTTAACCACTTTAGCCCCGGAGGATTTGGCTGCCAAATGATCGGGCCACTTTTTGCAATTCGGCACTGCGTCGCTTTAACTGACAATTGCGCGGTCGTGCGACGTGGCTCCCAAACAAAATTGATGTAATTTTTTTCCCACAAATATAGCTTTCTTTTGGTGGTATTTGATCACCTCTGTGGTTTTTATTTTTTTGCGCTGTAAACAAAAATAGAGCGACAATTTTGAAAAAAAAGCAATATTTTTTACTTTTTGCCATAATAAATATCCCCAAAAAATATATAAAAAAACGAATTTTTTCCTCAGTTTAGGCCGATACATATTCTTCTACATATTTTTGGTAAAAAAAAATCACAATAAGCGTTTATTGATTGGTTTGTGCAAAAGTTATAACGTCTACAAAATAGAGGATAGTTTTATGGCATTTTTATTAATATTTTTTTTTTACTAGTAATGTCGGCGATTGGCGATTTTTATCATGACTGCGACATTATGGCGGACACATCAGACACTTTTGATGCCAGTTTGGGACCATTGTCATTTATACAGCGATCAGTGCTATAAAAATACACTGATTATTGTGTAAATGACACTGGCAGGGTAAGGGGTTAACCACTAGGGGGCGAGGAAGGGGTTTAGTGTGTCCTAGGGATGTGTTCTAACTGTGTGGGGGCTGGGCTTACTGTGACACGACAGTGATCACTGCTCCCAATTACAGGGAGCAGACGATCAGTGTCCTGTCACTAGGCAGAACAGGGAGATGCTTGTTTACACAGGCATCCCCCATGCTGCAGCTCTGTGACACGCGCGCGCGCCCACACAGCGGCAAATTTAAAGGGACGTATATATACGGCCATTTGCCTGTCCGTGTCATTCTGCCAACGTAAATGTTCGTGCGGCGGTCGGCAAGTGGTTAAGACACTTTAAACTGGCAAAAAGGGCACTGTGGCTCTATCTTGGGGTCATAAAGAGAGGTGGGGTTGGCAATGATATGAGCAGTGGATGGGTCTTAAAGGGACATGCCATTCATTCAGACTGGACTTTATATAGACAATCTGTTACCCAAATGCCCTGATATTAATCTGCTTGTTTTTACACGTCTATTTCATTTTGATATAAGGGAAATCCAAGTGGATTGGTATTCAACCTCACTAGGCTGATCTGACACCTCTCAAGTCTGCAAGTGGGAACAAGCTCTGGGCATGCACCAGAGTTCTATTACTATAGGCAGTAAAAGGGAGGTATATTTCAGTATGGCACGGTGGATGTTAGCTGTATGATTGGCCAGAGTGGGGCAGGAATATGGTGTAAGGACTCTGCAGCTGGTTGCATACAGGCCTTGGCAGAGTCTAAGATGGCTTAAATGCGTACTTCTTCAGTTACTGAGCATTGGGGGAGGTACCACATTCTTTGGAAGGGATCTGTAGTCTTAACTGTCTGAAATGTATCAATAGAACTGGGTCCACCAGTTTTTTTCATAATGTGTTATCTCATTATTTGGGTTACAACTTTGGGAAAGGGATTGAGTGGGCAATCCAGACCTTAAGTTCTGTATTGTGTCTTTTGGAATGCATCCAGATGTTCTTCCTTATTTGCCAAATGTTTTTAAATGCTCCCAGTATTGTCTTTACAATATAGAGTAATAATTTAAAGCAGAACTCCAGTAATAAATCAAAAATGAAAAGGGGCCATGCAGATTAGAAATTTTCTCTCTACTCTTGATCCCTGAGAGGATCTTGCAAATGTCCCTATTGACTTTGAGGTCCAGTGTCTTAATCCATACCCAATTCGATATACTCTTTCTATGTCCTATAATTTCCTTACTAACCAAAATGAGAGTTTGCACCTCTATTCCTCCTAAAATTGGAAAGAGACCTGAGTCCAGACAAAGTAAACAAACACTCAGACATCATAAAAAAAGTATTTTATAAAAAAAAAGGCACCAACACAATGAGCGATGCCCCAACAACCTTCTGGGCTCTTCATCCCATTGCACCCCTTCGCAAATGACAGCACCCCATGGATGTTGGCTGATGTAATTTAACAATTGTGAACATGATCTCTGAATAGCTTGGGTTCATTTATACTTTTTACTTTTATTCCTTATATCTTTTAATCAAAAAGTGACATAAACATTTTTCCTGACATAAACAAAATTAAAGCACATCTAAAGACAACATTTTTTTATTTTATTTAAATACAGTGTGAGTTAGGGCCCACATAATTACTTTTTTAATATTGGGCAAGATTTTCCTTCCCTTCCCATTCCTGGAGACACACCAGTGACTGAAACAATCTCCAAAATGGGACGAACACTGGTAATTAGGTTGGATTCTCCATTGTGTTAGTTTTAGAACTCATACGTGAGGTCTTAATATAGGTGAAAAAAGAGAAGGAGGATGAGGTGTCATCATGGTGTGTATTTTAGGAAAAAGAGAAGGTCGTGTTTTAGTTCCCTTATCTTAAGGAAGAAGCTGGCAAACATGAACAACAGCATGTATGTGTGTTTCCAGAGTACAGAAAAATAAATGAAAAATTACAATGATGCCTCCCACCAACAAGTTTGTTTTTGAGGGGGGGGGTCTTAAAAAAAAATTAATTGAAAAAAAGTTATTTTAGACTGGGAAGCCCAGGAGAGGAGTTTTTAAAATTGAAAGATAAATCAATCTGGATAATATCAAAACCTGGAATCTAAAAGCTGACCTACACTTTGTATGTGTGAATTTAACTAAATGTGAGCAGTTCTAGATCATAACCTGTTCTAGTGGTAGTGATTGCACAGTTACCATGGACTACTAATTTGTGAACCTATTTTTGCAGCCTGATAATTACACAGTTTGGCAGTCTGTGAAACTCTCTGTGCTAAGCAAAGTTTAGTTGTATCCAGAACCTAGTATGTTTTTTACCTTTACAATTTTTGTTGTGTCCAGAAAGAACTTAGTGCACAGTCAATAAATCACACACCAGTATATTGCAATGAAAGCGTAAACCTTAAAGCCGTGTACACACTGTTTTCATCGGACAAACCGATCGTGTATGGGCCCCATCGGTCTTTTTTCCATCGGTGTTTAAAAATAGAACATGTTTTAAATTTATCCGATGGTTAAAAAACCGATAGCAAATTACTATCGTCTGTGGGGGACTCCATCGGATGAAAAACCCACGCATGCTCAGAATCAAGTCGACGCATGCTCAGAAGCATTGAACTTCATTTTTCTCGGCTCATCATTCAAAGAAAATAAGTGAATTTATATTGTGTCCTTTAAAATGCATTTTCCATATGGCTTTACTACTTTTTAAGTCCTACAATCACAGTTTACAAAAAAGAACAGAAAGCATTAGAGTCACATTTTAAATAGAATTTGTCCAGAGGATTTCAGTAGGTATGCATTAACCTTTCATTTGTATGTCTTAAGTCCACATTGCTTTTAATGCTTTCCTATATACAATCCTTTGTGGAACACATTAGTCTTATTGTAACCCTCTGCTGGTTTTGAATGGACTGCTTTCTGACTTTCTCTAATTAAAGCTCCATTGAAAGCAACCTGTGTTTCATTAACTCATGTGTATAATAGATGATAGTTCAAAAATAAGTACAAACAGCCCACAGCAATTTTTAGGGGCTTACAAATAAATAATGTATGTTAGTAATGAGGTAGGAAGAGATAGGTTTCTTTGATGGCTATGACCGGCTTTGTGACCTGATTATGTCACAGAGTGTCAGCACCAGAGACACTACAAAGGGCATAGCATCTCATCAAATCTATTTCCACTGCAATCACTCTCTACTGCAAGTCTTGTTAGGAGCATAGTATCTATCAGGCCTCATTAGCACCATTTACCATCAAGGAGCACAGATAGCAAATCCATGCACCCTTCATCACAGTAATGAGAACAACTGCACTCATCTTTTATCTAATTGGATCAACTCAGGCTTTACTTCTACTTAGCATTACCAGTTAATTGTGTATTAAAATGCTCTGAAGGTTGCTTAACGGCCTAGGTCTTGACCACAAGTTCAATTTATTGAAGCAAAAAGATGTTGAGCTTTTTCGAGATGTGTCATCAAGAACAGAATTGATTGCCCTAGCCTAGTTTGGATAACTATATTTAACTCTTTTATTATACAAAAAAAAAACATATTGCACAGGTTTATATTGTAGAGTAGGGATGGGCTTCGAGTTCGAGTCAAACTCATGTTCGACTCGAACATTGCCTGTTCGCCCGTTTGGCGAACAGCGAAAAATTTGGGGTGTTCGGGGCAAATTCAAAAAGCCGCGGAACACCTTGTAAAAGTCTATGGGAGAAGTGCTAATTGTAAAGGCTTATATGCAAGTTATTGTCATAAAAAGTGTTTGGGGACCCGGGTCCTGCCCCAGGGGACATGTATCAATGCAAAAAAAAAGTTTTAAAAACGGCCATTTTTTCGGGAGCAGTGATTTTAATAATGCTTAAAGTGAAACAGTAAAAGTGAAATATTCCTTTAAATTTCGTACCTGGGGGGTGTATATAGTATGCCTGTAAAGCAGTGCATGTTTCCCGTGCTTAGAATAGTCTCTGCACAAAATGTCATTTCTGAAGGAAAAAAAGTCATTTAAAAGTACTCGCGGCTGTAATGAATTGCCGGTCCCGGCAATACAGAGAAAAGTCATTGAAAGTCATTGATAAAAAAAAAAAATGCGTGGGGGTCCCCCCAAATTCAATTACCAGGCCCTTCAGGTCTGGTATGGATATTAAGGGGAACCCTACTGCAAATGAAAAAAAAATGGCGTGGGTTCCCCCCAAATATCCATAACAGACCCTTCAGGTCTGGTATGGATTTTAAGGGGAACTCCGCGCCAAATAAAAAAAAATGGCGTGGGGTTCCCCCCAAAAATCCATACCAGACCCTTATCCGAGCACACAACCTGGCAGACCGCAGGAAAAGAGGGGGGACGAGAGAGCGCCCCCCCTCCTGAACCGTAACAGGCCACATGCCCTCAACATGGGGAGGATGTCCTCATGTTGATGGGGATAAGGGCCTCATCCCCACAACCCTTGCCCGGCGGGGGGCTTATCGGAATCTGGAAAACCCCTTTAACAAAGGGGACCCCCAGATCCCAGCCCCCCCATATGAATTGGTAACGGGGTATATTGTACCCCTACCATTTCACAAAGAAAGTGTAAAAAATTGTAAAAAAACACACAGACACAATTGGGATAAGTCCTTTATTAAAAATAAAAAAATATATAAAAAAAAAGACTCCAGCGGTGGTAATCCACACTCGATCTCCACTCCGGTGATGTCGGTATCCTACGATGGATGATCTCTCCAGGCGCCAGCGACGAGGAACAGCACACGATCCTCTCTTCACCCAAGCGGAGACACGGCTTCAGCCAGTGACAGCTCTTAGGTAGCTGAAGGCGGGGCCACCCGTCACGTGACCCTGTCCCCCTCTGACGCACTGCAGGTTTCCCATTGCATCAGAGGGGGCGGGGTCACTCGTCATGTCACTAGGGAAGCCCGGGTTTCCCCTTGCGTCAGAGGGGGACGGGGTCACGTGACAGGTGGCTCCGCCCTCAGCTACATAAGAGCCGTCACTGGCTAAAGCCGCGTCATTCCCGGGGTGTCCCCTTTCTCCTTACAACACTAGCTAATGCCTGCACTTACAGGCTAAGACTGCAGTCATGAGAAATCAGCATTAAGGCAGCAAATTAGAAGCGGGTTCCTCTTGCACCATAACTTCTCCTAATTGATGCAGCACTTCCGAGTGGGTACCACGGAGCCTGTATTCAACTCCACTAGCACAACTGTATAGGAAGTTCCAGTATGGTGACTGGCACATAGATATGCGCATGCACGTAGCATTGTTCATAGAAATTAGCATAGGTGCATCGCTGCCACATGCAGAAGCGTGTCCACAGTTTTAAGGGATGCTCTCGTTCGCTGTCAGTGCTGACTGGTCTTCAACTTTTCCTGTGTTTTGAATGTGTATTCAATACCTGATTTCCATTGATGACCCGGCTGACCTGATCCTGAATTCTGCTTGTACCTTGACCCACCTGTTTCTGACCTCAGCTTTGTTCCTGACCACGCTTTTGCCTACGCTTCTGTACCTTGGTACCCGCCTGCCACTGATGTCGGCTACCTCTGTGACCTCACTCCTGCTTCCGACTTGGCTTCATACAACTATTGAGTGTCTGCTGCGGCTGTCCTTCATAACTGCTCAGTCATTGCAGTGTTCCTCCCTAAAGCCTGCTGAGAGCTTCGACAAACCATACTTCCAGAACCTGCAGTACATGCGGAGTGCCCCTTTTGCCTCGGCTGGTCCAGCATGTATCACATCTGCTCCTGGCCTAAAGTCCTGCCTGACTTCTCAAGCCTGCATATCCTCCTGCAAGTTCTTCTATCAACACCTGCCGTCACTCATGTTCCTCCTGTCCCACAGCACCATCTGTTCCACCTTCAGCGGGGCCTGGGCTGGAGATACAAGAGAGATCAATCTCGTTAATTTAGTCTTCTACCAGGTACGTGACAACTGCTCAACATGCCACCTCACTCCCAGTGACACTATGATACTTCTCCCCGACACAACAAATCATCTCTTCACATGCTCCTGAGCTTCTTCATTCATGAGGCCTCTGACTCACTTCTCTTCTTCTGTGAGATCTCAGGCAAGGTACCTAGGATACCCCATTAAGTTATATTGTTCCCTGTATGTGGGGCACTGGTTGCTAGGCAGGTGGCCAAGCTCACAAACCCCTCTCACGGCGAGGGCACTCTGTCACTTCTGCCATGTCACTACGACTATCAGTGACTGTCTTCTTTACAGAAGAGATTTTAATGGACAAACAAAAACAATACAAAGCATGAACAAGATATCAAAAGAAAAAAGCCTTGCACGACAGTACATGCCAACATGATAGCACAAGAGTGAGATTACCACATAAAGTACATATTATGGTCAAACAATAGATAGAGCATCAGGTATAGGGTACGAATCATAAAAAAGCGGGGGTTAAAGTAGGATTATAAGCAACTAAGTAACCCTAAGCCTGCATTATCTCATGATGCCTGGAGGTGGAGCAACCAAGAATTATAATGGGGGGATGCAGGACCACCTACTCCAAATACATGCATGTTATGCTTGCATTGACTGGTGGGATTTAACCAAACGTGTCAGTCGAGTTGACTTTATCAAACATTTCCCCCCCAAATTGAGATTCCACCTCTGCATCTGAGACCCAGATCCTGGAAAGTCTCCAAAGCCTGTCCGAGGGGTAGGCCGACAGGTACAGAGTCAAGAACAACGTTGCATGGTCTGAAATACCTTGGGGGAGAATGGTAATGTTGCAGACTCTAGGCAGGACAGATGCCCCCACATAAGCCATGTCAATGCGTGAAATGGTCTTATGCGATGCAGAGTGACAGGTGAAGGCCAGAGACGGGGGGTTCTTCCACCTCCACGCATCAGTTAGACTATAGGTATCAGCCCAAGTCATCAGACCCTGACGGGTGACGCCAGCAGCTGCACATCTGTCCGAACCAGAATCCGGGACCAAATTGAAACCCCCCATTAGAACAACATTTTCAGTAGAAAATTCTGCTATCTTGGCAGTAATCTGATTCAACAATTTAAGAAATGCAGGCGGTGGCAGATAGAGGCCTACAATAACTCATGGTAGACAGTGAAATTGTGCATGAATTATCACATATCTGCCCTCCGGATCCAATGCCAAATCAAGAAGTTTAAAGGGAAGCGTCTTGCGTAGAGTTGAGCGGGTAGCTGGATATTCGGGTCCGGCGGGTTCGGCCGAACTTCGGAAAAAAGTTCGGATTCGGGACCGAACTTTAACCCGAACCCGGACCCGGACCCCATTGAAGTCAATGGGAACCCGGACTTCTGACGACTAAAAAGGCTCTAAAAAAGTAATGGAAAGGGCTAGAGGGCTGCAAATGGCAGCAAAATGTTGTTAAGAACATGACAAGTGCTCTGCAAACAAATGTGGATAGGAAATAACTTAAAAGAACATAAACAAAAAAAAAATATGCTGGAGGCCCCCTTTTCAGCAGAAGAGGTACAGGAAGTCATTAAGAACCTCAGAAACTCAACGGCACGATGCCACACATATGGTGGGAATGCCCCAGAATACGCCCTTTCTGGAATAAATTATTTAATTTAATGGATAAGCTAGTGGGAAAATAAAATACTTTGAAATAAAAATGTAGCGGGGTGCTAAATTTAAGGAAAGTGTTTGAGTGGTAAATAGGCTCAAATACCCTAATTCTGTAGGATTCATGGACCATTTTGTCCTCGGGGGACAGTATTGGTGTGCAGTTCCCTGCGGCCTACAGGTGGCGCCTTTTGTGTCCCCTCTTGGCAGTAGTACAGCGGGGCGGGGAACCTGCTGTGCATGCCGGGAGAGCATATAAAAGGGGCAGACCTTTGGCCTGGGGGCTGATGTCCAGTGGGGTCCGCGCCCAGGTGCCTTCGGCCTGGGTGCATGTGTTCCTGTTCCATCTCGGGCACCTTTAGCCCGGGGTGAGGTACTATCCTGGAGTTCTTGCTGCCCTGGGTATGGAGGCCTAGGGGCGGGAGTAAAGCCTGGAGTCCAGAGCCGCCTCTTGTAGGGGACCCTGTTCCAGGGAAGGGAGGATCATTCTGATGGACCGATGCGGGAGTCACGGTGAAGGAATGGTCTGTTGACTCCCTGGAGAGATGTCTTCCCCTTGATATGGGCTAGGTTCGTAGAAGGAGAAGCTCAAGGTCACCTTGGCTGTATCAGAGGCCTTATTCAACCGGCCCGTGGCAGGGGACTTATACACCCTGGTCTGTGGCTGAGACCAAAGTTCTCCAGGCCCGTGGCAGGGGCCTTGTACACCCGGTCTGTGGCAGAGACCAACCTCAATGTCTGTGGCAGAGACCGTGCGCCAAAAACTGTTTGAGAAACCTAAGCAGTGAAGTGAATGTGCTACGTTTGTGCCTGGACCTCCTCCACACCTTAAGCTGTCCTGTTTCTTTGCTCTAACCTTTTCTATCTGAGTACAGTTTATTTTGCCATGAGAGAATAAGAGTTGGAGTTTCAGCTGGTGTGGACATTGACTTTACTGGCAATTAAAGGACTTGCCTCTACCTACAGTAGAGGTGAGAATCATCCTCTGGAGGAGTTTTGACTCCGGCTGTGGACACGGCCCGTCAAGTACACCGCTCAACCTCTTTATATAGGAGTATACGGGCTGGTAGTGCGGTGTGCCTTTCTCCCTCCTGCGAAGAGCCAACAACATAAAGGCAGGTAAGGGGGAAAGGATCTGTGCGCTACAAAAAAATAAAATAAAAATTTTAATCTTGGCCTAGCAGGACGAGGTCCATATGGAGTAGGAGGTTGAGGTGGCGGTGGATGTGGCTGTGTAGGTGGAAGCGGCGGTGGAGGAGGACGAGGTAGCCAACACTGGTTCAAAAATACAACAATGGCTGGGTAAGGCCGGTGATGTGTCGAATTCTGTCCCCTGTCGAATAGTGTCCGCCCTGTACTGCGCTTGCTGAGTATGTAGGACAAGGGGATTTCAAAAATCTCCCAAGACTAACGGCGCCTGCGTGTTGAGTTCAGGTGAAGGCCACACCATCCGTGGTTCAAGCCGAGCCAAGCAAGGCCGCGATCGAAGCGAGCCCGTGAGGGGCCCTGTTACTATGTGCTACCGTATGTCCTCTTGGATGGTGGGGCTTGAACCTGCACTCACAGCACAGGCGCCGTTCATCTTCGGAGATTTTGTGAATCTCCTTGTCCTCTGTACTGCGCAAGCGCTGCGCCTGCGCAGTACGGGCTGGGCACAATCCGATGGCCGGACAGTTTTTGTCACAACACCGGTATACATGTCTATTCTGCACAAGGTACGGACAAGTCCTGTGGGATCCATGCCTGGTTCATTTTAATGAACGTGAGCTTGTCCACATTGGCTCTGGACAGGCGGCTGCGCTTGTCTGTGATAACGCCCCCTGCCGTGCTAAATACACGTTCAGATAATACACTGGCTGCAGGGCAGGCCAGCACCTCCAAGGCATAAACGGCAAGCTCAGGCCATGTGCCCAATTTGGAGACCCAGAAGTTAAAGGGGGCAGACCCGTCATCCAGTACGTGTAGGCCTGTGGACACATACTGCTCAACCATGTTGGTGAAATGCTGCCTCCTGCTAAGACGTTCCATCTCAGCTGGTGGTGCTGGTTGTTGTGGCGTGCTGACAAAGCTTTTCCACATTTCGGCCATGCTAACCCTGCCTTCTGAGGTGCTGCCGGTGCCCCGGCTGCGTTGGCGACCTCTTCCTCCTCCTCTGCCTTCGCCTTGTGCTTCCACCGTACGCCCGCTGTCAGGTGGGAATGCCACCAGCAGCGCGTCTACCAGCGTGCGCTTGTACTCGCGCATCTTACGATCCCGCTCCAGTGAGGGAATTAAGGACGGTACGTTGTCCTTGTAACGGGGATCCAGCAGGGTGGCCACCCAGTAATCAGCACCAGTTAAAATGTGGGCAACTCGGCTGTCGTTGCGGAAACACTGCAGCATGTAATCGCTCATGTGTGCCAGGCTGCCCAGAGGCAAAGAAAAGCTGTCCTCTGTGGGAGGTGTATCGTCTGTGTCCTCTGTATCCCCCCAGCCACGCACCAGTAATGGCCACGAGCTGGTCTGAGTGCCACCCTGCTGTGAACATGGCTCCTCCTCCTCCTCCTCCTCCTCCATCTCCTCCTCCACCTCGTCATCCTCCAGAACTGTGCCCTTTCTGCCGGACAATTGTGTACCTGGCGTTTGTTGGTGCAGGAACCCACCCTCGTAGCCACTTGTGAAAGACTGCCCTGAAAGCCTTTGAAATGATCCCGCTTCCTCCTCCTCCTCCTCATCCTCCTGTGCCACATCCTCTTTCATCATCGCACGAAGCGTTTTTTCAAGGAGGCATAGAACTGGGATAGTAACGCTGAGAACGGCGTCATTGGCACTGGCCATGTTGGTGGAGTACTCGAAACAGCGCAACAAGGCACACAGGTCTCGCATGGAGGCCCAGTTATTGGTGGTGAAGTGGTGCTGTTCCGCAGAGCGACTCACGCGTGATTGCTGCAGCTGAAACTCCACTATTGCCTGCTGCTCGCACAGTCTGGCCAGCATGTGCAAGGTGGAGTTCCACCTTGTGGGCACGTCACATATGAGGCGGTGAGCTGGAAGGCCGAAGTTACGCTGCAGCGCTGACAGGCGAGCAGCAGCAGGGTGAGAACGCCGAAAGTGCGCACAGACAGCCCGCACTTTCTGCAGCAGCTCTGGCATATTGGGGTAATTTTTAAGGAACCTCTGGACCACCAAGTTCAGCACATGCGCCAGGCAAGGGATGTGCGTCAAACCGGCTAGACCCAGAGCTGCTACGAGATTTCGCCCATTATCGCACACCACCAGGCCGGGCTTGAGGCTCACTGACAGCAACCACTCATCAGTCTGTTGTTCCATGTCCCTCCACAACTCCTGCGCGGTGTGGGGATTTTCCCCCAAACAGGAAAGTTTTAAAACTGCCTGCTGTCGTTTACCCCTGGCTGTGCTGAAGTTGGTGGTGAAGGTGTTACGCTGAATGGATGAGGAGGCGGTAGAGGATGAGGAAGCGGAGAAGGAGGAGTTAGCAACAGGAGGCAAACTGAAGCGCCCTGCAATCCTCGGTGGTGGAAGGACATGCGCCAAACCGCTATCTGCCTCAGGCCCAGCAGCCACTGCATTTACCCAGTGAGCTGTTAGGGAGATATAACGTCCCTGACCGTGCTTACTGGTCCACGCATCCGTAGTTAGGTGGACCTTGCCACAGGTGGCGTTGCGCAGTGCACACCTGATTTTGTCCCCCACCTGGTTGTGCAGGGAAGGGATGGCTCGCCTGGAAAAGTAGTGGCGGCTGGGCACGACGTACTGCGGGACAGCCAATGCCATCAGGCTTTTAAAACTCTGCGTCTCCACCAGACGGAATGACAGCATTTCAAAGGCCAGGAATTTTGAAATGCTGGCATTCAGGGCCAGGGATCGCGGGTGGCTAGGGGGGTACTTCCTCTTCCGCTCCAATGTTTGGGAGATAGAGAGCTGAACGCTTCCATGGGACATTGTGGAGATGGTCGGTGACCCAGGTGGTAGTGTTGCTGGCAGATCCTCTGTTTGCGGGGTGACAGGTGCCACTGTCACTACAGAGGTGGATGAAGAGGCCGAGACTGCAGCAGAAGAGGAAGCAGGAGGAGCCAGAGACCTTTCTTGGTTTCTGAGGTGTCTACTCCACTGCAGCTCGTGCTTTGCACTTAGATGCCTGGTCATGCAGCTTGTGCTCAGGTTGAGAACGTTTATGCCTCGCTTCAGGCTCTGATTGCACAGCGTGCAAACCACTCGTGTCTTGTCATCAACACACTGTGTGAAGAACTGCCACGCTAGGGAAGTCCTTGGACCTGGCTTTGGTGTGCTCGGTCCCTTGCTGCGTTGGGCAGTAGCAGATGTACTGTCTAGGGGACGAATGCTCCGTTTTTGCACCCTGCTCCCTCTTCTGCTGTGCTGGTGGCTCTGTGCGACCACCGCCTCTTCCTCCGAACTACACTGGTCACCTGCATAACGTTGATTCCATGTGGGGTTGAGGACCTCATCGTCCTCCACATCATCTTCCACCCAGTCTTCACCCCTGCCCTCCATGTCTGTCTGCACAATTGCGAAAGCAGCAGCAGTTGGCACCTGTGTTTCGTCATCATCCGAGACGTGCTGCGATGGTCCTCCCATGTACCCATCATGAAACATAAGTGGTTGGGCATCGGTGCACTCAATCTCTTCCACTTCTGGGGCAGGGCTAGGTGGATGGCCCTGGGAAACCCTGCTAACAGAGTCATCGAAAAGCAGAAGAGACTGCTGCATGATTTGGGGCTCAGACTGCTTGGCTGATTTGCAAGGGGGTGAGGTGAAAGACTGATGGACATGGGCTTCAGGTGCCAACTCTGATCTTTCAGCAGAAGAGTGGGTGGAAGACAATGTGAAGGAACCCGAGGCACTGTCAGCAACCCAATCTACTATCGCCTGTACTTGTCCTGGCCTAAACATTGGTACAGCCTCATTAGGCGTGACAAAATACCGCCGCAGGCTCGGTCGCCTACTCGCACCTGAGGAAGGTGTTTCACTTGTGCGTGTAGCTGGCACAGATCCACCACGTCCTCTCCCTGCAACAGGAGCTCCACCAGCAGCACCACGACCGGGGCCACCACGTCCCTTTGACCTTCCCTCATATTTTCCAAATTTAGGATCTTGCCCTAAATGGCGTTTTTTGGAAGACCACAACACACCCACAGTACGTAATGGCTGAAACGCACAGCTACAGAACTGCAGAAAATGCTATTCAAAAAAAAAAAGGTTGTTTTTTTAGTATAGCACAGTACAAGGAAAATATATAGAAATTGTTTTTTTACACACACCTCCAGATGTGTATTTCACACTGCAAAATATTTTCTGTGGCCCTAAATGGCGTTTTTTGCCAGACCACAACACACCCACAGCACGTAACCGCTGAATCGCACAGCTACAGAAAATGCTATTCAAAAAAAAAGGTTGTTTTTTTAGTATAGCACAGTACAAGGAAAATATATAGAAATTGTTTTTTTACACACACCTCCAGATGTGTATTTCACACTGCAAAATATTTTCTGTGGCCCTAAATGGCGTTTTTTGACAGACCACAACACACCCACAGCACGTAACCGCTGAATCGCACAGCTACAGTAAATGCTATTCAAAAAAAAAGGTTGTTTTTTTTAGTATAGCACAGTACAAGGAAAATATATAGAAATTGTTTATTTTACACACCTCCACATGTGTATTTCACACTGCAAAATATTTTCTGTGGCCCTAAATGGCGTTTTTTGCAAGAGCACAACACAACCACAGTATTTAACCACTGAATCGCACAGCTATAGAAGTGCAGAGAATGCTATTCAAAAAAAATGTTGTTTTTTTTAGTATAGCACTGTACAATATATAGAAATTGTTTATTTTACACACCTCCACATGTGTATTTCACACTGCAAAATATTTTCTGTGGCCCTAAATGGCGTTTTTTGCAAGAGCACAACACAACCACAGTATTTAACCACTGAATCGCACAGCTATAGAAGTGCAGAGAATGCTATTCAAAAAAAATGTTGTTTTTTTTAGTATAGCACTGTACAATATATAGAAATTGTTTATTTTACACACCTCCACATGTGTATTTCACACTGCAAAATATTTTCTGTGGCCCTAAATGGCGTTTTTTGCAAGAGCACAACACAACCACAGTATTTAACCACTGAATCGCACAGCTATAGAAGTGCAGAGAATGCTATTCAAAAAAAAATTTGTTTTTTTTAGTATAGCACTGTACAATATATAGAAATTGTTTATTTTACACACCTCCACATGTGTATTTCACACTGCAAAATATTTTCTGTGGCCCTAAATGGCGTTTTTTGGAAGAGCACAACACAACCACAGTATTTAACCACTGAATCGCACAGCTATAGAAGTGCAGAGAATGCTATTCAAAAAAAATGTTGTTTTTTTTTGTATAGCACTGTACAATATATAGAAATTGTTTATTTTACACACCTCCACATGTATATTTCACACTGCAATTTATTTTCTGTGGCCCTAAATGGCGTTTTTTGCAAGAGCACAACACAACCACAGTATTTAACCACTGAATCGCACAGCTATAGAAGTGCAGAGAATGCTATTCAAAAAAATGTTGTTTTTTTTAGTATAGCACTGTACAATATATAGAAATTGTTTATTTTACACACCTCCACATGTGTATTTCACACTGAAAAATATTTTCTGTGGCCCTAAATGGCGTTTTTTGCAAGAGCACAACACAACCACAGTATTTAACCACTGAATCGCACAGCTATAGAAGTGCAGAGAATGCTATTCAAAAAAAATGTTGTTTTTTTTAGTATAGCACTGTACAATATATAGAAATTGTTTATTTTACACACCTCCACATGTGTATTTCACACTGCAAAATATTTTCTGTGGCCCTAAATGGCGTTTTTTGCAAGAGCACAACACAACCACAGTATTTAACCACTGAATCACACAGCTATAGAAGTGCAGAGAATGCAAATTAAAAAAAAATGTTGTTTTTTTTAGTATAGCACTATACAATATATAGAAATTGTTTATTTTACACACCTCCACATGTGTATTTCACACTGCAAAATATTTTCTGTGGCCCTAAATGGCGTTTTTTGGAAGAGCACAACACAACCACAGTATTTAACCACTGAATCGCACAGCTATAGAAGTGCAGAGAATGCTATTCAAAAAAAAATTTGTTTTTTTTAGTATAGCACTGTACAATATATAGAAATTGTTTATTTTACACACCTCCACATGTGTATTTCACACTGCAAAATATTTTCTGTGGCCCTAAATGGCGTTTTTTGCAAGAGCACAACACAACCACAGTATTTAACCACTGAATCGCACAGCTATAGAAGTGCAGAGAATGCTATTCAAAAAAAATGTTGTTTTTTTTAGTATAGCACTGTACAATATATAGAAATTGTTTATTTTACACACCTCCACATGTGTATTTCACACTGCAAAATATTTTCTGTGGCCATAAATGGCGTTTTTTGCAAGAGCACAACACAACCACAGTATTTAACCACTGAATCGCACAGCTATAGAAGTGCAGAGAATGCTATTCAAAAAAAATTTTGTTTTTTTTAGTATAGCACTGTACAATATATAGAAATTGTTTATTTTACACACCTCCACATGTGTATTTCACACTGCAAAATATTTTCTGTGGCCCTAAATGGCGTTTTTTGGAAGAGCACAACACAACCACAGTATTTAACCACTGAATCGCACAGCTATAGAAGTGCAGAGAATGCTATTAAAAAAAAATGTCGTTTTTTTTAGTATAGCACTGTACAATATATAGAAATTGTTTATTTTACACACCTCCACATGTGTATTTCACACTGCAATTTATTTTCTGTGGCCCTAAATGGCGTTTTTTGCAAGAGCACAACACAACCACAGTATTTAACCACTGAATCGCACAGCTATAGAAGTGCAGAGAATGCTATTCAAAAAAAATGTTGTTTTTTTTAGTATAGCACTGTACAATATATAGAAATTGTTTATTTTACACACCTCCACATGTGTATTTCACACTGCAATTTATTTTCTGTGGCCCTAAATGGCGTTTTTTGCAAGAGCACAACACAACCACAGTATTTAACCACTGAATCGCACAGCTATAGAAGTGCAGAGAATGCTATTCAAAAAAAATGTTTTTTTTTTTAGTATAGCACTGTACAATATATAGAAATTGTTTATTTTACACACCTCCACATGTGTATTTCACACTGCAAAATATTTTCTGTGGCCCTAAATGGCGTTTTTTGGAAGAGCACAACACAACCACAGTATTTAACCACTGAATCGCACAGCTATAGAAGTGCAGAGAATGCTATTCAAAAAAAATGTTGTTTTTTTTAGTATAGCACTGTACAATATATAGAAATTGTTTATTTTACACACCTCCACATGTGTATTTCACACTGCAAAATATTTTCTGTGGCCCTAAATGGCGTTTTTTGGAAGAGCACAACACAACCACAGTATATAACCGCTGAATCGCACAGCTGCAGAGAATGCTATTCAAAAAAAAGTTTTTTTTTTTTTTTTAGTATAGCATAGTACAAGAAAAATATATAGAAATTGGTTATTTCACACAACTAGAGATATACACTGCAAAATATTTTTTTTGCCCAAAAATAGGTCTTTTTTGCGCACAACAAAGTGCCTTTTTTTTTTTGCAACAGCACAATAAAGTGCCTTTTTTTTTTTTTTGGGGCCCAAAAATGGGTCTTTTTAGCAAAAGCACAATAAAGTGCCTTTTTTTTTTTTTTTTTTCTGACCGAAATAGGTCTTTTAGCAAGAGCACAATACAGCCACAGTATGGAATAGGTGTATCACTCAACGTAATGCAGTGCTGGTGCACTGAGCTTGCAACACAAACAGATAAACCTATGCAGATCGCTGAGCTATTATATCTCTCAATCTGGACTCCTATCTAAATCTCTCTCCCTGAAAGCACAAACAGGATCCTGCCCCTACACTACACTACACTACACAGTCTCCCTATCTTTTCTATCAGTAGATTGCAGAATCAGGACTAACTCCTATCATATAATTCTCTCCCTCACAGCAACAGCAGCCAGGATCCTTTCCCTACACTGTCTAAAAGCAGAGTGACGATCTGTGCTGTGTGCCTCTTTCTTATATAGAAGCTGGTCACATGCTGGGTCACATGTTGCACTGACCAATCACAGCCATGCCATTAGTAGGCATGGCTATGATGGCTTCTAAGGGCACACCAGCTAATCAAATGGTGATTGGCTGGCCCCTGAAGCATTTCTAACTGCGCCATTAAATTCCCGAATCCGGACCCGAACCCGGACTTTAGCGCAAAATCCGGGTCCGGGTCCGGGGTCGGGAAAACGCCAAAATTCGGTACGGACCCGAACTTTACAGTCTTGAGTACCAGAACACTTACTCCTCTAGCAAAATTCAAATAGGTAGAATGGTAATGATGTCCCACCCATGGCTTTTTTAAGCTAGTGGTCTTACTTACAATCAGATGTGTCTTCTGGAGCACACAAACATGAAGACCATACGTTTTAATAAATTGGAACACGGATCGCTTGATGGAGGAGTTTAATCCTTGTGTATTCCAGGAGAGGACTTTAACGGAGGACATAGAGATCCACTGGCAGTATGGAAGGAGGTGCTTGGAAGCCCCAAAATAACACTGGCTAGCCGACCGGACATGAAGACAAATGCAGAAGAGGCGTTTAGCCCCTCTCAGTAAAAACAATCAGAAGCATATGAGGTATTCTGGCATGGATTGTCAGTGTAGATCACCTGGAGCCCCGGGGGCACAAAACTTAAACGGACCATCAAATTCGATTAAGGCACTAAGTAGATAAGACTCAAAGCAGTATAGAGGATGTGGAACCCAGGTCCCCGGGGGTAGAATATTAAAGTATCCACTTTTCCACCGGCCACAGCTGTGGATTGAGTTCACCGCACTATAAGGGAGTTATATATAAGTTATAATGGAGATATCCAGACCTTTGATCACAAGATAAACAGTTGATCGTTCAGCTACAGCTCAGAGCAGGGTGTGCCCACCATATAGTACATAGCCTTGTGCCCTGGCAGCCCTGGGTGCTATGCTAACAGCAAGAGCCTGAACGGTGCTCATGGCAATAGATAGGGATTGCAGATGACACAGGGTTGAGTAGAGCTTCCGGCTCCCCAGAGCATCTAGAGATTTGAAGTGACCGAGCGGTAGGCCCCAGCAAACCCAAGGTAATAAAGTCCCGCCAGTGGTAAATGGGTATCTCAGTAAGGATCTCAAAGGCAAACTCAGAAAGGAAAGTACCATTAGGACATCAATGTTGTATTGTATCGGCCCACGCAGCAGTATCTCTGGGCGAAGCGAAGAACTGCATGCGGTCACCATCTTGGTTGCCATCTTGCTATATTTATCCCCCTTCTCCTGCAACATGGCACAGACGTGGTCAAAGGATTTACCTTGTCTCTGTGTTTCCACAGAATAATCCGGGAAGATAAGCAGTTTCGCATTGTCTAATTTCAGGTCTCCCTGCATGTGGGCTACACGAAGCAACATATCTCTGTCTCTAAAAGGCAGGAGTTT
The DNA here is from genome assembly GCA_029206835.1 of Rana muscosa. Lineage (NCBI taxonomy): Eukaryota > Metazoa > Chordata > Amphibia > Anura > Ranidae > Rana > Rana muscosa. Next base: position 81,380,564 of record CM055122.1, on the reverse strand, counting down.
AAAGATGAGCGTATGTGGTGGGGCCCCTTGAGGTCCTAATTGCTGGAATGTGGTGAGCTCGTTCAATCAAAATATGCAGGGAGAATTTTGCCCGTGGGAGCAGGGAGGGGAGTAAGTGTTCCATAAAGGCTATGAGGTCCGATCCCTCGGCCCCCTCAGGGAGACCCAGGACTCGCAGATTATTATGGTGGTTCCGATTTTCAGCGTCTTCTGCCCTGGCCTCTAGGTGTTTAACCCTTATTTTTAGGGTCTGCAGGTCCTCATGGTGGTCTCTCTGCACATCCTCAGCCCCGGAGATTAGTCTCTCCACCTCAATCACCCGGTCCCTAAATCTGTCCATGTCCCGGTGGATGAGGGTTGTCTCTGTCTGGACATAGATAGTTACATAGTTACATAGTAGGTGAGGTTGAAAAAAGACACAAGTCCATCAATTCCAACCTATGAACATGTTCGATCTTAGTCGTCAGAGTAAATTGGCAGGTAGTGATAGCCAGCATTAGGGCGTTAAAGGCCTGGATTGTGCCCTCGGGTGGGGAATCAGTCTGGGTCTCCATGTGGCAGGCCGAGGAAGAGGTAGGCCTAGATGCAAGCGGAGTACTCACAATGTCTTTTGCATGTTTCTTGTGGCCCACTCGCTTGCCCTTGGTCATCGCCCGGTTCCTTAGGGGCCAACTGGAGGAATTTCAGACAGAAAGTAGTAGTTCTACACCAGGATAGAAGGAGGATTGCAGTCCGGAATCGGTAGCCTTGTTACAGCACGACTTTTCCCAGTGCCATCTTGGACACACCCCGTGACTGTCTTCTTAAGTACCAGGCATTACTCTGGTCACCCCTAGCAGTGGCAATATAGCCTCTTCTCTTTCCACTGCAGGTTAGACCCTTGTAATGACTCCTCTTCACCCCATTCCAAGCCCTGTTCTTTGATATACCATACATGCACATCTTTAATGACTTTAGAACAGGCAGGTTTTTTTTTTTAAAGTTAGTTGTAGACTGACCACCCTTGCACAAGTTGGCCTTGGTCGTGACATTTGTGAGCTGCCCTTTGTGTGCTGCTTTCTTTAATGTTTATGTTTTTGGAATTTTTATTTTATTCGCGTGATAAGGCCGCCAGCTCAGACATTTGTCTTGCAGAGGTGATGACTTCAAGGAATCCCACCTTGTAGGTAAGCGCAAAGAAATGAATGTCTCAAATGTTAAAAATGAATGGCAGACAGAACCATATTAGGGCTTCTTATTCACTGAATCAATAAAATAATTAGCCGAAAGTGACTGGAGTAGTGGCACTGCAGGAACAGTTAAAGGGCAAAAATGTATAAACTTATTACAAGACAATTTTATTGCATATTCTATAGAGGCCCCAACTAGAAATGATGCACTATCATAATTTAAACTTTACAAAGAATAGAACAGAATATGTAAAAGGTAAATCAAGGCCAAAAAAATTCAAGACGAACAACAGGTTGGAAAAAAATGTAGGACAAACGCCCAAAACTTCTTCAAATATATTAATAGTAAAAAGGTCAGGCCTCAGCATGGAGGCCCTTTACAAAATAATCTGGAGTGGGTGACTTGGGAAAAAGAAAGGGCAAATGTATTAAATTCCTTCTTCAGGTCTGTGTATACAAAGGAGCATGGGGGAGTTTGAGTCCATAATACGGATGATATTGACATACAAATAAATCACGCTGGTGGAGACGGATGGCAAATGCTTGTTAAATACGTCCATCTGTGATCATGATCCTGCTGAAAGTTGTAATGACCCCCCCCCCCTTAAAAAATAAATAAAACATCCTGGGGCCCTTTTCTTGTTATTTATTTTTGGGGTGCATTTTTTCAGATAACAGACAATTGGTTTTTAGACAATGGGAAAAAAAACTGAATAGTAAATTGGTATTTTTAAGATGTATTTAACTGTTATACAATAAAGTACATCAAATAACAGTAAAACTCACCAAAAAAAAATAAGCATTTAAAATCCTATTGTGTACCGTCTCTTAATTTGTACACCTTTTTATACCTATTGTCTAAAACAAAACACCCTTACCAAGAACACCCAATAAAAAACACTCAGAACATAAACAAAAGAGACTCAGGAGGAATGCTGAGAGCCAGGTGCTAGGAAGAAGTTGACTGAGAGGAGCTGTCTGCTATAGATCTGTCTAGTATCACTGGAGGGCATCACTTGGAATATTGGAAGGAGGTTCCATTTGTACTTGGGCCTTGTGAGTACAGACATTGAAAGATCTTGGGAACCCTTTACTTTAGCTTCCCCTCTGGTGCCTTATTATAGTCATCTGTGGGTCTATTGAAGGGGACACTGGCTGGCATTCCTACTTAAAGGAACTTTGCTCTAATGGCTCTAATGCTACTTAAGCTGAAGTCTACTGTCTGTTACAAACCTGGACTTCATCATAGCTTGTCCTCAGTTGTACATAGCTCTTATATTTGGAGTACCCCACCACTTCCCTCATCCCTATCCAAGTTCTCCAAAAATAAAAACAAAAATAAAAACAACATCCTCTAGACTGGTCCGTGGAGAAAGAGTGAATGAGCCTGTTGTTTTGCTGGATGCGGGACAGAAGTTGGGAAGACACTCATTTCCGCAGCTCCTATGGGAGTAGTACTACCTGAAACCTCTTTAACCAAACAGGATTTTTTTCTTTTAAACAAAATAGAGGCCACAAACCTTAGATATCAGCTTTAGCATCCCCAGTTTCGAATGTTGTCAACTCTGGACATTTTTCTAATTTCACAACACTATACATGCTTCTATGCTCAACATGAGTTAGGATTACAATGATCTTTGTCAAACCAGTTTGAAAGCACTGGAAATTAAACATTAAACTTCAACAAATGTCATGCTTAAGTTACCCGGGGCAGTTAAACAGAGCTGAAAACACATTAATGAAATGGGATAGAAAAGGTACAACACAGAGAATTTATATGTTTTATGTGTATTATGGAGAGAGAAGTGGAAGTAAGAGTTGCAGAAGTAGAATCAACAAGACTTTGTTTGGACAGATTTTTGCTGGCTGATATTCCCTGGTGAGCAATAATATAAATTACTGTCACCATAATTTGTATCTTTTCCTTTTGTCTCATCCTTTTGGTCACCCTTGTGATGTTCCCAACATAGAGCCTTCCAGGAAACATATAAGAACATGACTAAGCCACCGCAAGATGTAAACTAATTCCATTCAAAAGTGCAAATAGGCCATCAAACAGTTTTTCAAAATACAACAAATACAGGGCAACCTTAGAAGAAATAAAAAGTGGGAAAACAACTGCGCTAGAACCCAAATAATCAAATGAAAAAAGCTGCTAGCACTCAAACAAACAAAGTCAAGCATAAATGAGAAATAAATACTGCAGCCCTAAAAAAATTGTGAATAATGTGCAGACAATGAGCGTCACAATAAATAAATGTAGTGAACCAAATGAGAAAAGTTCAAGGAGGCCAGCTACAATAAGTGATATAAATAAAAGTCCATGTAGAATGAATGCAATGAAGGAAGGTCCTTCCCATATGATGGCACAGAGTACAGGAAAAACAGATTGTCTGCTGTAATTCTCAAACTCTTCATAAAGTGAACAAATGAGGTACTCCTACCGGAACAGGTGGACTTATCTGTTATATAACAGTGGGTCATACAGGCTTGTGATCCCAGATGATCTGGATCAATGTTAGAAGTGTATTTGTAGTCCTAAGACGCCTGGATCAATCCTGGAAGAGATGGTCTGGAGTACTGGACTGTGGAATTCACGCTTCCTCCACTAGCAGATGGATATCACAGTAGGTCCGTGCATACTCCAAAGCAGTTAGAAGGAACAAAAAAAGAGAGAGAGATGCTCCCAATGGTGCAGATCAAACCAATTAAGGTTTATTTATATAAAAGATGCCATACAAAATGTCAGATAAAAGTGGTCACAATAAAAACAAATGAAAGGCAATGTGGGGTGCCCTCCCGACGCGTTTCGACTCCAACGGTCATCAACTGGGGCATATTCCTGTACCCCCACATTGCTACTACCTTTATAACTTCAAATGACCCAGGACCGCCCATGGTAAGGCATCAATACATTACACATAATTAACATTGTAAGAAAGACAAGGCCGTTTGCACTCCAAGCCTCTCTATCGGAAAGTTCTCCATTCCTTCACATTGACCAACCAAGGTCTCCATAACCACAACACATAATTCTGCAGAGGTTACAACCAATCAACTACAGGGTGATCACATGACATGGAACGGAAATGGCTGGATCCATGTCATCACCGGCCAATGGCCATGAAGTAACACATATCCCGCGTTCGTATGCACAGTGATAGGCTGAGAAACACGTGATCAGGGGGCGGGGTCATAGGAACCTTCAGTCCCCAGAGCAGGAGGCTCACTAATGCCACATATGTCCCTCTTGATCATCGCGATCGGCCCAAGTCACATGAGCACGGCAATAGCCGCTGGTTGGAAGAGCACGACATCGAGCTGGGTGGCATCATACGAGACAGCGCCCCCCGGACAGGGAGCGTGACGTCGCCATGCACACCCTTCCTAGGTCACCTGTTACAAAATGACCAATGAGGCCACCGATACCCACATGACTTACATTCACTTATGCAAAATAAACACAAGGGTCACATGACAGCAGCCAGCAATGCAGCTACAACCTACAGAGGTGGAGCGGCATCACCATTGGGAGCATCTCTCTCTTTTTTTGTTCCTTCTAACTGCTTTGGAGTATGCACGGACCCACTGTGATATCCATCTGCTAGTGGAGGAAGCGTGAATTCCACAGTCCAGTCCACCGGACCATCTCTTCCAGGATTGATCCAGGCGTCTAAGGACTACAAATACACTTCGAACATTGATCCAGATCATCTGGGATCACAAGCCTGTATGACCCACTGTTATATAACAGATGAGTCCACCTGTTCCAGAAAGAGTACCTCATTTGTTCCCTTTATGAAGAGTTTCAGAATTACAGCAGACAATCTGTTTTTCCTGTACTCTGTGCTATCATATGGGAAGGACCTTCCTTTATTGCATTCATTCTACATGGACTTTTATTTATATCACTTATTGTAGCCTATTGGCCTCCTTGAACTTTTCTCATTTGGTTCACTACATTTATTTATTGTGACGCTCATTGTCTGCACATTATTCACAATTTTTTAGCGCTGCACTATTTATTTCTCAACCTTAGAAGAAAACTTGTTGGAGTCTGCAAAAGACTTGAGACTGGGGCGGAGTTTCATCTTCCAGCAGGACAACGACCCTAAACATACAGCCAGAGCTACAATGGAATGGTTTAGATCAAAGCATATTCATGTGTTAGAATGGCCCAGTCAAAGTCCAGAACTAAACCCAATTGATCCAATCTGTGGCAATACTTGAAAATTGCTGTTCACAGACGCTCTCCATCCAACCTGACAGAGCTTGAGCTTTTTTGCAAAGAAGAATGGGCAAAATTTTTACTATTTAGATGTGAAAAGCTGGTAGAGACATCCCAAAAAAGACTTGCAGCTGTAATTGCGGTGAAAGGTGGCTCTACAAAGTATTGACTCAGGGGCTGAATACAAATGCATGCCACACTTTTCACAAATGTATTTGTAAAAAAATGTTGGAAACCATCACGTAACATAACAAAATGTGGAAAATGTCAAGGGGTATGAATACTTTTTCAAGGCACTGTATATGAAAAATATGTGACATATGTGTCTACCTAAACTATCAGTTCAGTTTGTATCCTATAGGGAAGGTACATGCTTACATAATTGTGGGTTGACCAAAAGTAACTGCGCAGTAAAATTGTAATGTGTATAGTGAGCTTTAGTCAATAAATTAACAATAGAGAATGATCTACCGTATATACTGAAGTATAAGCCAAGTTTTTCAGCCCATTTTTTAGGCTGAAAAACTCCCCCTCGGCTTATACTCTAGTGAGCCGTACCTTTCATTACTAAAACAGCGCGTGTCTCCCGCTGTGTAATGCATTCTGTTCGCCCGTCCATTGTAACAAAGCCCCGCCTCCTCCTCGTCTGTGATAGGCGGAACACTGATAAAGTTTCCCAGCATCGTATCAGTGTTCCTCTATCACAGACGGACGAGGAGGAGGCGGGGCTTTGTTTCAATGGACGGCCGAACAGACTGCATTGCACTCTGTTTTAGTAATGAAAGGTGCGGCTGCAAATGGGCACAGTAAGATTACAAATGGGCACAGTGAGACTGCAAATGAGCACAGTGAGACTGCAAATGGACACAGTGAGACTTCAACTGGGCACAGTGAGACTGCAACTGGGCATAGACAGTGAGACTACAACTGGGCGCAGTGAGACTACAACTGGGCACAGTAAGACCACAACTGGGCACAGTGAGACTGCAACTGGGCACAGTGAAACTACAACTGGGCACAGTAAGACTACAACTGGGCACAGTGAGACTGCAAATGGGCACAGTGAGACTGCAAATGGGCACTATTAGACTGCAAATGGGCACAATTACCGTATTTTCCGGCGTATAAGACGACCTTTTGTACTTAACAATATCCCCCAAAAGTCGTCTTATACGCCGGTACCTGTATGCGGACTGCGGCCATCCATTGTTCAAAAGCCATGCCTCCTCCTCGTCCTGTTTCTGTTCCACCTATCACGGAAATCCTCCCATCCTTGGCCTTGAATGAGAGGACCTCCGTGATAGGCGGAACACTGAACACAGGCTCTGCTGCTGGACCTATCACAGAACAGGACAAGGAGGAGGCGCGGCTTTTGAACAAAGGATGCCCGAAGTCTGACTCTGCATACAGGGATAAGGTATGGAGATCTGGAGATCGGCACAGTGAGGTAGGCAATGAGCACAGTGAGGTATGCAATGGGCACAGTGAGGTGTGTCAGAAGGGGGTCGTTTTATACGGCGAGTATATCCCAAAACCAACCTTTTAGCTGGAAAATTAGGGGGTCGTCTTATATGCCCAGTCGCCTTATACTCCGGCAAATATGGTAGACTGCAAATGGGCACAGTGAGGCTGCAGATGGGCATTGTTTACCCAGTAGATGCTGCATTTTCCCACCCTAGGCTTATTCTCGGGTCAATATGTTTTCCCAGTTTTGTGTGGTAAAATTTGGTGCCTCGGCTTATATTCGGGTCGGCTTATACTCGGGTATATAGGGGTATGTGCTCTTGAGAATAATAACCTGCAGCTTCTAAAGCAAGGAAGCCTCAACCTTTTGATAATATAATAAAAGAAGCATGCACATGGGAGAGACACATTTTTTTTTTCTAAACAAAGCATTAGTATGGTGTGGTTAAGTTTTGCACACCAGTTCACAAAAAGGATTGCCTGGGACTAAAAAGAGTGAAGGACAGATCAATTATGTGAGTGGTGGACCTCAACTACAAGCATGAACCATTTAAACTAACCGTTTTAAACCATATTCATTTATTTTGAATAGAGTGAAGAGGGGTTTAAACTCCGACCATTTATTTTTTGTTTTTTTTGTTTTTTGATCTGTCTCACTGGAGAGATTGTACTTCACTTCCTTTCCTGTTAGATTTTTTATCTATTCCTGGTGGTCAGCAATGAACCCAATAGAAGTTCCAACCCCTCACCATTCTATTAGTTGCTAAAAAAGCTTTTCTGTTAAATGCACGTTAAAAAGAGACTATTATGCCGTGTACACACGATTGGTTTTACTGATGAAAACAGTCCGATGGACTTTTCTCATCGGACAAACTGATCGTGTATGGGCCTCATCTGTCTTTTTTCCATCGGTGAGAAAAAATAGAACATGTTTTAAATTTATCCGATGGAAAAAAAAACGATAGCAAATTCCAATCATCTGTGTGGAACTCCATCGGAGAAAGAACCCACGCATGCTCAGAATCAAGTCGACGCATGCTCAGAAGCATTGAACTTAATTTTTCTCGGCTTGTCGGAGTGTTTTACGTCACAGCGTTTGGGACGGTCGGATTTTTGACTGATGGTGTGTAGGCAAGACTGATGGAAGTCAACTTCATCAGATTTCCAATGGAAAAATCCAGCGGATTAGAATCCATAGGAAATCCGATCGTGTGTACAGGGCTTTAGTGTTCATGCACACTGTAATTTTTTAGACGCCTTTACTCCTTACAGGAGAAAAGCAGCATAAAAAATGCAGTAAAAGCCATGTTGTTGCATGCGCATTTAAGTGCATTCACTCGTGTTTGTGTGTTTACTCATTTGGCATTAATGCATTCTATTGGCCAGCATATTCTAGAATTTATTAGAGTGTGAATGTGCATAAATGTGCCTAATGTTAACACAGGTTAACATGCATTCATGCACGTTTATGCAGTTTTTTTTTAGCTCAAACGCTCCTCTTTAGAACAAGCAAGTACCGTATATACTCGAGTATAAGCCGAGATTTTCAGCCCTTTTTTTGGGCTGAAAGTCCCCCCCTCGGCTTATACTCGAGTCAGTGAAATTGAACATTGTAAATTGTACCTGAAAAAAATTGAGCGGCTGCGGCGTCCATCGTTTAAAACTTGCGGTCTCTTCCTGGTCCCTTCCGTGATAGGCAGAACTGTGTCTGCTGAGAATCGCCTATCACGAACGTTCTCTCATCCTCACCCATTCCAGCAGACACTGTGTTCAGTGTTCCACTAATCACGGACGTCTGCTGGGAAACTGAGGATGAGAGAACGTTCGTGATAGGCGTGATAAGCAGACACAGTTCCGCCTATCACGGAAGGGACCAGTTTTAAATGATGGACGCCGCAGCCTCTCAATTTTTTTCAGGTACAATTTTCAATGTTCAATTTCAATTTTAGGGGCACAGTGAGGTTGGGCACAGTAAGGTTGGGCACAGTGAGGATGGGCACAGTGAGGATGGGCACAGTAAGGTGGCAATGGGCAGTGACAACTGGCTTAGTGAAGTTGCAATGGGCACAGTGAGGCGTGCAAATGGGCATTGTTGACCCTCTTCCACTCACAGTAGCTGCTGCATTCTCACCCTCGGATTATACTCAAGTCAGTAAGTTTTCCCAGTTTTTTGTGGTAACATTAGGTACCTCGGCTTATACTCGGGTCGGCTTATACTTGAGTATATACGGTAAATGTTTTTTCTTTTTCTACCTCAAAACACCCCTGCCTCTAAACACCTGTAAACGCTTATGTGTGCATGAACACATAGAGGTTGATTTACCAAAGGCAAAAAGATTGTTTGCTTTTGCAAGTGCAGTTGCACTCTGCCAGTGCAGTTGCTCTGGAGCTTGGTGAGAGAAAGCTCAGCTGACTTCCATCATCCAATCATGTGCAAGCACAAATTATGTTTTTTTTATTTTCCTTGCATGTGATTGGGTATTCTCTGTAAAGTGAAGCTTTATCTCATTTTCTAAGCTCTGGAGTAACTGCACTTGCAAAAATGCAGTCAATTTGACTTTAATAAATCAACCTCACAGGGTAACAAGGAGGGATGTTTAAAGGCAGAGAAAAAAAACTCAAGCGACTGTAAAACAGGCATTTTTAAACTGCAGTGTGCATGAGGCATTAGGAGGACCATCTGATATAAAAGACCTATATAAAAAATACAGTGGTAAACTGTTTACTTTATGGTCACCACAGAAGACATTAAAGTATATCTTGTAATTGGAAGAAAATAGGGTTTAATCTTTAGCTGCAGAAAGGGCTTTTACTATAACAGTCATTAAATTCAGAATAGTCTTTTATAGAAATGGTCTCTGACTGATTCGGTACAGTGTTAGAAAAAAGAGTTGGATCTGTTTTTCTAAAATAGCATTCTGCTATGTACAGTAAAACCTTGGTTTGAGATTAACTTGGTTTGAGAGTGTTTTGCAAGCCAAGAAAAATTTTTAAATAAATTTTGACTTGATATACAAGTAGCGTCATGTCACAACTGAGTAGAGAAGAGAGGTGCCGCTAAGTGTAGCAATATGGTTACGTTTATTGAAGGTACAACATTTAGCTACATATTGCTACACTTAGAGGCGCCTCTCTTCTCTTTTATTCTCTGCAGCTCCTGCTGGATTTTGCTTCTAATCCCCTTGTGGAGGCTTCCATTTGTGGATGGACATTTTATGGTTACACAACTTATTACATTGCTATAATCTTTTTATATGGACTATAAAATGAAGGACCTATGAATAAATGGTTGTGGAATGAATCATTTGAGTTTCCATTATTTTCTTATGGGGAAATTCGCTTTGATCTTCAAGTGCTTTGGATTACAAGCATGCTTCCGGAACATATTATGCTCGCAATCCAAGGTTTCACTGTATATCTAAAAATACACAGTGAAATGCATCTGGACCAGCATCTTACATTTTCAAAATTAACACCAGGAGACAGGAAAGATTCTTATTTTACTCCGTATAAACTACAGGAACTGCTTTATTGTTTGGGGGGTTAAGGGTCTGGAACTTAAGAGAATTATGCCTTTTGTTCAACAATGTTGTTATTAAAAATCCAGTAGAAAGCCTTTGTTTTATACTGCCTCTATTTTTAAACATGTTTACCTACAGCTCATTATTGGCAGGACATTTTTTGTGGGCAAAGTTGGTTAAAAAGATTAAAGGCTACATAATATAGCATTTTGAAACTTGTTAACTCAGATCTATCATTTATTAGTGGGGTTTTTAGAATGACTGCGTATGAATACATATTTTTCCACTCAAGAGCCACATGTGCTGTGTACAGACAGACATAAATGACTGTTAAAGGCTATCTATTATTATTATTATTATTATTATACAGGATTTATATAGCGCCAACAGTTTGCGCAGCGCTTTACAACATCAGGGAAGACAGTACAATCACAATACAATTCAATACAGAGGGATCAGAGGGCCCTGCTCGATAGAGCTTACAGTCTAGGGTATTGGCTGTGGGGGATGATCAGGTGGACAGAATGGAAATATAGTTATTAGGTTATTATAGTTATTAGTTATTATCTACAGGTATATGCCATCAGCGGCACATGTGTATCAATGTAAAGTCAAAGTAAAATTTTTGGAATACCAATGTAAAGTTAAATGTTTGCATTAAGCATTAAAACAAGGTTAACTTTTGTACTTTCACTAATGCAAAGATAAGAGAGTTCTGCACCGAGCACCAATGCAGAGTGAGTTTTGCAATCTGCACCAATGAACATTTAGTGTTGTCACTGAGCACACATGCAAATTCAGTTTTTCTGTTATATTTAGCATGCAATGTTCTTTTATATGTATTAGTGTTTGTGTTTGGTATATCTGTATGATATTGCCATTTCTACAACTCACTGATCACACCAATGCACCATGAGCTGTACATGAGAAAACAATTTTAGGGGTTCCCCTTGATCTTATAATGTTTTCAAGGGTTCCTTGAGCATAAAATGATAATAGCAGCTGCTGTATATTATGCAAATACAATATGAGGGCTGGGAGCACCCAAAACCTGATGTTGGGAGAAAATTATCGTGATTGTAAAGTCTAGTTTTTTTCTATAAAAATAACAAACGTTATTGCAGTGGATTTGCACTGAGCAGACTGGATCCTCTACTTCTTGGGCACCACTTCTGTGTTCCTGGCCCCTCCCTCCTGTTCAGTGCCCCCACAGCAAGCAGCTTGCTATGGGGGCACCCAAGCTGAGTCACAGCTCCCTGTGTCCATTAAGACACAGAGCCCCGACCCAGCCCCGCCCCTCTCTCCCCTGATTGGCTAGCTGACTTTGATTGACAGCAGCGGGAGCCAATGGCAGCACTGCTGTGTCTCAGCCAATCAGGAAGGAGAATCTGGTAGGCTGAGACACTCGTGGACATCGCTGGACAGAGAGGGACCTCAGGTAAGTTTTATGGGGGCTGAGGGGGACTGCTACATACAGAAGTTTTTTAAAAAAAACCTTCTGCCTTTACAACCCCTTTAAGCCAGGAGCTATTGCAGAGCTATTGCCACTTGAGTTCTCTAAAGGTAAATGAAGCTAAGGGTAATTCAGCCCACCAGAGTTCAAATAAGTATAATTTGCAAAGAACTGACCTTTTAGCAAGGTAGTGAAAAGTTAATTAACTGAGTGCTAAATGCAGTTACCCATAACAACCAGATTTTTGTCCACTGAGTCAAAATGTATTAAATATAATTGGTTGCCAAGGGTTAAGCTCGCCAAACAGATTACAATCTGACTGTACAATCATCTTTAGAGCCACCAACAACTTCAGAATGTAGTTTAAGAACCTGCCTGATTTAGCTGGTATTAATTTATTAAATTGGTAATTTTTACCAGAACAAAGGATAACTTCAATCACTAAAAGGGTTAAGATATATAGGAAAATTTTATTTTATTCCTGAGCCTTGTTGGCTATTTAAGCTGAATATAGTCTGAGGTGTAAATCTCTCCTTTTGTAAATCTTCCCCAATTTTCCTCCCTCAAGGTAATTTAGGGTATACAGTATATGGATAGATTTTTTTTTCTATTCAGCCAGCAGGTTCAACAACAAAAAACTGACAGTTCCCAGTATCCACACAAGCGATGTGGATGCAGGGAACTACCCAGCCACATAATTGTATTCTGACAGGGGGGGACCCCCCCTGTCAGAATACACAGATTAGCACGGCAGCCATTAGCTGAAGAAGCTTAACGAATGCTGGTTTTCCAGCAGAACTGTTCAACAGAAGCTGGTCTAACAACCGTCTCCTGTTGAACAGACAGGGGTACACATGTACTGAAATTCAGCCAGTTTCTGCTAACCGGCCTAATTTTGACACGTGTATGCCCAGCTTTTGTTAAGTAAGAAAGGAGGAAACATCAGTTTTTGGGTGGACTAGCTTTTTAGACTGATATATAAGATTTAGCTAGTGGATATCTTTGGACTTGTGTTTTTTCTAAATAAAAAAAATTAGGTTGGATTATGCCTAAAATAGATTGCATTTTGCAATTAAAAAAGTTATAACTCACTTTTTAACTTCTTTAGAAGTGATATATATTTATGTGTGAGCTATACATACAGACATACAGTACATACATATAATATCTAAATATAAAAATAAAATATTCCTTTAAATTTTAGAATCATTTAAATCTCATCTGAACAGCTTGTATTAGTTGCCAGTCCTGAATAAGTGTTCAACATAACTAAACATCACACAAGGCTTTGAAAGGACTGTTTAAGAGCTGCTGTACAAGATGATCGTTTGATGAAAGGGATTGAAAGACGGGTTAAAGTAGACACTGAAAGGTTATTGTAGAGGGCACATTGTTCATACAATCCTCTTTTAATATGTGCAGTGTGCACCTGCGATAAGATGATTCATTAGATATGGTCTCACTTTGACAAGCTCCATCGTTCAACACCCAAGATGGTGATGGAACAATTCTGTACCCTCCTTATAAATATGACAAGGTCAGCATCTTTTCTGAATGGTGGGTAGAACTGTCTTAGATGTATCTTAGATGTGTCTTTGTTTACTATATCAAAAAAAAAAAAAAAAAGAAACTAAAGAAAATACTTTCCATTTATTAAATCTCAGAAATGATCAATACTTACTAAATGCAGGATCTGAACTAGCAAACAGCAGTGTTTCAAACATCAGGATGAACGTAATGTATGCATTTAAGACACAATTAGAGATCCCTGTATTATTTGTAAGCAATAAATGCCACGTGTTGTTTAAAACAGTTATATTTAAGAAAACCTTTCAAAATGCTTTTTCGAGTAGAATGTTTTCTAGCACTGTGTGCAACAAAAAAGGGTTAAAGCAACAATAGAGGATCTGTGAAAAGGTCAGACGTGGTCTAAGCAGGAAATATATCTAGCATTCCATTAATCTGTTTTTTATAACGCACAAGAGGTCTGACTTATCCCACATTACCACCCCAATCCTCTGTTTCTTCTCATTGGTGCTTAAACATATTAGACATAACTGACCATATAGAGAATATACTGTATGTCCCTAAAAGACCACTGAAATAGAATGGCTTTCTAATGGGATAAGAAGTCAGTCAGGACAGATGGTAAATTTGATCAGTTGATAATGGCAATTGGTTTGGGGTTGACTAGGGTTAACAGCAATGCCCTTTAGGATTTATTTTGACCTTTATTTGAATTAAATGAAGAAGAAGAGGTATTTTTAAAAACTCCAAGGGACCCCTGAACCTGTTTATTAATGTATAGGAAAAATTAGGAATATTTAAAAAAGGAGATTTGCATACAGGACACTATATCCTGTTTATAGACCTTTCAATTCAGATTTGGGTCAAGCTGGATCCTCTTTAAAGCAGTAAGTATCTTTTTTAATGCAAACATTCTGACATGACAAGTAAAAAACTGTGCACACAATAATACTTGCAAATCAATGTTAACTTTTGCATTATCCATATGACATTTGGGGTTATTTACGAAAGGCAAATCCACTTTGCACTACAAGTGCACTGAAAGTACACTTGGAAGTGCAGTCACTGTAGATCTGAGGGGGACATGCAAGGAAAATAAAAAACAGCATTTTAGCTTGCACATGATTGGATGATAAAATCAGCAGAGCTTCCCCTCATTTCAGAGCTTCCCCTCAGATCTACAGAGATCTACAGCGATTGCACTTTCAAGTGCACTTTCAAGTGTACTTGCAGTCCACTTCTAGTGCAAAGTGGATTTGCCTTTCGTAAATAACCCCCATTGTGTGTTCTTCAATATTAGTCAGAGGTAATAACAGGGTGCTTTCATGTGAGGGTAGTGATTTAATCATTATTTCATAGAAATTTATGAGATGTATTTCATTGCCATTCCCTATTCCCATCCAGTCCTCCCTCTCTCTTAGGCCTCATGCACACTGTTTGTATGTTTTTCAGTGTTTTTGCAGTAGTGTTTTTCAGTGATTTTTAGCTGTAGGCATTTTTTAGCAGTTTTTAACAAAATTATACTTCCACAAAAGCTCATGACTCAAAAACGCTGATAAACAACAAATAACCATGTTTTTCAGCGTTTTTGGGCATTTTTCATATTTTTTCAGAATTAGAGAGTTTTTAAAGCTTTTTAAAGCTAAAAAAACTCCTCTTAAAACCCACTAGTTCTGTGGGGTTTTTTTCCAGCCAGAAAACGCCCCTGCCAAAAACTGCTAATAACAGGCTATGTGTGCATAGACACATAAGTTGACATGCTGGGGAGTTTATTGGCTGCAGGAAAAAATGTCTGAAGCCGAAATCAGCAGCTGTAAAAACGTCCAGTGCACATGGGGCGGCACAGTGGTGTAGTGGGTAGCACTCTCGCCTAGCACTAAAAACGGTCGCTGGTTCGAATCCCAAGCACAACACTATCTGCCTGGAGTTTGCATGTTCTCCCTGTGCCTGCATGGGTTTCCTGCCACCCTCCAAAGACATGCTGATAGGTTAATTGGCTTCTATCTAAATTGGCCCTAGTATATGAATGTGAGTTAGGGACCGATGTGAATGTATATGTAAAGCACTGTGTAAATTGACAGCTGTCAACAAATAAAAAGAGAACACAGGGCAGGAGTGGAGGAGACAAACTTTTCTGCGCAGTGACAGCCTCTGTCACATACATATGTGGGAGCATAATGACATGCTAAAGGCACGATTGGATATTCAGACAACAATTGTGTGATGGACGTGTTTTGTCGGATAATCCAACCATTTGTATGCTCCATCGGACAATTGTTGTCTGAATTTCCGACAAAAAATGTTGGATAGCATGCTCTAAAATTGTCCGACAACAAATGCGTTCCGTCGGATTATCCGATCGTGTGTACACAAGTTGGCTAAAAAAGTTCTGCCGTCTGTATGCAGAACAAGTTCACGGCCAACGCCCTTCGGACAAAAATCCATGGATTTGTCCAATGGAAATCCGATCGTGTTTACGAGGCTTAAGAGGGAGATGAGGAAACATATAACCTCTGAAATGTTAAGCCAGCAAAACTGAAGCCAAGAGGCCATAAAGAATCCTAGGTCCTGCACTGTGCCTTCACAGTAAATAGGTGACCTCATTAAACTACAAGACACATTGAGGTTGATTTTCAAAGGGCAAATAGGGCAAGGGAAGTTGTACTTCCCTAGAGCTTACTGACTGTGGTGAAATCTCACTTTGCATAGAATTCCCAATCACGTGCAACGGGGAAAAAAAGCAGCATTTTTGTTTGCATGTGATTGGATGATGGAAATCAGCAGAGCTTCATTTCATTCACTAAACTCTGGGGAAAATGTACTTGAAAAGTACAACTTCCCTTACAAAGAGAAAAGTCTATTTGCCTTTGTTAAATCAACCCTATATTTTTGTAAGTGTGCATTCATACACTAGAAATGTCAAAGTGCTTGCATTGTAAAAAAAAAAAAAAACATTAGTTCTGCTTTAGGTTCCCTGTTTTAAGCATCTTACACGGTAAAAAAGCACATTTACACTATCTCTCCTCAGCATGAATCTCACATTCAGTAAAATACTGGAAACATGCAAATTACACGTAAGCACTTGGCATCGATTTTTTTTTTTTTTTGCGTGCCTGAGCAATAGCATTTCTACAAAACTTGTGGGGCATGCACTTTTTTTATAAGAATAATATTTCATGCTTCTGATGGATGTCCAAGTGCACATGCTATCTTAGTTTCTAATGGCTGGACCTAATCTCACTTCTTCATTCTTGAAATTTGCATGAAATTACTTTTGTAGCAATTGCAGTTGTTGATCCATGGATGGCCATGTTGCTAAGATCCTAAACAGTTTTAAACGGCATTCTTACTGTAATGTAAAGATCCTTTGGATAACGGAAATTGTTTTAACAGTCTATTGGTGAATATTTGTGAGTGTATGCATGTTTTGTTCTATATCTGGGAATGAGTATCTACATTAAGATTTTAGACAGGTAAATATAAGTATTTTTTAGACAATTTACCGACATACTGTAGAGAGTTATGCTAAATGATGTCATTGGAGCTCCAAACACCTTGTGCGATATTTCATTTATAGGCAATATCTACTCACTTGTTTTCAGGCAAAGATAAACATTAAATAGATTTACAAAGTGAAAGAAAACTATATATTACTGGCCGTGATTAGGCTATACAAAATATAGGCAATCTAAAATACATTTATAAAAATACTGTATAATATTTATGCTTATTACCTGTCCTTGTGCATTTGTGACAAGTTGTCCAGTAACACCTTGCAGACTGGATAGTGCATTTCCAAAGGCCTGTGAACTCGCTATTGAGCCCATAGCAGCTGCTGCTGCAGCAGCTACTGCTGCTTGGTTTGCTAAGGGGTTATTAACCATCTAAAAAGCAAAAGATAAATAAAAAAATATTTAGAATTATTACAAAAATGACAGTGACAAATATTCTCTTCTCAAAATGACTTTACAAATATGTAAATAAATATTGTATATGTATATACAGTATATATATATATATATATATATATATATATATATATATATATATATCATAATACTGTATATATTGCATATTTTTTTCTTTAATTTAAGCTGTATATTTAAAAAAAAAAAACTTATTTACTAAGATTGTCAACTCTAATCAGTGGCTATAATGTGATATTTTCATGATTCATGCTACCCTTATGAATGAAGAACACCTACCCTGCAAAGAAAATAACATTTGATTTTGTGCAGGATTTTAACAGAATTAATGAACTTTCACAGTTTCACAGGATGTAAAGCTTTCTTTTTTTTTTAAATACACCCTAATGTGTTCTTTCCACTTGTGGTAGAGTAAAACTTTTTTATTTTGTTTTTGGATAGAGTAGGGAAGGGTTAGAACCCTTCTCAAGTTTTTTTTTTTTTTTTTTTTGCTGTCTTTGTTCTTACTAAATACTAAATAGATTTGCCCTCTCTATTTGAGACAAAATGTGTGTTGGGAAATCTAAATTCTTTAAGTTGTCACAAGAACAAAAGATGAAGGGAAGTGTTCCAATGGGGACACTTTCTTCAGGAACAACTCACCTCACTAGAGTTTTTCTCTCTTTTCCTGTTGCATATTTTGCACAGAAAGTGAAGGGAAATCTCTCCAATGGGACACGGCAAAAAATAAATAGAGTTTTTTTTAATCATTCCCTACCCTATCCAAAACTCTTTTTTTTTTTTACATACACTTAAGCTGCAATAATCATTATGTCTAATCAGTGCACAGTCTTATATACATGAACATGTCAGAAAATGCAAATGGGTACTGCCATACCTACACAAATATATACAGCTATTGTTTCTAAGATAAGACCAAGCAAGTTTATTCCAAATTAGTACAGGAGCAACTATTTCAGTACTGTTATAAATTTAGCTTTTCAGAACTTAAACCTGAACTCCAGGAAACCTAAAAGTACTCCCTTGCAGTGGACCGTAAGATTTAACTGCTCATTACTGTCTAGAGAATTTGGACATACAGATTTACTTACCCAGTCATCTGCTGCCGTGTGCTGCTAGACCTGTCCCTGCACCCTCTTCTCCCTCATGCTCTGGTAGTCTAAGGTCTTCTGACATCATCAAGACTGATTCAGGGTTCATAGCCCTATATTGGATTTCAGGCTACCAACGAACAGTCCACCACCACCAGAGCTGAGGAAGCAGAGGATTGGGTAAGTAAAAGTGCTTTTACTGTTCCCTACATTAAACAAGCAGTTAATCATAGCAATGGGAGAGCTTTGTATGTTTCCTGGAATTGGGCTTTAATGATCACACAAAGTTGACGCTCATTCATTTTGTCTAGAAACAAGACTTAAAGCAGATATGCATAAATTAATTGACCCTGTACCAGACCTAGGCATGTTAGTGTTTCTTTTTGTCTAAAGTGTATTAAAAATGCAAACCAGATGTGACCATTGCCAAAAAGTCATAGATTCAAATTCCATGAAGAACTGTTTCTACATGGCAATTACATATTCTTTTTTTTTTTATGTTTACATGGATTTCCATTGGATGCTCCAGTCTTTTCCCCCAAACAATTTTTGATGAAAAAAAATTAAATACAGGAGTTGTGGCGCATTACTTTTTTTTTGGAAATACAATTTCAGTGTGCATTTGCAGTAGTAGAAGTTCATACAATGTATATGTGATAATGATTTCCATTAGGTTAACATTTTTGGGCTAAGTTTGGTAAAGGGATGTGTTCATATAATAGGGCTTGGAGTAAGGTCATGTTTTACAGGGTGGTTTGGGGTGGAGCTAGGGTGACTCAAAATACTTAGCCATGAAAAAATGCAAGCATAGGTTGTCTTTATCTCACTTCATGAGAACCTTAATGGGATACATTAATGTGAAAAAACACGGAGGTTTACAACCCCTTTAAGGTCTTTTTCACACAGCTGGCATTGTTAACCACTTCCTAAAAATTGATCCATGGTGGATCACTTTTCAGAGGTGGCTGTGAAGGGGTGGCAGCTACATGTGTACAAACCCCTCCGCCTTCCATGTTAGGGTTTGGGGGGGCAGTTTGGGGGGGGGGATGTCACCTGTGTGAAAGAGGCCTAACAGGTGTTTTAACCTTTCCATACTCTACTTAAAAAGCATTTTTATTTCTGTCCATCTTGCTGTTGGAGGAGGACAGAAGGTCAGGGGAAGCCTCTCTAACAGTACCCTGGATAGCAGTGAAAACCCTTAGCAGTTCTAGCTCTTAAAGGGGTTGTAAAGGTAAAAATAAATAAATACATAAATAACAAACATGTCTATACTTACCTACTCTGTGTCATGGAATCGCACAGAGCGGTGCGGGAACCTCCTTTTTTCGGGACCCCCGCCGGTGCTCCTGGCCCCTCCTATCTAGGCAGTGCCCCCACTGCTGCGTCCATTGACACAGACATTGGGACTCAGCCCCGCCCCCCCGTTTCTTCGTCACTGGCTTTTTTTGTCAGCACTGGGAGCCAATGTCTCTTGGTGCCCCAGCAAATCCTCCGAGACCCAGAAGTGAGAGGAGAAAAGATCTGTAGACGTGCATAGCACTGGATCGAAGGAGGTCTCAGGTAAGTAAAGGGGGGCTGAGGAGGCGATGCTGACACCTAAACATTTTTTACCGTAATGCAAGTAATGCATTAAGTTAGAAAATGTTTAGACTTTACAAACCCTTTAACTACTCTAGGCAAATCTCAGAAAAAAGACTTGGTTTAAGATAAAGTTACAACATATTGCCTCCCTCTCTCTCTGCAAACCCAACGGGACCTTGGGTTCAAAGCAGGCAGAAGGACGTAGATTGCACACAAGGAGATACAATAAACATGTCTTTAGTATTATTTCAGTTTATTAAGTGGGTATTAGTTTGTCTCCTATATTAACATTGGAATACCTGGTACAGTAGGTCCAGAATGATAACTGGGATATAATTTCCAGACTGCATTTTGGTGTATCTGTTTGGTAAACTTGGTCACAGTAGAGACAACATAAAAGCTGGTGTCTTACACTGTTCCAATATTCTGTTTGGCTGTCAACCCTGTAGTTACACCAAATACCAGTTGCAAAAACTCTTGCAAAGTGAGTGAGGAACCTATTATTTCAGTTGGTTAGCAGCACCTTAATTCATATTACAATATGAATAATCTGTTTCTGGAAGTGAGTGAGTTGGAGCGAAGGTTGAGCTTTGCAGGAGAAAGACACATCATATACCATATCATCTCTCTAGATCAACTAATCATTTTAAAAGAAAGTTTCTACAAAAGGACAAAGATTAACTCAAAACTTTGAAGTTCTATTCCATTATAAAAATGAAGAATAATCTAATTGGTTGTAAAAATTTGTTTACCTTTCCTGTGCAGATATCCACTCCTTTGCAGAGTAAACTTCTGCTATAGAGTCTTTTGAAATCAAATTTCTAGAAGTGTCAGTCTCCTGTAATCCACAAAGCACTCAAT
Source organism: Rana muscosa (assembly GCA_029206835.1). Lineage (NCBI taxonomy): Eukaryota > Metazoa > Chordata > Amphibia > Anura > Ranidae > Rana > Rana muscosa. Next base: position 81,359,743 of record CM055122.1, on the reverse strand, counting down.
GATTACTCCCACTGACCTTCAAGTTATCTTAGGATACAGTAGTGATGGGAGTAGTAGTAGGTCAGTGGGAGGAAGTATTGAGGGCTGCAGGGACACAGGAGATTGACACTCCTGTAAGTGTCGGAATCAGAAGACACTGCATTCAGGGAATATTTTTCAGCAGAGCACTGTTTTGTGGTACAATCAGCAAGAGAGATGTATGTCTATGCATCTTTGCAGGTACCACATTGTTAGATTAACTTTGAGTAAGCAAGTAGCTGCAAGGACAAAACCGATTATTTACCTTTTTCCAGCTTTAAAATATCTGTTTTTTAAAACAAACCTAATTCCAAATGAAACACAGTTGTACTAGTTTAGATCTAGTAAAGTTTTATACTTTTTAAGATACAAGTATAGTATATGGGCCAGCATATTATATAAATGCCAACTATATCAGGCGTGTCCTCTTTCATGATTTAGGGTACTTTCTTGAAAATGATAAAAAATAGAAAGTAATATCAGTTTTGCCTTTCAGGAAGAACTGTCATACATAGTTTGATGTCCAACTAATGGGCCTGTATTCTACACAGTAGGGATTTGTTTTTTCCCTCCCTTAGGAGATAACTACTGTCTTTGAACACTTTTCTTTCTTTCAAGAGACCTTTTGAATTTTCTTTTTAATGTGAAACACATACATTTTTTCTCCTGCACAGGTCATGAATCCTGTGTAAAAGGGAAGGAGTAGGATTCTTTGTAGACTAAAGAACTATGCTTTTGTTAGGGCCAATCTGAAACTGCATGAGTATGTGTTTTCAAAGAAAAACATTTCACAGGTCTATCTATAATGAAAATAGAGACGAAACTGCACTGGGCATCTTTTGATTGATTGCATTGCTATTCACCTCCCAAACATGACTTTATTTTGCTTTACAGTATGTCATTGGTAGGCCTTCAATGAGCATCCTGTATGATTCTTACAAGAAAAACAGCATATTGTGTTCATATCACCCTTAAAAATGAATACATACTGTAACTTAAAGTGGAGTTCCACCCATTTTTTTATGTTTGTCTGTGCTGCATGCCCTTAGCACATAGTTTTCACAATGGCCAATATTATTATTATTTTTGGATTGTAAATACCTTTTTTTCCGTTTTTCAGCCTAACTTCCTGGTCTTAATAGCCTAGGCTATTATGTCACAAGACAATTCGCAAGGGTTCCTGGGATATCAGCGTCATGTATCCCATGACTCCTTGTGAATCGCCTGCTACCGAAATCTCGCATGTTTTGTGTGACACTGTCATATTATAACTGTGTGCAGGGAGAGAGAGAGAGAGAGGAGGTTTCAGAAGTCATCAGCGATATGTGGGTGGGCGGGACAGAGCAGCTATCGCACACCAGCCAATAGGATGGGGTCAGGTCGGGTCGCTACGTGTATGCGGCTCCACCCCTTTTCTCAAGAAGCCAAATAATTGGCTGGTGTGCGATAGCTGCTCTGTCCCGCCCACCCATCGCTGATGACTTCTGAAAGCTCCTCTCTCTCTATCTCCCTGCACACAGTTATAATATAAGCAGGGCTTTTTTTCAGCCTGAACGAAACCTGAGACAGCTGTTGAGACACTGAGGTTGTTCTGCAGTGGTCAGAGCTGGGGATGATGAAGATGGGGGGGTGTATTTAGATTGGGCACAGTGAGAGCTGTGGGGGGAGATATGGATTAAGGGGAGCTGTAGATAAGGGTGCAGAGGTGATATGTGGAGGGGCAGAGCGATAGTCTGCGGAGGGGGTGTGCAGAGGTGACATGTGGAGGGGCAGAGCGATAGTCTGCGGAGGGGATGTGCAGAGGTGAGATAGTCTGCGGAGGGGATGTGCAGAGCAGAGGTGAGATAGTCTGCGGAGGGGATGTGCAGAGCAGAGGTGAGATAGTCTGCGAAGGGGGTGTGCAGAGGTGAGATAGTCTGCGGAGGGGATGTGCAGAGGTGAGATAGTCTGCGGAGGGGATGTGCAGAGGTGAGATAGTGTGCAGAGGTGAGATAGTCTGCGGATGGGTTGTGCAGAGCAGAGGTGAGATAGTCTGCGGAGGGGATGTGCAGAGCAGAGGTGAGATAGTCTGCGGAGGGGATGTGCAGAGGTGAGATAGTCTGCAGAGGGGATGTGCAGAGCAGAGGTGAGATAGTCTGTGGAGGGGATGTGCAGAGGTGAGATAGTCTGCGGAGGGGATGTGCAGAGCAGAGGTGAGATAGTCTGCGGAGGGGATGTGCAGAGCAGAGGTGAGATAGTCTGCGGAGGGGATGTGCAGAGGTGAGATAGTCTGCAGAGGGGATGAGCAGAGCAGAGGTGAGATAGTCTGCGGAGGGGATGTGCAGAGGTGAGATAGTCTGCGGTGGGGATGTGCAGAGGTGAGATAGTCTGCGGAGGGGATGTGCAGAGGTGAGATAGTCTGCAGAGGGGATGTGCAGAGCAGAGGTGAGATAGTCTGCGGAGGGGATGTGCAGAGCAGAGGTGAGATAGTCTGCGGAGGGGATGTGCAGAGGTGAGATAGTCTGCAGAGGGGATGTGCAGAGCAGAGGTGAGATAGTCTGTGGAGGGGATGTGCAGAGGTGAGATAGTCTGCGGAGGGGATGTGCAGAGCAGAGGTGAGATAGTCTGCAGAGGGGATGTGCAGAGCAGAGGTGAGATAGTCTGCGGAGGGGATGTGCAGAGGTGAGATAGTCTGCAGAGGGGATGAGCAGAGCAGAGGTGAGATAGTCTGCGGAGGGGATGTGCAGAGGTGAGATAGTCTGCGGTGGGGATGTGCAGAGGTGAGATAGTCTGCGGAGGGGATGTGCAGAGGTGAGATAGTCTGCAGAGGGGATGTGCAGAGCAGAGGTGAGATAGTCTGCGGAGGGGATGTGCAGAGGTGAGATAGTCTGCGGTGGGGATGTGCAGAGGTGAGATAGTCTGCGGAGGGGATGTGCAGAGGTGAGATAGTCTGCGGAGGGGATGTGCAGAGGTGAGACAGTCTGCGGAGGGGATGTGCAGAGGTGAGGTGAGATAGTCTGCGGAGGGGATGTGCAGAGGTGAGATAGTCTGCGGAGGGGATGTGCAGAGGTGAGATAGTCTGCGGAGGGGATGTGCAGAGGTGAGGTGAGATAGGCTGCAGAGGGGATGTGCAGAGGTGAGATAGTCTGTGGAGGGGATGTGCAGAGGTGAGATAGTCTATATATAACAAAAGATATATATATTTCTTGAATAATATTTCTTCTACATGCAGTATATTTACTGGTTCCTGGAGGGAGGAGGGGAGGAGAGGAGAGGAGGAGAGTTTTGCATAGATAAGGACAACTTCCTCTGACACTGCCGTTGCTATGGAAACCTGACTTGAAACCTATTACACTGCTTGTGCAGCACTGAGCATGTGCAAGATTTGCAAGTCTGAAATCCAGGAAGACATGCAGTCTGGCTTCAGATGCCCACACTTAAGATGGCCACAGCCTATTTCTAGTTTATAAATGTTCTAATCGCTGTAATAACCTAACAAAACGGACCTCAGTTTACAGACTAACTTTACTAGAATACATTAAGCTTGTGTATTATAGGGGTATTTTTATTTAAAAAGTGTCATTTTGGCTGGAACACCCCTTTAAAGAGGAGCACTGGGCTCCTTCAGAAAAAAATAAAAGTCAGCAGCTACAAATACTGTAGCTGTTGATTTCTAATATTAGGGCACTTACCTGTCCAGGAATACAGCAGTGTCCTCACCCGAGTCGATTTTTTAATCGGCTATTGAGTGCTGGCACCACCATCTTGCCTAAGGGAAACCAGCAGTGAAACCTTGTGGCTTCACAACCAGTTCCCTACTGCACATGCACAATACGCACTGCACTTTGTGAATGGGCTGGCTGCAGGGAAAAAGGCAGGGGTGGAACTGAGCTGGAAGTGGGAGCGGGTACCAGTCAAAACTGGTAAAAGTAGACTATAGAACTAAAACAAAAAAAATCCACTTTAAAAGCAACTGTTAGGAATAGTTTAAGTGTACTTCTGTTTGTGCATATAACTATTGAACCCTAAATTATGTAGTGCATAGTGGTTCTTTATTAAACATAGGCAGATGTAAAGAAAGATTGAGCCTTACTTTAATACTGACAGCCAACTTCAACACATACTGTAGATTTAAGTGAAGTGCCATGAGACTATGTATACATATCTGTTTACCCTACAGTCAGCGTTTCTAAAATGTGCCCAATTGACACATAAACCTAAATTTTCTTCTTACCTTTCTTTGAAAGGAAGGGCAGTTCAAACACTACCCATATAATGTTTTGACTTCTCTATTGTTTTAGCTAAGTTTAAAAGAAACCTGTACTGAGTGGCTGCCATTGATAACCTCTTCTAAAAAGGGCAGTTGTCTGGTTTATTCTGGCATCAATACTTTCTGAGAGACCCATACCTAGTGTGCTAGAGTTATTAACATTTCAACAAATTTATTTTGTTGTGCATCAACCAAGTCATTTTAGGCAGAGAATGTACTTTAACCGCTTGCCGACCATCGCACGACGATATACGTTGGCAGAATGGCACGGACAGGCAGATGGATGTATATATACGTCCCCTTTAATAAGCAGCATTGTGGACGTGCGCGCGTCGCTGGCGGTGCCCGCTGCAAGCTTTGTGACTCCGACCGCGGGACCCGCGGACTCGATTTCCGCGGGGATACCCGCAATCGTCTCACGGAGAGGAAGAACAGGGAAATGCTGATGTAAACAAGCATTTCTCCAGTCTTCCTAGTGACAGGTTACTGATCACAGCTCCCTGTAATCGGGAGCGGTGATCAGTGTCGTGCCACACACAGCCTACCCCCCTATAGTTAGAAGCACTCCCTAGGACACACTTAACCCCTTCAGTGCCCCCTAGTGGTTAACCCCCTTCACTGCCAGTGTCATTTTTACAGTAATCAGTGCATTTTTATAGCACTGACTGCTGTAAATATGACAATGGTCCCAAAATGGTGTCAGATGTGTCCGCCATAATGTTGCAGTCACGATAAAAATCGCTGATCGCCGCCATTACTAGTAAAAAAAAAAAATATTAATAAAAATGCCATAAAACTATGCCCTATTTTGTAGACGCTATAACTTTTGTGCAAACCAATCAATAAACGCTTATTCCGATTTTTTCCCCAAAAAATATGTAGAAGAATACATATCGGCCTAAACTGAGGAAAAAATATGTTTTTTTATATATTTTTTGTGGATATTTATCATAGCAAAAAGTAAAAAATATAGTTTTTTTTCAAAATTGTCGCTCTATTTTTGTTTGTAGCGCAAAAAATAAAAACCGCAGAGGTGATCAAATACCACCAAAAGAAAGCTCTATTGGTGGGAAAAAAAGAACATAAATTCTGTTTGGGAGCCACGTCGCACGACGGCGCAATTGTCAGTTAAAGTGACGCAGTGCCGAATCGCAAAAAGTGGCCTGGTCTTTGGCCAGCCAAATGGTCCGGGGCTTAAGTGGTTAGTAATTGATGTTGCATTCATCTAAAATAGGTGTGTTTTTGCAAAAGATGTATTGCTAACATAATGCCAATATTATTTAACCACCAAAGCCATTTTTAATTTCTTTGCACACATTAGTTAAAACCCAAAAACAAGGTATATTTTCTGAAAAGCAGAGACCATGGGAATATAAAGGTAGTAGTTGCAATTTTTTTTATGTCGCATGATATTAGCTTGCATGTTAATCAAGTTAATTTTAGTGAACACAAACTAAATTACCGTACCGTATTTATCGGCATATAACACGCACAGGCGTATAGCACGCACCTTAACTTTAAGAGGGAAGTTTCAGGAAAAAAACTTTCCACAGCCCCCTGTGTAAAACACGCAGGCACAGTTTACCCTCTATTTTCAGGGTAAAAAAGTGAGTGTTATACGCCAATAAATACAGTAATTACACATTTTTTTCTAAAATATAGAAAATATGTTTGTTTTGTTTTTTTAAATAAATCTATAACAAGCATTGCAAGCTTCAAAAGTGTGCACATACATGAAACAGTAAAAAACTTCAGTACCCACAATTGTCCATAGGTGATGCTTTAAAAGCCTTTACAGGCTATCATTATAGAGTTATCCATGAGTGATTGCCCTAAAATTATTGCTCACACTCTAAAAAGCATAATGATACCTAATATGTGCAATGAAATTTGCTGTTTTTCTATGCAGGCACACCCAACTTGCCTGCTTTAGTACATATGTGCACTTACATTACATTAATGTGCATTATATATTACTTTACATTATAAAACTATTTTTTACACTTCATTGCTATTGCATAAGGATCAATAGATTTCCCTCTGTTCCACCCGCGACACCCATTAGGCCTGCCTTGGGCCCACAAAAGGGGCAGAATAGAGATGGTGTTCGGGTTGGGGGGCAATGCCTTTGGGCTTGTGGCTTCACAGCCTTTCAAATCACTTGAAACAGAAATCTGACATTTGGCTTAACATTAACCACTTAAGCCCCGTAAGGTTTACCCCCCTTCATGACCAGGCCATTAATTGCGATACGGCACTGCGCTACTTTAACTGACAATTGCACTGACGTGCGACACTGTACCCAAATTGGACATCTAACTGACACTTTTGACACTTTTTGGGGGACCAGTGACACTAATACAGTGATCAGTGCTAAAAAAATGCACTCTTACTGTACTAATGACACTGGCAGGGAAAGGGTTAACATCAGGGGCGATCAAAGGGTTAAGTGTGCTCCTAGGGAGTGCTTTCTAACTGTGTGGGGGTTGGCTTAACTGGAAGAAGACAGAAATTCATGTTTTTTTGTAGAAACACAAGGTCTCCATCTTCCTCTCTGACAGAACAGCGATCTGCCTAGTTTACATAGGCAGATCGCCGTTCTGCCGTTCCTGTCAACGATCGGCCGGTCCCGGCGAACACCGGGTCCGTCGGACCCACTAACTGGCTCCTGCTGTGTCCAATCACAGCAGTAGTGGGTCACCTGCGGCGGGTGCCCCAGACCCTGGGCACAAAATCAGTATCATATCAGTATATCTGCGTGGGGCAGTCCTTAAGTGGTTAATGAACATATTGCCACCTGCTAAGAAAAGTCGGGAGTGTGTTTAGAGCAATGTTTTTCATCCTTTTTTTAGTCAAGGCACCCTTTAAAAATGATGGACTGTCTCAAGGCACCCTTTAAAAATTATGGACAGACTCGAGGCACCCCATTCTGAAATGTAAAAACTATTCTAATAATTTTACATAATGCAGCAACATCCACGAGTCCAAGTAGGACACCCAACATTAGAGGTGATTTATTCTTCCAAAGCAAATACACTTTTGCAAACTGGTATTGACTAGTATTCTAATGTTTCTCTTCTCCCTCAGTTTTTCTTCATCACTCAGCTAATGTGATCCCAACGCTGATGGAGAGGGGCGGGGGGAGGGTCAAACAAGGTTGCTATGCAGGTGACTGACATCCTCCTCGTCAAAAGATGATGCCATTGGTCCTTAGGGTGCCAGCAGCTAAAAGGTTGTTATAGAGCACAATGAAAACCTGTGACCTCAAGGCACCCTGGTTGAAAAAGGATGGTTTAGAAGCTACTAGACACACATTTTAAATGATGCAGGTAGACTAGTGGTTAAAAATAGAAAAGAGAGCTGTAGATATGGGGGTAAAGAAAAACAAAAGTAAAACAAACACAAAACACTGGTAGTAACAATACAAATGTTAACACCAATTCCAAGGTTTTAAAGGATGACTGCAGACATTAGCTATGGGAATTTCCATTCTGCACAGTAAAAAACAGTGAAAAAACACTACATGTATACAAATTATGTAACAAAGATGTCCCTTGCATATAATCTACATGCTGTATTAGTGTTTGCTCAAGGCTAGACAGGAGGGAAGTAGATAATTTTTTCCTGGGGGGGGGGGGAGTTCAGCTCTCTCAGATTATAAAATAGTGCAGGGTTCATATGTATGTAAGGTAAATAGTGCAGGGATAAAGTGTATGTAAAAAGCACAGGGCAACAGGAACTGGGTAGTGTTAAATGCTGCAAATGATATTGTGAAATCATTTCACAGGATACCACAATTAAAGTGATTGTAAAGTAATTTTTTTAACCGCTAAAGCCCCGGACCATTTGGCTGGCCAAAGACCAGAGCACTTTTTGCGATTCGGCACTGCGTCACTTTAACTGACAATTGCGTGGTCGTGCGAAGTGGCTCCCAAACAAAATCAACGTCCTTTTTTTCCCAGAAATAGAGACTTCTTTTGGTGGTGTTTGGTCACATCTGCAGTTTTAATTTTTTGCGTCATAAACAAAAATATAGCGCCAATTTTGAAAAAAAAAAGCAACATTTTTTACTTTTTGCTATAATAAATATCCCTAAAAAATATATAAAAAACAAATTTTCCTCAGTTTAGGCCGATACGTATTCTTCTACATATTTTTGGTAAAAAAAATTGCAATAGGCGTTTATTGATTGGTTTGCGCAAAAGTTATAGCATCTACAAAATAGGGGATAGTTTTATGGCATTTTTATTAATATATTTTTTTTTACTACTAATGGTGGCGATCTGCGATTTTTATCATGACTGCGATATTGCGGCGGACACATCGGACAGTTTTGGCGCTATTTTGGGATCATTCACATTTACACAGCGATCAGTGCTATAAATATGCACTTATTACTGTGTAAATGTGACTGGCAGTGAAGGGGTTAACCACTAGGGGGCTAGGAAGGGGTTAAGTGTGTCCTAGGGAGTGATTCTAATCATTAGGGGGTGTGGCTACGAGTGACACGTCACTAGGAAGAAGGGGGAAGAACGGGGAGATGTTGTGTTTACACTGACATCTCCTGTTCTTCAGCTCCGTGACACGATCGCGGGACACTGGCGGACATTGAGTCCGTGGGTCCCACGGGCCGGCGGCGTGCCTGTCCATGCCATTCTGTCTACGTATATGTGTGTGCGGCGGTCGGCAAGTGGTTAATGAAAATCATTATATATTTACCTATTCTGTACAATTAACACAGAAAGCATGTTTCATTTGAGATGTAATGGATCCTTCCCTAGTGCAAATGGAAACATTGGTCCCTTTTTATTTGGAAGGTGCAGTTTCATCAATATATTCTCAAGATAATAAAGCGGACCTTCAGTCATTTTTTCAACTTTCCATTTATTAAATCTTCTGTCTTCCTTGTTTTAACTTTGGGTAGTAAAACATTTTTTTCTGCAAGTAAATACCTTATATAGCCCACTTCCTGTTTCTTGTCTGGTCATTAGCCCAGGCTTATGACATCATGCACAGCTCTCTCTCACGCTTGTGAGAGTTTGCCAGGAAGGGAGGGGGTGAGTCATAAGAGGGCCAATCAGAGCTGCACGGCTACAGAGCTGGAGGTGTGCCTCTGTGTGTCTGTGTAAATCCAGGAAGTAAACAGGCAGCAGCTTCAGCTGCCCACAGTTTAAATGGTTGCAGCCAGACTCAGTGGAGGGAGATTTCTGCAGTATATTTGGCAAGTACAGAATCACAGTATATATAAAACAATATGCACAGTGGTTGTAGGGAAGCTTCAGAATGGCAAAATATGTTTTTATTACAAATTACGTGAACAGACTGAAGTTCCTCCTGAGAGCTAGTGATGAGCCGAACACCCCCGGGTTCGGTTCGCACCAGAACCCGCGAACGGACCGAAAGTTCGCACGAACATTAGAACCCTATCAAATACAATGGATGCGAACGTTCGGATTCTAAAGTGCTAATTATAACGACTATTATCCATGTTATTGTCCGAAACAGAGTTTGGGAACCCGGGTTCTGCACCAGGGGACATGTATCAATGCAAAAAGAAGTTTTAAAAACGGACGTTTTCCCGGGAGCAGTCATTTTAATGATGCATAAAGTGAAAAAAAAAAAGTCAAATATTCCTTTAAATATTGTACCTGGGGGGTGTCTAAAGGATGCCTGTGAAGTGCCACGTGTTTCCCGTGTTTAGAACTGTCCCTGCACAAAATAACATTTCTAAAGGAAAAAAAGCCATTTAAAACTGCTTGCGGCTTTAATGCAATGTCTGGTCCCGGTAATATGGATGAAAATCTTTAGGAAAAATGGCATAGCTACCCCATCAACCCCCCCCCCCCCCTACCCCAGCCCATTACCAGCCCCTTTGGGTCTTGTATGGATATTAAGGGGAACCCCGCACACAAAATAAAAAAGGCCCTATATACTCTGAACAGCCGTATACAGGCGGTGCATACAAGACAGGGACTGTAGGTTTGTTCTTATGTAGAATCTGTTTGTAATTTTGAACAGCTGCATTGTTTAAGTGTAGCTCCATGCCAAATTCCTTTTTTTTAGCTTTTTGGAAAACATAGGGAACGGTTATCACCCCTGTCACATTTTTTTTGCTGTCTGTGCCCCTGTTCAGAACATTTCACCTCACTTTGCGTCCCAATGACAACTGTTTTTGAAATGTGGTGTTTTTATTGAAACAAGGATTGGTGATAAAGCATCAGTAGAGAGGAGACACCTTTCTCCCATATTAATTCTTACAGGAGAGAATTTTCCTTCCAAGGGGTAGATTTCCTCTCACTTCCTGTTGTCTTCTTCCGTTTGCAAGTAGTAGTCGTTTGTAAGTTTGATATTTGAAAGTAGGGACCTGCCGTATATACTCTGCAGAAATTGTCCCCTTAGGTGTTGGTGTTGGCACAACACTGTAAGCACTCACAGTTACTCTTGGTGGGTGCTGGAACGCCCTGCTGTCAACTATTATATCAGGAATTGTAATAACATATAATTGTTGATCAGTGGTAGTAAAAATTGGGCCTTTGATGGTGGTGCTGGTGCCACAACACTGTAAGGCCTGACAGTTACTCTTGGTGGGCGCAGCAATGGGCCCTGCTGTGAATTATTCGATCAATAATTATAATTGCATGCCCCTGTTGAACAGGGGCTGAAAAATTGGGCCTTTGGTGGTGGTGGTGGTGATGGTGGTGCTGGTGCCACAACACTGAAAGGCCTGACAGTTACTCTTGGTGGGCGCAGCAATGGGCCCTGCTGTGAATTATTAGATCAATAATTATAATTGCATGCCCCTGTTGAACAGGGGCTGAAAAATTAGGCCTTTGGTGGTGGTGGTGGTGGTGATGGTGGTGCTGGTGCCACAACACTGTAAGGCCTGACAGTTACTCTTGGTGGGCGCAGCAATGGGCCCTGCTGTGAATTATTAGATCAATAATTATAATTGCATGCCCCTGTTGAATAGGGGCTGAAAAATTGGGCCTTTGGTGGTGGTGGTGGTGGTGCTGGTGCCACAACACTGTAAGGCCTGACAGTTACTCTTGGTGTGCGCAGCAATGGGCCCTGCTGTGAATTATTCGATCAATAATTATAATTGCATGCCCCTGTTGAACAGGGGCTGAAAAATTGGGCCTTTGGTGGTGGTGGTGGTGGTGATGGTGGTGCTGGTGCCACAACACTGTAAGGCCTGACAGTTACTCTTGGTGTGCGCAGCAATGGGCCCTGCTGTGAATTATTCGATCAATAATTATAATTGCATGCCCCTGTTGAACAGGGGCTGAAAAATTGGGCCTTTGGTGGTGGTGGTGGTGGTGATGGTGGTGCTGGTGCCACAACACTGTAAGGCCTGACAGTTACTCTTGGTGGGCGCAGCAATGGGCCCTGCTGTGAATTATTAGATCAATAATTATAATTGCATGCCCCTGTTGAACAGGGGCTGAAAAATTAGGCCTTTGGTGGTGGTGGTGGTGGTGATGGTGGTGCTGGTGCCACAACACTGTAAGGCCTGACAGTTACTCTTGGTGGGCGCAGCAATGGGCCCTGCTGTGAATTATTAGATCAATAATTATAATTCCATGCCCCTGTTGAACAGGGGCTGAAAAATTGGGCCTTAGGCACTGGTGGCACAACACTGCAACCCCTCACAGATACTGTACTTGAAGCACAGCAATGAGGCCTGTTGCAAAGTATTGCATCCAAAATTTTAATTACACGCCCCTGTTAAACAGGGGCTGAAAAATTGGGCCTTAGCCACTGGTGGCGTCACCCATAAACCAAAATGATCTTCCAAGCTATCATCATTAATCGTATCATTGAGGAGGAGGAGGAGGATAGCCAGTCAACATAACAGCACAGGCACTCAGCATCAGCATCAGTCTTGAAGGGATGTGACATTTTAAAATCAATTAGTCTGTTATATCAGCATCAGGTGTGTGGTAGCTGGTGGTGATCCAAGACTGGTTCATCTTGATGAAAGTCAGTCGATCAACCGAGTCGGTGGACAGGCGCACCCTGTGATCCGTGACAAATCCTCCAGCAGCACTGAATGTGCGTTCTGAAAGAACGCTGGATGCAGGACAGGCCAGTAGCTCAATTGCATACTGTGCAAGCTCTGGCCAGTGATCCATCCTCAAGACCCAGTAAGCCAGAGGATTTTCGGTGGGGAAGGTGTCCAAGTCTGACCTTGCCCCTAGGTATTCCTGGACCATGTATATCAGACGCTGGCGATGGTTGCTGGAACCGATCATACTTTGGGGCTGCGGACTAAAGAATTGTCTGAACGCATCGGTCAGACGGCCACCTTCCCCACCGCTCCTTCTTTGACTGCCCGAAGCCTCAGCAACTCGTTGTCCAGGACCAGGAGCTTGTAACCTCCCAGTCTCTGGGAACGCGTTGCACAGACCTTTCTGCAAGGCCTCCCGGAGTTGTCTCATCCTCTGCTCCCTCTGCGACGGTAAGATAAGGTCCGCAACCTTACCCTTGTACCGTGGATCAAGGAGAGTGGCCATCCAGTAATGGTCCCTCTCCTTGATCCGAAGAATACGAGGATCCTTCCCAGACTTTGCAGGATCAGGGAGGCCATGCAGCGTAGGTTAGCTGAGGCATTCAGTCCGGAGTCCTCTGGGTCACTAAGGACGACATGATCCGCAGCCACCTCCTCCCAGCCACGTACAAGTCCACTGGTTTCTTGGGACTGTAAATCATCCCTAAAAGACTGCTGCTGATGATGCTGAGTGCCAGCCTCCACCTCCATGCTGACACAATCCTCCTCCTCCTCCTCTTCCTGTGCGATGGGTGGGACAGAAGGAACACTGTCTGGGTAAAGGGGGCCTTGAGAGGCAAGGAAGTCCTCCTCTTCCTGCCTCTGTTCTGCCTCAAGTGCCCTGTCCATTATTCCACGCAGCGTGTGCTCCAACAGGTGGACAAGAGGTACAGTGTCACTGATGCATGCACTGTCACTGCTCACCATCCTCGTGGCCTCCTCAAATGGTGCCAGGACAGTGCATGCATCCCTGATCATGCCCCACTGGCGTGGTGAAAAAAACCAGAGCTCCCCTGACCCTGTCCGGGTGCCGTAGTCGCACAGGTACTCATTGATGGCCCTCTGCTGTGTGTGCAGCCGCTGCAGCATGGCCAACGTTGAGTTCCACCTGGTGGGCATGTCACATATAAGGCGGTTCTTGGGCAGGTTCAACTCCTTTTGCAGCTCAGCCACGCGAGCACTGGCATTATAAGATCTGCGGAAATGCACACAGACTTTCCTGGCCTGCCTCAGGACATCCTGTAAGCCCGGGTACCTGCCCAAGAACCGCTGCACCACCAGGTTAAGGACGTGAGCCATACAGGGCACATGGGTCAGTTGTCCCTGTCGGAGGGCGGAGAGGAGGTTGGTGCCATTGTCGCAAACCACCATTCCTGGCTTAAGCTGGCGTGGCGTCAACCACCTCTCGGCCTGCCCCTGCAGAGCAGACAGGACCTCTGCCCCAGTGTGGCTCCTGTCCCCCAAACACACCAGCGCAAGCACGGCATGGCATCTTTTTGCCTGCGTACTTGCGTAGCCCCTTGAACGCCTACGGAGCACCGTTGGTTCCGAGGACAAACCACAGGAAGAGGCCATGGAGGAAGAAGAAGAGGAGGGGGTGGAGGAGAGAGGTGTGTCACAACCAGTAGTAGCATTTTGGAGGCATGGCGGTGGAACAACCTCCAACACTACTGCACCTTGTCCTGCATCCTTCCCAGCTGCCAAAAGAGTGACCCAATGGGCCGTGAAAGAAAGGTAACGTCCCTGTCCATGCCTGCTGGACCATGAGTCAGCGGTAATATCCACCTTACCGCTGACCGCCCTGTCCAGCGAGGCCAAGACATTGCCTTCCACATGCCTGTAGAGAGCCGGAATTGCCTTCCGTGCGAAAAAGTGGCGTTTGGGAACCTGCCACTGAGGAACCGCACATTGCACAAACTCACGGAAGGGGGCCGAGTCTACCAACTGAAAAGGCAGCAGTTGAAGCGCTAGCAATTTAGCCAAGCTAGCATTCAACCGCTGGGCATGTGGATGGCTGGGAGTGAACTTCTTTCGACGGTCCAGCAGCTGGGGCAGGGAAATTTGCCTGCTAGAATCGGACGTTGGTGTACTGCTAGCAGAGTGCCCGCAAGTACTTGGCTGTGACACACCTAATTCCACACCTTCATTCCTCTCAGAGCAGGTTTCAGAGAGGACTGAAGGTATACTGGGGTTGGAGATCCCAGCTGATGCGGTGCAAGAAGAGGTCAGCTTTGTTCTTTGGTGTGGGTCTTTAAGGTAGGCTTGCCAACGAGCTGCATGGCAGGTCAACATATGTCTGATCAAGCATGTGGTGCCCAAGCGGCTGATGTTTTGGCCACGCGATATACGCTTGAGACATATGTTGCAAACAGCAGCTGTGCGATCTGATGCACTCGCCTCAAAAAAGGCCCACACCAAAGAACTTTTTGAATGACGGGCAGAGGCAGCGCCCTGCACAGGCGAAGCTCTGCGGTGTGATTCCGTCGGTGTGCTGCCCATATGCTGGCCACTCAAGGGCATCCTGCCTCGTTGGAGATGTGCCTCCTCCTCATCCTCCTCCTCCTCCTCTCTCCTATTAGGCACCCACGTGGAGTCAGTGACCTCATCATCCCCTCCCTCCTCATCACTGGAGCCAATCTGGCAGTATGCTGCAGCTGCTGGAGCATGACTGCCAGATTGGTGTCCTTCTTGAGCATCCCCTCTCTCTGCTCTCACGCTACTGCCTTCCTCTAGCTGGGTATCATCATCAGATCCTTCGAAACGCTGGGCATCCTCCTGGAGCATGTACCCAACACTGTGCTCAAACAGTTCGGGGGACTCCTCAGGAGGAGGACATGGTGGGTCTAGGGAAGGATTGACTAATGAAGATAATGATACCAGAGAAGAGGACGCTTTGGCAGCTGCTTTGCCAGTACCCAGAGCCTGGGTGAGAGAGGATGAGGAGGATGAGGTGGGCTTGGTCATCCACTCTACCAAGTCTTCGGCATGATGTGGCTCAACATGTCCAGCTGCCGAAAAGAAGGACAAGCGTGTCCCATGGCCATGTGCTGATGACAATGCACCGCGTCCACGACCAGCACTGTTGCCCCCAGACACAGAGCCTGCTTGCCCTCTTTTTTTGCCTCCTGACTGTCTGCCTCTCCTTGTTTGCCTTCCAGACATTTTAATGGATGGCCTGCAGGGAGATGGGAAAAAGAGCAATAAGGGCTACCTTCAGGTGTATACTGTGCAGGAGGCTTAGCAACAATGACACTGACACTGTCCCCTGCCTATCCTTCTCTGTCCCTAAACACAAGGATTTG
The DNA here is from genome assembly GCA_029206835.1 of Rana muscosa. Lineage (NCBI taxonomy): Eukaryota > Metazoa > Chordata > Amphibia > Anura > Ranidae > Rana > Rana muscosa. The sequence goes on along the minus strand of CM055122.1, from coordinate 81,344,127 downwards.
CAATATGCTTCAGCAAGATTGGTCTAGCACAGAACAGCACACTGACAGTTTCCCTCACTGTCCTTCTCTGTCCCTACAAACAAGATTTAGCACAGAATAGCACACTGATAGTTTCCACGATTGTCCTTCTCTGTCCCTAAACTCAAGGATTTCAAATATGGAACAGCAAAATTGGTTTAGAACAGAATAGCACACTGACACTTTCCCTCACTGTCCTACTCTGTCCCTCCCTACAAACAAGATTAAGCACAGAATAGCACACTGATAGTTTCCACGAGTGTCCTTCTCTGTCCCTAAACTCAAGGATTTCAAATATGGAACAGCAAAATTGGTTTAGAACAGAATAGCACACTGTCAGTTTCACTCACTGTACCTCTCTGTCCCTAAACTCAAGGATTTCAAATATGGTTCAGCAAAATTGGTTTAGAACAGAATAGCACACTGACACTTTCCCTCACTGTCCTACTCTGTCCCTCCCTACAAACTAGATTAAGCACAGAATAGCACACTGATAGTTTCCACGAGTGTCCTTCTCTGTCCCTAAACTCAAGGATTTCAAATATGGAACAGCAAAATTGGTTTAGAACAGAATAGCACACTGTCAGTTTCACTCACTGTACCTCTCTGTCCCTAAACTCAAGGATTTCAAATATGGTTCAGCAAAATTGGTTTAGAACAGAATAGCACACTGACACTTTCCCTCACTGTCCTACTCTGTCCCTCCCTACAAACAAGATTAAGCACAGAATAGCACACTGATAGTTTCCACGAGTGTCCTTCTCTGTCCCTAAACTCAAGGATTTCAAATATGGAACAGCAAAATTGGTTTAGAACAGAATAGCACACTGTCAGTTTCACTCACTGTACCTCTCTGTCCCTAAACTCAAGGATTTCAAATATGGTTTAGCAAAATTGGTTTAGAACAGAATAGCACACTGACACTTTCCCTCACTGTCCTACTCTGTCCCTCCCTACAAACAAGACTAAGCACAGAATAGCACACTGATAGTTTCCACGAGTGTCCTTCTCTGTCCCTAAACTCAAGGATTTCAAATATGGAACAGCAAAATTGGTTTAGAACAGAATAGCACACTGTCAGTTTCACTCACTGTACCTCTCTGTCCCTAAACTCAAGGATTTCAAATATGGTTCAGCAAAATTGGTTTAAAACAGAATAGCACACTGACACTTTCCCTCACTGTCCTACTCTGTCCCTCCCTACAAACAAGATTAAGCACAGAATAGCACACTGATAGTTTCCACGAGTGTCCTTCTCTGTCCCTAAACTCAAGGATTTCAAATGTGGAACAGCAAAATTGGTTTAGAACAGAATAGCACACTGTCAGTTTCACTCACTGTACCTCTCTGTCCCTAAACTCAAGGATTTCAAATATGGTTCAGCAAAATTGCTTTAGAACAGAATAGCACACTGTCAGTTTCACTCACTGTACCTCTCTGTCCCTAAACTCAAGGATTTCAAATATGGTTCAGCAAAATTGGTTTAGAACAGAATAGCACACTGACACTTTCCCTCACTGTCCTACTCTGTCCCTCCCTACAAACAAGATTAAGCACAGAATAGCACACTGATAGTTTCCACGAGTGTCCTTCTCTGTCCCTAAACTCAAGGATTTCAAATATGGAACAGCAAAATTGGTTTAGAACAGAATAGCACACTGTCAGTTTCACTCACTGTACCTCTCTATCCCTAAACTCAAGGATTTCAAATATGGTTCAGCAAAATTGGTTTAGAACAGAATAGCACACTGACACTTTCCCTCACTGTCCTACTCTGTCCCTCCCTACAAATAAGATTAAGCACAGAATAGCACACTGATAGTTTCCACGAGTGTCCTTCTCTGTCCCTAAACTCAAGGATTTCAAATATGGAACAGCAAAATTGGTTTAGAACAGAATAGCACACTGTCAGTTTCACTCACTGTACTTCTCTGTCCCTAAACTCAAGGATTTCAAATATGGTTCAGCAAAATTGCTTTAGAACAGAATAGCACACTGTCAGTTTCACTCACTGTACCTCTCTGTCCCTAAACTCAAGGATTTCAAATATGGTTCAGCAAAATTGGTTTAGAACAGAATAGCACACTGACACTTTCCCTCACTGTCCTACTCTGTCCCTCCCTACAAACAAGATTTAGCACAGAATAGCACACTGATAGTTTCCACGAGTGTCCTTCTCTGTCCCTAAACTCAAGGATTTCAAATATGGAACAGCAAAATTGGTTTAGAACAGAATAGCACACTGACACTTTCCCTCACTGTCCTACTCTGTCCCTCCCTACAAACAAGATTTAGCACAGAATAGCACACTGATAGTTTCCACGAGTGTCCTTCTCTGTCCCTAAACTCAAGGATTTCAAATATGGAACAGCAAAATTGGTTTAGAACAGAATAGCACACTGTCAGTTTCACTCACTGTACCTCTCTGTCCCTAAACTCAAGGATTTCAAATATGGTTCAGCAAAATTGGTTTAGAACAGAATAGCACACTGACACTTTCCCTCACTGTTCTACTCTGTCCCTACAAACAAGATTTAGCACAGAATAGCACACTGACACTTTCCCTCACTGTACCTCTCTGTCCCTAAACTCAAGGATTTCAAATATGGTTCAGCAAGATTGGTTTAGAACAGAATAGCACACTGTCAGTTTCACTCACTGTCCTACTCTGTCCCTACAAATAAGATTTAGCACAGAATAGCACACTGACACTTTCCCTCACTGTACCTCTCTGTCCCTAAACTCAAGGATTGAAAATATGGTTCAGCAAGATTGGTTTAGAACAGAATAGCACACTGACACTTTCCCTCACTGTACCTCTCTGTCCCTACAAACAAGGTTTAGCACAGAATAACACACTGACACTCTCCCTACCTATCCTTATTTGTCCCTAAACACAAGGAATCCAGGATTAGTAAAGGAAAAAAAATGACACTGTCCCTGCCTATGCTTCTCTTTCCCTGCTCCGGAACACACTACACAAGGCCGCCGCGCTGGCGGCCTTTTATAGTGTGGGGCGTGTACTAAACCCCCTCAGCAATAATTGGCCACAGGCATCCTGCCTGTGGCCAATCATTGCTCTCCTCGCTGCCGGCGCTGTGATTGGCCAAGCATGCGGGGTCACAGTGCATGCTTGGCCAATCACAGCGCCTGGATGACACTGCGATGGCGTAGTGCATTGTGGGCCGTTCGCGTCACTCGAATTTGGCGCGAACGGCCCAAATCGTTCGATCTTCGTCGAACGATCGAACAGCCGATGTTCGAGTCGAACGTATGTTCGACTCGAACACGAAGCTCATCCCTACTGAGAGCCCATTCACACAGGGGCAACACGACTTCCAGCGCAATTTTATGAGGCAACTCAGACACAACTTGAGAATGAATCACAGCACGACCTGGAGCTACTTACAAGGCAACTCCAAGTTGCCTGCAGGACAGGAGACATTCCAGTGGCCAATCAAACAAGAATCAGCTCTGTGGGAGGGAGGGGGGAGGGAGAGGTTTGCCTGAGAAATTTATGTTTTCTTCCTGGAGAGTTGCTCCTATTAAGACAGTGAGAGGCGACTCCCATTGAAATGAATGGTTACAGGTCGCCTAGGAGTCGGATTGAAGTAGTACAGGGACCTTTTTTGAAGTCGGAGCGACTGCAGTAGTGTGCATAAGGACGGCTCCATTAACTTACATTGATTTCTTCAGCCAGCGCGACCTGAGGCGACTAGGGGCGACCTGGGGCGATTTGGAGTCGGATCCAAAGACGCCCCTGTGTGAATGGGCTCTTATAGGACATAGTTTTATTTTTGTGCAAACAGTTGAGCACATTGTCCTGATATTTTTCTGAATTTAAGAATTACTTTGACAAAGATCTGAGCCTTTATGGCAATCCTAAAACCCAAAGCTAGAGGGAAGGCAATATCATTTTACATAGACATTGAGGCAATTTATTATATAGCTCTAGCAATAACAATGGGGTTAAAGAAGAAGTATAGAAAAGTAGAGTATAAACGTCATGTCTGAAAAATCATTTCCAGTGCCACTAGAAACTGCAAGCATACAGAATTGGTAGCAAAAAGAAACAAGCTTATTGTAAATGTGGAAGCCAATGTATTTGACACACAGTGATAATACGCACAAAACAATTGTAAATGTCTTAGCAGTACAGATGGGGGATGTGGAAAATATTTGGTTGCTCTGAAATGCTGCCCAAAATGTTTATATAAAGAAGTGTATCTTAAATGTTTTTTTAGAGGGACTCATTCTAACATTTTGCACTTCCATGACTTCTCTCTTATGACTGTGCTGATTTGTGCATGTGTATGCCAAACTTAAAGTGAGTGACAAACCCTATTGAAATCTATAGGGCTAAATATAGTCAATAACTTCATGTCCCCCCAGGATGCCCCACGCTGTGTTTACATTCCCACAGTTCCAGGAATCTTTTTCTTTGTGGCAGAAGTGTATCAAATAAAGATCGGCAAGTGGTGGGTTGTCATTATTGACATTGATTACAACAGATAAAAGTAATATATTATTTTTTTTTGCAGTGTCTGTATTATATTTTCAATTAAATTACTTTTTAAAGGGGTCTGTGTGTTTATTTACATTTTACTCTATCTGGAATTGAGTAATGAGGGGTACTAATGTATAAAATTCTAATTTTTCTGGGGGGTTAGATATCAGGAGCCCTCTTTTTAAAAAGGGGCTTTCATATTCTGATAGGTTGTCATCCAGAAACACACATACATCTTTTAAGGGACAAGATGTGGGGACGAGGCCCTTGTCTCTTTAACATGGCGACCAGCGGCGGCTGGTGCTTAATTTTTCTGGGGGGGGGTGTAGCCAGCCAGCCAGACCCCCCAGCACTCGCTCAATTGATCGCCGCTTCCCCCAGCGCTCAATCGCTCACTTGTCAACCACCAGGCCCCCTGCCAGCCCCACACTTACCCCATCCAGGTCGCGGCTTCGGCGGCTTCCCCCTGCATCTTCTCACGAGTCCCAGGGGTCGCTTCTTATCCCAGCCAATCAGGACTAAGGACTCAGGACGAATCAGGTCTTAGGACTCCAGGCCAATCGCGTCTCAGGGCTCGGTTCTGGAAACCCAAAGCCTGGATAAGGGCCTAGTTTGAATCATAAGGGATGCTGTTTTCCATCTTGATTACATTTTCGATTTGAAAGACCCAAAACATAGTTTTTCCGAAAATACATCCTCTAAGCTTGTTTTGTAGGTATTTGTGTTTTTGCAAATGTAGACTTTGAATCCACCTAAAAAGGCCCTCACTTTACTGAATGGTCTGTGTTAAATAATTGTTTAGTATTAACATGTGCCCCTTGGCATTGCCCAGATTATCATGGCCTTTTTGACTATTGCTTGTCTGTAATCCCTAAAAAGGTTCATAATTGATTGACAACATTTGCCCACCATGTACCCTAAAATGGACCCTAAATGGGGTCTCCAAAAACTTCAGTGAACCTCAATGCTCTAAGAAAAAATTAATAGCCGGGGAACTTAAAACATAAACTACAGGAACCCCTATAAAAGAAAACAAACATTCAAACCAAAGTAACATTTATTAAACGTTTATTATAAGCCAAAGAAAAACATAAATACCTAACTGGCCTTTGACATTGGCCATGAACAGTTTTGCCCACACACACATTTGGATATTTTGAGGAATGTTGATATCTATAGGAGGCTCTGGTCTAGCAGAGAAACTATTATGCACCACCCACATGGAGGACAGGAATGGGGAGGTTGCTGATCTCTCATCCAAAAGGGTGTTAAGTCTTTAATGCTATTAGTCTCTTGAATCCACAATATATCCATTTTCTAGAGACAGGTCTTGCAGATAACATCAAAATGGCTTCCTCCAGGAACCACAAGCAATACCATATCCTAAATAGACAGGTCATCTGTGACATCAGCTTCCAGACTGTGCTAACAAAGTACATGCTAGGATGTCAACACAGTAAGATATCATAGGCCTAAAAAGGAACATAAGCAATTTTTAAATGCGTACGTAGTAATGTAATTTAATGAATGCAATATCTCTAAATGTGTGTGTATATATATATATATATATATATATATATATATATATATATATTTATTTATTTATTTATTTATATACTGTATACATATATTGCATATGAGAGAGAGGAGAGATCTCAGAAGCAAACACGAAAGGGAGCACATTAGAGAGAGCGTGAGAGACAGAGAGAAAGAAAGAGACAGCTATTGATACAGCAGGGGAGTGAGATATTTTCGGGGTCACATAAGAAAAATACATAATGTGACTTAAACAATGCTTGGTAAAAGGTTAGGTCAAATTATAACATGAAATGCTTACAATCAATACATATGTGTAAAGAAGTTGTCAGTCAGTTCTTTCCTCACCAGGCATCCAAGTCCTGTGCTCTGGGTTGTTGAGGCAGACACCTAACACTAATTTGGCTCCCTCTTTTCAGTCAGCAACCATGATTCTTGCTTTTCAGTGCAGATATTATGAAGCACACAGCAGGCAAAAATAATCCTGGAAGACTTCCTAGGTGAGTAGTGCATCTCAGCCCCAGGCCAGGCCAAGCAGAGAAATAGGGATTTGAGGAGATCGATTTTGGTCTCCACAACTGCCAGGGTTCTCTTGAAGGCCTTAAAGGTAGTGATGTTCAGCTGCAGCTTAGGAGTGTCTGTTTAGAACCTTATGAGCAGCCCATAGCCTGCATCCCCTAGAATAGAAAAAAAAAAAAAAGATTATTAATTTACACATATTAGGACCACATATTAGGCCCCCCCACCACCACCACTAATACCTCCCAAAAAAAAGAGCTTTACATTTGGCAGGACATGTTCCAAACATAATGCTAAGATGCATGGATTTATTCATAGTGAAAACTGCTTCAACCCATTTTCTTACACTAAGCTAAGTGAGCATTCATTCCACTAGGTGAACAGTAACTCTATATTGCCTTGTAATTACAATGAAAAGCTTTTGACATCTTAAATAATTTTTACACAAATCTCATCTTGTGTAAGCCCAACAAGCCAGCCATAGGGCATTTGTCCTTTAAATTGTCTTGCCTGAACACACATACACCAATTGAACACACATACACCAATTACACATGTTGGATTGGATGGACTAGTGTCTTTATTCAACCTTCCCAACTATGAAGTTTCTGAAAAAAATTCTGTGCTGTGAAGGATGCAAACATCATGACATGACCCTGGAAAACCTGAACGCACACTCATTATTCTTTGCCTGGTTCCACATAATAGTTGTACACTGAGAGGTTGGACTGCTTGTGGTTTCTGAAGTGGACTTCCCTGTCTCTGGGAAGACTTCCCATGGGTTAAAAGTCATTTTGATGTGCCTGCACTCATGATCTGTACATGGAAATTGGAAGAATTGGGACACAAGGTCATGGCATCAGTGACCTGCATAAGCACCCTGCACACGGTTGGTTAGCTTAGTTTGAAGACTGTTCCATAGGTATTTTGAAAGATGCTGTGACCCAAAAAATAAAGGGTCCCTAGCAACTTCACCACTCTGAAACTGTCTGCGTGAAATGATGAGCTTGATCTTTTCCTACATGAAGTTTTACAGGAGCATAATAGCTTCACTGCTCAGCCTGAATCTGTAATGAATATTCTGTATTGTAACAAAACATTTTCAGTAGACAACAACATAAGGATGGTGTACACAAGGAAGAGAAGGACTGGCAATGTTATCCTTCTTCACAACCAGAGCAGCATTAGCTGCTGCTAACCCCAAAAGGATTTGTACCAAAATGTCATCTGCCATTGTGAGCCACACATGTGCCTATACACTGTTATGTGTTCCTTATGTAGAACTACTCCCCGTAGGAGCTGCTGGTTATATTTTTGGATCTGCACTCTGCCTGTCAACCCCTTAAGTTCGGCTCGATCCCCCCCTTGTCACACCTGGACAATAATATGATTGTGGAGCCCAATGGCAATAGGGAACCACAATAACACCACACAGTAACATATATATATATATATATATATATATATATATATTGTGAGGGGGTTAGCTCGGTAGAGGGTGTGTGTGACCCCCTGGATGGGCTCCCCACACAAAAACAGGCCCAGCAGACGGAGGTTGTGGTTTTCAAGATCAAAAGGTGCGGTTTATTTCTCTATTTACAGTGACAAAAACACAGCAAAGCAAAAAGAAACATAAACAAAATAAATCCTGGTCAGCTTGACCTCTGACTAAACATGCAGGTTTCCCTAACTAACAACTGGGATCAGCCTGGTGCTGTCCTAGTCCCTAAGTCCCTGGTTTAGTAAATGTCCCAACAAATAGCCACACAGGCTTTGTCTCACCGCACAGGGGTTCACTCTCCCTAGACAGTCCACACAGGTCTGGGTCCAGGCATGAGCAAACACCTAATGAAGCTGGGAGTTTTTATAGAGGCCTTAAATGAGCTGACAAGCTTCAGCTGGTCTCATCAACTCCCTGCCTGCACGACGCCCAGCACTCTCCCTAGAGGTATGAATCATCCATGAGCCCACTAGCCTCAGCTGGGCTTCATCAACTCTCTCCCTAGTTGTATAAGTCGGCATAAAGCCTGAATCTGGGAGAAATATACCTACCCCCCTGGATGCAACCAGGTGACTTTACCTTCCTGCTGTCACATACCCCCCCCTCTTGTTTTAACCTTGGGGTTGGAACACCAGCAATCAGGCATTCATGTACTCGAGACAAAGCATCCACATTCCCCATTTGAACGCCAGGGCGATGCTTTACTGTGAAGTTGAATTCCTGTAGGGCCAGGAACCACCTATTTACTCTTCTATTTGTCTCCTTGTTTTGAGCCATCCACTTTAACGGAGCGTGATCCTTAACCATGTCAAAGTGCCTACCTAGCAGATAGTACCGAAGGGAATCTAGAGCCCACTTCACCGCTAAACACTCCTTTTCAACCGTGGCGTAATTTACCTCATGGGACTTCAACTTCCTGCTGAGGTAAATGACTGGGTGCTCTTCCCCGTTCCAGACCTGGGACAATACTGCTCCTAACCCCACATCTGACGCATCACTTTGTACGACAAAGTCTTTAGAGAAGTCGGGTGAGTACAACACTGGCTGGCTACATAAGGCTTGTTTCAAGAATTGGAATGCTGCCTCAGCCTCGGGGGTCCATTTAATCATGACCGACCCTTTCCCTTTCGTCAGGTTGGTTAGGGGCACAGCCTTAGAAGCAAAGTGGGGAATGAAGCGCCGATAATAACCCGCGATTCCCAGAAAGGCTCGTACCTGCTTCTTGCTGTTGGGACGTGGCCAACTCTGGATGGCCTCGACTTTGTTGAGTTGGGGTTTTATTACTCCCCTGCCAATGGTGTACCCAAGATATTTGGCCTCCTCCTGCCCAATGGTACACTTCTTGGGGTTAGCCGTAAACCCCGCTTCCCGGATAGAGTCTAGGACTGCTTGCACTTTTGGCAGATGTGAGGCCCAATCTGTGCTATGGACAATTACGTCATCCAGGTAAGCCGCAGCATACTTCCGATGGGGCCTCAGTATCTGGTCCATTTTCCGCTGGAATGTGGCCGGCGCATTCTGTAACCCGAACGGCATTCTCTTATATTGGAACGCCCCGTCTGGGGTTACAAATGCGGTTTTCTCTTTGGCCGACTTGGCCAGGGGAATTTGCCAATACCCTTTTGTGAGGTCAAGAGTCGTCATGTATCGGGCTGTTCCCAGCCGGTCGATCAACTCATCTATACGTGGCATGGGGTAGGTGTCAAATTTTGTAACTTTGTTCAACTGACGAAAATCGTTACAAAATCGCCAGCTCCCATCCGGTTTAGGCACCAACACAATGGGACTAGACCAATCACTTTGGGACTCCTCTATCACCCCTAAGTTCAGCATTTTCTGTACTTCCTCCCGTATTGCCTCCCGTCGGGCCTCTGGGATCCGATAGGGTTTTAACTTCACCCTTTCACCGGGCGGGGTAATAATATCATGCTCTACCCCAGATGTTTGTCCCGGCAGCTCAGAGAACACCTCCTTGTTGCGAAGCACAAACTCCTTAACCTCCTGTTGTTGGGGTTGTGACAAGGTGGCTGCTATTCCAACCTCCGGAATCACGCAACCAGTTTGAGCTGGTGACCAAGTTTCTGCGACTAGGGACTCTCTATCCCTCCAGGCTTTCAACAGATTAACGTGATAGATCTGTTCGGGCTTTCGCCTTCCTGGTTGTCTGACCTTGTAATTCACTTCGCTCACTTTTTCCATTATCTCGTAGGGGCCTTGCCATTTGGCAAGGAATTTACTTTCAACCGTAGGGACAAGTACCAATATCCTATCCCCCGGGGAAAAGGTACGGGTCTTGGCTCCACGGTTGTACACTCTCTGCTGTGCCAACTGCGCTTGGGCCAAATGTTCCTTCACGATGGGCATTACCTGTGCAATTCGATCTTGCATCAGGGCGACATGCTCAATCACACTCCTGTGGGGAGAACTCTCACTTTCCCAAGTTTCCTTGGCAATATCCAACAGCCCTCTTGGGTGTCTCCCATACAGTAACTCAAAGGGGTAGAATCCCGTAGAGGATTGGGGCACCTCCCTAATAGCAAACATCAAATAAGGAAGTAGACAGTCCCAATCCTTTCCATCTCTATCCACCACTTTCTTCAACATTTGTTTTAGGGTTTTGTTGAATCTTTCAACCAGCCCATCGGTTTGGGGGTGATACACAGACGTACGCAATTGCGTCACTTTGAACAATTTACACAGCTCTTTCATAACCCGGGACATAAAGGGTGTACCTTGGTCCGTAAGCAGTTCTTTACAAATACCCACCCGGCTAAAAACAAGAGATAGCTCTTTGGCTATGGTTTTGGCCGAGGTATTTCGGAGAGGGATCGCTTCTGGATAACGGGTGGCATAGTCCATTATAACTAATATGTACTGGTGCCCCCTAGCGGACTTGATTATAGGACCTACCAAATCCATTGCGATCCTCTCAAACGGGACCTCAATGATGGGTAGAGGGACCAGCGGGCTACGGAAATGTGGCATCGGGGCCGACCTCTGACACACAGGGCAGGAGGAACAATAATTTTCTATGTCCTTCATCACCCCAGGCCAATAGAATCTCTGTAATACCCTCTCTCGGGTTTTCTCTGTCCCCAGATGACCTCCAAGAATGTGCCCATGGGCCAACTCCAACACCAACTTCCTGTAAGGTTTGGGCACCACAAGCTGCTCAACGGTTTCTTCTGCCCTTTTTGCCACCCGATACAGTAGGTCCTTCTCTACGCTGAAGTATGGGTAAGTGCAGGTATTATCTGGGTTCACTAACTCGCCATCTATTTCCACTACGTTTTCCCGTGCCTTTATTAGGGCGGGGTCTTTTAACTGTTCTGTGGCAAAATTTTCCCTGTGAACCTCAAGATCAGAAAACTCCACAGACGGTAGGTTTTCGTCTGAGGAGGTGGGCTCCTCTCCAGTTTCTTGAGTCTCGCCTGCCAATACTGACAAGGGAAATTCTGGAGAGTCCTCACCACTCTCAGAGGAGTTCTGGCTATCACCTTCCTGGTACATAGGGGCACCAGTGGGGGGCTCAGGATCATCCCACAGTTCCCAGAACTTCGGAAAATCCCTTCCCACAATGGCATCATGCGGTAATTGAGATACTAACCCCACTGGATGAGAGAGGGTACCTTTGGGGGTCTTGAAACACACTGTAGTCACTGGATACTCTCGGGTGTCCCCATGCACACAAATAACAGCTACCTTGCTATTCCCAGAGACCTCTGTTTTAACTAATTCAGCCTTTATCAGGGTCACAAGGCTACCTGAATCCAGTAATACCACAACATTTCTACCATTAATACACATTTTGCATAAATGTTTCTCAGTTCCCCGAATGGCAGTGCATGCGACTGTCGCACACAGCGACTGACGTCTGTCCGTCAGAAAGTCACATTGCATGGGTTCCTCCACAACCGGGCAATTTGCTGCAATATGTCCCGCTTGCCAGCAGCGGTAGCAAACAATCCTTTTGGCTGCCTCTTGAGCCCCCGACTTCCCAGGCTGTTCTCGCCAAACCCTGGGCAGAGCTCCCACCCTCTCACTCTCTCCACCCTCACCCCTTGGAATCATCTTATCCGCCCCTGGGGATGGTCTGGTCTTAGGGTGGAAAGTCCGAGAGTCTCTGGAAGAGGCCGTCAGGTTCTCTGCAGCCAAGTATCTCTCTACACGATCCACAAGTTTACCGGCCGTTTCTGGGTCTCCATGGCTTACCCACTTTTGAATGGCGGTAGGAAGAGCTCTCAAGAAACGATCCATCACAACACGTTCCACAATCTCCGGTGCGGACAAAGTCTCTGGCTGTAGCCACTTCCTGCTCAGGTGAATGAGATCATACATTTGAGACCTGGGGGGTTTTCCAAGCTGGAAAGTCCAGTTATGCACACGCTGAGCCCGGACAGCCAGGGTGACACCCAGCCTTGCCAATATTTCAGCTTTTAGCATCACATAGTCTTTTGCTTGGTCAGGCTCTAGGTCATAGTAAGCTTTCTGCGATTCACCAGTTAACAGAGGAGCCACCAGTCCAGCCCACTGCTCCTCAGGCCACTTTTCACTTTCAGCAGTCCTTTCAAATGTGGTCAAAAATACCTCTGGATCATCCTCTCCAGTCATTTTTGTCAATAAACGACTCACCCCAAAGGACGCGGTATTAGTGGGACGGCTTTCCTCACTGGTCTGCGGACGTTGCTGCATTACTGCTTCCATCTGTTGTTGTAGTCTCTGCTCTTGCTTCTGCAACAGGTCTATGAAGCGGGCCTCAGATTGCTGCTGGGCTTGTTGCTGGGCTGCGAAGCTCTGTTGTTGAGCTGCAAGGCTCTTTTGCAAACCTGCATTTGTCTGCTGTTGATTGGCATTTGCTAGAGCCAGCTGTTTCAGTATCTCCTCCATGCTGGCTTTAAAAAAAAACTGCCTGCATTCTCCACCAACTGTGAGGGGGTTAGCTCGGTAGCGGGTGTGTGTGACCCCCTGGATGGGCTCCCCACACAAAAACAGGCCCAGCAGACGGAGGTTGTGGTTTTCAAGATCAAAAGGTGCAGTTTATTTCTCTATTTACAGTGACAAAAACACAGCAAAGCAAAAAGAAACATAAACAAAATAAATCCTGGTCAGCTTGACCTCTGACTAAACATGCAGGTTTCCCTAACTAACAACTGGGATCAGCCTGGTGCTGTCCTAGTCCCTGGTTTAGTAAATGTCCCAACAAATAGCCACACAGGCTTTGTCTCACCGCACAGGGGTTCACTCTCCCTAGACAGTCCACACAGGTCTGGGTCCAGGCATGAGCAAACACCTAATGAAGCTGGGAGTTTTTATAGAGGCCTTAAACGAGCTGACAAGCTTCAGCTGGTCTCATCAACTCCCTGCCTGCACGACGCCCAGCACTCTCCCTAGAGGTATGAATCATCCATGAGCCCACTAGCCTCAGCTGGGCTTCATCAACTCTCTCCCTAGTTGTATAAGTCGGCATAAAGCCTGAATCTGGGAGAAATATACCTACCCCCCTGGATGCAACCAGGTGACTTTACCTTCCTGCTGTCACAATATATATATATATATAAATATTGTTACCTTGATGCTGGTCACCTTCCCGACAGCTGCAATAGACAGAGTCTCACACAAGATGTAGCTTAACCAGTGGTAATGTGTTTACTTGGCAAAACAATAAAACAATAGTTACACAGACAATATTAAATAGACACAGCTCCCTGCAAAAGTCAATGTGACACCACTGGTACAGAATGTCTCTGCTCCCAGACACAATTAACATGACCCGGGGTCAGACCTGAGTGAGTGTATGTGGTGGAGGAATCTCTTAATGCAATGGCATCAGCACTGGGACACCTCTCCACCAAGTCTCACACAACTCACCCAAACAGTGAAATAGCAAAGTGATACAAACAGTTATACTACATATATATACTCATAAGTTATATGGCTCCCGCTAGTGGACAGTACAACTGGTGTGTTTCCCATTGTAGTACTTCCGGAAATAAAGTAAGTGGATGACTGTTCCTTTAAATGTCAGTTAGTCTTCTGCTAGCTTCGTTGGTGCACTTATCTATTTTGTATTCCAATAAACAGGGTGAAGATAAATGACAATCACTCAATGCAAGTAGTGTATAGGCAGAACAAACACTAGTTCTTCCTAGCCGCTATATCACTCTCAGGTGTATCCCTACTTGCGGCACTGCAGATGCCAGCAAGTACACGCGGAACTATGGAAACCACCTTCCTGTGACCCAGTTAACTATGTTGATAGGCAAGTGCCTTCTCACCAATCTGTCTGGAACTTCTCCTTGCTCTCAGTCTTTCTGTAACATGAGGCCCCTGGTCCTCCGCGCAGCTGTTCACAAGGTGCCGGTGGATAGGTGACTCCAGATGCTGTGAAGTGTAGACCGGTCCCTCTGTGGCTCGATCAGCGAGGCTGTCCACAAGGATCCCTCGTCAGGCGTTCCTTTCTCTCTGTAACTTAAGGCCCAGGCTTTTCCGGCCTAGGCGCGCACACAGCAGGCCTCTTGCCTGTTGAAGATGGCGTCCCGAGAGAGCGGGCCGAGGCTCCGCCTCTACCTTAAATCAGTTATCCCAGCAGGCTGTGCATGGCGCACTGCATTTTGGTAGCACAGTGGGATTGGTGGGTATTGTAGTCTCTATCTAACCCACGGCAATAGAGTCTCTGTCTCTTGCACTACAATGCCCACCATGCTTTGTTCTTAACATGATGGAACCAAACAACTTCCAAATTATAACACATAACAAGCACCAGAAGGAGCCAAGCTCCCCGTTAAGCATCAATTGCAGTCTGTTAAGATATGGTCTATAATAACATCTTGCTACACTTATATCACCTTTCACCCCAGCTAACACCAAAACAAGAACATGCGCTCTGTGGCACCAAAGAAATGTGCATGTTCTAGTTAAAAAATATATTGAACTTCTCATTCATAGGAAACAAGAAAGAAAAGTATAAATTTTCTTGCATAATGTTACGGTTTCCTTTTTTATTATTGTATGAATGCTTAATTCCGCAAATCCACAAGCCTATCTATTACCTTGTAAATTTTTACTTTCTCAAACCATGAAAAAGATACAGCCAACTACAGTAGTGTGCAAAGCACATTGGTAATTATCTCATACATTAATGAACTAAGCAGCATGGCCCTATAGAAAGCACTAGATTGCAAACTCATTGCCCTTTTCTTTCTGCCAGTTGAAAAGCCAAGACAGTCAGACATACCCAGAAAACTAGCGAACCAAAATGAAAAACAATATGCCACCTTCTTGTGGAATACTGTGGACAGCAAAGACACTCCAGATTTAAATGCTGTGTTGTGATGTAGGTTGCCACCCCCCTCCAGAAATACAAACAGGGAACTTACATTTTATGCTGCCATCCTCTTCCTCAGCTGTCTCAAATACATTGATGCAGGGTGGCTGGAGTGTGTCTGACCCTAAGCATGATTCACGCAGAACGCCATTACCCAACTGACCTACCTAACAATTTCATTTGGTGTAGGGATCATGTGGGGACCAAAAGGACTAAAATAAACAGATATTTGTATGATGTAAAAGTCACCATTCCCGCATCTTATTTACATTCAATACTATCTTATATTTTACTGTAAATGCACAGCATTTTGCTGGATAAATGTGCATTACACTCAAATGGCTGGGAAGCTCATGCAGCCAGCATAATTAAAATCTAAATAATGGTAAAAGAAAAAGAACAGGGGAAAAAGGCTGGAGGAGAGCACAGTAAAGTGACCTGTCAGTCAGTTTACCAGCTCTGCTACAATTACAGCATTCTCTGTACTTTAGTAACTCTGCGGGGCTGAAACACATTTTTAAAAAAGGTCCATAACATAAGACTTATTGTAAAATAACCCAATCTAGATAGCAATCTCCTCTGTCCCTCTGTAATTTACTAGTCATTGATTTATAAACTTGAACATGATTACTTACAAAGTGATATTTTATGTAGAAAGATGTGTGAAAATATGGTACATGGAAAAGTGAGTCAGGTGAAATCTCTATAATAGTGTCCTGGACAGCAGAGAACCTGACAGGGGTCTAACTCTTCCTCAGTCAATTAAAATAAGATAGGGGATAGAGCCTTATTAAATTACACATGAAACTGTGAGATTAGAACATACTGATAATTTTGGTCTACCATGAAAATTTTCCTCCTATTCCTTTTCCAAGACTTGGCTTGGCCCTGCTTTTTTCCCTTGCTCCACCTCCTGATAGTTTTGAGGTCTGGGGAGCTTTCGGGGGGGGGGGGGGGGGAGTTGTTGATGTTTGCTGTGCATATTTTTCCTCTTCCTCTATGGAGGAGCTGCTGCTATGTGGTGGATGCTCCACCTCAGATGAAGAGAATGACTTGAGAACAACAATTATTTTCCCCTGCTACCCAACCATCCATAGGCTTTTACCTTTGTGACCATCTGTGTCTAGGAAATAGAGAAAAAAACAGACAATGTTGAAATACAAGTCACTACTTTGGTTATAAGTTAGAGAGAAAATGAACAACAATAGGAATTAACAATGGCTAGAGGAAATAGAAACACATATTTTTTTTAAAACATTACTTACAGGTCAGGTGCCTTTGCTTAGCATAATGAAGGAAAGGTTTGTTCTTCCTCTTGAGGTCACTCCAACAGTGCTGTAGCTTCAGCATTGTTGGGCAGTACTGGAACTGCCTCCGCAGACAGTCACAGAGGAGTTTGATCATTTCCCTTGCAACAGACAATGACTGCTGCTGCTACTCAAGATACTGTAAAGAAAATAAAGAGGAATATTAAACCACTTTTAACTACCAAAGAGCTATCTGTCTCTCCTGCAAATATTGAAATATAAGCTTATACGTATACACACACAAACTCCTGCACTCACATGCATACATATATGAATAATGCCACACCCCCACACACACATGGATACATACAAATGGCAGTATGTGTATAAAAAACGTACCTTGACAATAGCAACCAGCTACTTGCTTCTGAATGTCAGGTGCAGCATGGCAGCAGTGTAGTAGAACTTCCTATCTGGGCAGGATAACTGGTTACGTTTTGCAGATTACACATTTAAGTATGGTGGCATGTTTCTGTTTAAGAGGTGGGAATATCACGCAGAATAATGTTTTCTGCTAAGTATCCACATGCAAAAACTCTCTGCTTGATTGATGATATCAACTGGGAGTTCCTCATTCATCATCGTGTTTCGTCAAGCTAGATTATAATGGGGGGGGGGACTTAAAGTTATTGTGAAGTGTGTCTGCATTTTCTTTATATTAAGGACTTTGTCAAGGAAAAAAGAAACAGAAGTAAAGTGTCCAAAGGTTTTATTTGCCAGCAAGTCAAATGGCATTTTTTTATTCTTTGTAAGTTTCAGCTTTGCTGTAGTAGGCGGTTTATATTGTATAGATGTGCCATTTCACAGGTACGATTAGGGCACTCCTCATGCATGTTTTTTTAAGGAATTTTGCATTTTTAAAGTTAACCATAAAACATTTATAAAATCGTTTCTCTCTGCCAAATGCCACTTTATTTTTGCTTTATAATATATCCCCTAGAGCAGTGTTCAGTCCCATGCCATTTGTTATGCAATCCTGTGCATATTAGCCTAGAAAATGGCATTCGCCACTGCAACTTTAGTCATGTTTTGCCAACCAACTTGAATGCATGATTGGATGAGAATAATAAGGGGAACCCATTGCCATTTGTTCAAAAAAAGTCTTTCTTTTTAACCACCATCATCAATCTGGCATTCCCACACTGAGCTGCTACGTCATTTTAGTGAAAGTATTGGCAAGGTAGCACAGCCCTAGTAAATTTGCAACTGCAATAGTAAATCAGCCCCAATATCTATAAGGGCTAATGTATCCTGAAATATAGATTGGAAAGCATATGATTTTTAAGGAGTATCAGCATCTGTGCTACATTTACTAACAGAAGCAAAACAACCATAAAGTGAAATAAACTGAAGGTCGACAGGTTAACAGACTAAGAACAGAAAACAAAAACCGCTCAGGTGTGGACGTTCTCCAGGTGATTGCTTCCTCCCAACAGCCAAGGGTGCATGCAATGCAAACTCAGGCAATAACAAAAGAACAAATCTTCTGGACAGCAGCACTCCAATAAAAGCCTTTATTTTGTAAAATCTTCCAAAAAATCCAAACAACACACGGCAAGTCACAAAACTCTGGTCAACCTGACGCGTTTCACACTGTGTTAGTGTTTTAAAGTGATTAAACACTAAGACAGTGTGAAACACGTCAGATTTGACCAGAGTTTTGTGACTTGCCATGTGTTGTTTGGATTTTTTGGAAGATTTTACAAAATAAAGGCTTTTATTGGAGTGCTGCTGTCCAGAAGATTTGTTCTTTTGTTATTGTCTGAGGTTACCAGACTACTCATGCTCCACATAAAGATCTGGGGATTTTCTGGACCCTCCTTCATGATCACAGTAAGTAAGTCAGTAATAATCATCATTAGTCCAGTACAGATTGCTGTTGTGCCAGGTACTGTATTGCCATTATAACTTAGGCACCATACAGTGTCCACACTTCCCTTTTATTTTCATGTTGTGGACATATGTTCAGTCACAATAGGAATAGTGGATGTCCTGTAACCAAGATAACAATTACAAGCAGTGCCAACAATTTATCAGTAGAGTTACAAAACATTCATATCCATAACAACAATACAGGGTCACTACTTGTAGATGACTGTAACAGTATTACTGCACTTGCAACAGTATAATTGTCCATGACACTCTTTCTTTGCACTAACTAAAATCTAAGGACAAAGTCTACACAGTACTGATACATGAAGGTTTATCAAAATGCTAGAAAAAATCTGCAAAGACAACAATATTTGGAAAATAAACACACACACACATAGTAATACATCAAATAAGAAGTAGAGAAGTGGACCATGAAATGGGATGGGTGGAGAAACAGAGGTGAGAATATTCCTTAAACTATTTGATAGTTATTTAGAAAGCTGGGGTCCACTTTTAGTCCATTATATCTTGTGTCAAACAGAATTATCAATCCTAGTTTGTGGGTTTTTCTTTCCAGAGTATGTTTATTGTTCCTTTTAAGAGACAAAACATTCATGTCTTCCATAGAGTGTTCTGGTTTGGAGATATAATCTGTGTACAGTACAAGTGTACAGTAATCATCTTCCTTATAGTGTATTTATTTAGATTCATTCTTATTTGTAATGTCTGTCCTGTTTCACCAATATAACATTCCTAGTTGTACTTGTTGCATTAAATAAGGTACATCACATTACTGAAGGTTAAGTTCCGAGAGAGCATTCACAAGTCCAATTTGTTCAGAAGTCCAACAAAGTTAGCCTAGATACCTAACTAACACAATCGGCTATAAAGTACTATACTGAAATAGCTTTATAATACAATACTTTTCACAGGAATTATACTGTACTACTGTACTCTATACAGTACTGTACAGTTAAGTACACAACAGCACAACCACTTGTAGAGGATGCACACATGTGACAATGTGCGCCAGACACAGGACCTTACTTATGTGATTGTGATTGGACATGTCAATGCACGTTTGTATCTTTGAAAGTTTGTAACTTGAAGGTTTGTATGTAGTGGACTTACTGTCCATTGAACAAACATTTAGGCCTATAACAGTTGTGTGAGCAGTAAACATCTATGAAGCTTTGTGCAAGCATTTTAACAGCTTTTGGCAAGCTTTGAGCAGCTCTTCATTAAAAATGTGGTTTCCCACACTGCTACTGCCACTCCACCACCCGCACTGTTCCTTCCCTTATGCCAACAGTCCCCGTTCCCATGTTTTTTTTCTGACCCCGCTCCCCCCTCCCAATCCCCTGAATTCCCCCCTGGTTTTCTTTCATATACTATATTTTTGTCCTCCAATCTCCCTGCAGATCTCCCCATCTGTGACCACGTGTCCACTTTCCCTTTCCCTGTCTCTCCTTCTCTTGGAGGGTGTGCACACACAGGGGGGAGATTGGATCTTCAGGATTGTGTGTGGAATGAACACAATGCTCAGCTGTATGCACTCATATACATTAATTCATAACAAAAAAATAATAAACATAAGTTATGTTTACAACTCTATACAGTATGTGCCTGCATGTTGCAATGCGTTGCTATTTATTATAACCCTTCCGTGTTATGGTATAATGTATTCCTGCATAATTTTATCACAATGCACACCAAGGCATCGCACACATGGCAATGTGAATTAGGTGTTATTACAATGCCCATGTGTGAGGTCAACCTCCAGACTTTTAGTATAAGTTACATTGTTTATTTTTGATTTTCACAGTTTTCAAAAGGACACAATTAAATACAAAAATGTGTTATTTTTTAACTTATTATTTTTTTTTCTATCACATATAATAGAAAATAAGAAAGTTACGTTGTGTTTGTGTGCATTAATCATGCTTTTAGTATATTTTTCCATCCCCTAGGCCACCCATCTAAAACTTACAATACAGCTGGAAGGGGGCTGCACACATAAATGTAATGCTGTGGTCACCTTTTAAACTTGATTATTCAAGCCAAGGGGGCCACGCCAAACCATTTGGCAAATTCTTCACTCACCGTTGCAGCATGTTAGGTCAAGGTATAAAAAACAACTGGCATTCAGGAGGCAGCAAAATTGCTTCCTGTACGCCTGATAGTGACTGCTTAGCCGCCCACTAAAAAGTGACCCACCAAAAAATTTTTTTAGAGACTGACCAAGTGGGAATTTCTCAGGTCTAGTGAAAAATTTACTAAAGTCATTAGTTAGAAATGCTGCTAGTTTTCTGCAAGATATATATATTTTTTTAGTTAGTTTGTTTTACTTTATTTCGAACATGTAATATAAAAACATACAAAATAAAAGAAGTAATCATTCAGTAGTAGATAATCACAAAAAACTAGTTACAAAAGAAGATAGAAATGATTTCCTGGACATGCTCCATGATAGCAATTACCACCAAAGACAATTTTAGTCAATATGAATGTAGAATATCTGTATAGCAATAGCTCTCACAAGGGTGCAGTTGCTACATGTCTCATATACTTATCAATTTAACCAAACCACAAATATATTCCATAAGAGGTTATACTGGTCGTTAGATATATTTTAACACATAACTATTTCAGTTTGATAATGACAGGAATCTTAAATGTATAGGTACTGCTTTGGGGAATAAACTGGCATTGCAATATGCAAACTTATTAATGGCAGACCTTTAAGTTATATTGACAATTGTTCATCATATGGACGAAAGGGTTAGAAAAAAAAAAACCTTACTCATTGCTTGCTACATTTCCCCCTTAAATAAACGTAAACTTCATGTACACCACAGTAACTATCAAGGATGACAAACTGCACACTTCAATATACAGGAAACCCACTGACTGATGCAGCTATCTCCACACGTCCAGCTTTCACCCCCAGCTGCATATGCCCCGACCCAAGAGACTACCAGCAGAATCCTTCCATAAGCAAGGTTACAGCAATGAAACCATAAGTACAAACATGAATGCTGCCGTGAAATCTAAAGAGAAAATGTCCTACAAGAAAAAAGCAACATACAGTAACAAAATGTACTTCTAGTAACCAAATACAATCCAGCACAAGAGAGGCTAGGAAAGTTAAATGGAAGTTAAATGAAGAGCTTCTACTCATCATAACAGTTGATAAAACACAAAGTGGTTGTAAACCTCAGTCATGGAATCTAAGCAAAGCACATATATCTGTAGTGTTTAGGTATCTCTCTCCAAAGCTCTAAGTGTCGTTTCTCCCTGGTGCTTCATTACTCTGCTATCAGCATGTCTCACTTCTGACAAGTTTTCCAGACACATGAGATAAGTTTGTGTCGGGGAGGGATCTCAGCACACAGCTTGTCTATTCACAACACAATTCTTCTGCTGTGTGATAGGGGGGGGCTGTTCTTTTCCTCTAATCAGCTCTCAGACACTGTAATTGCAGTCTCTCCGCCTCTCCTCTGTGATACTAACAGATGAAGGAAGACTTTTAACACAGTCTGCCCTTTTGAAGGGGTGTAGTGAAGCAAAGACTGCAGATAAACAAGTAAACCCTATGTAGGAGGATCTGTCTGTGTATCATCTGAGGCTGTTCACTTTACTGGGTATATGTGAGGGTTTACATCCACTTTAATGACATCTTCCAAAAAAAAAACAGTGTTGGTCTTCAGACAGCCAATAACCTCAGACATCCATTGAGGAAAATCATTATGCTGGTCCAATTTGGGCCTTGCACGTTACCTCAGTATTCATTGTCTAGGGGAAGAAAGTCTGTAAGAACTCCAATGTCCACACAAGATGTAAAACCCTCTGCAGTTAGGTTTTATTTTCCTTTGCATAAAACGTATGGAGAATAGTAGAAGGGTGAAGGGAAGGGGTAGGTTCAGGTACACAGTACAGATCACTGGGGAAAAACTCCTGAACTATACAGTCATTCACCACTCTTCCTGGAGTAGGTATTGCTCACGCGGATAGGCCCCTGTCACCTGGCCTAGCAGCCGGTATGATGCACAAACAATAATCAGGACCAGTCTCTGCCACAGACTGGTGATGCACAGAATTGGATAATCCGGGATCCTCTGCCACAGGACTTAACTCCTGAACTTCCAGCCAAACAGTCAAGAGCCTTTAAGCCGACCCGGCAGACTGCAAGGTAAACTTTAGTTGCGGTGCATCCTCCAATAGAATTATCAGGCCCTCCTCAAGACACCAGCCTTCCGCTTGGTCTTTTCCAGGACAGGTCCTCCCCTGGTTTCCTCCATTGAGTGGCTTCCTCCCGCAGGACGGACAGCACAGGATCACCTTCAAAGTGTAAGCCCAGTAAGCATAACTGGGCCTACTTGGTAGAGTTGCAGCCTTGGGCCAACATGGTCCCGAGGCCAAGAACACACACACACTCTCCGCGCCAGGAGGGCTGCGAGGGGAAAAAGGGACCCCACAAAATGGCGTCTTTCCCTTAAGTACCCATCCTCAGACTAGCCATAGAAGGGATGGACACAGTGTTGATGACCACTGGTTTAAGGCTAAAGGGTCGTAGGCCAGCTTGGAGAGCGAAGGGGAGGCTTGATGGGGCCTTGAGTCAAGGGCAGTCCTACTCTGAGGCTTGAGGTCAAGACGGTCTGGAATTCTGTGTCACTGCCTTGGAGAGAGCTGATTCTGTGAGTCCATCCCTTCTATGGCTAGTCTGTGAGGAGATACCCAGATGAATCTACAACTGCACCTGTCGCCTGTTTGACCCACCACCGCTGGTGTGTGAGTCCACGTTTAGGGGTAAGAGTATTCATTTCTTCTCCCCCTTCCTGGTGTTGGAGTCACATCCTTGGGTGCCACAACGGTCTGAAGTAATGCTATGTATGAACCATAAGCCAGCTTGATTCTATATGTGGAGACCACGCTCCGATGATTACATTCACATTCACCTACTCTTTTGATTCTAGTTCTCATACTGGACATTTTCATTGAACTTTTTTTGTTATATGTTCATATTACATTGTGACATATAGATTTTGGTGTGAATTTATGATTTGTGTATCTGCACCTGGTTATCAGTTCACTAGATCACTTGAAGTCACTTATTCTTCACCTACTACATACCTAGATTCATACGTGTCTCTGGGCTTTGTCACTTTCTTTACAAACAGAACAAAGCACCTGGAACCTATCATTTACTGGCAATTTAAAGTGGTATTAAACTCAAAATCAAAATTGTAATATATTGCAGTTTACCAATCATTAGATGTGGTTGCTGCATCAATTTTCTTTTCTTAGGCTTTATCCCTCTGTTTTCATCTGGTGATCTGGTCAGTAACACACCTCCTGTATTAGGGAAACACCACCCTGAATGAATGAGCACAGGAGGCAGATTTGGACATTAGGATTGTCAGTCTAAGGTGGGAGGGTGGAGTGTTAGATGGTTGTACTAAAAGTTTTGGATACACCAACAAATTGAAGCTGAACTCCAGCTAATACTTAGAACCAGTTACATGAATCACAGGGGGCAGATTTGGACATTAGGATTGTCAGTCCAAGGTGGGGAGGGAGGAGTGTTAGACGGTTGTACTAGCAGTTTGGGATACACCAACAAATTAAAGCTGAACTCCAGCTAATACTTCGAACCAGTTACATGAATCAGTTTACACGAATAAATATAACCTGATCATTATAGGCACCACTATTAGTGTTAAATGGTTTGTCTCATCCCTGTAACTGCAAGAAAGTTTGTTCTGTTGAAACAACAGACTTACTGATTGGATCATCAGGTGAAAATAGAAGAAAGAAAGCCTAAAAACAAAACTAATGCAGCCATCACATCTAATGCCTCGTATACACGACCGGTTTTCCAGTCGGGAAAACTGCCATGGCAGCTTTTGGCCAGGAAAACCAGCCATGTGTATGCTCCATTGCAGTTTTCCCGACAGGAAAACTGAGGGGAAAAAAATGAGAACATGTTTTCTTTTTTTCCGCCGGTATTCCAGGCGGTTTTTAACCCGGCAGTTTTCCTATGGGAAACACTGCGATGGAGCATACACACGGCCGGGATTCCTGACCAAAGCTCTCATGGCAATTTTCCTGTCGGGAAACCCAGTCGTGTGTAGGGGGAAAAAGTTACCGAGCAGGTTCTCGGTTTTCCCCTCGGGTTTCCCGGCGGACTTTTTACCACCGGGAAACACGGTCGTGTGTACGAGGCATAAGAATTTGTAAGCTGCAAAATAATAAATATTTGCTTTTGGGTTTAATACTGCTTTAAATCCCATTGTTTTTTTGTTTGTAAATGTCAGGTTTTTTTTTTATTTTGGTTTGTATACATCGTACCTCTTTACTGGAAAGTTTAGGATATTTTCCAGTCATGTTATTTAAAGGAAACTTTGCAATTTTAATGTTGATTTTTACATGTGCATATGCCATTTGTTTGACAACCACTTGCCAATTAGACTAGAAAATGGCCATTATTGTTAACATTGGGCTCCCTTTAACTTCACTGGGGTTTAGATTTCGTAGCTTACCCCCAACTTGCAAACTTACCCTGAATCCCAACCCCTGCCATCAGCTCATTACTAGAAAGAGTTGTCACACAATCCATGCAATCAAAAGTAAGTTCTAATATTTGTTTTATTTTACAGAACAGAGTAAATTATTTCAATTTCTGCATAGAAGTGCAGGACCAACTAGGATCAATTTCCTTTCACTCAGAGTGGTAAAATGACCTTTTTAATAGCTAAGATGTCCTTTACGTCTCTACAGTACTATATTAAAATAGCTTTTCATTTATAAATGACTTTCCTAGCTTTAAACATGACATTTTATAACCTTGAATAAACCCTTTCAGAAAATAAGTTCAAAAGACCAAAAATTCATAACATCAAAAATATAAATATTGTTTTGCTTTTTATTAAAAATGGAGTGTACAACAAAATAAACCATACCTTCACTTTTATCATCCTCAGCTGTTCCAGAATATCAATTTAGAGTTTTTAACCACAGGAGGTATCTCTCTTTTAATTTAGTTGTAGTGTAATTATATTAGGGAGGCTGTGTTAATAATTGCTATAAACAGTGAACATGTAGCCTACTAATGTAGCTCTGGACCTCATTATTCCCAAGTGTGATGTGTTTCATTCTGCAAGCTGGGTCATTGAGATTGCTATTGCAATGCCCTTACATGTTTAGGAAAGGCACAGGTGTACAGAGAAGGACAGTTGTTTAACTCCGTTAGCTGTCCAGACAAATTATTGATGAAACTCTGCATGAAACCAACTACCTTCATGCAGTGATAATTTCATTCATGAACTCTATGTGGTTGTGGTGCTAAGCGATATATTTCATAGTTTTATTAATCCTTTCAGCGTCTTAAGAAAGCAAACTGTTTTATAAGCTCAGCCTGGAATTTACACTCACTGAGAACAATGCTTCTGAATGACATAATCTCACTTAAATGTACAGAATAAAAAAAAAATATTGAAAAGGTAGTACTATAAGAAACAAGGTAAAAAAAATTGAAGTCTCTATAAAGGTTCAGAAAAAATGTATTCCTGACAAACGACTACTTCATATACTAAAATGTGATTCATTAAATTGAACACTTGCTTTGTTCATCCATGGCAAAGCAAAAGGTTCACTTTAAAGGTGCCCCACCAGCCGTAAACACTCACCTTCTCTTTGGGGGTGATTTACTAAAGACCTGCGCCTGTGGTGCAGTGGAGAAATTGGAGCAATTGCACAAAAAACGGGACTCAAAACATTTATCAAAAATTATGGTGCACTTATATGCACCAAACCATATTTACATAGGAAGCGCTGTTGCGCACTTGCGCAATCTTTCGCGCCTACCATTAGCAAGCGCAGCCAATGTAATCTTCAACATTTTTGTCTGAGTACTGTAGATAACTTTACTAGTTTACCATCTTCTGTTACCAGGCTAAAAAAGTATGTATATAATATTGTTTAAATGCACAAATTCTGTCCAGAACATGTAGATCTGTCTTACAACTAATCACGCCTTTTTACACCCTTCTTTCAGCTTACTCAACTGCACACATGCATTGACAAAGCACACCATTTTATGCTCGCCTGACAGGGCGCACACGCTTTAGCTTGTTAAATATGTGTGTTGCACACGGGCGCACCTGCGTTCTTGAAAAGATGGTACTGTAAGTATGTGTAGCTGTGAAAGGCAGCACGTGCTGTTGTAGAGAGGTCCTTTTCTCGTATTGTGAGTCATATTGTGTGACACGTGCTGTACTAACTACAGGCATTGTTTTTTTCTTTTTTATATCGTTGTATAGTTTTACAATTGATAGCTCCTGCAGTCACAGTTTTTGTAATTTTCTATTTTGTATTTTTGTGCTTTATGTTTTATGTATATGCAAAATCTTGTTTTCAGAAGGTCTGAAGAAGCCACGTGGGAGAGTGGTGTAACGCATAACGGGGGAACCAGGCGGCGTGTACCATTATTGATCTGGATGCTATGAGACCCTGTTACATTGTTATATCATATTGTTTGCTTTTAATTGATTAAATGTGAGTACATTTTTTTAACCACTTGCCGACCAACCGCCGTCATTATACGGCGGCAGGTCGGCTCATTCCCACGAATCGCCGTACTGGTACTTCGGCTCCTTTAAGAGCCATAGCAGGCGCACACGTGCCTCAGGCCGCTGCAAGGTGGGGGAACCCGCCGGCCACCTGCGATCATGAGTGCAAGAACCAGAATGAGAATTTGTGTATGTAAACACACAAATCCCCATTCTGACAGAAGAGGAGAGACATATCACGGTTCCTAATTACTAGGAACAGACAATCTGTCTCCTCCTCCAGTCAGTCCCATCCCCTCACAGTTAGAAACACACACGAGGGAACACATTTAACCCCTCGATCGCCCCCTAGTGTTAACCCCTTCGCTGCCAGTGACATTTACACAGTAATCAGTGCATTTTTATAGCAAAACAATTCCACAAAAAGTGTCCAAAGTGTCCGATCTGTCCGTCGCAATGCTGCAGTCCCACTAAAAACCACAGATCACCACCATTACTAGAACTAATTAATAAATAATAAAAATGACATAAATCTATCCCCTATAACTTTTGCGCAAAGCAATCAATATACGCCTATTGCAATTTTTTTACCAAAAATATGTAGAAGAATACATATCTGCCTAAACTGATTTTTGTTTTTGTTTTGTTTTTGGGGATATTTATTATAGCAAAAAGTAAAAAAAAATATATATATTTTTTTAATTGACAGCCTTTTGTTTTTTTTATAGCGCAAAAAAAAAATGCAGAGGTGATCAAATACCATCAAAAGAAAGCTCTATTTGTGGGGAAAAATGACATCAATTTTGTTTGGGTACAGCGTCGTATGACCGCGCAATTGTCATTTAAAGTGACGCAGTGCCGTATCGCAAAAAATGCCCTGGTCATTAAGGGGGAACATCTTCCGTGGCTGAAGTGGTTAAGCTTGGCTGGTATTCTCTCATGCATTTTAACTATGATACTGCACTATTGGAGATTATTTCCTTTATTCTGAGAGTTCTGTGGAGTAATCCGAGCTGGGGACGTTCTATCATCAGAGGAGGAAGTGAGCAGAGGACCCACTATCTGGTGTATAGAATTGATTACCATTATGCTGTGTTGGCCCTTTTGAGGGTCTTGTTCTGAGGTGAGCAAGTATTTCACCTGGTGACAGAGAACTGTTATATGGTGGAGCACATACTGTATGCATTAGAGCACTTTATGTGTGGACTGTTGGGACTTTATTTATTTACCTAATATGTGTCTATGTATTTTTCAATGTTTATAAATGTTATAGCACAGGAGTTTATTGTTAACCCAATATTTATGGAATTCACTATCTTTTGTTTTTTTAAATTGATTGAATGATTGTTCACTATTGGGCAGCGCAACTTTTTTTCTTTACCGATTGCACTGTATGTGAGAACACATTTAATGATAGCAGCAGCCTCACGTTATATATAGGAATAAGTGGCAGAGCACAAAATCTTTATTCCTTTTTGACTTTCAGCAGCCTGCTGACAGGATTGTGGATTTTAGGTTGAAACCGGGGCCCAATTCACTAAGAAAAGGAAGGCATTTAAAAATACATGTTTTTATGCTCATAGCAAATTTATACAGAGCATGCACTATTATGTAGATAAAGTCCCACACATTTTGCCTCAAAAGGGCTCCCTTTCTATGTTTTTATGCTCCTTAATTGAACAGTCAGATTTAAAAGCAGACTACATTTGTGCTTTTCAGGTTTATTACAATTAGGCAGGTGTGTATACCTTTTGCACAAAGCATTCAATTCTTTTTGCTGAACATACAGCACTTTTGTTGTTACAAAAAAAAAAAAAAAGGCACGTCACGATTTCCCCTGTACACCACTTAAAAGTTTAACCCTTAAGGCCTCATGCCCACGGACATTTTTACAGCCGCGTTTTTGAGCGTTTTTTACAGCTTAAAAACGCCTGTCCATGTTAGTCTATAGCTTCATGCCCACCTAGGCGTTTTTGAGCTGCAAATAGCATAGGCGTTTTTAAGCTGTAAAAAAAAAACAGGACCAGTGCGTTCCGCAGCATCGGCATTAGGCAGAAAAAAACGCAAAGCGTTAAAAAAATGCACAAAAACGCTGCAATAATTTATTTATTTTTTATATACACTAACATGGACAGGCGTTTTTAAGCTGTAAAAAACGCTCAAAAACGTGGCTGTAAAAACATCCGTGGGCATGATATGGGTAATGGCTTGTATACAGGCTCCCAAAAGTGGAGCAGGAATAGTTCACAACATGTGATATTCCATGTGCTGTAGCAAGACCTTATAGGGTGACAATCCTCCCTGTCTCCCAGCTGCTTTCTACATTACCACCCTGTCACATTCTAGTGGATACTATTAGCCATACCTCCCAACTGTCACGGATTCTGTGGGTTTTACCCGCATGGGCTCCTCCTTCCCGCAGTCCCGCGAGAGTTACCTGTTTCCCGCACAGCAGGAAGAAGAGAAGGCACAGCAGGAATCATGAAGAGGAGGAAAGAACCACCAGCAGGTAAGCCCCCCCCCCCAGATTTGAGCTGAAAACAGTGCTCGACCCCCGCCCCTCCCCCGCGATTGCCCCCCCGCCGCGATCTCGGTGCCCCCCCCTGCGATCATCCCCCCCGCGATCGGCGCCCCCCCCCCCCCGCTCAGCAACTTTAAATTTACGTCACAATTTTTTTTTCACATGTCCCGCAGCACCACCCCCCCCGCCCCCGCTCAACAACTTTGACTAGCCTAGCAGGGGAGAGGGAAGATCTGAATGTCCCGCGCTGGGACTTTTGAAAGTTGGGAGGTATGTATTAGCCACTGTATCAATGCTCATTTGACATGATGTTTTGCCTTTGTGACTATTAGGTAGCCTCTGCTGAACAATGACGTGCATAACATGCATGTAGACAGGAAGTGGCTGAAAGGGGCTGGAGGTCATCAGTAGCACTGAAATGCAAAAAGGATAAAAAAAAAAAAAACTGTACTTTATAAAATACAATTTTGAATGTCTTTATTACACACAGAAATCTAGAAAACTAAATGTCACTCAACTTCTAATGTTTAAGTTACTCCTAATGTGAATTGTTTACAGCTTGTTTATGTAAGTGTTGGCAACAGGGCGGGTACAAGGCAGGGGCCGAAGGGGCAAGTGCCCTGGGCGGTACCATTTGCTATAAGAGGGGGGGGGCGCAGCCTGCAGGCGAAGTTCTGCCATGGCCGCCAGTGTGTACAAGTACACATGTGTCATAGCCAGCGCCGCGGCACTGTTCAAATTGTGTGTG
Source organism: Rana muscosa (assembly GCA_029206835.1). Taxonomy (NCBI): domain Eukaryota; kingdom Metazoa; phylum Chordata; class Amphibia; order Anura; family Ranidae; genus Rana; species Rana muscosa. The sequence goes on along the minus strand of CM055122.1, from coordinate 81,313,704 downwards.
CCGGGTGCGCTCTTGCATCCGTCACCTCCCTTCCCTGTCAACTTCACTGTTTACTCCCCCTATGGAGGAGTCTCGTAGTCCCTTCCAGCGGTGTGACATCACTCACGGCCGGAGGTGAGGTGGGAGGACTCACAGGAGCGCAGGGAGCTGTGTCTGCGCTGTGACCTAGAGGAGCCAAGGAGCCTGGCTCTAGCTGGAAGCTAGAAGATGTGGAAACTGGGAGAATCGAGGCAGAGCAAACTGTAGGAAGGTGAGCTGAGCTGTTCTGGGGGAAGTCTGTGGAGATAAGCTGCACAGTTTCTGCTAGGAGGGTTTGTTTTGCAGTGAAGGGTCCCAGTCCTAGGTGACAAGCAGAACTGGAAAAGACAGACAGGGGGGGGGGGTGGAGATTAGAGCCAGAAGCAACCCCCAGAGCTGACAGACATTTCCCAAACTGACATGCAGCCCTCTCTATATAAATAACCCCCAATTTCTCTTTTCAGTTAATGTGAGCTTAATTTATGACCACCCTATTTAACCCTGTGTTATCCAAAATCAGTACAACCCAAAAAACTCACCACCTATCTAAACACTCTATAATTGAAATAATAGTCCATAGCCTCTTTCCGCTGGCTGTATGCATATATAAATGCAAAAATTTCTGTACTGAGAATGTGTGCCCTTTACCGTAAAGGGCGCACATTCTCAGTACAGAAATGTTTGCATTTATGCTTCCAGCATGATTACCAGCGAGAGCCAGAACACTCCCAATGCATTCATCACCCTCCCTATTCACCCCTCAGACACTGTCATTTAGACTACTTTCAGGCTGAGGCATTTTACAGGCATTTTTGCGCTAAAAATAGAGCCTGAAAAGCGCCTGTAAACTGCCTCTTCTGCAGCCCCAGTGTGAAAGCCGGAGTGCTCTCACACTGGGGCAGTGCGTTTGCAGGACAGGAAAAAAGTCCTGCAAGCAGCATCTTTGGGGTGGTTTAGGAGCTAACCGCTGTAAAATACACCGCTCCCAAAACACCCCTGCCATTGAAATCAATAGCCAGCACTGCCTAAGCACCTGCAAAGCGCTTCAGGACCGGCGCTTGGGGAGCGCTTTTAACCCTTTTCCTGGGCGCTGCCGGGGGTTAAAAGCGACCCACTAGTGGCCAAAAAGCGCAGCTAAAACTAGCAACGCTTTACCACTAAAGCGGCCAGCACCTCAGTGTGAAAGTGGCCTAAAATAAATATCTCCCCAACTAAAAGACATCCCCCCACCAACTGCCTTCATACCATCTGCACTTCCCTCCTGCATGCAGTCACCCCCTCCGCATTCTTCTCCTGTATATACTGTCACTCTTCTCCTGTATATACTTCCACTGTCATATCCCCTCCTCACATATTCTTGTTTTGAAACGACATTGATTCTTTCTTAAAAACAGGGGGGGGGGGCAGTGTTCCATCTTCGCCCTGGGTACCAAATGGCCTTGTCCCAGCAGTGAGTGTTGCTGAGACATATAAAAAGGTTTTCAGAAAAACAAAATTAAGGTATTTGAGACGAGTCAACCTCCAAGTCAACATGGTATCCTGCAGGATTGATGATTGTATTTTTAGTGCCTTTTTAGTGTTTTTAGGCAATTAATAGCTGTTGTAATGCAGAGTCCCAGCGATCACCAACCAGCAGTTTGTAAAAGTAACCATCTTTACCGAACATTCAAGACAAGCAATCAAAAGAGCAGCTGCCTTAAAAAAAATAAAGCAAGTAGTCAATAACCCTGGTATTATCAAAACAACATAATGGCTCACCGCCAATATACTAGACACTTGGGTTTAGGGTTTCCATCCATTATGGGGTACAGGAAAAGCTACAGGAGCTCTCAAAACAGAACCTCAGTCCACACCTGTTTACAGCTGTCAACCACTCCACACTGCCCCACAGACACCTGCTGACGGCTCTTTGTTGCTTTTCAAGTTTCTTATGCAAGTGGGTTACCATTTTGGGACTAACATCCTTTTAGTCAGGGTATGGAGGTTCTTTCCCACCAAAAGTCTCTCTAATGCCGCATGCACACGACCATTTGGTCATTAAAAACGATCGTGTGTAGGCTCCAGAGCATTTTTCGCGACGTGAAAAATGGGCATTAAAAATTTGGAACATGCTCTATTTTTTCTCGTAGTTTTTCACGTCATCGTTTTTATCATTGTGAAAAACGGCCGTGTGTAGGCTTTAACGACGTGAAAAAAACGTGCATGCTCAGAAGTAAGTTATGAGACGGGAGCGCTCGTTCTGGTAAAACTAGCGTTCATAATGGAGATAGCACATTCGTCACGCTGTAACGGACTGACGAGCACAAGGCTGAAAAGCGCAAATCGTCTCTCACCAAACTTTACTAACACGAGGATCAGCAAAAGCAGCCCAAAGGGTGGCGCCATCCGAATGGAACATCCCCTTTATAGTGCCGTCGTACGTTTCGTACGTCACTGCGCTTTGCTCAAGCATTTTTTTTCACGATAGTGTGTAGACAAGGCAGGCTTGAGAAGAATCACGTTGAGAAAAATTTCGTTTTTTTTCAATGACATTAAAAACGGTCATGTGTACGCGGCATAAGTCTCTGATATCAAGGCCCCAAATGAGGACTTACCAGAAGTCTTCTCCTGTCTGACAGTACTATCACAGAACCCCTCACCATGCACTCCCTATCCCTAGCATCCTGTACATTGTTTATATAATTTCTCTGAACACAGTCTCTTGACTAACTTTTTTAATTTATTTGGAAAACTGCTTTTACCCCCTCTACTTCAAGGACCTTTTTTTGTTTTTTGCTAAAAATAAAGTATTATAGGATAGTTCCACCTAATATAGGTTAAAATATTTTACAACTGATGATGGATATTGCTTATGTGCATACTTTTCCGCATACTGTAACTGCTACAGTATATCATCCTTCTTCCTCCATTTCAATATTAAGACTTTTCAGGACTTTGGCTATTTCAGCATGTCTTTCTTGATCATTGATATTCATTTTATGTTGAGCATAAATTATGGCTTCAATGTCTTTAATGATCTCTCTCTATAGAATCTCAAAATCAAAGCTGCCAATCCATTATTTTAATTAGTAATACATACACATTCCACACTCTTTGTGGTTAATTAAATTCAGGTAACACACTGACTGAATCTAAGTAACCTTAAAATGCTAGATATGTCATTAAAGTGGAATTCCACCCTGAAAAAAAAACGTAACTAAAAATCTGCTAAAAAATAGAAAAAAAAATAAAAAAAAATAAAAAAAATTACTTACCAGAAATAGCGGTTGCTATGCGGAAGTTCCTAATCTGCCTCTTCCCAGTCCGCAGCTGGTCTTCTTCCTCGTCCTACTCGCGGTGTCTTCTGGTGGGTGAATGGGGTGCGCTGCCTTCTGGGAACTGTGTGTATCCCAGAGAGCAGCCGGCCTATTCACAAAGCGCTGTGCAGTAGGAAACGGGCAGTGAAGCCGCAAGGCTTCACTACCTGTTTCCCTTAGTGAGGATGGCGGCGCGGGAACCTGCCGCGATCGAGCGATAGGCCTCGAGGGGGCCGACTTCACGGGTGCCTAGGACAGGTAAGTGTCCTTAGTAAAAGTCAGCAGCTACATTGTTTGTAGCTGCTGACTTTAAAAAAAAAATTGTGGAACCCTGCTTTAATTATAGGGTCAAGTCCTCATTTTTTTAAGAGTTTATGTAGTCGTTTTTGTATACTAATTACAATTCTTGAAAGAAGATATTGTATAAATGTAGGTTTCATATTTTCTTAAAGTGGAGTTCGACCCAAAAATGGAACTTCCACTTTTTGGAATCCTCCCCCCCCTCCGGTGCCACATTTGGCACCTTTCAGGGGGGAGGGGAGAGCAGATACCTGTCTAATACAGGTATTTGCTCCCACTTCCTGGTATAGATCACTTCAGTGATCTACGCCACTTCCGGCACCTACTCTATCCCCCCCCGCTGTCTTCTGGGAGACACACAGGTCCCAGAACACAGCGGGGACCAGTGAAGACGCGCAGCGCGACTCGCCCATGCGCAGTAGGAAACCGGGAAGTGAAGCCATATATTAAAAGTCAGCAGCTGCTGTATTTGTAGCTGCTGGCTTTTAATATATTTTTTTTAGCGGGACCTCCGCTTTAATAATTGATTAAGAGGAGGAAAATATAGGGTAAAAGTGTGTTGTTATCGAGGCATCTCCAATTAAAGTCTCTTGTTATTGTGTTACTGTATATATATAGTATCTCACAAAAGTGAGTACACCCCTCACATTTTTGGAAATATTTTATTACATCTTTTCATGTGACAACGCTGAAGAGATTACATTTTTCTACAATGTAAAGTAGTAAGTGTACAGCTTCTATAACAGTATCAATTTGCTGTCCCTTCAAAATAACTCAACACACAGCTATTAATGTCTAAAACGCTGGCAACAAAAGTGAGTACACCCCTAAGTGAAAATGTCCAATGGGTTGAATTGAGCTCCCTCTGGTTGGAATTATCCCCCTCTCTGAGGGTAGTATTGCACCCCTTTATGTGGGTGGAATAGCACCCCTTCCTATGGGTGGAATAGTACCCCTTCCTGTGCTTGGAATTAGGCCCCTTTCTGTGGGTGGAATCTGTGAGTAGTATTGTCCCCTTTTCTGCTGGTAGATTTGTGTCCCATTTTAGTGGTTCTATTTGTGAGGAACATGTATGCAGATTTCCTTTCTTGGTATAGTGCACCATTTCTGTTGGTGTTTCCTAAGGAGCAATAATAAATGTGACAAAGAGATTCCTATGCAGAACCTCCTGCTTTTTGGCATCCCTCTGAAATGATGGCAGGCAAATGGTAATTTTGCCATTGTATTTGGGATCTAATAGGATGGTCACACAGTAGTGGTCCTTCTCTTTTATGACAAGAATTCTGAGTTCCTCGCACAGACATTTGACCATAAAAAAAATTTAATTCACCACAAATTTCACTGTGGTAATCACTGAGGTAAATGCTGCACTTCATTTTAATCTGACCCCACCCATGTATAATACATGGGGAGTTTGGTTAGGGTGAAATATCTTGTTTGAAGGCTGCCCTGTTTCCTTTTGCTTCTTGTCACCACAAGGACCCCAACTCTCCTTCTCACATTCTTTCTCAGCCTCCTGCTGCTTTTTCCTCACAAGGATTCAGACAGTGGTCATCAGTTCCTGTGGCTCTATGACAGAAGAAAGTTCTTCTCTTCTTCCTAATGCTGTGCCTCCAATTTTTGGTATATCAAGCCAAGACATGTGTGTTCCAGGAGGAACACAAGACGGACTGCATCATAATTTTGATCACCTTTTCAAAAGGTACCAAAATTCTAAATCTTAAATGATGAACTATTGACACAGTGAAATGAATCCCACCTTCCCAGAGCCTAATCTCATACAGTAATTGCACAGGTAGTCAATTATGGTACACTGTTGCTGCTGCAGCCTCTGTAGCGTGGCCAACAATGAATTCATTCATGTGGATGTTTTACAAATGAGGCAGTTGATGGACTGCTGAAATTGGCATTAATGCCAAGTGAGCCATGGCAGGGTATGACTACCTACCCTACCTAAATGATTACAAACTCTTCTGGTAAGATGCAGAACCTCCTGGAAGGTAGGGTACTTTGTGATGAATCACTGTAACATAAGATTGAAGACATGTGCCAGGCAAAGTACATATGTCAGTCTTCCCTGGCAAAGGATAGCCGGCAGGTTGTCACATAATACCTTGCCTGGCTGAACATGATTGTCATGTGTCTGGCAGGGGAACCTGACAAGATGAGGATGGCCGAGGCTCCTTATAATGTGGACAGGTAGTGCAAGGGTGTGTAGTGGCAGGACTGCCTCGCTGGTCTAGTGGATGCTAGTCTAGGTGAATGGGAACCACTTGGCCATGACCAAGATTATCGTCCTGCAGCAAGAGAGTGACCATATGATCAGTTAATTCTGTTGAATTTTCATTGCCAGTTTAGTGGGCTATGGCATGATTAGCATGAAAGGAGGAGGAAGAGGGTGTATTAGTGGATGATAACTGACTGCCCTATGCCTGGAGAGAAAAAATAGTAAGGCTTTATCAGCCACTCCACGATGCCCTGCATCTGCTGTGGTTATTATGCATGGTCACTATAAGATTAGACAGATGTGTCCTGCCTCTAGTTGGTGAAGCTAGATCACTGCTTTGTCCTGCAGGACCTGTTCATTTTCCAATTACACTTCACACCACAAAAATGATACCATATCCATTCTGGATGCTTTTTTGCATGTGCATTATTATTTTATTTTTTCCCAAAAAACTAAATTTCCATACAAAAAAAAAGTAAGACCAATTCCATGAAAGCATACATCTAAACTTCCCTCTCCCCATCCAAATAACACCATTCCTACAGTAAAGAATGGAGGTGGTAATATCCTGTTATTGGGATGTTTCTCTGCAGCAGGGACTGGAGCACTTGTCAGGATAGAGGAAAGATGGATGGGGAAAATCTGTTGCCCTCTGCTAGAAAAATGGCAAAGGGAAGAAGGTTTACCTTCCAACATGACAATGACCCAAAGCACGCGTAAAAAATTACCACATAGTGGTTGAAGGAGAAAAAGGTGAATGTCCTTGCATGGCCTAGTCAGAGCCCAGACTTAAACCACATTGAAAATCTGTGGAATAACTTGAAGACTGCAGTCCACAAACAGGCACAATCAAATTTAACTAAACTTGAGCAGTTCTGAAAAGAAAAGCAGGCAAATATTGCAACGTCTAGATGTGCAAAGTTAGTAGAGACATATCCCAACAGACTAAAGGCTGGAATCAAAGCAAAATGTGGTTCAACAAAATACACAAGGCGGTGGTCATTTGTCCAACTCAGTGAATTCCTTTCTATATCGACTGTATATCCCAAAAAATAAAATAACCTGTAAACACTAAACTTCAATCCAATTCTTAAACTAGCAAAACAAAAAAAAACACATGGATAAACATGGAATAAAGGAAAACACAAAACTAACATGCAAAAACCTAGTCTTAAAAAGGGCTGTTGGGTCTCTGAACTGTAAGCATGTGGGGGGGGGGTACACAAAAATATATATAGTCCACCACACTGCAATCCATAGTAATAGTAATGCAGCACAATACAGCAGAGTATAGCAACTAACTCTCCATACACAGACTCTCAACTGCTCTAACACCCTTGGCAAATCCCCCATTATGGCCAATTGTATGCCTTCTGATTACAGTTGAAACGTCAGATAGGGCATTAGGAGTCCTTTGAAGTTTGGTACTAGTGAATTTCACCATTAATTTGTTGTTACTGTGAACCATCAAGTTTACCACAAACCCACTGTGTAGCAAATGTGAATCTCATTCGTACTCGACACTGATGCACAATACAATCCATTTGCTTCTTGTAACTCATACTGACTCCAGCAATAAGTCTCCCTGACCAAGTTTTTTTTTTTTTCCCAGCTGCCACAACAGTAGGAGTCTCACTCTTTCTGCTGCATTTCCTCTAATGTAACATAACTAGAAAAAAACAAAAAAAACAATAAGACTGTCCCCTCTTGTCATCACTGTGGTAGTGTGAGGACCTGAGAAGTCAGGTGCAGAGACTTTATCCCCAGAATCTTCAAGAGTTATAAACATATTTTGGATGATTCAACTTTATGCTATCTATTCCAACCTAAAATAACATTTTTCAAGCACACACACACACATGTATTTGAGAAAAGAATACAAACTCTAAAACTCTGACATACAATAGTTTTTTTTATAGAGCAAAGCAGAAATGTTCTATTAAATTGGTGTTTTCCTTGGACAGCTACCACTATGATAAAGGGATCAAGGTGTGAAATGTGATACAGCATTTGAATTGGACAGATTGCTTGTCTTCAGTAAGATGGAGTATCCTGTGCCATCATCTCCAAGATACAAACATATCTCTCTACTTTAATCTAAGAAATTAAAAAAAGACACTGCCCTTAAATCACTCTAATGCCGCGTACACTCGGCCGTTTTTAATGTCATTGAAAAAAACTACGTTTTTCTCGATGTGATTTTTCGTGTTTCCTCTCAAGCCTGCCTTGCCTACACACTATCGTGAAAAAAAATGCTTGAGCAAAGCGCGGTGACGTACAACACGTACGACGGCACTATAAAGGGGAAGTTCTATTCGGATGGCGCCACCCTTTGGGCTGCTTTTGCTGATCCTCGTATTAGTAAAGTTTGGTGAGAGCCGCTTTTCAGCCTCATGCTCTTCAGTCCGTTACAGCGTGACGAATGTGCTATCGCCATCTGAACGTTAGTTTTACCAGAAGGAGCGCTCCCGTCTCATACTTGATTCTGAACATGCGCATTTTTTTTCCCCTCGTAAAAGCATTACACACTACTGTTTTTCACGACGTTAAAAAGAACGACGTGAAAAACGACGTGAAAAAATAGAGCAGGTTCTAATTTTTTTTAGCCCATTTTTCACGTCGTTAAAAATGCTCTGGAGCCTACACACAATCGTTTTTAATGACCAATTTAAAAAAATGGCATTTTTCACGCCATGAAAAACAGTCGTTTGTACGCGGCATTATTCTGTAAAGTTGCACTGTGCCTAATGATTAAAAAAAAGACACTGCATTCAAGAGAATTTAATTTCTCTTATAACTAACTTATGGTACTTACAGTATATATATATATATATATATATATATATATATATATATATATATATATATGTATATATATATTTTAGAAAGCAATAAAAATATATGGTATTAGTATTACATTTGTGTCTTCAGTTTAGTAATGACAAATCAACCCATAAAAACTTAAAAGGTAAACGTTTTTCTGGTTTATAATAAGTTTACAAGTGCAGGAGTTCAAGTGGTTTTAAAGTGGGATTCCACCCGCCATTTTTTTTTTTTTCAAAGTCAGCAGCTACAAACACTGTAGCTGCTGAGTTTTAATAAGGACACTTACCTGTCCTAGGTGCCCGCGATGATGCCCCCCCCCCACCATGCCGATCCGGATCATTGCAGGTCCCGGCGCCGCCATCCTCAGTAAAGGAAACAGGCAGTGAAGCTTGCGGCTTCACTGCCTGTTTCCTATTGCGCATGCGCGAGGCTCACGCCGCTTTGTGAATGGGCGGCTGCTCTCTGGGATACACACAATTCCCAGAAGGCAGCGCACCCCATTCACCAGAAAGAGGATGCGGAAGAAGACCAGCCCCAGACTAGGAAGAGGCAGATTAGGAACATCCGCATAGCAACAGGTATTTCGGGTGAGTAAAACAATTTTTTTTTCTAATTTCTTTTTTTTTTTTTGCAGTATTTTCGTGTAATTTCGTGTAATTTTTTTTTTCACTTTAAGAGACACTGTCGTCACATTGGGCAAGGCCTAGCAAATACTAGTAAAATATCAACCTGCAGTAGCAATCTTTCACCTGCAATTTTTCCTTCCCTAGAGTTATGAGCTCTGTTTATCCGACAGAAAATCAACACTTCCCAAAGCCCCTCGAATCACTCTTTTACTACTGCTAGTAAGATCTTTAGGTCAGTTTTAATGCAGTGGCTTTTACTTCTGATCTGTCGTTGTGTTTTTCTTTCTTAACGTTTAGAAATCATGCACAAGTACATTTAATAAAAGCAGCAAGATTAGAGATATACATTGATGAAACTATTGTCACAGCAGTAAATGTCTGGATATGGAGCCCAGTCCAGAGGGGCCCAATATGGGCCAATAAGATGAAGAGTAGCAGGCCAAGCAAACTGCCAATTATAGTGGGGCAGAGAGTGTCAATACACTTCAAACACTTATTATTTCAGCATGGGGCTTAGTCCAGAGGGGCCAAATTGAGACCAAAAGATGAGGAGCAGTGAGCCAAAGGAAGTGCTCATTAGTGGGGCAGAGAGTGTCAATACACTTCAAACACTCATTATTTCAGCATGCATATGCAAGTCTTATGCTAGTCATACAATGCTAGCTTTCTTTCACCTGCATTAAACAGGAGAAATGCTTTCCTCTAGCCATGCTAAACAGACTGGGTGGAGCAATCTATAGTGTTGGCTTATGTATTTAGGTAGCTGAAACATCCATGGCTATCTGAATGCCACAACAGCATTACTGTTGGGCAGATCATTTTCCACACTGCTCAGGTATATCACTAAGCTAAGCATGCCTGTTACAATCTTATTGTAAATAGCCTAGATTTACCATAGCTTTGTAATGTGAGGACTTACCTAAACAATCTATTCAATCTGAAACCAATCAGGGTAAATTGCACTACATAGTTGTTAGTATATAAAACAAATTGTACAGTCAGTCTGTTGCATAATTTACTCCAACCCATTAAAAAGATGATGCCTTACAGTTAGTTTTAGACACAATTATTATGACTATTTAATCTGATCAGGTGGAAATGAATCCATTGATCTGGTATCTGATAGTCAAACATGCTCTTTTGCATTTCTTAATAATTAAAAAACAATCAGTGCTGTAGAAAGAGTAAAAAGGATAGGACAAAAAAAAAGTGGTGGTAAGACAAATAAAGAAAATAACCCTTCAATCTGAAACCTGATAGTCAAACATACTATTTACAGTTCCCTAATAATAATAATAAAAAAACATCAGTGCTGTAGAAAAAAGAAAGGTAAAAGGAGAAAGAAAATAAAAGTGGATTCAGAGATAAGTGGTGGTAAGATAAATAAAGGAGGTAAAGTGGAGGTCCACACAAAAAGTGAACCTCCGCTTTTCGGAACCCTCCCCCCCCCTCCGGTTTCACATTTGGCACCTTTCAGAGGGAGGGGGTGCAGATACCTGTCAAATACAGGTATTTGCATCCACTTCCGGGAATTGACTGCCGCGGGAGTCACGCCCCTTCGCGTCACCCCCGCTGTCTTCTGGAAAACACACTTTTAAAAGTTTGAAATGACTGGCAGGATCAATTTTAGGCATTTAAAACATCTTACATATGCCCAATTAAAACCCCCAAGGAATACAAGGGACAGACCTTACAATCATTTTGTAAAAACAAAAAAAAACAAAAAAAAAAACAGTCTTTACCTAGATTATAGGTCACATGATAAAACATTTTTTTTTAATCACAAAAATAAGTACCTACGTTTTTTATTCAAAGTTATAGTTTGATTTTGTAATGCTTACAGTGCCATGTTAACTCATGTGAACTGTGCATTTAACAATAGGCTCACTGTTATAGAAATTATTGCATTTCATGTTTAAAGAGTACTCAAATCAAATGATAAGATAAGACCAAGAAAAGCAAAATACAACATTATAGCAGATATTTTATGCATTCTCCCATGTTATATTTTACATAGAAGTGCAAAACTGATAAGATGAGACCTATCTACAAAGACTCAGTGCTGTAATTTCTCCTTAAAAAATACTTTTACAAATTGCTGATTTGATGGGAGAGTATATTTATAAAGTCAGTTATTTTGTGTCTTTTCAATATAATTAAATGAAAGTTTGTCAGGGCAAACTAATATGCAGCGCAACTCATGCACATTTCCCCATGTTTTATCTATATAAAGAACCTGCAAGTACATTCCTGTCGACCTGCCAGAAAGGGCTGCTAAATCCTACTGTGGGCTGACAATGCATTTTTGAGAACTAAATTGTATCAGCTTCACCTCTTTGTCTTTAGCTAAATGTTTGAATCCTCAGTTTCCACAAAATATGGACTGACTCTTCTCTAACAAAGATAAGAAGTAAATGGCTAATTAGGCTCCTTAAGATAACATAGGATGTGTACACAGGGCAGCTCTGAACTTCTGACAAGCTCAACTGGTATTTTGTTGCACTTATTAAGCAGAAATAACCTAACATTTTTTTAATGGTATATTTAACAGGTCAAAAGAGAGCAAACAGGAGAAGCTCATTGCTAGAATTTAAACAAACATCTATTTTCAGACATTTGTCATCACTTTGACATAAAAGAGTTTATTCCTGTTGATCAGTGTTAAAATAAAATTAATAACATTCACTGTGGTTAAAATTTCTATGACACTAAAATATGAAAGCTTCCAAGGGAGAGAATATTTTTATGGGCACTGTAATTCCTTAGATGATCAGTGGACTGAGAATACTTATAAAAGCTGTCAGTAGAGATTAAATTGTCTTGTAATAAACAAAGATGTTTTCACAAAAAAACAGGAAGAGTGGGTGATAAAAAGAAAGTATCACCCACAAATTGTAATTTTTATTAAAAATATGTAGTAGCCAAAAATGTCAAATGCAAGCAACACATGTACAAATATAACAAAATATTACATACAGTATGTTTATATTTTTAGTCCTTTTTTAACACAAGTATAAAGCTGTAAATATTGGTACTCTGAGACAATGGAATTCCAGTTCCACCAAAATCCTTTTTTTTTTTTCTGGGTCTTAAATGCTAAAATTAACTTTCTGCCTGACTGTGTTTTCTTATCAAGATAAAGTCTGCAGCAGTTTGCAGCAAACTTCTCAGTGTAAAAAATGTGTATAACCTGCTGTATTCACACCATAACAGTAAAATCTGACATCACTGCCAAGGGTTCAAACATCTTATCTTTAGAATTTTACAAGCTAAGAAAAAAGGTTTACTTAATGATAGAAAAACACAACCCCAACTACAGTTATAATAAAAGATCTAAAATATATTATGGTTATTTTCCAATAAATTTGCTATCTGGTCAAAAGCTGATCCAGTCTATATAATCTTGAGGAAGAGCAAAAAATTTGGTTGAAAGTAGAAGATAGATATCTTAGCAATAATAGTTGGTAAAGAAAGCATATTATCCCATTCACAAAGCCTCACCTTAAAATTTTAGAGAAACATAGAAAATTCCAGTCATTTCTCATTACTCTGAAGGTCAACCTTGCTGGGAAAATTGTTTCTACTTTACAATTCCCCAAACTGTAGAAAGTGGTTAGAGTCCTGGACAAAAACTAATGTTGCATTCAAAGGGAAAAGAGGCTGATACGGCAGGCTGTAATAATAAGAGAATTTTTACTCTTTCCACTTCTCCGTGAAGCTAATCAACTGTGACATGAGAAAATATACTGGGCTCACCCAGCCAGAATGTGACTGCCACCTGAATGTGTCCTCAATATTCCACTGTTTGGGGCTCTACAATGATCCTTCCGACATCAATTTTGTACATGTACATCAAAATGCCATTAGAAATGCTTACAAACACCTCCTGCTCACAGTTCTGCTTTCAGACTCCAATCGAAACCCTACTGTAAAGACTCCCCAGTGGTTGACTAAAGGTTTCTTTCGTTTACTAATTTGAAAGCATTTGCTAATGGAGTGTTGTCTTGAGAGATCTAAACCCCTGCATGCCAGAATGTCATTAGAAGCAATATCTTTATACTCAATGTTCTGTTAATCCTTTCAAAACAATTCAATATTATTCATTGATCTACTAAATTCTATTCTTTCGTGAAATTAATGGTATGCGCTAATTGCAGTATGTAGTGAGGGACACACAGTGCTCCAGCATACATTACATTAATGCAGTAAAATGGATGGGAAGTGAGCTGTCATTTCACTAATATAGATCAACATGTTCCAAAGTGTTACTGATTTTGGATTAGTTTGTAAGTAGGAATAATAAACTCTTTAAATATCACACCAAGGAAAGTGTACAGTTTTGAATTTGGAAATGTTAAAAGGGTAAAATAATTGCTTTTACTGCTTTGACAGATTTCATTAAAGCCCAACTATGTGCATTAAAACAAAGATGAACCCCAGCCAGTATTTAAAGTAAAAAAGCAACTTTGGCTTTTTTTGGCACTATCCCCCAGTTTAGCCCTCTTGTGCCACCTGATGTCCTCATTCTTCTTGGTTGAATATTGTCTAGCATTCACAATGTAATGATGCAGACCACCCACCACCAAGAGAAGAGCCAAAGAGGGCCTCAGACATCACATGACTGAGCTAAAGTTTCTGAATGTGGAAAGGGGCTTCACGGGGGAAGCCTAAGCATTGAAAACTGAGCCTGGAGTTGGGCTTTAAAAATAATTATTTAGGATTAAGGCATGGTGCCATCCTATTTAAATCCTCAGCTCAATGCTGAAAACAGACAAAACTTCCAGCCAACAAAGTCTTTATTTTAGATGTGGGGACCTTACAGCCTGCCATTGATCTAACAATTTGCACTGAAAGGATGAGAATATATCTAAGCATAAGGACATTTAGCTATTTCTGACAGGGGAGGATACACCGTTAAACAATCAAGGTGTAGAGGTTCAAACACTACAAACTCTCATTTGTTGTCAATTTTTTTTAAGGGAACTTTGCTTTAAGTGAATTTCAGTTTTCCACAATATTATGTATTATTTTGTACATCTATAATGTTTTCCATTGTGTAAAAAAGCAAATCAAGAAAAAAATCTGGAAGAACATGTAAGTGTCATGGATATGCAGTAATGTTTGTCTGTCAGCTTACCTTCCTCTCCATGTGTTGACCTTAGAGGCCAGACACTCTCACCTGTTTGCTTTAATAATCTCTCCTCCAAGCATGGCTCCACCACAAGCCCTATCAGAGAACTCTATATTAACCTGTGCACTGCAAGTCTGTCTTGCTGATCAACGTTGTTTGTTAAGAATTGTGTTTTTGGGTTCCTGCTTGCAGTGTGCTACGTCTGTCTCTGTATTACCGATCTTGGCTTGTTCTCGACTATCCCTGTCTGCTTGTGACCTTGACCTTTGGCTTGTCCTTTGTTTATCCTTGTTTGCTTGTCGCCCTGACCTTGGCTTATCCCCTCACTCTCTCTTGTATCCTGAGCTGCTGCTTCCCCTCTATCCTCTATACCCTACGGAGCGTGAGCTAGGGGACTCTGGGGGCCGCGACCTGGATCCAGTTGCAGTTCAGTCCATCCTCACCACTAGAGGCTCTGGTGAACACCTGCTGGATCTTAGACTACGCACCCTGGGGAATCTTGGGCTCTAGTTCCCTGTGGGATCCCTGTTTGTGCTCTAGTGGACCTGCCTTATTTAACCACCCAGTGTTCCATCCACAGCAGTCAGCCATAGGGTTCACTACCTTAGCGGTGCACTCCTGACCCCAACAGTGTGCATCTGTCACCTGGCTTCAGGTGACCTGACAGTAAGTAATATTACTCTAGATGATATCCTTCTTAATCAGTCTTCAATTAGTTTTTACTAAACAATGCTTGTGGTGTCTTCCAGTGTTTTATTTTCACTCTTAGTTTATAAATACATTATTTTTTTCTGGTTATCACAAGAAACTAAAATACTAAATTGAACATTTAAGTTTATCCTTAGCCAAAACTTTTTTTGTTTTTGATAGATCTGGTAATAGTACCAGTGCCATGTTTGTATTGCTGTGTTTTTCTCCACTAGGGAAATGTACCATATTTGTCCTAGTGACCATTTTTACAGACAGAAATTTTCCAAATCCAAATTTTCACAGTTGTTGTGGAAAAAGGGGGAGATTGAAAATCTTAAATTGGTGACCACTGTCTGAGACAATATTTTCTATTACTTTGGAGTGCTTTCCACCAATTCCTGTGTATGGACCTTTCAATCATCCACCCATCCTCTATTCACAGTATCCTGTAGTATGGCTTCTATGAAAGAGAAGGCATAATCATGCACTCTTGATGTGTGCATATGACAGCTGCCTCAGTTCTATAAACCCTCGTTACACCAGAAGATTTCAGCAGCAAGGAGGACATTGATGGAGGAGGATTTTGAAGAAACCAGGAGCCAACAGCACAAGAGACACAGCACATTAATTGTAAGTCATGTTCCCTGTGCTGATTTTTGTGTTTTTTATTTTGACTGCCCTTAGGTTTAAAGTGTTCAAAGATATACATGAAAGAAAAGCTGAATGGTGTAATATACAGTAAAACCTTGGATTGCGAGTAACTTGTGCTGATTTTTGTGTTTTTTATTTTGACTGCCCTTAGGTTTAAAGTGTTCAAAGATATACATGAAAGAAGAGCTGAATGGTGTAATATACGGTAAAACCTTGGATTGCGAGTAACTTGGTATGCAAGTGTTTTACAAGACGAGCAACATTTTTTATAAATTTTAACTTGATAAACGAGCGAGGTCTTGCAAGACGAGTAGTGTCACGTCACAACTGAGTATAAAAGAGATTAGAAATCCAATTTTAGTCACTGAGAGCTGTCTTAATTAACACTACTGAAGTCGCTCCGACTTTAAAAACATTTCCTGTACTACTTCAAGGTGACTTTTAACCGACTTGTGCCCATAGAGGGTTTGTGAAAAAAATGAATGCTCAAAAAATGCTCAAAGAAGTTTAATAAAAACCCACACACGAGCACAAAAAAATATATATTTTTTGAGCTCCTGTGTGCATGAGCCCCAAGGGCACACTGCAGCTCAGAGAAGCGGCTCTTACAGGCTTTTGAGCTTTTTTGAGCTCTCATTTTTTCTGCCTGGACATTACAGGAAGATTACCCAGGCATTCCCTGAAATTGCCTCAAAGTTGCCTTGAAGTCACATTGTTATTATCTATTTGTATGGACTATAGACTAAAGGACTTATGAATAAATGGTTGTGAAACGAATCATCTGAGTTTTCATTATTTCTTATGGGCAAATTCAGGTTGATAGACAAGTGCTTTGGATTACAAGCATGTTTCCGGAACGAATAATGCTCACAATCTAAGATTCTACTGTATTCCTTTCTGCTTTTAGAAGAAAAGATACAAATGGATTCAAAAAGGGAGAAAAAGTCACAAAAAAAGTCTATCCATTAAGCCTAGTTCACACTGATGCAAATTTGATGGGATCTGAAATTCATAGATTTGCATGTCATCTAAAGGTACATTATTTTCTTTGAAGGTCGTTCACATCAATGAGATGAGATTTTGATCCAGTTAAAAAAAGGGTCCTGTGCGAGTTTAGTGTGGGTGCTGTGCGCTGTCAGAACATAAATCACAGTGAAATCACACAGTGCAATTGCATTAGATTCACACTGCATCAGGGTGAACCTGTTTTCATCCAAGATTCACACAACTTTCACCAAAGTTCACACATTTTTATAATTGAGTCTTATGTGAAATTATGTGACTCTTTAAGAAAAGTAGTGTGAATTTAGGGTGAAAACAATGATAAATAGACTCCATAGTTTTGGTAAATAGACTTCATAGTTTTTCAGAAACTATTCAGAACCTATTTGATTATGCATGATACAACATATACAGAGCAACAGTAGTAGAAAAAAGTATAAGTTTATATTAGCCACTTCCTTACCCGCCCATAGTCAAATGAGGTCCACAGATGGGATCTCCCATCCTGGGTGGACGTCATATGACGTCCTGGGCTTTGTGGGGGCATATCTGAATGATGCCTGCAGCTAGAGGCATGATTCAGATATCCTTCTCTTCAGCCGGCGATTCTGTGCACGATAAGAATGATAATAGCGGCGCCGCTTGATCGTTTCTATAGGCGGCGAGAGGGGACGTCTCCCCTCCCGCTGCCATTCGGTGCTTCT
Source organism: Rana muscosa (assembly GCA_029206835.1). Taxonomy (NCBI): domain Eukaryota; kingdom Metazoa; phylum Chordata; class Amphibia; order Anura; family Ranidae; genus Rana; species Rana muscosa. Next base: position 81,296,233 of record CM055122.1, on the reverse strand, counting down.
CCGGGCTCTCCCGTGCCATCGGGGGCCCGGAGAATGAATCGTCCGGCCCGCTGGCTTGTCACATGACAAACATAGAGATGACTGGTGACCAGATGGTCACCAGTCATCTCTATGACCGTCGGAGGCCCAGGCGTGATGTGATGGCGTCACGCCCAGGTCCTCAGAAGTAAACAAAGCCGCCATTGCGGCTACTAAGCATGAGATCGGTGAATTTTTTTTCATGATCTCATGCTTTCCAGCCTGGAGGAGAGATGTGGGGTCCTATTGACCCCGCATCTCTCCATAAAGACTACCTGTCACACACCATTCCTATTACAAGGGATGTTTACATTCCTTGTAATAGAAATAAAAGTGATAAAAAAAAGGTAAAAAAAAGTGTAAAAATAAAAAAATTAAGTAAAATAAATAAATAAATTGAAACGCCCCTGTCCCTAATAGCTCGCGCTCAGAAGCGAACACACACGTAAGTCCCACCCACATATGTAAACGCCGTTCAAACCACACATGAGGTATCGCTGCGTGCGTTAGAGCACGTGCAACAATTCTAGCACTAGATCTCCTCTGTAACTCTAACCTGGTAACCTGTACAAAATTTCAAAGCGTCGCCTATGGAGATTTTTAAGAACCGAAGTTTGGCGCCATTTCATGAGTGTGCGCAATTTTAAAGCATCACATGTTAGGTATCTATTTACTCTGCGTAACATAATCTTTCATATTTTACAAAAAAATTGGGCTACCTTTACTGTTTTGTTATTTTTTAATTCATGAAACCATTTTTTTTTCCAAAAAAAGGCGTTTGAAAAATTATTGCGCAAATACCGTGCAAGATAAAAAGTTGCAATGACCGTCATTTTGTTTGGGGGTTCTGAGTAATTTTCTAGCAAAAGAATGATGATTTGTACATGTAGGAGAGAAGTGCCAGAATAGGCCCAGTATTGAGGTGGTAAAAAAGCCCGGTGTTGAAGTGGTTAAACTAGTTCGGTGTAAAAAAGGCTAAAAATATATTTTACAAATGCAAGACCAGAGAGCTAGGGGTAGGGCCGAGCTGTGCTGTTTGTGTCTATGGACACAGCAGAAGGAAGCAGTTTCCTATGATGGCTCACAAAGAAGAGGAGGAGCCTAGAATGTCGGCAAGGGACCCGAGAAGAGGAGATTTGGGGCTGCTTTGTGCAATTCCATTATACAGAGCAGGTACGTGTAACATGTTTGGTATAACAAAAATGAGCTTACAATCAAATTAACAGTTGAAATACATATGGGAGCCTTTTTAACCTGTCAGAGGATTTTTTAAATATACATAGCTCTGCAGGACAACAACTGCAGGACAACAAAGTTGGCTTAGTGACCTGACTTTTCTCTATTGCAGCTAAGCAATTATATTGGTCACTGGCCCCAGTCTGTGACTGGACAGTGAAGGAGCATTAATAGAAAGGTAATCTCATCACTTTGTTGTTTCCCCCTATTAGCATGTTCCTTGTTAGCACATTTATAGATAGCAGAAAAACAAATTGGCTCTTATCACAGGTCCTCTGAATCTAAGGCCCGCTCCGCTATACATGGGTCAAATCTCGGTCGGTTCAGCAGGACCGATTTGAACCGTTAATGGGCATGCTGAATGTACCAAGTTGATGGATCAACTTGGGTACAACCATCCTGCTAGATTGTCTTGCAATTATCGCTAGAAGCTGCTAGAAAATTTGCACCGTGTATGGACTGCTTAAGTTTGGGTTTGAGTACTGCTGTATAGGAGTTAAACTAATATACTTACACTGGTTGCATTTAAAAAATGTATTATTTTTCAATGAATATATAACACCATTGACTTGTTTTTTTATTATGTACCTGGAGTTCTGCTTTAAAGCCCAATTGAATCATTATCATGTTAGGCTGCATACAGTATATAATACTAATTTGATGAGTGTGCAGGGGGTCCACTGCATTGTGTGGGAGAGCAGTGGTTTGACTCAACATATTGCTGCAGCACAAGATGACCCCCTCCCTCCCACAGAGCTGATTATTGTTTGATTGGCCACTGGAAAGTCGCCTGTCCTGGAGGCAACTTGAAGTTGTCTTGTAAGTTGCCTGGAGTCGCGCTGTGATTCATGCTAAAGTCGTGTCCAAGTTGCCTCCCAAAGTCACGCTGGAAGTCGTGTTGCCCCTGTGTGAACCGGCTCTTAAGAAAAAATATCACTGCACTAGCACATAAAGTAAACATTTTATCCCCAAAGAGTATAAACATCATAATCTGCTTAAAGCGCTTCTTCCTTCCCCAAAGCAGAGTGTAGACATTGTTGAGGAAATGAAAAAAAATGCCTATAAAGCATATCTTATCCCAATAGCAACAAGGAATATTTATCTGGTGATCCTGACAGTAACTAGCTTCTTGTCTTAGGTAGGGATGTGCCAAACACACTTGGGTCCCATTCATGGCTGAACATGTCAAAATTTGAGATGTCAAATCCAAACACCATTGAGGTAAATAAAATCAATCAATCAATCAAAACAGTTTTGATAGCGTTCCTGGGAGCAGCCACATACTAGTAGGCTAGGCTGGCTTGGCTTATAGGAATGGAACTGCTCTAGGGACACTACACAAAGCCATTTCCCTGGACACTTGTATAGAAATGACCATTACAGTACATTGGTTTTTACCCAGTTGATACAATGTGGTTAACTACTAAAGGCAAATATACTGTGCACTGCAAGTGTACTTCAAGTGAATTTGTTCTAGATCTGAGGGGAGGCTCTGAAATGAGGGGAAGCTCTGCTAAATTCTATCGTTCAATTACAGACAAGCAAAAATGCTGTTTTTTTTTTCATTTTCCTTGCATGTGATTAAGTATTTTTTGCAAAGTGCGCAGTATATTTAGAAAAGGGGAAAGAAACTGCGCTGTCTACATATGGGAAGCAGCAACTAACCTGAAAACAAACTTTAGTGTGCAAAGTAGAAAAAATATAAATAGTTGCGCTAAATCTGGAATTGTGAACCAGGAATCAAATAAATAAACCACTGGGTGGTCAATGACCAATACAAAGTGCATCAGTGATGAATAATAGGTTAATGCTTGTTATGTGCTGATTGTAAGCAATAAACAAATAAACCAGTAACCAGTAACGTGAACACCAAACAATAATGTGTAAATAGTCCACTTGTTGAAAAGGACAAAAATCAAACAAAGTCCATATAATAGAATCCAAGAAGACACCCGTGCAGATATCCAAAGGGGGGCTCTCCAATCTTCATTAGAGGCTGATAACCAAACGTGAAATCCACCACCACAAGTAAATAGTCCTGCTTACCAGATGGAGTTGGTCCCCCACTGGGTATCGGGCCCATATACAATGGGGGATTAGAGAGGGGAAAACTCAAATTAAGGAGGGAGAAATAATACAAGAACAATAAACTGGGGACAAAAAGAAAAAGAAGAACATCCGCTATTTGCACTATGCAAAGTATAAACTGTAGCAAATCTCCTGAGGCTCTACCGCTCCTCCACTCCTCAACCTGGCCGAGTCCGGTGAGGGCCCTGGTATAGTCAGCCCATCCGGGCTTGCATAATGTATCTAGGTGGCCCAAGTGGAGTAGAACTTTTCATACTTGTCTTTACACTGCGCCATCCACTCCTCCGCAGCCATAATTTTATTCACCAATGCCACCCATTCAGAATGGGTTGGTACCTGTGGCGTCTTCCAATGAATCGGAATTAACCGACGGGCCGCGTTGAGCAGATGGGGCAATATGGACTTGCGATACTGGCTGATGGGAATACTGGAGAAGTGTAGCAAAGATTCCAACGGGGAAGCTGGGAGATCTACGTCTAGAATGAGCTTAAACTGTGCATGGACATCTTGCCAGAAGGGTTGTATTCTGGGGCATTCCCACCAAATGTGGAGGAAAGTGCCCCTGTGGCCACAACCTCTCCAACACATGTCTGGGAGAGAAGGATAGATCTTAGTGAGTTTGGAGGGTACCCTATACCACCTGGTCAGGACTTTATAGCTATTCTCCTGCATTCTCGTATCAACCGTGCTCGAATGTGTGAGTCTATATAGGTGGTCCAGCTGAGGCTCGGTTAAGACGTGCTGAAGGTCCCTCTCCCATTCCCGGATGAACACCAGTTTCCTTTCAGTATGTAGGGATTGTAGCAAGTTATACAGCACTGAAATGGCGTGGTGGATAGCAAAAGTCGATATACATAGTCGCTCAAAGGGCGAGGCTACGGTAGGCAATCAAACCCCTTGGGGTAGGCTGGCGAGGAAGTGCTGGAGTTGTCGGTAACGCCACTCATCCATGGGGAAGGGGCCGTATTGTTCCCTTAGAGTGACCAAAGGCAGCAGGCCATGGTCCTGTACAAATCTGCCACATCTGGACTCTCCGTCTGCCACCCAGGTCCGAAAGAAGGATGGGTGTTCCCCAGGAGCAAACCAGGGGAAGCCACCAAGGGGTGCCAAAGGGGAAGTCGTAGGAGCGAGCATCCCCCCTTTGTTCAAGGCATCCCAGGTCGCCAAGGCATGAGCGGCCAACGGAGAGACCAATGCTGAGAGGCCCCTACTCTCCAGAGGAACCCACGGGGCATGGGACAGATTACGCCCCGCCAGGAACTTGTCCAGGGGCATCCACAGTTTGTGGTGGACACTATGGTACCAATCCAAAATGCACTATAGGGCTATAGCCTCGTAGTATCTACGGACCACTGGAACCCCCATCCCCCCCGACCTAGGGCGCTGTAATGTGCGGAGTACCAGTCGTGGGCATTTCCCACTCCAGATATACTGAATAAATAAGCTATTGAGGGTTGAGAAAAAGGCCCTGGGTAACACGATCGCCACCATCTGCAGGGCAAACAATATACGAGGTAACAAATTTATTTTTAGAACACTGACTCGGCCCATCCACGAAAATGCAGCTTTGTCCCATCTTTTCAAGTCCACTCTAATGCCCCGTACACACGATCGTTTTTACTGTCATTTTTTAAACCGACATTTTTCTCCTCGTTTTTTTTTCATGTTTCCTCTCAAGCCTGCCTTGCGTACACACCATCATTAAAAAAAACGATCAAGCAAAGCGCAGTGACGTTCAACACGTACGACGGCACTATAAAGGGGAAGTTCCGTTCGAATGGCGCCACCCTTCATGTTAGTAAAGTTTGTTGAGCGACGATTCACGCTTTTCAGTCCGTTACTGTGTAATGAATGTGCTATCTCCATTACGAACGCTAGTTTTACCAGAACGAGCGCTCCCGTCTCATACTTGATTCTGAGCATGCACGTTTTTTTTCACGTCGTGAAAGCATACACACTATCGTTTTTCACGTCGTAAAAAAAAAACGACATGAAAAACGACGTGAAAAAAGAGAGCATGTCCGGAATTTTTAATGGCCGTTTTTCACGTCGTTAAAAATGCTCTGGAGCCTACACACGATCATTTTTAATGGCCATTTTTTAAAATGGCATTTTTAACGGCATGAAAAACGATCGTGTGTATGGGGCATTACAGCGGAGAGCAGTGGCGCGAAATTACAGTCATAGAGCCGAGAGCAGATGGATCCCCAGGTATTTCAGAGATGTTGGGCACCAGGTGAAAGGGAAGGCCGATTGCAACTGAGTGCGTAACCCAGGGGGGATATTCAGGGACAGGATCTCTGACTTGGCATAGTTTATCTTAAAGTTGGACAGTAGGTTAAATTCCTTCAACTCTGCCATAATGTTAGGTAGCGAAATTAGGGGTTCGGAAACATAGAATAAAACATCATCCGCATAGGCGGACAGTTTATGTTCCGTCGGGTCTACCGTAAAGCCTTTAATATTATTATTAAGGCGAATCCTATTAAGCAGTGGTTCGAGTGATAGAGCAAACACGAGGGGGGGCAGCGGACAACCCTGTCGTGTCCCATTGCTAATCGGGAAGGTGTCAGATAGAAGCCCATTCACCTTTACTCTGGCAGACGGGGAGCTAAACAGGGAGGATATCCAGGCCAGCATGTTGGGACCCAAGCCGAGCCTGATCAGTACTGTTCTCATGTACGTCCAATCCACCCTGTCAAATGCCTTCTCGGCATCAGTGGAAAGCAAGAGACATGGGTGTGTCAGTTGGAGTGCCCTATTGGCATTGTCCCTGGCCTCTCTGACCATAATAAATCCAGTTTGGTCAGGGTGGATAACTGTCGGGAGGATCGGCTTAAGTCTATTGGCCAAAATTTTTGCCAATATCTTAATATCTGTGTTAAAAGCGATATAGGCCTATAGCTCCCCGGCAAGGAGTGATCTTTCCCCTCCTTTGGTAGGACGGTGATGTGTGCCATAAGCGCCTTAGAGGGCATTGCCGTACCGGAGGCCAGTGCTGTAAAGTAAGCACACATGGGGCCAGAGAGCACCTCCGCATATTTCTTATAGTAGGCATTGGTATAGCCGTCTGGGCCAGGGCTTTTCCCATTGGGGAGGTCCTTCACCACCGCCTGAATCTCCGATAAGGCAATAGGGGCATCCAGCTGTTTGCCAACTGAGGCTTCCAGCTGTGGGGATTGCGCGTCTGTGAGGTATTGGAGAACTCGGGCCACCCGTTGGGGTTCTGAGGAGAGTATATTTGTCTTTAGGAGAACAGCCACTCTGTGGGAACTGAATGATCCAGTGGTTTCTAGGCTGTCTGACTTCTTGAAACTTTTTTGGAATATCTTCGAAGAACCGGGTCGTGTCTCTTCAGGGGCCAGCGCCCTTTTATGTCTCCACCAAGAGTCTGCTTCTGTGGGACAGAATGCTCTTCATTTCCACATACTGACGGCTGAGTTGAGCTGGAACAATGAGGCCTTAGTCACAACCTTTTTGCATGGCCTTTCTGATAGAGTGAAGGATGAATTAGCAGGAAAAACCATCCCCACTGATCTGGGCAAAGTTATCTCCTTGTGTAACCAGATCGATATTCGCTTTCAGGAAAGGACCCTAGAAAAGCGACGCCAGCACTACTTGGTTCTTAGTCAGCCTGAGCTCTCCTCTCTTCGACCTGTGGAGCATCTCCTGCCAGCTGAGGAACCCATGCAGCTGGGTCGGACCAGGCTATCCCCCGAGGAACGTGCTAGGCGCAGAACTCTAGGCCTGTGTTTCTACTGTGGGAGAAAAGGTAATTTTCGTGACACTTGCTCTCTTTGTCCAGAAAAACTTTTGGGCCCAATACATCTGGAAAGTGAAGTATTGGACCCAGAAATATCACCTTCACCTTCTCGTCTTCTTCTTTCTGCATTCCTTCATGTTGGTGCTTCTTCTCATTCGGTCTCAGCATATCTGGATTCCGGAGCCGTTGGCAATTTCATCGTCCATGAGACTTACCCTTTTGCCCCTCACCACGCCATTGGTGGTCTTGGCGATTGATGGCACTGTTCTCCCAGGGGGTCCTATCCGCTTCCAGACCCTCCCTGTTAAGATGTCGCTAGGGACACTCCACCAGGAGTGGATATCCTTCTTTATCTTACCTAAGGCCTCAACTCCTATCATTTTGGGTCTTCCTTGGTTACGGCTCCATTCTCCACATGGACTATTGGACAGATCCTGGCTTGGGGTTCCTCCTTTTCCTCGTCCTGCCTACCCAAGGTTGTCCCAAAAGAGAAACTTCCTGTTGCCACCACCCCAATATCTTTTGCTCTTCCTACTGCATATAGTGATTTATGGGATGTGTCCTGCAATAGTCGGGCTGATGCACTCTCTAGGTCATGGGCACTCTGGATGAAGAGCCCACCTGTAAACCTGAGCCGATCCTTTGTTCCAGTTTGCATAACCATTTACCTTTGTCTGTCCCTAAACACCCTTTGACACACAGCCAGGCTAGCTTGTCTGCAAGTTCTGCAGTCAATACACCTTGCGATGCGATTCAGGTAGTCGCTACACCTGATCATGCTATCTATTCAGCCTCTGAACTAGTTATGCCAGTCCAGCCCATGCCCTGTGAACCTCCTACCTTTTCTTATTCAGGACCTTCTGCAACCTCGCCTCACCCTAATACTGTTACGTCCATTCAAACCTGTCTAAGGGGTTCAATCCATCCTCATTCTGCTTGTCTTTCAGCTATCCAGCTTGACTCCTTTGACATGTCACCTTCTAATCAACCTGACCTCAGGGTTCCACTGACATCTGCCCAGTCTGATGGTCCTGTGCTAGATGTCCAGTTCATCTTTAAGGGTCTGGGGGACCCTCCTCAGATTCCTGTTGATCCTCTCATGCCCTTGCTTATTCCTTAAAAGCCTTTGGTCCTCAATAAATCCTCTCGTCCTCTCCCTACCTCGGTTCCGGTCTCTGAGGATAATCTAAAGTACGAGGTTAGACAAGTTCTGGATTCTCGGCTCTGCAGAGGCATTCTTCAGAACCTTGGGCATTGAAGAGGGTTTGGTCCTGAGGAGCCATCTTGGATCGCTGCATCTGAGGTCGTTGCACCTCGTCTGTTGAGGAGGTTTCATCTGAGATTTTCCTTTAAGCCTGGGCCCAGGCAGGGGAGGGGGAGGGCCCATAAGAGGGGGGTACTGTCATGGTTATGCAGTAATGTTTGTCTCTCAGCTTAGCCCTTCTCCATGTGTTCACCTTAGAGGTCAGCCACTCTCACCTGGCAGCTTAAATAATCTCTCCTCCAAGCATGGCTCCACCCCAGAACCTATCAGGGAACACTATATTAACCTGTGCACTGCAAGCCAGCCGTGCAGATCAACGTTGTTTGTTAAGCTATTGTGTGTTTGAGTTCCTGCTTTCCGTGTGCAACGTCTGTCTCTGTTTTACCGATCTTGGCTGGTTCTCGACTATCCCTGTCTGTTTGTGACCTTGACCTTTGGCGTGTCCTTTGTTTATCCTTGTCTGCTAGACGCCCTGACATTTGGCTTATCCCCTCACTATCTCTTGTATCCTGAGCTGCTGCTTCCCCTCTATCCTCTATAGCCCACTGTGAGCGTGAGCTGTGGGACTCTGGAGGCCGCGACCTGGATCCAGTTGCAGCCCAGTCCATCCTCACCACTAGAGGCTCTGGTGAACACCTGCTGGATCTTAGACTCTGCGCCCTGGGGGGTCTTGGGCTCTAGCTCCCTGAGGGATCCCTGTTTGTGCTCCAGTGGACCTGCCTTCCTTAACCACCCAGAGTTCCATCCGCAGCAGTCAGCCATAGGGTTCACTACCTTAGCGGTGCACTCCTGACCCCAACGGGGTGCATCTGTCACCTGGCTTCAGGTGACCTGACAATATACTATTAAATTGACAACGTTATGTAAATAAACAATTGTTTGTTTTCTTTCTGCATTTTTCAAAAAGGTTTGGCATAAAATGAAGACTCACTATGCCTTTTAAAAAGATACTGTGCGCTGGGGTGTTTACTCGCCAAAATGTGGTTATTTTGTGGGTGTTTCTACTGTCCTGGTGCTCCAGGCAGGGCCTCCAAAAATGTCTTGGTAGTCAGGAAATAAGATGCGTAATTTATGACCCTAGAAAGCCTCTGTGTGCCTAGGCTGTGAAAATGGCTCACACATGTGGTATTGCCATACTCAGGAGGAGAAGCAGAATGCATTTTTGGGTGTATTTCCAAGTATGTCATTGTTATTTGTTAGAAATATCTAATTAATTGACAACTTTGTGTAAAAAAATAAATTTTCATTTTCTTTCCTGCATTTTCCAAAAACTTGTAGCAAAAAATAATATTTTTAAAAGACTTAGGGGGTTATTTACAAAAGGAAAATCCACTTTGCACTACAAGTGCAAACTACAAGTGCAAAGTGCACTTGAAATTGGACTGAAAGTGCACTCGCTGTAGATAAGAGGGGGACATGCAAGGAAAATAAAAAACAGCATTTTAACTTGCATATGATTGGATGATGAAATCAGCAGAGCTTCCCCTAATTTTAGATTTAACCCTCAGATTTACAGTGCAATTTCAAGTGCACTTTGCACTTGTAGTGCAAAATGGATTTGCCTTTCGTAAATAACCCTCTTAGTATGCCTTTCAGAAAATACCTTGGGGTGTTTTCTTTTTAAAATGGGATCATTTTGGGAATGTTTCTTCTGTCCTGGCACTTTAGGTAGTCAGGAAATTGGATGCATAATTTACTGTATGCTCCTTGAAAGCCTTTGGTGGTTCCTGAATTTTGGGCCACTCCATGCATCTAGGCTATAAAAAAATCTAACACATGTGGTATCCCCATACTCTGAAGGAATAGCAGAATGTGTTTTTGGGTGTAATTGTAAGTATGCAAGTGCTGTGTGTGAGAAATAACTTGTTAAAATTACAACTTTGTGAAAAAAATATATTTAATTTCTTTATTTTCCAAAAAATTGTGGCAAAAAATTACAACTTCAAAAAACTCACCATGCTTCTTACTAAATACCTTTGACTGTCTATTTTCCAAAAAGGGGTCAAGGGGGCTAGGGTATTTGTACTGTTCTAGTTTTTTTTGGGCCTTAAGAAATGAGATAGGCAGTCAGTACATCAAGACTAAATTATATACACTGATTTTGGTGTATTTTACCAAAAAGGTGTAGCAGCATACAATTTGGCCTAAACTCATGAAGAAAGAAATTTTTTATATAGGAACCAAAAAATGTTTTCTCGAATTTCTAGTCTTTTTTAATTTATATAGCAAAAAAAACTGTGATGATTAACCAGTTAAGGACCAGCCCCAGCAGTTGTACTAAGGCAGGTTGGCTCTCCTGGGTGAATCATTGTACGTTGGCCGCTTTGAAACCACTAGGGGCTGTGTGTGCGCCGCAACGCCGGAGCCGATGCGTCTGGCCGGCGTCGGCGATGTCCGCCGGCCACCCGCGATTGCTCCTGAAAGAGACAGAATGGGGATCTGTCAATGTAAACAGACAGATCCCCGTTCTGTCAGGGAAGGATAGATCTGCTTTTCCTAGTGATTAGGAACAGCGATCTGTCTCCTGCTCCAGTCACTACACTGCCCCCACAGTTATAAACACCTCCCTGGGGAAGACTTAACCCTTTGATCGCCCCCTAGTGTTAACCCCTTCCCTGCCAGTGACATTTATAAAGTAATCAGTGGCTATTTTTAGCTCTGATCACTGTATAAATGTCAATGGTTCCAAAAAAGTGTCAAAAGTGTCCTATCTGTCTAATCATTGCATATTAAATTGTTTCAGCCCCGCTAAAAATCGCTAAACACCGCCATTACTAGTAAAAAAAAAATATTAATAAAAATGCCATAAATCTATCCCCTATTTTGTAGATGCTATAACTTTTGTGCAAACCAATCAATATACGCTTATTGCAATTTTTTTACCAAAAATATGTAGAAGAATACATATCGGCCTAAACTGATGAAGAAATTCGTTTTTTGTTTTTTGGGGGATATTTATTATAGCAAAAAGTAAAAAATATTGTTTTTTTTTCAAAATGTTATTTTTTTTTTGTTTATAGCGCAAAAAAAAATGCAGAGGTGATCAAATATCACCAAAAGAAATCTCTATTTGTGGGAAAAAAAGGACGTCAATTTTGTTTGGGTACAACATTGCATGACCGCACAATTGTCAGTTAAAGCGACGCAGTGCCGTATTGCAAAAAATGGCCTGTTCATTAAGGGGGCAAATCCTTCTGATCCATAAGTGGTTAAATACCACCAAAAGAAAGTTTTGTCTGGCTCACAAAATAAAAAATAAAAAAAAATTGTGTACAAGTTGCATGACTGAGTAGCTGATATTCAAAGTGTGACAGTGCTGAAATCTTAAAAATGGCATGGGCAGGAAGGGGATTGAACAGTCTTGATGTGGTTAATATGTTGATTTCCTATGTTTGTCAGCTCTGTCCAGTGGGCATAATGTTTTGGTTTTTTTCCTGATTCAATGCCTCAGCCAGGAAAATACCACATTATGGCCACTAGATGGTGCTTACTCAACTTATTACGCACAATTCATGACCGGGCAAGTATCCAAATCTCCAGTCAGCAAATCTTTTTATGACTACAACCTAAGAGTTTTAAGAAAGCTTTTTAAAATGCTTTGAAAATATTTGTGGAAACTGATTTTTTTTTTGTGTGTGTCTACTATCTAAGATTAAACAAAGTCCACTATCACCTACTTAACCTACATAGAAAAACATAGAGATTCTTATTTTCCCTGCAATACATAATAAACTGTATCATAATACTGTAAGAAAATAATCAAACAAATTAGTATGCAAAAAATGGACACAGAATGTATGAATGTATGAAAAGTGAAAATTAAACAACTTCTTAAAAATAACTAGTGCACAAAATAATGAATAATTTACAGTTGTACAGTTATCTACAGGAACACAAAATATTTTAGCTCACCAACACGTTACTATTTACTAACTTGGAGTGGAGTTACACAGTCCTAATCATAGAAGCAATGCTAATGCTTTAATCACTTCAGCACCGGAAGGTTTACCCCCCTCATGACCAGTCCATTTTTTGCTATATGGCACTGCGTTACTTTAACTGACCATTGCACAGTTGTGCGACACTTTACCCAAATAAAATTTAAGTCCATTTTTCTCCCACAAATGGAGCTTTCTTTTGGTGGCATTTTTTTTTTTTTGCGCTATAAACAAAAAATACTTTTTACATTCTGCTATAATCATCCAATAAGAAAAATGTCAAAATCGAATTTCTTCATCAATTTAGGCCAAAATGTATTGTGCTACATATTTTTGGTAAAAAAATCCCAAAGAGCACATATTGATTGGTTTGTGCAAACGTTATAGTGTCTACAAACTATGGGATATATTTATTATATATTTATGGATTTTTTTTTCATTTTTACTAGTAATGGCGATGATCAGCGACTTATAGTGGGACTGCAACATTGCCATGGACAAATCAGACACTAGGGGCCCTTTTTTGGGGAACCAGAGAAACCAATACAGTGATCAGTGCTGAAAATATGCACTGTCACTGTACTAATGACACTGGCAGGAAGGGGTTAACATTAGGGTCAATCAAAGGGTTAAATGTGTTCCTAGTGAGTGCTTACTAATAGGGTTGAGCGGACCCGAACTGAAAAGTTCGGGTCCGTACCGAACTTTTGACTGTATGTTCGGGTTCGGGTCCGGTGTTCGGCAATATGCATGTAAAGTCGCGCTTGTTTCCCGTGCTTAGAACTGTCCCTGCACAAAGTGTCATTTCTGAAGGAAAAAAAGTCATTTAAAACTCACTCGTGGCTATAATGAATTGTCGGCTCCCGGCAATACATAGAAAAGTCATTGATAAAAAAAAAAAAAAAAAGCGTGGGGGTTCCCCCAAATTCTAATACCAGGCCCTTCAGGTCTGGTATGGATATTAAGGGGAACCCTGCCGCAAATTTAAAAAAAAATGCGTGCGGTTCCCCCCAAATATCCATACCAGGCCCTTCAGGTCTGGTATGGATTTTAAGGGGAACTCCACCCCAAATGTAAAAAAAAAGGAGTACCCCCAAAAATCCAGACCAGACCCTTTATCCGAGCACGCAACCTGGCAGGCCACAGGAAAAGAGGGGGGGACGAGAGAGCGCCCCCTCTCCTGAACCGTACCAGGCCACATGACCTCAACATGGGGAGGATGTCCACATGTTGATGGGGACAAGGGCCTCATCCCCACAACCCTTGCCCGGTGGTTGTGGGGGTCTGCGTGCGGGGGGCTTATTGGAATCTGGAAGACCCCTTTAACAAAGGGGACCCCAAGATCCCGGCCCCCCCATGTGAATTGGTAATGGGGTACATTGTACCCCTACAATTTCACAAAGAAAGTGTAAAAAATTGTAAAAAAAATACACAGACACCATTGGGAAAGTCCTTTATTAAAAATAAAAAAATAAAATAAAAAAAAACATTCCAGCGATGAAATCCAGTGTCCCACGGCGATCCGATGTCTGGCGCTGTCCACACGAAATGTCATTGGCTGAGCCTGAGCGGACCTGATGGGGAACTTCCTCTGCAGTGTAATTAATGAATAGACCCGCCCCTTCTAAAGTTCCCCATCAGGTCCGCTCAGCCAATGACGTAGGCGGGGTCTGACATACGAGGGGGCGGACCTGATGGGGAACTTCCTCCACAGTTTAATACATGAATAGACCCGCCCCTTCTCACATTCCGCATCAACTGCGGAGGAAGTTCCCCATCAGGTCCGCTCAGGCTCAGCCAATGACATTTTGTGTGGACAGCGCCAGACATCGGATCGCCGTGGGACACTGGATTTCATCGCTGGAATGTTTTTTTTTTTTTTAATAAAGGACTTTCCCAACGGTGTCTGTGTATTTTTTTTACAATTTTTTACACTTTCTTTGTGAAATGGTAGGGGTACAATGTACCCCATTACCAATTCACATAGGGGGCCGGGATCTGGGGGTCCCCTCAGACCCCAACAACCACCGGGCAAGGGTTGTGGGGATGAGGCCCTTGTCCTCCCCATGTTGAGGGCATGTGGCCTGGTACGGTTCAGGAGGGGGGGCACTCTCTCGTCCCCCCTCTTTTCCTGTGGCCTGCCAGGTTGCGTGCTCGGATAAAGGGCCTGGTCTGGATTTTTGGGGGTACTCCACGCCATTTTTTTTTTACAATTTGGTGTGGAGTTCCCCTTAAAATCCATACCAGATCTGAAGGGCCTGGTATGGATATTTGGGGGGAACCGCACGCATTTTTTTTTACATTTGCGGCAGGGTTCCCCTTAATATCCATACCAGACCTGAAGGGCCTGGTATTTGAATTTGGGGGAACCCCCACGCTTTTTTTTTTTTTTTATCAATGACTTTTCTATGTGAAAAATAATTTTGAATAACCAAAATAGTAGCGCTCAGTGTCTTACAACACAAATATAAATATAAACCATATACACTCCGTGAGATAGTGCATAAATGCGAATGTTCATAAATATACACCCTGTAAAGAAATGTGCATACAATAAACTCATCAAGTGTCCATAACGTTCATGACAGTGATTTAAAACAATTGATATAAAGTGTATAACTGAAAATGAGTCCATAAAAAAGTGCACAAAATAAGTCCATAAAAAGTGCATCCAAAAGTGACTTCAAATGAAGGTGATGACAAATAAAACTTTCTTGTGTTTTCTTCAAACCTTCACCACACCAATGTGCTCAGTGATTCCACTCCCTAAGGACTTGCACTCACCACAAGAATATGCCTCGCACTCTCATGCTTGGCTAATCAGCTTGATTACCCCCCAGGGTATCACAAACGATTCCAAAATGATGAAATTAGGTCAGTCAAGTCTCCCACATGAAAAAACAAATGCTTCCAATAGTGAAGTATATCAAAACTTTTAATTAAAATAACACAGCACAAGTGACCATCAATGGTTACACTCACATTTAGACAGATCAAATTGGGCACTTCAAAGCAAACATTTCCAAACGCCAGGCAAGTTTATAGTAGGCTGCCGCGATGTATTGCGGTCTCGGCGGACCATATAAGCATGTATGTCTCACCCTCCTTCATGTACGCTTGCCTCTCCACTGCAATCGAATCACTGCAGACTCCCGCCCAAACACCAAACTGTATATTCGACGAGTGGTCGAAAGATCCGAACACTGCACACCAGGTGACTGTCGTGTAGCTCCTCCCAGACTAGTTTCGTTGTAAGACTTCTTCCAATGGGGTGAGCTACGCACACTTACACCTCCCTCTTTATACTCTGACCGTGATTGGTTATGGTCGTATTTCCTGCTGCGCATGTGCGGATTTCCCGTCCCCATGAGCGCAATACATTGGGCATGACCCCCACAATCACAAACATGGAGGACAAGTATAAATAACATACTGCGATCTGCATCTAATCTCTAATTTATATTCGCTGCAGGTACTATTCAGTTTAAATGTTGTGTATATCAAACACCAATAAGTGTCACTTCTATAATAAACAATAAAAAAACTTTTTATACTCAAATTGGCGCCAGAGTACTCAGCACCTTTGAATATATATGGAATTAAAACAGGAGAATATTATATTAGAATAATATATGCGGAAAAATTCGAATAATATATGCGGAAAGATCAATTATAACTATCGTTCACCAGATATCAGAGAATTAAATCACAAAGTAGACTAATATAACAACCTCACATGTTAGTGCGAGGCTGATCAAGATATGAAGGTTAACTAAAATCCCAACTAAAAATACATGTAAATAATGAAAATGAATTTACATGTATAGTAAAATATATATCTGTACGACTAAAACTAGTCTATTATATAGACTATAATAGATCAATGACCACCTTGTCTTAATTTACATGTGTGTGCATGCATAGACACATTACATGCATCCTCATAAATGCACACTATGGACATACATCATTGTATAAGAGAAATTGTTTCTAAAAAAAAAAAAAATCTAAAAATTACTGATAAAACAGTTTAAATCGAGTTCGATATTTAACCCTCTCGGATGGAGGCTCCTTAAAAGGAAAATCCATTTGGTTTCTCTCTGAGAGAGCTCCCTAACTCGATTCGAACCTCTCCAAGCAGGGTGTGTGCAGTCAATACCACAAAACTGTAAAAGGGTAGGGTCCTGACTATGCTTTTCTTTGAAGTGTAGGGAGACACTATGATATCGAAATCCTTTTTTAATGTTAGCCAGGTGTTCCGATATACGCACTCGCAAGAGTCGTTTAGTTCTCCCCACATAATACAACCTACATGGGCACCATAGTAAATAAACCACAAAGGATGAATTGCATGTGATGAACTGTTCAATCTCAAAAACATCACCATCCTTATTCGTAAAACTAGTGGTTCCGCTGTTGTCCGTTTTCACTGTCCTACAACAGATGCATTTATGACATGAATAAAAACCTTTAAAGTTTTTATTCAGATCTAGGCGTTTGGGTGGATCAAGAATTTTTTGTACCACCCGATCGCCAAAATTTGGTGCCCTCCTATAGATGAACTTGGGGTTTTCTGATAAAATTTTGCATAGATGTCTTTCTCTGCACACAATGTGCCAATATTTGCGAAAAATCTCCTCTACCTCTTTATACTGATAATGAAAATCAGAAATAAAACCTAGCTGAAAAGATTTATTAGTGACACCATCCTCCTTCTTCTTCAAACATTGTGTCCTAGGAATTTGTGCTACCTCACTAATGATATTCTTAATTGTATCATCCTTATATCCTTTCTCCACAAACTTATCTCCCAGAATATTGGCCTGTATATAATAATCATCTGTTGATGTGCAGTTGCGACGAATCCTTAGCATTTGACCTTTCGGAATATTTTCAATCCAAGATGGATGATGTCCACTACCAATGGCCAAAGAGCTATTCCAATCAGTCGGCTTAAAGTAAGCCTTGGTACTGATCCTGCTATCGGATTTCATAATCGTAAGATCCAGAAAATTAACCTCCTCCTCACTAATAACATAGTCTAAAACTATATTATTAGTGTTATTGTTCAGATGTCTTATGAATTCTTCAACTGACTGTCTGGAACCTTCCCAGACAAACAGGAGATCATCAATAAATCTTCTGTAGAGTTTCAACTCTGGTCTAAGCACATTGAAGACATGTCTGTCCTCCCATTCCGCCATAAATAGGTTGGCGAGGCTGGGGGCAAACTTGGCTCCCATAGCCACGCCAACTTGCTGGGAAAAAAACTGATTATAAAACCAAAAATAATTGTGGGCCATACAGAAATCCAAAACCTTGCCCAAAAAAGATTTTTGTAGATGTGATATGTCTTCCCGTTTACAAAGAGCCCAATTCAGCGCCAATAAGGCGTCATCATGCTGTATAATGGTATACAACGAGCTCACATCAGCGGTCACCAAAAAAGTGGAAACATCTGGTTTAAGCTCCACCCCATCAAGCAATCGTAAAAGATCACTAGTGTCTTTCAGATAAGCTCTCGTGATTTTAACACTTGGCTGGAGAAACCGGTCAAGGTATGCTCCCAACCTTGCAGTAATGGAGCCTATCCCATTTACAATTGGGCGTGCTGGGGGGTTCTCAAAATTTTTATGACTCTTGGGCAAAGTATAAATTACCGGAATTCGGCATGAGCTTGGATTCAGGTATTGATTTTCTTTTCCATTAATAGCACCCTTCTTAAATCCCCATTCAACCAACAGATTCAACTGATTTTTATATTCATCCGTAGGATCTCGAGGTAACTTTCTATATGTGTTTTGATCATTTAGAAGTTCCATTAATTGGTTGTGATAAAAGGACTTTTCCATTAACACAACACCCCCCCCCCCTTTATCGGCTGGATGGATAATAATTCCTTTTCTCTCCTCCAGGGATTTGATACCCTCTTGGATATACTCAGGATTAATCCGTTTCTTTACAGGGAGTTCCTCAATGTCTTTCAACACCATATTTTTAAATACCTCTACAAAATGATTATTAGTATTCTGGGGATTAAACACCGATTTGTTTCGTAGGCCACTCTCCATATGTAGGGATACCTCATTCGTTTTTCTGGATGGGTCACTAGGATAACTCAAAAAATATTTCTTCATGTTAAGTGTGCGGATGAATTTGTGTGTGTCGATATATACATCAAACGTATTCATTCTTTTTTTAGGGGCACACTTAAGACCTAAATTTAAAATGTTTTTCTCATTGTCACTTAATGTTGCTTTGCTTAGGTTATAAATCCCTGTTTTTAATTGGCCCTCCTTCTTTTTTTGAGATTGAACTCGTTTCCCTGCCCTACAGCCTCTCCTTCTCGACGTGGTGGTGCCATGCCTCTGTTGGGGTACTGAGTGCCAGGGTTCCTTCCCCCCCTGTTGTTCCCAAACTGAGGGTGATGGTAAGGCATTCTGTAACCCCTCTCCCCCCCCACATTGTTCTAAAAAAGACTGCTGGTATCCATTATTCCTTCCATAATCCTCATATTCAAGGGCTTGATATCTGTTCTGGATTGGAATTGGATACCTACTATCCCCATATTGGTTGGATGATGATAAATTCCACTGCTGATATTCAGCCTGTGCATATGGGCCATAGTCACCTCCCCTATTGTATTGGGTATATCCCTGGGGTCTGGGGATAACATCATATTGATTGGTCGTATAATGATTTCCCCCTTGTTCCCTGGTCCCACTCCTCATATTGCTTTTAGGGGTATTGTTGACATTATTTTTGGAGGGATTATTTTTTCCTTTAGTATTCTGTGTTTTGTCACTTCTCATTTGAGTTGTTCTAGATGGTGCTTGCTCAGTCGGAATCTCCCTACTACTAGAGCTTGAGCTTACAGCACCATTAGTGACAATCTCACCATTAATATTAATCCCATCACTAATATTGTTCGCAACCACATTCTGCCATAAATATATATTGTTACTTTTAAAATCATTCAAATCTCTAGTAAACTTTTTTACTTTTTTTCTCTGTATATCCTTATCCAATTTTTCTAATTTCTTCCGCATATTAATATTGGACTCTTTAATCTGATTGGATTCACTGTGAGAGGCCAGCACGGTCTGCAAAGCCATAATCTTCTCATTCAGTGTATCCAATTTAATATGTTTCCTTTTTAAAACCAATACCTGCAGTTCTCTTCCTGATCTATTGAAAAATTCTAACCACTCGTCCATATATTTAGATTCTGTCAGACCATCCTGTGGGGACACCTCCCATCTCAAACTCCTGAAGATGAGCCCCTCCTTCAGGTAGTGTTCAAATGTAAAGATGTCCCACCAGGTTTTGACCTGTTTTTCCATAAGGGACTCGAGTGTTTTTAGTGAACCTGAAATATCCTCTTCACATTCTGTCATTTCCTGATTAGAGGAAAAAATACAATCTGGGTCCATCTGTCTATTAGATAGAAAATTGATGGCCTCCATAGCTGCAAGTGGTGAAACTATAAGTAAATAAAAATAACAGCGTACTAAAGAATAAACCGCCCCCTTTCCTTAACACACTCCACTGCGCCTTGGAGAAACGTCTGATAAATTCAGACTGAATTACCCTATCACCTGCTACTTTAAAAAATAAAAAGTGAAAAATAATTTTGAATAACCAAAATAGTAGCGCTCAGTGTCTTACAACACAAATCTAAATATAAACCATATACACTCCGTGAGATAGTGCATAAATGCGAATGTTCATAAATATACACCCTGTAAAGAAATGTGCATACAATAAACTCATCAAGTGTCCATAACGTTCATGACAGTGATTTAAAACAATTGATATAAAGTGTTTAACTGAAAATGAGAAATGAGTCCATAAAAAAGTGCACAAAATAAGTCCATAAAAAGTGCATCCAAAAGTGACTTCAAATGAAGATGATGACAAATAAAACTTTCTTGTGTTTTCTTCAAACCTTCACCACACCAATGTGCTCAGTGATTCCACTCCCTAAGGACTTGCACTCACCACAAGAATATGCCTCGCACTCTCATGCTTGGCTAATCAGCTTGATTACCCCCCAGGGTATCACAAACGATTCCAAAATGATGAAATTAGGTCAGTCAAGTCTCCCACATGAAAAAACAAATGCTTCCAATAGTGAAGTATATCAAAACTTTTAATTAAAATAACACAGCACAAGTGACCATCAATGGTTACACTCACATTTAGACAGATCAAATTGGGCACTTCAAAGCAAACATTTCCAAACGCCAGGCAAGTTTATAAGTTTTCTCTCGTCCCCCCCCCCCTCTTTTCCTGCGGCCTGCCAGGTTGCGTGCTCGGATAAAGGGTCTGGTCTGGATTTTTGGGGGTACTCCTTTTTTTTTAAATTTGGGGTGGAGTTCCCCTTAAAATCCATACCAGACCTGAAGGGCCTGGTATGGTATTTGGGGGGAACCGCACGCATTTTTTTTTTAATTTGCGGCAGGGTTCCCCTTAATATCCATACCAGACCTGAAGGGCCTGGTATTTGAATTTGGGGGAACCCCCACACTTTTTTTTTTTTTTTTATCAATGACTTTTCTATGTATTGCCGGGAGCCGACAATTCATTATAGCCGCGAGTGAGTTTTAAATGACTTTTTTTCCTTCAGAAATGACACTTTGTGCAGGGACAGTTCTAAGCACGGGAAACAAGAGCGAATAGCCTCAGAAGTTCCGGTCCCCATTGACTTCAATGGGGTTCGGGTTCGGGGTCAAGTTCGGTCCCGAACTTGAACTTTTTTCCGAAGTTCGGCCGAACCCGTCGAACCCGAACATCCAGGTGTCCGCTCAACTCTAATTACTAACTGTGGATGATGTGCTTGTACTGTGATAAGGCAGAGATCCGTGTTCCTGCTTAGCAGAAACACAGGATCACTACCTTCACTTCTTACAGAATGGCGGTCTGCCTTGTTTACATAGGCAGACCATCGTTCTGCATCTCTCTGGAATAATTGGCTGGTCCCAGCGGACATCGAGTCTGCCGGACCCGCCGATTGGCTCCCGCTGTGTCCAACCCTAGCGGGAGCGGGTTGCCGGCAGCCCGCGTGCGCACCCCAGACTTGGAAGTGCAGAATCAAGTATAGGTACGTGATTTTGCACAGGAGAGCCATTTACATACAGTATACGGCTGGCAAACGGTTACATTATATACTGTATCTACACTCTCTTTTTAGTTTTGGAGAGAGTGGAAGGGTTAGAACCCCTTCCAATTCTTTATTGTTGTCTGTTCTCCCATTGAGGTGATTCAGACTTTCCATTTATCCAGGTGACCACTGTCAATAAAATAAAAAGGGATAGAAAATCCACATTTATAGTTGTCACGACAACAGTAGGTTAGGGAAACCTTTCAATTCGGACACTTGTTCTGATGATATCTGTATCAGTGGGGATTTCCTCTCATTTTTCTTCTCTGTAAAAGCAAGTATAGAGAAAACCCACAGACAGAAAAAATTCATAAAACAGACAGTGGTTTAACTATTACCTACCCCAACCAAACCAAAGACACTGTAAACAGAAATAATATTTTAATGTGATTTTAAAGTAAGCTTTTTTTTTTAAACTACTTCAATACTGGACATTGTCACCCCCTTCCTGCCCGGGCCAATTTTCAGCTTTAAGCACTGTCACACTTTGAATGACAATTGCATGGACATGCAGCACTGTAGCCAAATAAAATGTTATCACTTTTTCCACACAAATAGTTTTATTTTGGTGGTATTTAATTACCACTGTGTTTTTTATTTTTTACTAACTTTGAAAACAAAACAAAACACAAACACGTTTCTCTTAGTTTCTGTTATAAGATTTTGCAAATAAACAATATCTCTTCATATATTTAGACCAAAAAGGTATTCTGCTACATTTCTTTGGTAAAAATAACACAACCGTGCATTTTATTTTAGCAAAAAGTAAAAAATATTGGATTTTTTTCAAAGTTGGTGCTCTATTTTTGTTTATAGCGCAAAAAATAAAAACCGCAGAAGTTATCAAATACCACCAAAAGAAAGCTCTATTTGTGGGAAAAAAAGGACGCCAATTTTGTTTAGGAGCCACGTCGCACGACCGCGCAATTGTCAGTTAAAGGGACACAGTGCCGAATCGCAAAAAGGGGCCCGGTCCTTTAGCTGCATATTGGTCCGGGGCTTAAGTGGTTAAACCCGACCAAACAAGAGTCTAGTAGACATTCCGGGTATGATAAAGTTTGAAACACAAAATCATAAATTATAATAAAATAACTATAAATAATTATAGCAAATAGTAATGTAATTATAATAAAATTATTCATTAATGTAATCAAATCAAAAACACTGAAATTTGCTCAGTTGCAGAATTGTCGCTGTCATTAGATTTAGTGTTTTGACGAATTTCCCGACAAATCGCTATCGCTCAATTCTGCAAATGATTCTAATTTATTATCGCTGTTTTTTAACTGGTCTAAAACCACTTTTGACATAAAGGGACACTTTTTGGTTGCTATGGACAATCTCCAGTTTCCAGGCAGAAAGAACAGTTTTTATATTACAAAAGTGCATGCAGGGCACTGGACAGACCACTAGGGACAAAGGGGATGTGTAATTATTTGATACAGTACTGTAATCAGTAAGATTACAGTATACTGTATGTATTGTGTGTTTTTCACTTTTTGAATTTGGCGCCGGTTCCGCCCCCGTGCGCCGCAACGTCGCCGGGAATGGAACTCGGCAGTGTGGATCGAGCGAGACACGGCTCGCACACACTGCGGGGAGACATCGCAGGATCCAGGGGACAAGGTAAGTAACTTTCCCTGGATATTGCGATGCACCCCAAGTCTGGTTCGGGGTTACCGCTCTTAGCATTGAAAACTCACCCCGAGCCTGACTCGGGAATACCGCCAAGGGGGTTAAATGACCCATTTTTGGAAAGTAGACAGTCCAAGGTATTTAGTAAGATACATGGTGAGTTTTTTGAAGTTGTATGGTGTTTCATTGTCATTGTTATTGTCAGTCATATATTTTTTTTAAATTAAGAAATTAAAAAAAAGATATGTTTTCATATATTTTGTTTTACATACTGTCATCAGTGCAGTATAATGTCATCATATAATTGATATGGATGTTATCAAAGACACTGACTGGTGAGAGTATGTAAAAAATAAAAAATAATAATAATTATTTTTAAATTTTAAAATAATTTTTTTCTTTTTTATGAAACTTTTTGTATTTTTTTTTTCCAATTTTGTTTGCATACTGTGACCAAAAAAGCACTGTGTACCATAGTAACACTGCATTACTCTGGGGAGGTGATCAGGTTTTTTCTATGCACACTATGATTGCTTATGACAGTGAATATTATTGTTATAAACAACCATTTTTACTGAATAAAATCCAGTGTTTACTATTGTGACTAGCAGTGATTGTCCACAGCTAATCACATTGTGCATATGCGCTGTGTTTGTCTCTTTAGATAACTTTGGATGAACTGTTGTGATCCGCTCTGAAAAGCTGTGTGCTAGTGATGAGATTATTGTATGATCGCTTTGAATGCAGTATTTTTCGTACGATTTTCTGATCATGTGCACTAGGCTCGAGAGTGCATATAGTTTAGAGAGGTGCTGTCTAAGAGTGTTAAAAGTTCATGCTGCCTTTTTTTCAGGTATGATCGCTACAGAGAAGAACATTTTGAAAAGAGAGAGAGAAAAACAGAGACAGAGCTGGACTGGCCATCTTGATAGAGGAGCAGGTAAAAATATACAGAGTGGATTATAAGATCACTTCATTTGTTTTTTAACAGCACTGGGGATCGAGTTTACACATATTGAAAAGTATCTCTTAACCACTTCAATATCAGGCACTTATACACCTTCCTGCCCAAGCCAATTTTGAGCTTTCAGTGCTGTCGCAATTTGAATGACAATTGCGCGGTCATGCAACACTGTACCCAAACAATTTTTGTTATAATTTTGTTCCCACAAATAGAGCTCTCTTTCGGTGGTATTTGATCGCCTCTGCGATTTTAATTTTTTGCATAACAAATAAAAAAGAGCGAAAATTTTGAAAAAAAACTATGTTTTTCTTTGTTTCTGTTAATTTTTTTTGTAAATAAGTACCTTTTCTACTTCAATGACGGGCACTGATAAGGCGGCACGAACGGGCACTGATAAGGCGACACTGATGGGCACCGATGAGGTGGCACTGATGATGGGCACTGATAGGCGGCACTGATGGGCACTGATAGGCGGCACTGCTGGGCACTGATATGTGGCACTCATAGGCGGCACTGATGGGCACTCATAGGCGGCACTGATGGGCACTCATAGGCGGCACTGATGGGCACTCATAGGCAGCACTCATGGGCACTTATAGGCAGCACTGATGGATACTTATGGGTGGCACTGATAGGTGGCACAGATGGGCACTGATAGGTGGGCACTTATGGGCACAGATGGGCACGGATGGGCACTGATAGGTGGCACTGATGGACACTGGTAGGTGGCACTGATGACACTGGTGGCTGGCATTGCTGGGCATCATGCATTTTGGTTGTGCCATGATGGTGCCAGTCAGTGCCCATTTGTGGGCACTGATTGGCAAATATTTTTTATGTATTTGTGCATGTGGATGGCCATGGGGGACTTACCTGGCCATCCACATGCTTGGGGCTTCCCTGGTGGTCCTAGGGGGGCTTCCCTGGTGGTCCAGTGTGGGTATCCGAGGGGGGGCTGCGCTGATAAAAAATCAGCGCAAACCACCCCTGTCAGGAGAGCCGCCGATCGGCTCTCCTCTACTCGCGTCTGTCAGACGCGAGTGAGGAAGAGCCGATCAACGGCTCTTCCTGTTTACATCGTGATCAGCCGTGATTGGACACGGCTGATCACGTGGTAAAAAGCCTCCGCCGGAGGCTCTTTACCGAGATCAGTGCAGCGGTGTGTCAGACTGACACACCGCTCCACCGATCACCGCGATGCGCGCCCCCCTGGGCGCGCGGCGGCTGTTATCCTGCAGGACGTCATATGACGTCCAGTGTGGATAACAGAACCACTTCCCGGACGTCAATCTGCTATTGACTGGGTGGGAAGTGGTTAAGCTGGTGGCTGCTGTGTTGCTTGAAATCTTCAGTCCTCGGATTATGCCTGCCCTTTCTGCCCCCAGCTCCATTCATAGAAGCTATACTGTTGGTTCCCACAATGAAAAGCGCTGTATGAATGGAGGAGGGTGACCTTTCATTCATCTGTGACAGACTCACCTGGGACAGAGGCTTTTGGAGGGGACTAAATAGTAGCCTCTTGCCTACCAACTATGGGCCCTAGCATTTGAGGGAGCTACAAACATTTAGGAAGATGTTCTGTTATGTAATGCAAAAGGACATTGTTAAGAAGCCCATGATGGTCTCTGCCAGCTTGGGACTCAGTGAACAGTATGCGAAAAAGAAAGCTGGTTAATAAAATCTGGAAAGCCCTGGGTCTCCTGTTGTCTACTAGGCTGAGGAGGGGGGAGATCACTGTTTGTATTGTTAATTGTGATAATTAACTCACCTATTGTCTGCTAACAAACTATTGGGGACATGTTTATATTTGTAATAATGTGTATTGTACTTTGTGAGCTCAATGCCAGCAAGTCTGTCCCTGATTGCCCAGGTTGCTAGTTTAATTAACTTAATGTTTATAGTGTTAATTATATTTCTGTATACAGTTGCGTTTGCATATGATAATGTGATCAGCCTTACCTGAGTGTGTAGTGTATAAAAATCCTGTATTCTTGTTCAATAAAGAGATACAGTTTTGCAGCTAAACTAGTCCTGCCTAGTTATTGGTTAAAATATGTGGCTATAATATCTGATATCTATGTTCAGACTGGAGGAAGCGGTATACTGACGGAAGCACTCAAGCGGAATGTGGGACACCATCCATTCACCATTTATTCATAGATAATTTTTCATTGTGGGAACCAACTGTACAGCATCTATAAATGGAGGAGGGTGACAGAAAGGGCAGACACAGCCATCACTTTTGACAAGTGCCTGTGACAGGAGAAGCTGCTCGCATATACCCCCACAGCACCAAAAAGATCACAGCTGCTAAGGTAGTTAATGGGCAGAGGACTAAAGATTTCAGGCAACACAGTAGCCACCAGCACAGAGGGTACTTTTGTATTCATTGTAAGTATTGTCCCAGCTGCTGATTAAAAAAAAGTTCACTACATTTGAGCTTTAAGCAAAAGCAGGAAGATCCTTGCATTGTAGCTTTCTCTCCAATATGGAAACAGCCAGCAACACTGTAGTGACATAATCAAATGTCCTTAGAATAGCAGTTAGAGGCAGCAGGGCTCAGATGCACTGCAGATATACAGCTATAAAGCTCAGGCAAAGGAATACACTGTCACAGGAAGTGCGCTGCTATTATTTAGGACAAATTCACAGGAACATTTTAATCTTTCTGAGTACTGCTTAAGCACAATTAACATTTCTCAATGTTCCCTATATCTTCACTTTTAAAGTTCAAGTACACTTTAACCCTCTCTCTAACTGAAATCAAACAGCATCCCTTAAAACCAAGTTAATTTATAACTTGTATCCAGTCTCACCTAATCTCAACACTACAAATAAATGTACCCCAAATCAGATCAACCATTTGAACCCATAAACCTTAAACCCTAACGTTTGTTTCTTGCACTAACCCTATCCCTAAGAAAAATTTGAAAGCTAAGTTAACATCTAATAGGCAGTGCATGTTTTATAAAGTGCCTTACACTTAAAAGCAGACAAAACAATTTGTATCTTTTTATAGAAATGTAAATGCTTTCACAAACGTTATATAAAACATTAATAAGCCTGCATAAGCCCAGGCTCACACTGGGCTGCGGGAGTGAAGCCGTGCGAGTTCAGCTGAACTTGCACGATTTCACTCTCACTGGCAGTCCCGATTTCAGCCGCGATTACAAAGACATCTGCACAGATGTCAATGTAAATCGCGGCCGAAATCGCAAAAAGTAGTACAGAAACTACTTTTTGAAATCGGTGCAGCGCCGATTAGGATGGTGCCATTGCCTGCAATTTGCGGAAAATATCGGCGTTTTGACATGCGATTTGACATGCCAAATTGCATGTCAAAACGCACCAGTGTGAACCAGGGCTTAGAAGCAAATAAAATAATATTCAGATCTACTTCTGAGAAAAAGTCTATGGCTTAGTACATTGAAAACTTGCAGTACAAAGTATGTATAATAAAAAGTTGTTTCTTGCTGACAAAGCAAATTACCACATTTTCAATCACAAACATGTTGGCAGGATCAGCATATTCTTCACTCTATTTTGCCTCTTCCAACATTGGTTCATACTGACATTGCAATACCCCAGAATAACTGTAGATGACTATCGGACTTATATACTGTATGCCAACGCCTGGTCTTCTGACCTAGATTTCCATACATAGAGATGCCATAGCCACATTAATAAGAGCTGTATGACACTTTATTGATGGTCTGAAGTCACAGTTTTACTAAGCTGTGCTTGATAAAAAAAAACAAAAAAAAAACTGCATTACAAACACCAAGAGAAAAAAATATGATGTGAAAATGTATGACATTAATGATGCCATTAATTAGACATTAATTTACTGGTCATCAATCTGACACATGTGGAAGGTGCCCAAAAGGGTACAACATTTAAAAATAGCTAGGGATGAGTCAAACACCCCCCTGTTCAGTTCGCAGCAGAACATGCGGACAGGCAAAAAATTTGTTTGAACACACGAACACTGTTAAAGTCTATGGGACACGAACATGAAAAATCAAAAATGCTAATTTTAAAGGTTAATATGCAAGTTATTGTCATAAAAAAGTGTTTGGGGACCTGGGTCCTGCACCAGGGGACGTGTATCAATGCAAAAAAAAGTTTTAAAAACTGTAGTTTTTTCGGGAGCAGTGATTTTAATGATGCTTAAAGTGAAATATTCCTTTAAATTTCGTACCTGGGGGGTGGCTAAAGTATGCCTGTAAAGTAGCACATGTTTCCCGTGTGCACAGTCCCTGTGCAAAATTAAATTTCTAAAGGAAAAAAAGTCATTTAAAACTACTCGCGGCTATAATGAATTGTCGGGTCCCAGCAATACAGATAAAAGTCATTGAAAAAAACGGCATGGGTCCCCCCCCCAGTCCATTACCAGGTCCTTTGGGTCTGGTATGAATAGTAAGGGGAACCCTGAACCAAAATAAAAAAAATGCATGGGGGTCCCCCCAAATTCCATATCAGGCCCTTCAGGTCTGGTATGGATATTAAGGGGAACCCTGCACCATTTTTTTTTTTAAATGGCGTAGGGGTCCCCCTCAAAATCCATACCAGACCCTTATCCAAGCACGCAACCTGGCAGGCCGCAGGAAAAGAGGGGGGATGAGAGAGCACCCCCCCTCATGAACCGTACCAGGCCACATGCCCTCAACATGGGGAGGATGTCCCCATGTTGATGGGGACAAGGGCCTCATCCCCACAACCCTTGCCCGGTGGTTGTGGGGGTCTGCGGGCGGGGAGCTTATTGGAATCTGGAAGCCCCTTTAACAAAGGGGACCCCCAGATCCCGCCCCCCCCATGTGAATTGGTAACGGATACATTGTACCCCACCATTTCACAAAAAAATTGTCAAAAATGTTAAAAAACACAGTACACAGCTTGTGACAAGTCCTTTATTAAAAAGAAAAAAAAAGAGAAAAACAAGTGACATGTACGAGTGACCTCGCCCCCTCTGACGCAATGCAGGTTTCCTGTTGCATCAGAGGGGGCAGGGTCACCGTACATGTCACTGGGTAACCCCAGTGTTTCCCCGTTGCATCAGAGGGGGGGCAGGGTCACCCACGCACATGGCGGGTTGCCCCACCCTCAGCTATTTAACCGCTGTCAGGCTGGAGAGTGTCATTGGTCGGCTGCCTCCCATGGAGGCAGGATCGTGTCAGCGTTGTTTTTGTTTTTTTTTCGTATCATCGTATCATTGCTGGAGATCGAGAATGGATTTACATCGCTGGAATTTTTTTTCTCTTTTTTTTTTTAAATAAAGGACTTTTTTTGTGAAATGGTAGGGGTACAATGTACCCCACTACCAATTCACATATGGGGGGCCGGGATCTGGGGGTCCCCTTTGTTAAAGGGGGCTTCCAGATTCCGATAAGCCCCCGCCTGCAGACCCCCACAACCACCAGGCAAGGGTTGTGGGGATGAGGCCCTTGTCTCCATCAACATGGGGACATCCTCCCCATGCTGAGGGCATGTGGGCTGGTACGGTTCAGGAGGGGGGAGCGCTCTCTCGTCCCCCCTCTTTTCCTTTGGCCTGACAGGTTGCGTGCTCGGATAAGGGTCTGGTATGGATTTTGAGAGAGACCCCTACGCCATTTTTTTTTATATGGCACAGGGTTCCCCTTAATATCCATACCAGACCTGAAGGGCCTGATATGGAATTTGGGGGACCCCCACGCATTTTATTAAATTTTGGTTCAGGGTTCTCCTTAACCACTTCCATACCGGGTCATTGTAAAATGACGCCGGCAGGAACCCTCTCTCCCTCCGGGTGGGCGTCATATGACATCCTGGGTTTGAGGGGGATATCTGAATGATGCCTGCAGCTAGAGGCATCATTCAGATATCCTTGTCTTCAGATGGTGATTCTGCGCACCATAAGAATGATCATGGCGGCGGTTCCACCGCTTGATCGTTCTTATAGGCGGCGGGAGGGAACATCCCCCCCTCCCGCCACCATCCGGTGCTTCTCCGGGCTCTCCCGTGCCATCGGGGACCCGGAGAGAATCGTCGGCGCCGGTGGTGGGTCACGTGACGAGCATAGAGATGACTGGTGACCAGATGGTCACCAGTCATCTCTCTGACCATCGGAGGCCCGGGCGCGATGTGATGACGTCACGCCTGGGTCCTCAGATGTAAACAAAGCCGCCATTGCGGCTGTAGGTATGAGATCAGTGAAATTTTTTTCACGATCTCAATCTTTCCAGACTGGAGGAGAGATGTGGGGTTTTATTGACCCCGCATCTCTCCATAAAGAGGACCTGTCACACACATTCCTATTACAAGGGATATTTACATTCCTTGTAATAGGAATAAAAGTGATCAAAAAAACAAAGTGTAAAAAAAAAGTAAAAATAAAAAAAAAAAGTAAAAAAATAAATAAATAATAAAACATTTTTTTAAAACGCCCCTGTCCCCAATAGCTTGCGCTTAGAAGCGAACGCATACGTAAGTCCCGTCCGCATATTTGAACGCCGTTCAAACCACATATGTGAGGTATCACCGTGTGTGTTAGAGCACGTGCAACAATTCTAGCACTAGACCTTCTCTGTAACTCTAACCTGGTAACCTGTAAAAAATTTCAAAGCGTTGCCTATGGAGATTTTTAGTACCAAAGTTTGGCACCATTCCATGAGTGTTCGCAATTTTCAAGCGTGACATGTTAGGTATCTTTTTACTCTGCGTAACATAAGCTTTCATATTTTACAAAAAAATTGGGCTAACTTTACTGTTTTGTTATTTTTTAATTCATGAAACATTTATTTTCCCCAAAAAAAGACAATTGAAAAATTATTGTGCAAATACCGCGCAAGATAAAAAGTTGCAACGACCGTAATTTTATTCCCTAGGGTGTCTGCTAAAAAAAACATATATAATGTTTGGGGGTTCTGAGTAATTTTCTAGCAAAAGGATGATGATTTGTAGATGTAGGAGAGAAGTGCCAGAATAGGCCCGGTATGGAAGTGGTATAAATAGCCCTGTATGGAAAGGGTTAATATTCATACCAGACCCAAAGGGCCTGGTAAGGGACTGGGGGGGGGGGGGAACCCATGTCGTTTTTTTAAATGACTTTTTTTCCTTTAGAAATGTCATTTTGTGCAGGGACTGTTATAAACACGGGAAACATGTGTTACTTTACAGACATACTATAGACACCCCCAGATACGAAATTTAAAGGAATATTTCACTTTTATTGTTTCACTTTAAGCATTATTAAAATCACTGCTCCCGAAAAAACAGCAATTTTTTTAACTTTTTTTGCATTGATACGGGTAGGACCCAGGTCCCCAAACACTTTTTATGACAATAACTTGCATATTAACCTTTAACATTGTCACTTTTGATTTCTCCCATAGACTTTTAAAGGGTGTTCCGCGGCTTTCGAATTTGCCGCAAACACTCCAAATTGTTCACTATTCGGCGAACGGGCGAACGGCCAATGTTCGAGTCAAACTCATTTTCGACCCGAACATAAAGCTCATCCCTAAAAATAACACTATAATGATTCAGTTTCCAAATCTAAAGAAAAAGATCTAGACTCCCAGTCTCCTTTTTTATAATTCAGAAATAGGCATCCCCCAATTTACAAGACTGATGCATTCTGTAAGCTGGGCTATTTATTCATAATTTGTCCCTTCTAGAATTTCTTAGACTAGTCTGATGTGCCCGGTGTTTATTTTTACTGCAATAGTTAATAACTTTGGCCATGATCCTTTGGCCATCAAAATAACTATTTTGCTGGCAGGTTAATATTGACGGACCAATGACATTTCTATGGCTGCAGACATATATGCAGACATATATAGCTTTATACAGTAGGGTAAATAGAAAATCATAGATCACCTTTTTCTAATCTATTCTTTATAAATTAAAATCTTAAAGATCACTATGAGTTACTGTGTGTTTACATTAATTTTTGAACCCCTTAATAAGCTTAGTAATAACAATAATTGTAACTTTATGTGAGATCTTCTATAAAAAAAATGGAGTATAGTCTTTGTTAGACAACTATTCTCTTCTTCTTTGTTTAGAAGCACTTGCAGGGTTTCTCAATTCACAGCTTAACCTCAGAGTTCTCCATCATAATAATATTGTACTTTCTTGAAAATAGGTTAAGGGTGGGAGAGCTGACTGGTGCTTTTAATAAGGTGAACAGTGCACTTAAAAGCAATATTTACTGATTACATTAGGCTCCTCACCCCTGTTCAAAAATGCTACTTAATAGCTGTAATAAAAAACAGTGAAGAAATGTTTAAGAATGTATTTATTTTTCACCTGGCTTCTGCCTTTTGCATTCGTGCAAGGGTGTTCTTACAATCCTTCCTCTGAGATCCTGGGTAAAATAAGGATCATGACATTTAGAATACTCAACATTCCCAGGATGTCATGGCAGAGCTTGTGATGTCCTTTCCAGTTCGGACACCTAGTGAAAAGTAAGTATACTTTCTAACTTTTCTCTACAGTTTATTTATTTTTTAAATGGTAATCAGGCAGCATTTTGGAATGGTGTTGAGGATCCTGCCATAATAAGGAGACCTTGCATTTTGGGCCATGTTAAGGACCGTTGCATTGACCAAACTTGCAATATGCTTGCCCTGAGGAACCGACTCAAAGTATTGAAGCCAAAGAAATACCAGCTGGTATTTCTGGAAGAATATCACAATAGCAACCTTCATATTTACACATGCATCTAAGTACAAGTTTTCTTTCATATAATGGTTCTAAAAAAATTAAATAATTGTATTGCAGAATCCAAGATATACAAAAGTATTTAGATTATAAGTAAGAACTACATACAACATCTGCAGGCTGGGCAAACCTTTTTACCTTTTCCCTATCACAGAAAATGCCTTATTATCTGAGCTATCAATCAACCTTTTGGTAAAATGAACTCACATCACTCCACTCCCATCATGCTGGAAGATAAGAAATGTGTTTTGGGAAACAGGTTTCATTTCTTGAAATGTACACACAATTTGATACATATTTATTATTGCTAATCTTTTCCTTCTAATTTATTTTTCACAGATATATAATTAAATGTAAATGCTATTTACATCACAATATGTATCCCACACCATCTCATTTTATGGTTTAAGCACTAGCATTCACGGTTGATTAGCTTTTAATTACATAAATACCTACACATTAGGTATGAAACACATTTCTCCCTTCTGCTATTAGCATGTCATTATTTTTCATTTAATGAAATAAAGTTTAATTTTAGGATTAGGAAACTGTTTCAGATTTCCTAATGTGGAATTTCTAAGTGCCTAGACAAATTTTGTAAAACATAAATGTTATGTTTTATAAATTTTGAAAAAAATTGTTAACATTATGGTTTTAAAAGTAATTTGTTTTTCTTTGATGTTTGGGAATTTTTCATCCAACCCTTGCCCGCACATACTCAACAATCTACAGTGCAATGGTATCAAATAAAACGTCTAAGTAATGACGGCCCAGTTGATGCTCCACCTTTCCACTTACATTAAATTATACCTCCTAATTTCCTGATTGAGGACTACTGCCCTTTTTTTACCTGCTACTTGTTCGTCTGCCACCATCCACTCCAGTGTTTATTGGTGTTCAGACTGGACCCAGTATTGTTGATCTACTCTCAAACCATTCTACTAAACTGTACATTGTCTTAGTGGTCTTATCCTATTGGCCACTCCTACTGTTTACTGCATTCTCACATCAAGATAAAGAATTTTAAAAAAATTGTCATTTGTTGTATCTAATTTCTATGAAAATAGTATCTTGCACTCTGTAGTGAACCTGATATTCAGCTCATTGTGGAACCTAACAGCAACGGAACATGCAGTAAATAAAGTAAGCCAATGCTGCAAAGTAAGTAAAACTATTTTTTATACTTACAAATTAACCATATACATGATATCACTGAATCTGTGATTTACTGTACATTGATAGATATATCTGGAGAGCAATCCATACATGAATAACCACTCCAAGTTTGACAGGACACAGCAATTTCTAACCAATATTTCAGGCATGAACCATGTCAAAGAAGATTCTTGGATTTAAAGATTACTCAAAATGGCCCTTATCTCCACCATGAGCAGATATGATGCTACTTTCTGAAGCAGGCACTTTAAAGAAGCAGGCATAAAGAAATACTAAAGTCTTTTTAGTATAAACATGTAAAACAGATCATCTTGATGTAAATACTTTTATTAGAAATTCTTTATTTCAAAGAATAATTAGTATTTATATATGTACATAAAGACAGCTATCTTTGTTTATTATTTATTCAGATTCTGCTTCTAGCTTGGCAGTGCTACATAAGAGTGCTGGCTTATTGCTCTCTTCCACAATACAAGTCCCTGAGTCAAGTTTGAAAACAAAGCACTCCCTGCGTAGATGATATTGTTCCTATAGCAGTTAGGCCGTGTAATTGTAGTAGCTAATCTACCTTGCCACTTGTGGATAGTGTATAAATCTCTTCATCAAAAATGTCTTCAAATTAAAAACTTCAATAATAACTCTTTGGCATATTTTCCTAAATGTCTTCAAATGCCACCATTGTTGGGAGAAAACCCCAAAGAATTCTACTGAATAAATTCAGACATTGGGAAGAAAAGGCCAGCAGCAGAATGTAAACATTGCATGGTAGGCCAGGCGATAGAGGCTAAAACTAGAACTAGATGGATTATAGAGCTGTGGAGAGGTAGGGAGGGCTACTGAAGTGGTTGTGGGGGTGGCAAAAGAGTAAATAAACGTTGGAAGTTTTGTTATCCTCTAAGGTTAAACCTTTCCCCTTCATTCACCTGTCCCAAATAGCCCATACTGACTTTAGTCTTCCTAACTTTAGTCTTAGCCCTGCAATGCAAACCTTATGCTTTACACCCATCACACCTCCAGAGCAATTTTTTTTAAATGTGCATCAATGCCACCAGGTAAGAATGTCTGCTTGCCAGCTCCAAATGACCTCTTACTACAAGAGATCATTCCCGCTTGTAGCTATAACCCAGCCAAGGACCCTGGAGTACTCCTGTCCTTAGTGAACTCCTTACCCGATGCGGGTGTAGCAGTGTTTACCAAAAAGAAAAAGAGCTCCACATGGTGTAAAATCTTTAAAACCTTTATTTGCGCAAAAATGGTAAGCTGGTAAGCAGACATTCTTACCTTTGGGTTTTGGCATTGATGCACAAAGTCACTTTTTATGATACTGGATGGTGGAGATGCACAACAAGATTATCGACGCTTGAAAATAACATTTATTGTCACATCACCAGAGGCGGCTCTTTAATTAGGCAAATTAGGCGGTCGCCTAAGGCCTTGCACTCACAGGGGCCCCGCGACCGCGACCGCCTAATTTGCCTACTGAAGGAAGAGGAGCACTGGCATAGATAGCGTGGGCAGCCGGTGGACCCGCGCTGTCCCTGGGTCCGATGACCCGGCCAGCCACGGGAGTTGGGACTCTACTGACAGCGCTGCCTGGTTGAATTGAACAGTGAGGGGGAACTCCCGCTACCTCCGCCTGCAGGTCATGTTCTCTTTATCAGCACAGCAGCACTTGATGTCAGGCAGAATAGATGACTCCGCCTGACACGAAACTTTGACAGAGATGAGGCTGCGGGGAGAAAATACAGGAACCATACTCTGTATCTGTGTCCGTCCAGCAGCTGAAAGCCCTCCCACCGGCGGCCGCCCCCCTTCCCCGCTGGACGCCGCGGACACAGATACAGAGTATGGTTCCTGTAATTGCTCCCCGCAGCCTCATCTCTGTCAAAGTCTTGTGTCAGGTGGAGTCTTCTACTCTGCCCGACATCAAGTGCTGCTGTGCTGATAAAGAGAACATGACCTGCAGGCGGAGGTAACGGGACTCAGGAGCCCTGGGAATATGCACTATGCACGGTGTCGGTGAGTAGAGGACTGTGCGTGCAAGATCATAAAGGCAAAGGCTGGGCGGGACTACGGGACTACAATCTCCAGCATGTCTATGTAGGCGGCGCACTTAGTGTGAGGCTGGAGGTGAAAGCTGGACAGGCCGCCACTGTCTGCAATCCTACAGTAGTACAACACTGCCCACATATCCTAATTATCACATCAGCTCCTCCCCCTCTTCTCCTTCTACCTCCCCTCCTAGGCTCCTATCTCCCCTTCCTCTGCCCTATAACCCTCCTATTCCTCCCCATTATTTTCACCACCCCTCCGTTTCTCTTCTCTCCTCCCTTCCCACCCCTCCTCTCTATCACCCCCCCATGTCCTCTCTCCCTCTCTGTCCTTTCTGCCCCCTCCCTCTGTCCACATTCTCCTCTCCCCTCCCTCTCTCTATCCTCTCCCCCCTCCCTCTCTCTATCCTCTCCCCCCTCCCTCTCTCTATCCTCTCCCCCCTCCCTCTCGCTATCCTCTCCCCCTCCCTCTCGCTATCCTCTCCCCCATCTCTCTCTATCCTCTCTCCCTCCTTCTCTCTAAACTTTCTCCCTCCCTCTGTGCACTCTCTCCTCTACCCCTCCCTCCCTCTATCCTTTCCCCCTCGCTCTCTCTATCCCCCCTTTTTCTATCCTCTCCCCCCCCTCCTCTCTATCCTCTCCCCCTCTCTATCCTCCCCCCTCCCTCTGTTTCTCTCTCTATCCTCTTTCCCTCCCTCTGCACACTCTCTTCTCTCCCCCCTCCTTCTGTCCACTTTCTCCTCCCTCCTCTCTGTCTATGCCCCTCCCCTCTGTCCACTTTCTCTCCTCCTCCCTCTATCCTCTTCCCCCTCACGCTATAAATCCTCTCCCTCCTCCCTCTCTTTTTATTCTCTCCCCCTCCCTCTGTCCACTCTCTCCTCTCCTCCATCCCTCTCTCTATCCTCTTCCCCTCCCTCTTTCTATCCTCTTCCCCTCCCTCTCTAGCCTCTCCTGCTTCCTCTGTCCACACTCTCCTCTTCCCCTCTATTCCTCTCTCCCTTCCCTCCCTCTTTCTGTCCCCCCATTCCCTCTCTTCCCTCTCTCCCTCCCTTTCTCTGTCCTTCCCCCCTGTCCATTCCCCCCCTCCCTCTCTCTATCCTCTTCCCCTCCATCTGTCCACTCTCTCCTCCCCCCATCTCTCTATCCTCTCCCCCTCCCTCTACCTTCTCTCCCCCTCCCTCTCTCTGTCCTCTCTCCCTCCCTTCTCTGCCTCTGTCATTCCCCCCTGCTCTCTCCCCCCATCCTTTCTCCCCCTCCCTCTCTGTTTTAGCTTTGATGGGTGACCTCCCTTACCAGTAGGGTGGAGAGGGTGGGCCCAAGCATTCTACAACAGTGGCTGGTCAAGATTTGCATAACGGAGCACCCAAGGTTTAGGGGTTCTGAGGTATGTGACCTTAAAACCGCAAACAGATAGGACATGGGAACCTGTGGGTGATGTCACTCTCCAGGCTTTACCATCCATTGTCAAGCATGCTCTCCTTTCCCCTGCAGCCACCGCTGACTGACACAGGGGATTATGTGACCAGACCGGAGCTAAAAGTCCACGGGTTAGGGGGCGCAAATTACTTGCCTTGCCCAAGGCGCTGACAACCCATGCTATGTCACTGGATGGGAGATCCCAGCGCTGCCACCTTGAGCTGTCAATGTTATCCCTATGTGCCGCTCACAAATGGCGATCTGCAGAGAAGACACACCCAGGGGAGAGCAGAGCACAGCCTGGAAAAGAGAGGGACGGTCTTGGTGAGCTAGCTGGTGTGATATGATCCAATAACATGCTGGAATTCTTGAGGACTGCCCATGGGTGGATTGCCATCAGTTTATTGTACACTGTACATCGCAATGTAGTATTAATTTTCTATTGCTTTAACTATTCTTCCCATTTTGGGCATGAGAGGGCCTTATGTCTAAGTTTTGCCTAAAGCCCTGTACACACGATCGGTTTTACCGATGAAAACAGTCAGATGGACTTTTTTCATCGGACAAACCGATCGTGTATGGGACCCATCGGTCTTTTTTCCATCGGTTTTAAAAAATAGAACATGTTTTAAATTTTTCCGGATAAAAAACCCACGCATGCTCAGAATCAAGTCGACGCATGCTCAGAAGCATTGAACTTCATTTTTCTCGGCTCATCTGAGAGTTTTACGTCACCGCGTTTGGAACGGTCGGTTTTTTGACTGATGGTGTGCAGGCAAGACTGATGGAAGTCAGCTTCATCGGATTTCTGATGGACAAAACCATCGGATTAGAATCCATAGGATATCCGATCGTGTGAACGAGGCTTAAGGCCTCACAAAGCCTGGAGCCGCCTCTGCACATCACTTGTGGACACTTTTTCTATTAGAGTTTTTTGGTTTTTGATTTATATTGTTTTTTAATTTAGCGCAACTCTCTACTTTCATGCAATTTTTGACTGGAGCCGCCTCTGCACATCACTTGTGGACACTTTTTCTATTAGAGTTTTTTGGTTTTTGATTTATATTGTTTTTTAATTTAGCGCAACTCTCTACTTTCATGCAATTTTTGAACTGTACATATGTCCTGCAGAAGAGTTTCTGCTTATAGCAATTA
This sequence comes from Rana muscosa, assembly GCA_029206835.1. Taxonomy (NCBI): domain Eukaryota; kingdom Metazoa; phylum Chordata; class Amphibia; order Anura; family Ranidae; genus Rana; species Rana muscosa. The sequence goes on along the minus strand of CM055122.1, from coordinate 81,257,663 downwards.
ATATATTAGTTATTGGTGTAGCTCGTTTTTTTTATTATTTTTACATTTTTTTAAATGGGGTGGCTTTAGGTGTACACCAAAGGCACAACTTGAATTCTCAATCCACTGGTTGACAAATATCAGACAGTGTGTGAAATTGTGGTCTGTAAAATGCAGAAAACCACAAACATAGTTAAAAAATATTTCCACTTTTGTTGAGAAAAAAACAACCCCGTCTGGGTGATCAAAACACATTGTAAAGACTTTAACAAACTTTGTTGCAGATTGCTACCTGTTTCTGCTTTAAGGAAAACGCTATTTGTTTGTCCATGTAAATGAGTAAATTTGAATTACAGTGACTTTTGCATTATCAACCAGCAATTGATAGTGCATTTGCAATGTTATAATGAGGAAAATTGTAGGAGCTGAATCCCTTAAGCCCTGTACACATGATCGGATTTCCTATGGATTCAAATCCGATGGATTTTTCCATCGGAATTCAGATGAAGCTGACTTCCATCAGTCTTGCCTACACACCATCAGTCAAAAATCCGACCGCCCCAAATGCTGTGATGTAAAACACTCCGATGAGCCGAGAAAAATGAAGTTCCATGCTTCTGAGCATGCGTCAACTTGATTCTGAGCATGCGTGGGTTTTTTCTCCGATGGAGTTCCACACAGACGATCGGAATTTGCTATCGTTTTTTTTTTGCCATTGGATAAATTTAAAACATGTTCTATTTTTTGTCACCGATGGAAAAAAGACTGATGGGGCCCATACACGATCGGTTTGTCGGATGAAAAAAGTCCATCGGACTGTTTTCATTGGTAAAACCGATCGTGTGTACAGGGCATTAGAGGTGATTAACCCTTTGGGAGTTTATCACCAAAAATAACAATATTGTTGCAGAGGCTGCCTAAACTCTGACTTGTATTGTTGTGCAGACTTCTGGGAAAATCAGGTAGCCAATCACATAAGCAGGAAATGACAGGTTGCCATATTTTATTGAATTTTACAGAAAACTACAGCACTGCAGATTATTAAGGATGTAAACCCACTCTCATCCTTTCTAAACTACTGCCATAGTGCTGATCTATAAGGATATAGATGCCTACTGCATGTATCCTTATCTGTCAAATGTCTCCCCTCTGTCTCTTATAAGAACTGAAAAACTGCAGATTCTGTGGGTGGATCTGTTATCTGGAGCTCGGTGGGTGGAGTCGTGATGTGAGTAGACTCCCCGCCCACCTCTACACTCCCCTTGTCAACATGAATTTTCTCCTGTGTATTCCTTACACTGAACTTCTGCTATGATCACTAACATCCAGTCAAAATACAGAAAAGTAACCACATGACTTCAGAAAAGGAGTGGGGGTGGGAATTAAAAAATAATGCCTGTCTCAGAATTAGTGCATGAGATATGTAAATAACCTGTCATTCACAGCAAGGGGGAGGAACGGACAAAAGTTCTCCTGTTTGTCTGTTTATCTCACTGAAAAAAGAAAAGAGGATTGCTCACAGCTGGATTAACTCTTTGTGGCAAGACCTGGCACAGATGATGGGAAATCTTATACACTACATTGTGACAGCGAAAAAAAAAAATCGGGTTTACATCCACTTTAAGAGAAACTTTTGGGTTTGGTATAATGTATACAGGAAATAAAAATAAACAACCAAAAATATTAAAATGATGCCATAAGCCCATGGCACACTCCCATGCATGATTTCCTACAATCTATGTAGAAAGTTTATAGCTTATCAAAGGCATATTTTCAAATGTACATAATGACAAGAAGATGAATAAAAAAATATTTTCTCCCAAAAGCATTTTTTTATGTCAGATGTCTAAACATACATATGCCCCTTTGTGATGACCTAGGAAGTTTTCATAGTACCTAAAAATTGATGGATTGGTCCAATTATGCCTGATAACTCATAATTCAGATAAAAAAGGACTCTGGAAGAAGATTGCGCTTTTCCTGAATGGGCAATTTGTTTTATAAAGTCAAGAAATTACAGCTAAGGACGAGAGAAAATAAATCATGAAAAAACTGCTTTACTATTGATCTTCTGCTAGATGTATCTGCCAGGATCCCTTCTCTTAGTTTTATGTACTTGAACTCATATTTTCTCAACCCTTTCACTGCCTGAAAGGTCTGCAAAGCATTAAAAAGCTAGTGAAATGTATACACAGGCAGCGCTGCTAGGATTAGTGATCATCTGTTTTCTTTGATGTTTTACTCTGTTTTAGAGACATAATATTAGGGATACCCAGAATGTGTATGGGCACTTAATCAAGCATGATTTGGGGTAAGAGAAGCTTAAAATCACTGGTACTGAGGTTTTCATCAGTCTTATTTTATACTGTGCATTAACTCATTTGCTGGAATTTTATGTGTATGTTAGAGTTTCTTTGTTGAAGAGACCTGGAAAAAACTGCTGAAGAAAGCAGAGAGGTCAGAGAGACGAGGAGAGAGGCAAGGTGCAATGTTTTCAAACTGATAGGCTTTCCACATACAGTATCTCAGTTTTCAAGCCTTTTAATCTTACCGTAAAATCTTTTCTTTATACATTGTGGCTAAAAGAGAGGGCAGGGACAAAATTAAAGCCTTTGTAAAGCTTTTTTTTTTATTAAAATAAAAAGCATGGTACAATTACTTGCTCTGTGCAATGGCATTGCACAAGGATGCCCTGAATCTCTTCTTCTCAGGTTCCCTGACAATGCTCTGGCCTCCTCCTATTCTCGGTGTGCTACCATAGAAAGCCACTTCCTATAGGGAGGCACCTGTGGGCTGACTTCTGAGCCAGGCTATGTGCATCTATTGACACACACACAGCCCGTCTCAGCCCTGCCACCTGCTATCTGCTCACAGGATTTTATTGACAGCCGCACGAGCCAGAACTGGATTGAGGTCAGGGTCAGGTAAGTATATGGGGGGATGAGGGGGCGCTACAAGTAATGGGAAATTTTTTAACCTTAATGCAGAAAGTAAAAAATGCCCAACTTTAGAACCACTTTAAAGCAGACAGAAAGCTGCATGCCAGGCTAGTAGTTTTGTGAAATAATTCTGCTTCACCAGTGATCTTGATGTAAGTAACTGCTTATCCTTATGTCAGACTTGAGACCTCACTACTATGTAAATCTTCGACTATTAAATAATAACACTATCTTAACTACTTCAGATCCGCGCTATAGCCGAATGACGGATACAGAGCGGACCTAATTTGTGGGGAGAGATTCCATGGACGTCCTCCCGTTCTCGAGCAGCCTGCGCGCCCCTTGCAGGGCGCGCACGGCGCACTCTGTGACCAGCGAGTCAATGAGCCTCGGCTGATCACAGATGGGAGTAAGGGGTCGATCCCGACCCCTTACCACCTGATCAGCTGTCAACCAATGACAGCTGATCATGTGATGTAAACAGAGACGGTAATCGGCTAAAAAGCCAATCACCGGCGGCTGTCAGAGAGACATCGGTCCCAATCAAGGAGAGCAGCCGCCTGCTCATCTGTGCCACCTGTGCCACTTGTCAGTGCCACCTACCAGTGCACAACAGTGCCACCTATCAGTGCCCACAGTGCCACCCATCAGTGCCCACAGTGCCACCTATCAGTGTCACCAATCAGTGTCACCTACCAGTGCCGCCCATCAGTGTCAACTACCAGTGCCCATCAGTGTCAACTACCAGTGCCCATCAGTGCCACCTATAAGTGCCACCTATCAGTGCCCATCAGTGCCATCAGTGGTACCTATCAGTAACACCTATCAGTGCCAATCAGTGCCCCCACCAGTGCCACCCATCAGGGCCCATCAGTGCCATCTGATCAGTGGCCATCAGTGTCGCCTTATCTGTGCCCATCAGTACCGCCTTATTTGTCCCTATCAGTGCCGCCTTATCTGTCCCCATCAGTGCCACCTTATCTGTGCCTATTAGTGCTGCCTTATCTGTGCCTATCAGTGCCCACCAGTGCAGCCTATCAGTGCCCACCAGTGCCACCTCATCAGCGCATATCAATGAAGGAGAAAAATCACCTGTTTACAAAATTGTATAACAAACTAGGATACATGATTTTCTTTTTTCTTTTTCCATGTTCTTTTGTTTGTTTAGCAAAAAATAAAAACCTCAGCAGTGATTAAATACCCCCAAAAGAAAGCTCTATTTGTGTGAAAAAAATAATGAAAATTTCATTTGGGCACAGCATTGTATGACTGCACAATTGTCATTCAAAATGCGTCAGCTCTGAAAGCTGAAAATTGGTCTGGGCAGGAGGGGGGTTTAAGTAAGTAAGTGGTTAAATATTCACAAAATATTTTGTTTCATTTACTGTATTTAAATAGATTGGATGTTTTAAAGACATACTGTACAGTATTTTGTTCTATTATTTAAGAAGCTACTTTCCACATAAGCAGTTCCCCCTTTTTGCTTATCTTTGTTTTGTCATCCCCCCCACCAAGCATCTGGGTTTGGTTTAAAATCACAAGACTAGAAAGCAGACCATATTCCTACTTTGGGGTCCAATTTGACTAGTATAGAATATAAAGAGCCTGAGTAGTCCCAGCCCATCATACTATGAGGCTACCAGTCTGTATGCCCGATTTTGCAGGCTGGTATGTCCTATGTAAGTAGACATTTCTTTGTTAAAAGAAAAAAACTAGTACTAGGTCTGAAAGGCTAACTGGCAGGTCATTTGACATGTGAATGCTTCTGTTGTTTGAAAACTAGTGCAGTATGGATAGGATCTCAAAAAGAAAAGGTTAGCTCCTTCATCTCTGATATCCATTAATTAAATCCTTTCTTTCCTTACTGAGTTTATCTCACAAACCCGTTATGCTTAATGTGGTTGTAAACACAAAAGAAAATTCAACAATATGGAAACCCAACATTTCATATTCCTGATGTGTGCCTTCTGTACCATGTACTCCCAGATAGTAAGGATAACTTGCCACAAATTTGTGGCAATGTTAAATTGTAAGTTTTGTTAACTTGCTGCACATTTTCACTGGCAAGTTGTACACTTGCAGAGCTTGAAGCACAAGTCCTAGTTCACGCAGCAGGAAGCAAAGATGAAAAATCAGCCAGAGTGACCCCTGTGGGGGTATGACTATTGAACGATATGAGGACCCCTTGACAATATCCCTTTGGACGAAACACATTGGGGCAAGACACTGGAATTGACGTCTTGCTACTGAGTGATTCCGGGTTGCCAGCAGCTGCCTTATGTACATTTTTAAACATTTATGTACTTGCTATGTGTTTTGAACCTTTGGAATAAAATTGACTACACTATGAGACTCCCTCTGGGCTCTGGGTGTGCTTATTTGTTTCCAGCTGGATCCGGTTCTTTGTCTCTGATGATGTGTTTGAGTCTTCCATGCTGCTGTAATGGCAGCCATTGAATCCGGAGCGTTTGCAATCTTTCTGTTGGTGGAGATTTACTTGATTGGATACAATTGCTTCACATCTTTCTCACTGGATTGGTGACTTATGCTATGGACTATTGTTTGTTCTAAAGGAATCTCTTTTTATGGACTATTTATCCTTAGCCAAAATTGCTTTCTTTTTAGATATGTGATTGCTATCTATTGGTGTTTTGAATGTTTCAATATTTTTGACTTCACATATGGGCACCACACTTTTAAATGATTTACTTTTTAAGTTGGCTATACTATTTATGTGCTAGCTGCCTTGTTTGTTCATGATCATTTCATACACAGCACAGAATTTTCCCAATATTATTGCACAATATAACTGAACCAGAACTTGCAGCAAAGTTGCAGAATGTTTGCAAAGAAAGTTGATCTGCAGTCATACAATGCAGACGTGATGCAACAAACTTGTGAAGCCTGGCAATAGCTTAGAAAGTCATTTTTAAACTTGCAGCCCAATTGCTTGCTAATGCTATCTGGGCTTGTGTTAAAATATATATATATATATATATATATATATATATATATATATATATATATATATATCCTGTTCTCTTTCTATTCCTTTCTTTGTGTGAAATACCTGATGTTCCTGCCAGTCCTTCTGCCTTTCTATCAAAAAAATTACCACACTAAGCATGAGTGCACAGCATGGTCAGTTTTTTTTAGCTGTGCTGGAACCCAGCCTGCTCTCCTCCAATGATCATACTTGTGCAGACCCCCCCCCCTCTTATGCAGCTGAAAACAGAGTTCATGTGATCACTAATAAATAAAATAAAAATAAAAAAAAGGTATTATATGTATACGCAAATGTTTTGCCTTTCAAGCCTCGTACACACGACCGAGTTTCTCGTCATAAAAAACACGTCGTTTTTTTCGACGAGATTCTTGTTAACCTTGTCGATTTTCTCGTCAAGCTTTCCATGCGTACACACTGACATTTCCCAATTTCCTCGTTGTTCACCGCGGTCACGTCCAGCACGTACGACGGCACTATAAAGGGGAAGATCTTTTTTCTTGGCACCACCCCTTGGGCTGCTTTTGCTGATCTCGTGTTACCGCGTGTGAAGTAAAAGTTTGGGAAGAGACGATTCGCGCTTTTCAGTCTTCGTACTTTTCAGTTTGTTTTCTGCGGTTCAGTTTGTGCTTGTGGGTTCGTATCTTGACTTTCAGAGCGTCTAGGCAGGTCGTATCTGTTTTACAGTGCGTTCTTGCCTGTTCGTTTCTGTTTTTCAGTTCGTTATTCATAGGCCTTGCTGTTCTAAAGTGCGTTCTGTTCTGTACGTTCTGATAAGACGACCGTTTCCTAGCCATGTCGCCTGGACGTTCTCGTCGTCGAGTTCGTGCTGTGCGTGCGCTTGGTGTTGGTCTGCTTGTTTTGGACCAAGACCAGTCCATGAATGGTGTGAGGAGGAGTTCATGGACCACAAATTGGTTGCTCCAGCGGGACCAATTCTGCCATATGCCTCTGCTGCGGGAGATCGTCAAGAATAATCCTGAGGACTACAGGAATTTTCTGCGGATGTCTGACCCCGTTTTTCAGGAACTGTTGGCTTTGGTGTCCCCCTATATTACCAGGCAGGACACCGTTATGCGGGAAGCCATCAGTGCTGAGCAGAGGCTCATTGCCACGTTACGTTATCTGGCGACAGGGAGAAGTCTTCAGGACTTGAAGTTCACGACAGGCATCTCCCCCCAGGCTCTGGGCCTCATAATCCCAGACACCTGTTCTGCCATTATACAAGTCCTGCAGGAGGACTATATTAGGGTAAGTTTTCTCCATTAACATCACATTTTATGTATTTCATGTATGCTAATGTATTGTATTTCTTTCATCCTTCCCTAATTACCATGATTGTAATATGCTGAGAATGTTCCCTTTGTCCCCATGCATGCTGGAAGCTTTAGATTGACCCTTTTTTCTCCTCCATGCATATTTCCCTTCACTAACCTTTCCAGCAGGGGCGCCTGTTGCAACAAATGTTTGGGGGTCCAACCCCAATTTAGGAAATAAACTTCCTCCTTTTTTGCTCTGGTGCCTATTAAACGCCCCCATTTGTTCCCTCCAATGCAGCCATTTTGTTCCCTCTAATGCAGGCATTTTGTCCCCTCCAATGCAGCCAGTTCCCCCCCAGCCCTGCACTTACCTTCTTGTGGTCAGCGCCATCCTTCTTCTGTCCTTGATGTCTTCTCCTTCCCTTGATGTTGCATCAGCCAATCATGTTACCATTAAACAGACTTGGTGAACATGATTGGCAGAGCAGCCTGTCAGTGTTTACCCAAGGAATGCCCCCCCCCTGCGTCCCCTATTTAACTTTTCTGAAGCCAATTACATCCCTCAGGCTGTAATGTGCAAGACAATTTTCCTTCCGGTTTCTGATATGCAATTTTAAGCCCATAAATGCCGCAATTCTTCATATGTCGGTCGCTTAACAGGGGGCCATCCACCTGAATAGTGGGCGGCATAGACAATACATAGGTTAATGCAAGGCATGAACCTATGTATTGTTCTGAGTGACGGGCATAGGAGAGAGGGGGCAGTGCTCCAGCACCCACTCTGGACGCACCGCCACTGCAATGCTATCCTGTGGCCAAACACATCTACCCCCCCTCTCCATTATAATTTATTCATGGACCATCATAGGGGGTGATGAATATGATACATGAGCCTTCCATTATACTTATTTAAAACACCTTAATAAACGTAGACTTTGCTTGATGTTGGCCTCTAATGTATTTTCTTTGAATCTCCTTGTAATGTTTGATTTGTGTATTCTAATATTTTTTCATCTTGTTTGACTCCACAGCTTCCTTCCACGCCACAGGAATGGCAGACTGTGGCATTGGAGTTTGCCACGCGGTGGGACTTCCCCAACTGCGGTGGTGCTATAGACGGGAAGCACGTCCGCATCGTGCCGCCACCCCGTTCTGGGTCCTACTACTACAACTACAAGGGGTTTCATAGCATTGTGCTGATGGCGGTGGTGTCAGCACGGTATGAATTCCTCTATGTTGATGTAGGGAAGAATGGCCGGATGTCCGATGGGGGATCCTTCATCCAGACGGAGTTTGCCCTCCGTCTCCAGAGTGACGACCTTGCATTGCCACCGGATGCAGGGAATGTTGAATGACTCCCCTTTGTTTTCTTGGCTGATGAAGCCTTCGGGCTCGGACTGCATCTTATGAGGCCATTTCCTCAGAGGACCCTGACCCCAGAGAAGAGGGTGTTCAATTACCAGCTGGCCAGGGGCCGAAGAGTCGTTGAAAATGCCTTTGGCATAATGGCCAGCCGGTTCCGCCTTTTTATGACTTCAATACACTTGGCGGACTACAAAATAAACGATGTAGTATTATGCTGCTGTGTGCTACACAATTTTCTTTGCCGCAAATCAAATTCCTATATGGCCTCAGTTTTGCCTGAGGCTGGACTTTCCCCTGATAATCCCCTGCTGGGCCTGGAATCTGCCCATGCTGGCTTGCCCCCCCAAAATGCCCGTGAGGTTCGGGACAAATACATGGACTATTTCACGGGTAGGGGGGCAATTCCTATGCCAGGCTATGGCTAAAGATTCCTGTCTAACGATCAAAATAAAAATCTTGTTTAAACTTCTAACTTTTGTGGGTTTCCTGTCTCCTAGTTTGTCTTAGTGCATTTGTAGTGCCAAGTGTATTTTCCTTTAGTAAATACCAACCATTTCACTATGTTAACCTTTAAAAAATAACCAAATAAGGTTAGAGCGTATTAGAAAAAGAAGCTACACGTTGTTTGTGTTCAAATATTTTACTATGTGCAAATTCACACACTTTTTTTTTTTATTTTACATTTTTGGTTTGCCTGGCCACAAACCGGCAATTGTTTTCTTAGGAAAATACAAAAACAACATTTGCATTCCAAAAATTACAAAATTGGATACCTCGGAGCAATCTGAGACATTCACTTACACAAACTATATGTCTCTATGTGCCCGTCCTAATATGGGGTCCTGCCACCAGTTGCCCAGCCAAAAATTGAATATGCACACAATTGGGATTATTTTCCGATAGGGATTTTAGACTCCTGATCCCTATTGTCAACATGTGCTATCTGCCATCAGGGGTGATCAATGGACGTGTTTTGGGGGTGCAACCCCTTCCTCAGTTCACCTACTTTAGATACGAGGAAGGGGTTGCACCCCCAAAAGACGTACATGGATATCCCCTGATGGCAGATAGCACATGTTGAAACAATGTGTGCAGATTCAATTTTTGGCTGGTTTGATTGTCAAAAAGTTGTTCTAAAGTGGAAGAACAAACATGAAAAAAAAGGGGGTTTGGATGCCTTATTGAATTCTCCCCAAAACATTGAGAATGTCTTTAAATGTTTGATCCATCACATGAATTCTTTCTTTAATTTTGTCCAGTTCCGTGCTACATTCCATCACTTGCTGGATGAGGCGGAGGGCACTGTCAGCAGAGAAAACTGTACTATCCTTCACCCCAACATTCACATCCCCTAAAAATAAAATAAAAAGGTATTATAACTCTGCAGGCCTACATCTCTTACCTGAAGCTGTGGTGACAGATACTGACCTGTTGTGGTGACCAGTTCCACAACGTCATCCACCTCTCCTTCCTGCACTTCTCCTTCCTCCACCTCAACTTCCTCTACATCCTTCGTTTGTGGGTCTTTGGGAGTTTGGGGTTGTTGTGAAGCTGTGGGGTTCCTGTGCTCCCTGGAGTGTCCTCCTCCCAGTCTTCTCTCCCCTATGAGAATCAAACAAAAGGTAGAGTTATCACACAGAAATTCTCTATGTAAAAAAAAAAACAGGCTAAATTGCTTGGAAGTGGGGTACAAGTGTGTGTTTGGGCGGAAGTTAAAGATGAATGCATTATTTCTGACCAAGAATATGTTTAGTATTCACCTTTGTCTGTCATTTTTTAGACATGTAGGCAATACAAAAATTCTCTGATGCACCTGTGTGGGACACCCAAAAAAGGCGGGTCTGGTGGCCCACACTATAGTGCTCCAAAGTACAGATGTGGAAGCAGCTGCTGAGTGTCCTCTCCTTTACACAGTTTACAGTTTGCATTTCATTCTCTTTACAAACACATCATCTAGCCTAAAAATTTGTGCCCCAAATTTCCCAAAAAATGGCAGATGTCTAATTAGTTTTGTGGCTGTAAAATAAGCCAAAACAGCGGATAGTGGCCGAACGAAGTGTCTGTAACGTAACAAACGATTACTGTGCCCAACCAAGTCCAAAATATTACATTTTGGAAGGGAGTCCAATAAGAAAAAAAAACAAAACCAGCAACATGTCAGTTTAGAAAAGGATTAATAGCAGAAAAGTGAACATTTTACTTACTTTTTGCGAGCATTCTCTTAATGCTCCTTAACTGCTCTGGCTCCCTCAGTTTGAGGTCTGACCACCTCTTTCTGACCTGCTCATTTGAGCGTTTCACCCCGAAATTCGTCTTCAGACTCTTCACGACTTTAGTGAGGATTTTGGCCTTCCTTCTATTTGGTTTGCTATACGGCCCATGCTTTGCGTCATAATCAGACTTGGGCAAGATGTCCACCATCTCCGCCATCTCCGCAAAAGACATATTCGATGCCTTGAATCTCCTCCTTGATCGTGACGTTTCCTCGGTCTCCGGGCTTGTCTCCTCCTCGTTAGTTGCGGAATTATCAGACACCTGCTGTAACTCTACCATATCTGTCTGCGCGCCGAAAGAGAAGGGGCGGGGAAAAGATGTTAGTTAGAACGTCATGGGCGGGCGACGTGTGCGGAGCGACGTGTTCGTATTTTGACGCATGCGTGGTGTGTATATAGCAAACACACATGTGACTATAGTACGTTCGGTGTGCGGAGAGAGGAGTTCAAGTGACGGACGTGCGAATGAAGGTATATGATTTTGAGACTGTGCCAAATTGTTGGCCTATACTGTCTTGAGAATGTTGTAGGATATATATGGTGACTACGATGTTAAGGAGGTTAGACTGTTTGCCTCACATTAGTTATATATTATTTATTTAACTTGCAGATACAATATGAATGTCTTTATTAGCGACAAAGAGTTCCTGGTGGAATTTATTGACCGGGTAAGGGAGCTGTCGGCTCTGTGGGAGACGAAAAACCCCATCCACAAAAAAAGAGGGGTGAGAAAAGCAGCGCTGGAGAAGCTGCTCCCATTTGTGCAGACCAAGGTGCCCACAGCCACAGCAAAACAAGTGGACACTAAAATTGGGAGCTTGAGAGGCACCTACAGGACTGAACGCTCTAAGGTCCTGGCTTCTCAGAGGTCAGGAGCAGCAGCAGGTGATGTGTATGTCCCGATTTTGTGGTACTACAGCAGGATGTCCTTCCTGGATGACCACATTGAGGCAAGGCCATCACTCTCCACTCTTCCCCCCAGACTTCCCTGCAGCCAACCTGAACCTTCTCAGGAGCAAGAGGAGGCAGCCCTCCTGGATGATCCTGATTTGGCCATCTGGAGCCAGGTATAGTATTAAATGAAATTGCATTGTGATAAAATTAATGTTTGACAAATATGTCAAGATGAGAAACATACAATATTTTGGGTTCCACAAGTGAAATCAAGATCTCTAGACATTAGTCTGCACTTAATTGGGTGCTAAATAGTCAATCTGATGTAGGTGTAAATTAGAAAAAATTATTTCTGGATTTACATTCTAATTGCTTCAATCATGTTTATAAAGTTTGATGCAAAGATTAAAGCAACATATTAAACTATGTCCCTTTTTCATACACAGGATGAAATCAGCCAGGAGGAGGGTCTGGAAACTGTCAGGCAGGAGGAGGAAGGGCCCAGTGGCAGCCAGGAGGAGGCAGGGCCCAGTGGCAGCCAGGAGGTGGCAGGGCCCAGTGGCAGCCAGGAGGTGGCAGGGCCCAGTGGCAGCCAGGAGGTGGCAGGGCCCAGTGGCAGCCAGGAGGTAGCAGGGCAAAGGAGAAGCACCAGATCCCAGGTGCCTCCCATCCGGCTTCCCAAAAGAGGCAGGAGGGACAGGACCACCAGTGAGGCAGCAATGGCCCTTATTAAAGAGGCCCATGCCACCCTCAAACAGCCCACATCCCCTGAAGAGGCCATTGCCGGCCTAGTGGAGGCAAAGTTCAAGGTGATGAGCATGGAGCAACGCCTCCTATGCGAGCCCCTGCTCATCACCTTGCTCAACAAGGGGGTGATGGGAAAAATTACCCCCAATACAGCTATTTGTGAGGTGGCACAACTGTCCCAACCTCAACCTCCTCCTCCACCTCCACATTCTTCTTCTGCCCCACCCCCTTCTCCTTCACCTCCACCTTGTTCTTCCGCCCCACCCCCTTCTCCTCCACCTCCTCCTCCTCCTGACAGGAGTACCCCTCCAGTGGCCCAGCTTCCAGCCAAACGAAGAAGGAAGGTTGCAGGGAAGGTTGCCAGGAAGACGAGGAAGTGATGGCCTTGCTTCATTGTGGTCGGACAGAAGGCAGCCTGTTGTAGTACCACACACTTGGGACATATATCTCACCTGCTGCTGTTCCTGACCTCTGGGAGGCCAGCATCAGATTGTGTTCAGAAATGTTGGCCTTCTCAAGCTCCCAATTTTAGTGTCCACACAGGGTTGCTGTGTGCTTTGGGGTCCCTGGGATGCACAAATGGCAGCAGCTTCTCCAGCGCTGCCTTCTCTTTATTTTAGTTCAAACATGAATAAATGTTATTTTTCTTTAAGTTCATACTTGACTATGTGTAGTTGTAAAAATGTAAAATCTAGCTTTGGAGTAAGCAGATACATTTGACTGACAAAAAAAGGGACAGATAACAACACCCCAAAAAAATAACTAAATCGTCTTTCCCAAAAAAGGGTGTAAAATTTAAATAATATATATTAAAAGATTCAATGGGAGATCACTATCAAAACATAGCGAAATTACAATTAACATCAGTTAGAAAAATATCTAATTTTTTAATATTCCTAAAAACTTGCACGATATAATACACATAAATCTTCTTAACAGCAGCATGAAAAAGGTTAAAAAAAGATAGTCATAACTCTGTGTGAATATCAGCAGCAAAAGAAGTTCATTCGTTTGGATTAATGTAACATTCTAACGAAGATTTCAATGCACAACATTTAAACAATGCAAAAATTTGGAGCGTGACGAATGTGCTATCTCCATTATGAAGGCTTGTTTTACCAGAAGATGCGCTCCTGTCTCATAGTTGCTTCTGAGCATGCGCGCTTTTGGAAGAGTCGTAAAAGCATACACACGAACCATTTTCTCGTCACAAAACAGGCCGACGAGAAACACGACGAGGAAATCTGGAATCCTGACGAGAAAATAGAGAGCAGGTTCTCTATTTTCTCGTCGAGATTTACTGCAATTTTCTCGTCGTAAAACCATACACACGAACGGTTTTCTCGACAAAAAAGCTCACGCGGCACTTTTCTTGCCGGTTTTGGACGAGAAACTCGGTCGTGTGTACGAGGCTTCAGTTCTATTTTATGTTTAAAAACAATCTGTGCTGTTACTTTTTTGTATAAAGGTTTCCTGTGATAGAAATCTTGTAATTCTGCCCTTACCAGGACCTCTTCCTTTCTGTGGCAACAATGTGCAAGCTTATGGAGCCTCTGCAGTGCTCCCCTTTTAGCTTAGTAAGTAAGCAGTGTATTACTATATATTGCTTACTTACTAGGCGTGTGATTGCTCTACTTATCCCACAGCACCACCCAGGGGGGTGGAGCAGAGCTAAAGCACAAGCTTCTCTGTATGTTCCCAGGGCTGCTGTTCTTAGTGTTGTTTGCCAATACTTTAGCTGTTACATCCCCTTCCTTCCAGACCATTTAAAACAGAGTGCAGTGTTAGGTAGACCTGTTCTCCAGTGTCAGGTAGACATGTTCTCCACCCCCTAGTTTGATCAGATGCTTGACTGACTGCGCTCTAAATGGTATGAAAGAGGAGGGAGTGTGAAAGCTAAAGCAATGTCATAGGCCATGTGAAACCCTGAGGCTAAGGTTTACCCACTCCCAGGACACACTGTGCTAGAACTAGTAACAATGATCACATGAAGAAGAAAAAGATAACATCAACTGGATTTTAAAATGATTGTGTAATTAGATTAGTGGCTTTTGATCTGCCCTACCAATGCAGGGGGCAGATTACTGACTTTTGTCTTTGATAACACTTCATCGCTGTCCAAGGACCCTTCCTTCTAGACTATCTATTTTCTGCTTCTTCTTCTCATTTTTCTGGCTAATAATCCTTCCTTTCCCACCTTCCTGCAATGTGCCCTCTGTTGTGTCCAAGACTCCCTCCTTCCTTACCATCACATAAAACCCATTATTTTCACTTATTCTTCTCTTCTTCCTCTCTTCTTCCTCAGTAATCCTCTGATTAAACTTTGTTGTATACAAATGTGTTGACCGTAGAAAAGAGAAGAGTAAGCAGAACTGATAACGTATCACTGCGTGCTGATTCGTCATTGTCCAGTAAGCAAGTGCAGGGAGGTAGCATAACTGTATCCCTTAAAGAAGAACTCAAGGCAAAAATAACAGGGTAAAATGAATAGCCCATTAAAGGTTAAAACAACAAATCCACCTTTTGCTGCAATTATTGTCTTAATTTCAGAGATTTCCCCTGTAGTACATTTTCTGCCACTAGATGTCCTCAGCCTGATGGCCAGCATCATTTAACCTACTTCCTTGAATTCCAAGTCATACTGGATCTGCTAGGAGGTGGAAAGAGGAAAGAGGAGCAGCACAGTGATGAGCTTATTTCTCTGTCATTCTACTTTCCCCTATCATCATGCTTTTTTACAGCATATGAACCATTTGGTTCCTTGTGCTACCTGTTCCTCTCACCCTCCTGTCCCAATGTAGGTCAGGTTAAGGTACACTCCTTGCACTAAAAAAACAACAAAAAACAACACACACATATTACAGAACTGCCATGAATTAAATCAGCACAAGGGGCGTTTCTTTCATGGTGATGTGTCCTCTGTGCGACTGTGTCCTGGTTTAACTGTCCCCCCCCCACTGTTGTAATAGTCTGGAGCGGCAGAGGTTAATAGAACTGAATGAGCTGTTACAGGTACTTATCAAGAGTGTCTGACTATGCCACCAAGCTCATTCATTCATATAATCAGGTACTAGAGCTTCTATGAATAAAACATGATCTATGAATGGAGTGGGAGGACCTTTCAAACATCCACCCATCCTCCATTCATAGATCATGTTTCAGTCATAGAAGCTATAGTGCAGCTTCTATGAATGGAGGACCTGGGTTAAAGGGCGGGCATAGTTAGACATTCTTGATGAGTACTGTAGCGCCCTCACCCGCTCTCTCCCTTCTTCTTCTCGGCTGGTTAACTCATCTAGGGGGACCAGGCAGAGGGGTGAGGTGCTGCCACCAGCTCGCCCCTCTTATGTGTGTAGAGGTTTGAGCTAAGATGTTTACCTTCGGGTCTGTGTCCCTGTCTGGAGATTCCACTTCAAATATGACAGGTAGATAGGTGAATGTAGAACACTTTGCTCCCAGAAAAGTAAGCCCACACCAGGTAACAGTACAACATCTATATTTATTTCCACAGAGATAAATATGCCTCTTTGCAAGCAGACAGGTTGATACAAACATGAACTTGGTGGAGAGAGGGTGCAGGCACAATCCTTTCGGATCAGAGAAGCTGTTAGGAGTTCACAACAACTTTTGGCGCACAGTCGCTGCCACCGACCGTGAGGTTGGTCCCTGCCACAGACCGGGTGAACAATGAGGCCTCTGCCACAGACCTTAGGATAGGCCTCTGCCACCGACCTGATGTAGCGGGGTCTCTGCAAAGACCATATAACATGAACTACCTTCTAATGGCGACCCCTGTTAGGGAGATGATCCATCCCGGACGGTCCCCAGAGGCCTACACTGTCACCAGCCAATGCTGCGCTGGATCCTCAGGCCAGGTCACCTCCCTGGTTCTCCTCGTCCGAGACTCGGGTCCCCTCACTCGGTGGGCCCCTAGATATCTTCTCCTATACGGGACCCAGTCGAAGGTACTGGGCCCCAGGCCTCGGCTAGTACCTCACCCCAGGCTTAAGGTGCCTGGGATGGAACTCGAACTCCCTCGCACCCTGGCCGAGGGCACCTGGGCGCGGACGAACCGAACAGCAGCCCCCAGGCTGAAGGTGCCTGGGACTCGGACCTCGTGCGAAAAATGTCCGCCCCGTTGTACTACTGCCGCGAGAAGACACAAAGGGCACGGCCCTACAATGATGGTTCAATCCCAGCCCAAGGCGACAGCGCCACCCAGGGGCCGCAGGGAACTGAACACCATTATATCCTCCACGAACCAAATTGGTCGTAGATCCCTAACAATTAGTGTATCTGGGCCATGCTACCGCCCAGATACTCCCCCTAAATGTTAACCCCCACTACAGTACCTGTCACAGCTCTCGCAGTTCTATTGCACTAGAAGAATCTGCACTAGAAGATTATGGTGGTGGGGGTTGGTAAATAATCTTAGGCTTTAACAAAGAAAGTGGTGTCATCGTCCTTGCAGTGCTGTCTGGTAGAGGAGTATTAATCACAAATGTTGGTAGATAAGTATTGAAATGCTTTGGCAGCCACCAAAGTTCACATCTGTGGATTTAGATGTTTGCTTAGAGTTCAGCTTTATTGGGTACCATATTTTCTGTGTTGCATTATATGCTAAGGAGCACCAACATGAAGCAAGTGTGAGTTTTTGTGCAATCTACATTCCTGATCTCAGTAATGATGACAAACTGGGAAACCTCTATTCTCATTGTATGCAAGGATGTAGCTACATCTGCCTGTGGAAGGATAACTAATTTTACCTGCCTACTACTACCAGTTTCTAATCTCAAAATAGAACAGTGTTGTTAAAAAACTGTATTTTGCGTTGTAATCTACTAATTATACAGGCGGGTAAGAGTTTTGTTTACCCTAGAATAAAAAATATAATTTACTAATTCTATATAAAACAGTCTTCAGCAATTATACATATGTAAGATGTACATTTTTTTAGTGATACATTGATAGATGAAGTATAGTTGTAGTAGCAGTTGAGGCACCTGTTTAGTACTTAATGTGTAGTAAAAGCAGTTCCTGGCCATTGGAAAGAAGCCAAAAGAAAGGATGGAATAAGCTTGCTGATGAGCTGCCCAAAGCTGGCTTGTGTTACGGATCAACCAGAATCCAGCTCCCTCTCCTCCGCCTGTGCTGATGTAACTCACTGGAGTGGCAAATTACATCAGACCTACAGCTGTAACCCGACATTATGATTAATTTGATCAGTAATTTCTCCTGTTTTTCATTTTAATCGGTGCGACTGTTCTGCTGTGACAGGTCTTTCAGATCTAATTAAGATAAATTTCAGAGTAAAAGACTTGGCAGAATTTTCAAGTCAAATCCAGGCTTCGAGTGTGAAGACCGGAGGCACTAATCAATCAAATTCTGGAGAAAAAATATGCAGCAATCAACCCATTAATACCTAAGCAAATTTCACATTCTCTTGGACTGTTTAGCCAAGAAGAAAAAGCCTCTCATTACATTTATATGATCACAGTGCTGTGAACGTACAGCTAGAACAAATAGCCAAAGCAGCCATGGCAATTCTTGCAGACCTTGGATTGCAAAATATTAAATGGCACCTTTTCCAATTGATTTGTTCTTAGACCGAACAAGCATTATGACTATGTTGTGCTTACCTGCTGGTGCCTATAATGAGACCTGCTTGGTTTGTGGATGTCCTAGGATTAGGAAGTGAACAGGAAAATTCATAGCCACTCAGCTTCTAAAACTACAGAGATCAACTTTTTCAACTATATTATGAGCTAAAGCAAGCCTTATAAAAACTGCAGAACACACACACACACACACATAAAATATATATATACTGTATATATATATATATATATATATATATATATATATATATATATATATATATATATATATATAATCTCTTATAATATATAGTATTTTTGCCTGGATTAGCAACTAGTATTAAAAGTGAAAGGCAAAACTGAAATTTCAGCCCTGAACAACAGGTGAATAACATCCAGCGGTACCAGATTTAAGTCATGTTATGCACATGGCTACTACTGTTTTCCTGTCTCCTAATTTTCCCTAGGATCTTTGTGCCAGCACAGTTGCACGTATTCACAATGTTATATACTACCAAAAACTCCCCGGCTCCCAAAAGGAAACTCATTTAAAGTGGTAGCTGTTTTATAAAACCTAAAGATAATATTCATCTCTGTTCTTTTCTTCCTTGGAACTATTCACAGAACAAGAGTATTTTATGTTGCTGTTTTCTAAAGTGTGGTATTCATTTTATTTGTCATGAATTTGACTCATATACACTCAATAATAAGGCCCCTTTCACACTGGAGCGGGAGGTGCGTCGGCGGTAAAGCACGCTATTTTTAGCGGTGCTTTACCGCCAATTTCGATGCGCTATTTGGCCGCGAGTGGTGCGGTTTTACCTCCACTAGCAGAAGAAAATGGGTTAAAACCTACTGCAAAGCAAGAGGCGCTATGCCGGCGGTATAGCCATGGTGTCCAATTGCTTTCAATGGGCAGGAGCGGTGGAGGAGTGGTAAACACACCGCTCCTTCACCGCTCCAAAGATGTGGCTAGCAGGACTTTTTTTTGCTATTTTTAGCGCAATGGCGCCTGAAAACTGCCCCAGTGTGAAAGGGGTCTAAGTGAACAATGTTGAACAATGTTGAACAAAGTTCAGTAACATGGACAATACTGGTGAAAGCAAATCGGTAAAATGTAGGTAAGAGCTAGAAAAAAAAATGCAACATTTGGGGTATTAGTAAAATTGTAAATGATCAAAGCATTTATTAAAAGCTTGCGCAACTTGATCCAAAAGATACTACGTTATTTCTGCAATATATAGTACATATAATTAAAACAAAATTAAAAAATTAAAAAATGAAGAATGTAAGCTAATTCTACATTTTTCACAGTACCAGTGCTACTGAGCATTTATTCAATTTGATGAGAAAATACAAAAAATCCACCATCCATTAAATGATTGACACCTATTCTTTCAAAAAAAGGTTATTATTAGGAGGACGGGTATCAAAGTTTGTGTGTATTAGGGATGAACTGAAGGTTCAATTCCAACACGAGTTCAGATTGAACCATGGCTGTTTGAGCATTTGAACAAACACCTAAACATTTACCCATTTTCTATGTATAATAAAGGTATTACTATTGCTATTATGCCTGACAGCTTTCTACTGTCAATGGTTGTTAAGGACGCCATCGGGTGTAAGAAACATGGAGTCCTGAACAAGCAGTGATATTGTTGGCCCCATGCACTTACATGATCATTTACTGACATGGACAGGAATCCCAGGCCATGTAAGCAAAGCAGCAGTGGGTAGTTAGAAAAGAAAAAACATGGGGGTTCCCCCATAAGTCATACAGGCCTGACATTTTTTTTAAGGGGTCTCCACACAAAAAATTTATAAATAAATGGTATGTAACAAATTGTGTCATGCTAAACCAACCCTCTGTGATGGTATAACATACCCAAACTATACATGCGATCATGAATACAATAATAACACTGCACAATTACAGTTGGGCGAACAATTTGAGCCGAGCAAAAGTTCGGCCCAAACATCGCCCGTTCGCCCATTCAGCGAACACCTGAATTTGCGGGGCACTCTGCGGGATTTTTGCCCCACAATTTACTACGCGCTGCACAGTGCCTTCTAAGCCCTGACTGGGCAAAGCTTTGCCCATTCAGGACACAGTGAGTAGCTGGTTGTTAAGGAGCGGGCCGGTAAGCCAGCCGATGCGTCCTTAATAACAGATGAGTCATCAGCTGTAAAAGGGCTTCCCCGCTGACAGCTGAATGAAAAAAAAACAATGTCGGCAATAGAAAAACTTTTAAAAAAACGGCGTGTGGGTCCTCCCTAATCCATACCAGGCCCTCAGGGTCTGATATGGAATTAGGGGAACCCCACGCCAAAGTTTAAAAAACAAATCAACGTGGGGTCCCCCCAAAATCCATACCAGACCCTTATCTGAGCATGCAGCCTGGCAGGCCAGGTAAGGGGGGATCAGTGAGCGCCCCCCCTCGTGAACCATACCATGTTAAATGCCCTCAACAGGGGGGAGGTATCTTGGGGTGGGGGGCCTCTTCTTGATAATCCTGGGCTGTGGTTTTAGGGGTTTGTAGGCCTGAGGCTTATCCGAATCTTGAAGTCTTCTATAACAAGGGAGCCCCCAGATCCCAGCCCCCCATGTGAATCAGTACACACACACAGTTTTTGACAATTCCTTTATTTAAAAAAAAGTTCCCTGATGCAGATCCATCATCAATCACACCACCACCACCCCCGGGCCTGAAAAAATAAAAAAGCTCCGCCAGTGACGAAGGCTATACCACTGACTACAGGCTCCGCCTGTCACCAGTCGTGACATCACATGGGGAAGAGCAACCAGGTGATGTCTCTAGGTGGCCCCGTCCCTTACCTACACAAGAACTGTCAAATGGTGGAGCCTGCAGTCGGCGGTTTAGCCTTTGTCTTAGGCGGGAGTTTTGGATTTTTTTACGGTTCCGTCGCTGGCGGCGGCATTATGATTGATTATGGATCTACATCGGGGCACATTGTTTTTTTTAATAAAGTAATTGTTAAAAACTGTGTGTGTCTATTTTTTTTACATCTTTTTGGTGAATGGGTAGGGGTACTATGTACCGCATACTCATTCACATGGGGAGGCCGGGATCTGGGGGGGCCCTTGTTAAAGAGGGCTTCCAGATTCCGATAAGCCCCCTGTCCACAGACCCCCACAACCACAGCCCAGGATTATTGGGAAGAGGCCCTTGTCCCCATCAACATGTGGACAATCTTAAAAAAAAATCTTTCAATCTCATAGTTTGCATCTGTTTGACTGAAGTAAGGTAAGGACTCCCTTGTATAATATATTCAAGATAGAGCCTGAAACAATAAATGTTCTATCTACTACCAATCTGCAGACTTTAAAGTATATTTAAGACTATTATTTCAATTGACATATAGTTTGGCTTCATACATTGAGGTTTTATAGTCCGTTTCTCACATATTGTGATGGATAAGAGTTTGTCTGTAACTGAAAGTTTGGGTTCCAGATATCACTAGCCTCTGTTTTACAAGATCTATAAAGGTTATCACTTATACTGGTAATAACTCACCTTAGGACATACCAAATTAAAGATTGCCAACCTTATACTCATGTAGTGTACAAGATGCTTTGGTGCTTGACTCATAAAAATCTCAGACATGTCTTTACACTTACCCCAATTGACAACACTCAGTAAAGAAAATCAATCAACTAATGTTAGCCTAAAAAAATAACACATTTGACTGAATTCAAAAGAAACTTATGAAATTTCCATTCAATAAAGACGTGACAAGGAACACTTTATGAATGCTCTGTTACTGTAGATGATTTGGTAGTGTTATTATTTTTTCATTTTTGGTAACTTTAAACTATTTCACCTAGGATAGTTGCTTTCATTTAATTTCCTCTCTGCAGAAACAACAGAGTCGGTATCTCTGTAGAAATAATTGTTGTTATCCTTCAGAGTGTTTGAAAAACAACATCATCCTTCTGAATTACTGTCTCCTCTTGACAATCTTTGCATTGCTCTAAACTAATATCTTACAGACAGATTCTGAATAATGCAGAATGATAAAACTGGCAGAAGGCAAAAAAAGAAGTCAAGATTTCTTAAATGAGATTTAAGCTGTCAGATGTTGTCAATGGTTGTCATTCTCTTAATATTACAAAAACCTATTACAAGCCATCTCATGTTTTCTAAATACTGTATATACATGATTAAAGGAAAATATTTTAATATTGCTATAAAATATATAATCACTAGAGATGTGTTTTGGATTGAACATGAGTTTGACCCAAACCAGCCTTTCTGTAGTTTAGCAAATGGGTAAACAAACTGTTCATATTTGGCCAGTTTACCCACCTGAAGGCTTTTAAAAAAAAGTGAACAGTAGAAAAACCATCATGACAAATTCCCGACGCTGATTGTATTTGGTCAATGAACTCACCTAAGATCTTTGGCTGTGTGTTTACATTTCAGTAGTGCCAGAAAGTTGTCATTTGCAGAGTAGTGGCATGGATCAACATTATTGGGAGTTACTCATCATGATTGATATGGATCTATATTGTGGAACAATGTGATTAACACTGTATTTACAAATTTGGGGTGGGGGGAGGTGGCATTTGTTTTGTAATAAAGGACTTTTTTTTCTTGGTGTTGGAGTTTGTATTTACAATTTCATTTTTTGTGATTGAGTAACCACCACTTCCCAATTGTGTGATGGCCCATATCTGGGCCCTCCTCCACAGACCCCCACATAATTTTGGGTAACAGGATGTGGGAATGATGCTCTTTTCCCCATCAACATGGGGACAAAGTGCGTTGCAAGGGGGAGGCATTTCCACCCCCATGCAAGGTACCCTCCCAATGTTGGGGTCATGTGGCCAGGTATGGTTTAGGGAGGGGGAGCGTGCTCACTGCCCCCAATTTACTAGCTACCCAGGCTGCATGCCTTTGTAAGGGTCTTTCACAAACTTTTACAGGGACTCCACAACGTTTTATGTTTTTTTTCTTTAAAGTGATGGATATATATTCTTTACACACTCTCCCTTTAACCTCCCTGGCGGTATTCCCAAGTGTGGCTCAGGGTGAGATTTCAGTACCTAAAGCGGTAACCCCGAGCCACACTCGGGATTGCCTCGCTGGATCCTGGAAGAGGTTACTTACCTTGTCCCCGGGATCCCGCAATGTATTTCCGCAGTGTACGGTGGCCGGATCTTCCGCCCGATGCACTGTGTTCCCCTGATTCCCTTCCCTGCGAGCGTCGCAACGCAGGGGGGCGGAACCAGCGGTAAATTCAAAAAGTATAAAACACAAACACACTGATAAAATTTAATCCTATTTGATTACAATAAAAAATAAAATCAAGTGACCTTAGATTGCCCCCCAGTGCTTTCTCTAGTGCCCTTGTCTGCAGTTTTACTGTACTTTGTGTCTGTAAACTGCACAGCGACCATGGCATCAAAAAAGCGCACCTCCACCTCAAAATCGCTATATGACCTGCTGGAAAACAGCAACAGCGATACAGAATCGCTTGCAGAGTAGTTGAGTGACAGCGACTCATGGGGAAGTTCGTCATCAGACGCAGAAAGCGATTTTAGCGACGATCCTGCGACTGTGCCCAGCGATGTGCAGACTTGGTGCTCAATTAATTGCGGTACGGAGCACGTAGCGCCCCCATGATTTCCGTTTACAGGAGCACATGGGATCAAACTGGATGTTGAGGATGATAACCCCTTGGCCTACCTCGAGCTCTTTTTGACTGATGAAGTTATTGACAAAATTGTTATGGAGACGAATCGCTACCAGGACCAACAAGCTGCTACCCATCAGCGCTTTTCAAGGACCAAAAAATGGGAACCGGTAACCAGAGAGGACATCTGGAAGTTTCTGGGGCTTATAATACTTCAGGGAGTGGTGGGGAAACCCTGCAGAAATGGTACTGGACAACCAACAAATTGCTGGTCACTCCTTTTTTTGTCGGAATACAAATTTTCGCTCATAATGAAATATTTGCACTTTGCAAATAATCAAGACTTTGATGAGAGTTCTCATCCAGCTCCAAAACTGTTTTTTTTTTGGGAGATTTACCAACTAATTTTGAATACTTTCCAGCAGACCTATGTTCCAGACAGAGACATAAGTATTGACGAAAGTCTTATGGCCTACAAAGGTAGACTTAGCTGGATACGGTTTATCGCGTCAAAGCAAGCTCATTTTGGCATGAAGTAATTTATGCTATGTGAATCCAGCTCTGGGTACATCTGGAATTCAGTCCTGTACACCGGGAAAGGGACCAAATTCAGCAATCGATTCAGCAGTTTTGGAATAGCAACCGCTTTGGTTCTTTCTTTGATTGAGCCATTGCTGAACCAGGGCTACTGTGTCACCACAGACAATTTTTATACGTCCCCAAAACTCTATAAATTCCTTCTTCTGAACAAGACGGATGCCTATGGGACCGTTAGGCCTAACCGGCGTGACATGCCGCCAACCTTTGCCAATAAAAAGCTCGGGGCAGGAGAAATAGTTGCCTGGCATAAAGGAAAAATTATGGCACTGAGATGGCGGGACAAAAAAAACGTGTGCCTTATGAGTACCATTCACAACACCTCTACTGTAATGGTACACACCAAAGGTGGAAAAGATGTCATGAAGCCACAGGTCGTGTTGGATTACAACAACACCATGGGAGGTGTGGACAGGGCTGACCAGGCCATGACCTTTTATCCAGCCATGAGGAAGCAACAAAAAAAATATTATAAAAAAATCTTCAGGCATCTTCTGGAACAGTGCCTGTGGAATGCATTCATTCTTCTGAAAAAAAAGAGTGACAGGCCTATGGTTCATGCGGACTTTGTGTGGAAGGTTGCCAAACTCATATTTCTGAAGCACCAGACGCCAACGGCTGTAAACAGATCTGGACGTCAGGCTGCTGGCATTGTGAACCCGGAACGCCTGACTGGTCGTCACTTTATGGACCACATTCCACCAACTGAAAAGAAGACAGCACCCACAAGGATGTGTGTGATTTGCTGCTCCAAGCGTGACGACAGGAAAATCCGAAAAGAAACCAGTTTCTATTGTCCTGATTGTGACGTAGGACTTTGTGCTGTACCTTGTTTTAAAATTTTCCATACCCGAGACGTTTACTGAAGCAACATGACTTCTAATATTGCACCCTTGTTTGACCAAAAAAAATTCAGTGTTTTTGATTATATTATTTACTAAAATTGATTGAATAAAAAGTATTATTATTATTAAATTATTATTTGTTATTATTTATTATATTATAATTTATGATTTTGTGTTTCAAACTTTATCATACCCAAGATGTCTACTAGACTCTGGTTTGGGCAGATTTAGGTGAGTTATTCCTAAGAATTACAGGCCTACAATGTAAAACGCCAAATTTCCATGCAAAATAATGGTACCGCTTTCAGCACCTAAAATCTGAAATAATCATACCGCCAGGGAGGTTAAGAAAAGAAAAAAAACACATTGGATTCTCTTTGTGATGCAATCAATAACCTGCTGATCCTAACAGTCTTCACCTGCCACTACTTCCGCCACAAACATAAGGTCTTCAGTGCTGCTAGAATGTAAACACAGTAGCTGGGACCCTGGATAATGTCATTACACAAATATATTCTTTCTTCACAAGAAATTAAATGTTAACACTGTTAAAAAAAAACCTTATAAAAATAAACAACAAAACTAACATTGTACCTCGATGTATACTGTTGTCCGGTAATGTAGATCCTTGTCAATTATGATGAGCAACACCCAACAATGTTGACCAACTCTGTCTAACCACCAATAAGTCCACCATTAATCCAATCACAAATGATAAAACAAATTTGGTCAATGACATCACTCAGGATTTATCAGCCTCTTTATTTACAAACAGAAGCAGCAGGGATCTGTCATTTAGCTGTGGCACTGCTTCATCAGCTAAGGCCGGGTTCACACTGTTCCAACACGGAAGTCGCACGACTTTCGATTTCGACTTTGCCCTGCGACTTCATGTCCAACTTCCATTTGACTTCAATGAATGGGATCTGACTTTGATCCGACTTTGAGATGATTGCGACTTGTCTTTTGACCAATCCAAACAATTATTTTGCTTCTGATATGGATGAAACCTCATGCCAAATTTATAAAAAAAAAAAAAATTCCCCCCCCCAGTTCCATACCAGGTCCTTTGAGTCTGGTATGGATCTTGAGGAGGAAACCCACACCAAAAAAATAAAAAACTGCATGATTTCCTCTAAAATCCATACCAGACCCTAATCTGAGCATGCAGCCTAGCAGTTCAGTAAAGAGGGGGACAAGCTAGCGCCCCCCCCCTCCTGTACTATACCAGGCCACATGCCCTCAACATGGGGGTGGGTGCTTTGTCTCCATGTTGTCTATGTTAACGGGGACAAGGGCCTCTTCCTGACAACCCTGGGCGGTGGTTGTGGGGTCTGCGGGCAGGGGGCTTATCGGGGAGCCCCCTTTAAGAAAGGGGGCCCCCAGAACCTGCCTCACCCCCCTATGTAAATGAGCATGCAGTACATTGTACCCCTACCCAATCACACCAACAAAAATACAAGGTAATGTTGGTAAAATATAAAAGATGATGTTATATTGCGTAAAAAGATATAAAACATGTTGAGATTTAAAATTGTGCCTATCTGTGAAATGACAACAAATTACAAAACCTAAAATTGTTCATGGGCAATGTTTTAAAAGTCTTTATAGGTTATTATGTCTACACATTACAGTTACACGTGAGCAATGGCACTAAAATTATTGCTCTCACTCTGACGTTCACGGTAATACCTCACATATGTGGTGCAATCACTGTCTACATATGTGTTCCAGACATACATGCGAGTTTGCATTTGCACCTGAACATAGGGGGACATAGGTGCTTTAAGTTATTATTATTTTTTATTTAATTTAACTTTTTTCATTTAAGTAATGTAATTGAATGTATTGTCTTTCAGTGTTTACTAGTACAAGTGCTCTTTAAGAAATCAAACAATGATTTTCACCATGCAGTAACCTGAGAAGTTAGAAATTTTCTTTTGCTTCTCTGATTTTACTAAATTTACATTTGATAGGTTGATATAGGTGGCTGCATTTTGCAAATCATCTTTTATTCTGCACTGATTTTTTATATAAACTTATAGATGAGAGGATTCTTTAAGTACATTGAGGAAGCCTTGAGCTTTTAAACTTTTCTAGTGATTATACAGTATACTTCCCTGGTACTAGGGTTGTCGGTTCGAATCCCAACCACGACACTACCTGCCTAGAGTTTGCATGTTCTCCCTGTGCCTGGGTGGGTTTCTTCCAGATACTCCGGTTTCCTTCCACGCTCCAAAGACATGCTGGTAGGTTATTTGGATCCTGTCTAAATTGTCCCTAGTATGTGTATGTATGAATGTGAGTTGAGACCTTAGATTGTAAGCTTCTTGAGAGCAGGGATTGATGTGAATGTACAATATATATGTAAAGTGCTGCATAAATTGACAGCACCATATAAGTACCTGAAATAAATAAAAATATATATATACAATTTTCCCCTTTTAAAATCCTCCTTAATACAGACAACTGGATTTTGAGGAACATGCTGGTAACCTGCAGACTTTTCATATAAACTGACAAAACCGTTATTAAAAGACAGGCACAGATTTGCTCTGAAACAAGAAATTTAATTAGCGCTGCTCCTGTCTATTACAATATATATACGTGTATATAAACAAACATGCTCAATACCAATATAGTGCAAATGACTGCAATCAATAAAGTCCATAAAAAAAAAAAAATTTGCTCTGCTCCAAGGTATTATTTCCCCTTCTGCATTGTTCCCCTATTTATTCCAACCTGCCCTTTTCTTACCTTTACTTCCTTTCTTGTCCTATGGCTCATACTCTTCTGTACCTTTTGATATTCTGCAAAATTACTTGGCAGCAGGGTCACCCCAATAATAAGTTCATTACATGTATGGATGATTCGACCGGCCATAATGTGACTTTGGAAAAGTGATGTTTCTGTACCCCTGGCTAATGCCTGTTCTCTTGCTGTCTTTATATTCAGCTATTGTTTTGTAAAACTTCAATAAAAGTTATTGAAATAAAAAAAGGAAATAGGAAGCATAAAATAGTAATTTTTGCCTCATTTTTACATATCTCTCTTAAAAGTAAGTCAGGGGAATTTTTGCATACTATTAAGATTTAGATCTGTCTCTTCTATCCTTTAGATATATTTAAAATTCACATCTGGTAACTGAACGTGTATAATTATAATGCATTGGTTTTTAGAACTTATTGTAGCATAGACATTTTATGGCATACAGGATTGGACAGAGGAACTGTACAAATACATTTTGTATTAGTTACAACAGACTGTCATTGGTACCACCCATACTACACAGAAAGGTGTATTCATAAGGCAACCCACATCTGATTTTACATATACGCATTCAATGTTTTAACAGGAAACAAAAAAGTGGCACTTTACCTGAGCAGTTTATCTTTTGGCAGTCTCAGTAATTGTACTGCTATAATTAAAAAGAAAGTTGTACCTGCAGAGGATTTGGTGGAGTTATCGGAGAAGGAAGGCCATGTCCTGGTGATTGATTAGGCTTCTGAGGAGAACTGCAGGGCTGCTGGCATGAAGCTAGCTGGTTCTGGCTCTTGGTCTGTGTTTGGTTTTGTTGCTGTCGCTGATGCTGATTAGGTTGCTGCTGGGACTGCTGTTGAGGAAGAGCCTGGGAAGGCTGCTGGGATGATTGCTGATGCTGGGTTGTACTTTGCTGTTGCTGCTGCTGCTGTGGTCCTTGCTGTTGATGGTGATGTTGGTGATGATGCTGATGAAGCTGCTGTAGGTGCTGTAGCTGCTGAAGCTGTGTGTTAAGGGATGAGGTAGCTGCAAAGATATATAATGATACATTTGTTTATGTATTTATTTATTACAGGTACTCATAGAGCACTGACAAGTTAAGCAGCTCTTTACAAACATATTGTACATTCACATCAGTCCCTGCCCCCAAGGAACTTACAATCTAAGGTCCTTTATTTACATTCGTACATACACATACTAGGGCCAATTTGACTGTCTAGTTTGTAGAGTTAAATGCCTGAAATTATCAACATACTTGATTGGTTTATTGTATCTCTTAGAAACAAGGCTGGCAATATTTTTCCACAGCAGATTATGTATTTGCCATTTCTTTATAGGCCATAGCAAAGATGTCACCAATTATGCATTTATTATAAATTATGGAAGAACTATATATTATTTACTACCCTGTTCATTTTAAAAGTCGATAAACATAGTTTTAGTGCTGCAACACTTGGCTACCAGGAGCCTTCTACATCAACCCTCAACCAGATGCCCACAAATTGCCCCTAATACTAATAAATATAAGTCCTTAACAGTCCCAATGTAAGTGCTCATGCTCAATAATAAAATTTCCGTGTTCCATAGTGCTCAGACTGTATGCCCCACATGGATGTGCACTCACCCCTAGAAGTTGACCAACTATCTCTAGTATGGTCATTCAAGCATGTGGGGAGACCCCTGAAAAAATCCATTGCCAGTGGCTTTTGTAGTGGATATGCCTCATATAAGTAGATAGGAATAACAGAGAAGAAACCTCATTGCGCATGCTGTTGAAAAATGTATTGGTAAAACAATAAAAATTTACACTCACATGTAATGGTGCCTATTGTTCTGGCAACTGGCCTGTACAGCTGTCAGAGGAATTACCAACTCAGCCGCGCCAGCCGCGTTCCTGCGCGCATGCGCCAATCGGAGCTCTGGCGGGACTATATAAAGTGGCCCAGGTACTCTGACAGGTTGCTGGTTTGTTGTCAGCTTCCTGTCTGTACCTGGTTTCCTGCTACCTGCATTTGAACTTCTGTTGTGACCCAGATCGGCTTGACTACTCTGCTATTCTCCTGGACCTGACCTTTAGCTTGCTTTACGGATCTGCCTTGCTGCCTGTGTTTGACCCCCAGCCTGTGACTCAGATCTGCCTCTTGTCTCCAGCCCTTGACCTTCTGCCTGCATCTCGGATTTGTCTTCAGCCCCTGACCTGCTGCTTGTACTTCTTGGACTTGTCTCTTGTGCTAGACCCTCAGCCTGCACCTTCAATACTGAACCCTCAGCCTGCACCCGGACTCAGTCTTCTGCCTACTTGCTCTGACCCCTTTTGTGCTCCGGACTTGTGTCTTCAGCTAGGATCCTGCAAAGAGCCGCAACTATCAGGTGTTTGACCCTCAGCTCGCTCTTGGTGGCTTTCCTTCTGCCCTCGCTAAGCAGTTCAGCTCTACCGGATCATCTAGCAAGACGTACCCTTCCTGCTGGTAGCCAGTGCCTCTTCGCGCCATCCTCTCCCTGTCTCACCTCCAGGGGGCAGAGTGTGCCAAGTCGCAAGGGTGAACCGCTCTCGGCATCTCGGCCTCAGTGAGTACACACGTGACAATAGCAGGTGATTTATTTGGGGAAATCGGCCCACAATGTGTTGTTTACAGCTACCGTGGTTCAGCTAGATTCCTGGAGGATTGCGTGGGTGTAAGTGTGTCGCGGTGACGCGATAATGCCTCAAGGCTTTTTAGCCAAAGAATGGGCCATCATCAGGACGCTCTAGTTCTGTCATATTGGGTGAGGGCTTTATACCCTTACACCAAATCTCGTGGTTTGTAACAATCAAATAAGTTGACCACCTGCTATTAGCTCGGGATGCTTGCAATCTAATCTCTAAAGCAGATTTAAGTCTGGGAAACATCAGTTTGAACTTATCAATGAATAACATCTTATAAAAAAAATACATTTCAAATTAAGATTAAAACAATAATTGCTGATAAGGGAGGTCATCTTGTGTACATGGTAGACATTAGGCATATCTACTGCAAGAGCTGCCAGCAACAGGTCTCTTCAGAGGTCTCCCCACATGCTTGAGCGACCATACTAGTGATAGTTTGTCAACTCCTAGGGGTGAGTGCACATCCATGTAGAGCACCCAGTCTGAGCACTATGGAACACAGATTTTTTATTATTGAGCACGAGCACTTATATTGGGGCTGTTAAGGACTTGTATTGATTTATGCTATCACCTAGAATGGTGGATTGTTTTCTTTTCATCATATTTGCTATGAGCAAGTTTTTTACTGCAGCTGGTGTAATTAAAATTGTGTCATTTATTAATTTACTTATTCACATTTCATTGGCGCTTAGAATTTATATATTTATTGCCTCTAATACCTGTTGGTCATGCAGTACTGTAAATTATTCCTTTTTTATTATTCTATTTACTATAAATTGATGAAACAATAACATTTTACGAGATGCTATTTATTACTTTGGGTTTTATTTTTATCACTGTTTCTTGCAATTCCTTCTAAATTTGTTTAAAAAAATTCCAAAAATGTATCTATTGTTTTGTTATTGGAAAATATTACACTTTTCTTTATTATTTAGATGCATCACAACCTCTTTTTGATAATCCATTTATAAGCTAGAGGGGTTTGTATATACAGCAATATATAAAGGACAGGCTAAAATGACTTGCAAAGCTAATTGCCATGAAAAAAAGAGTTGATCACATGTAACATGCATACAACAGACAGGTAACATACAAGCGCTTACAGTGAAGAAGGACGTTGGCTTGAACCACTCAATAAGCATAAACAAGTAAAAAGTATTATGCTGTCATATACTGTCATATGCCACTTGTCCTAAGGAAGTGATGGCGAATCTTGGCACCCCAGATGTTTTGGAACTACATTTCCCATGATGCTCATGCACTCTGCAGGGCAGTTGAGCATCATGGAAAATGTAGTTCCAAAACATCTGGGGGCCAAGGTTCGCCATCACTGTCCTAGGGGAAGAGAGATAGGTGGTGGGTGGGAAGTGATCTCACTAGGACATTCTACTCTCATTGCACACTCCTGAGACCTAAGGGTGCAATGAGAGTAGAATGTCTGTAAGAATTGCACTGAGGTCAGGTCTGAGATTAAGTGCTTGATATATAAAAATGCTGCTGGTAGCAGAGCAATAATTTTACGTTCAGACAAACTGATTATGGATAAAGATTTCTAGCATTGAAAAAAATGTTCCAGGACTCCAGCTTTATTCCTCAAAACCAATGGATCAAGCCCAAATCAATTAAAGACCATCCTCTGCAACAGCATCTGTGAGAGGTTTTAACCTTATCCATATACTTAAGCATGACTAGCTATTAAAGCAAGGCTATCAGGAGAGAAACACATAGGGGGTTATTTACGAAAGACAAATCCACTTTGCACTACAAGTGAAATTGCACTGAAAGTGCACTTGGAAGTGCAGTCCCTGTAAATCTGAGGGGTAGATCTGAAATGAGGGGAAGCTCTGCTGATTTTATTATCCAATCATGTGCAAGCTAAAATGCTGTATTTTAACAAAAGAGATCCCATTGGGGGTTCCTGGAGGAAGGGAACAATCAACCTATATTAAATGTATACGTTTTAAAATTGAATTTCCTGTTAGTAGATCCACAAATTCGTGTATGTCTGTTAAAAACCTTGAGACGCATGCTAACATTGCATAATGTATGCATTGTATCCCTATGTCTCTGATATAATACAATAAAAATCTATTGATGAAAAAAAAAAAAAATGCTGTATTTTATTTTCTTTGCATGTCCCCCTCGGATTTACAGCGACTGCACTTCCAAGTGCACTTTTAGTGCAATTTTTAGTGCACTTTGCACTTGTAGTTTGCACTTGTAGTGCAAAGTGGATTTGCCTTTAGTAAATAACCGCCTTTCAGTCACTAATCTAGAGCAAGCATACAGTTAAATGAGCCTGACTGTATGATTGTTCTGTGTTTGTGAGTCTATAAAAAGTATAGCAGTCAGAGAAAGCCAGGAAACTAGCATTTTTAGGAGGACCAGACTGGAATGCTGTTTTACTCTTATTTAGATAGTAAGTATAGCTAAATTCAAATGTGATTTGTCTATGCAAAGCAAAGCAACATTTTTGCATAGATGCCCCTGTCCCTCCCCCCCCCCCACACACACACACACACAACAGCACATACTCACTTTTGTTTCCCAATCCCACCAATCTGTAGGGAAGCCAATCAAAAACAAAGACAGCTCAGTGTAAGCTCTGAGTTACTCTAGTCAAAGCTTAAACAGTAGTAAGGACCCCAATCTCGCCCCCACCCCCCTCCAATCTTTTCTGATGTCATTAAACAATAAAGAGAGCTCAGTGTAAGCTCTGAGTCACTCTAGTTAAAGTGTATACAGCAGTAGTGAGGATCCCAAGCCCCCCCCCCCTTCCTGTGATCACATTGGATCAATCACTAATGATAGGAGTGAGTCACATGTTCCTCCATGCCCATTGTATATATTTTCTTCAGTTCTGGAAGCTAAACAGAGTAGCAGGGAAGTGTAGGAAATGTAAATATATGTGGCTGGGGAACAGGCAATTAAAGTAGACCTTGCAACCAAATCGCAAGGCCCATTCATTAACAGTGTTTCCCTTCTCTATGCCAAAAAAGCTGCCCAAAAGAATAGAAAAAAACTGTAAGGGAAAATAATGTATTAAATATACTAACCTTTTACACAGTTTCCACTTCCAGTGACTAGACAAGGGTCATGTCATCTTTTTTTTCAGCAAGATCCTGAGGAGTACTGAATAGCCACATTTCCTGCACTGTGTTTGACCATCATCTCCTCAGATTTCGAAGTATGGAAGCCGGGTAAAATGTATGTATATTTATAAACTTTTTTCTTACAGGCTTTTTCTATTTTGCAGCATTTATGTATGGGGTGTAAAGTCAATAAATTAATGTCCTTCAGCAATGCTATTTGAGTTAGTCTACCTCCATAATCTCTGATCTGTTTATTTAAAAAGTTAAATTTACCATGCACACCTTTAATATGCCTCTTCTGTTCTCATACTGCTGTAGGGCTTTTTTCCAGATGCTCCCTAATCTTGCATTAAAGTTGCCACTCTCTGTAGCAGAATATCTAACACAGCGGATTTAAACAGTTATGTCCAATGATCCATAGCACTCAGTTAGAAACCATTTTTCATTGCTGCTATTACCTTAAGTAAATTAACGGTGACTTCTGATTGTTCTAATGAGTGAAGGAACAAAAATTGTCTTTGCATTTTTTTAAATATGCAGAATTTGATGTTTGGTGCTATTATGAGATACTAGGCACTACTGACAAATATTAAAGTGAAATTTGTGTCATGTATTTTAGAATGTTCATATTTTACAATTTACTAATTAAATTCTTTTTTTAACAAGGGACTAAAAAAGAGGTGAAAATTACTTTATGGCATACTACCTATAACAGAAATATTTCTCTCTTCTTAACTTTAATAATAAAAAAAAAAAAAATATCTGCGACTCCCAAATTCTATATTTGAGAAAACATCTTTCCAGCAATATGTTTCTAATTTCTTTTCTTGCTGCAACACTGAGGCCGTTGCCAGGCCTCAAACACAGTCACTAAAAATATTTTCTCTATAAAGGTTAGAAAAATTCCCTGTGGTCAGCTCAGAAGCTTCTGAACTGTAGCACAATAAAGCCAGCTTTAGGGTATAAAGCCAACCTTCCAAGACAATAAAAAGAAAAGAAAACAAAAACTGGATCCCTCAAAGAGCAATAACAGCAATATCCCTCATCCCAAACTGCATGCCATTTCACTGCAGTGTGAGGTTATCCATGTTAGCAGGGCGTTTGCTCTTCTTTACTTAACTGATAAATGAAGCCACTGGTAATAGCAAGAAATTAATGTAGGTTTGCGTTGGTACTACAATAAACTCGTTGGAGACTATGAGTTCCTAGTGGAGATTCATCACTATGGTATACAAACTCTTTAGAGGGTTATTAAACATATACAGTACAGTTGTGTATGGTAAAAAAGCAACCATGCCATTTTGAGATAAAGTTTTATAAACTTATATACATGGTTTCTATTTTTTTCAGAGATGTGTACTTTGTCTCTACTTGTTTTTTTCTCCAATTGAATGGTACTGAATGCAACATAAATCTAATAAACCCTATGTCCATTTATAATATACAGCCTTAAAATTATTTTTGCATGCTTTTTTTGCATCTTCTTCAATCACTATCC
Organism: Rana muscosa; assembly: GCA_029206835.1. Taxonomy (NCBI): domain Eukaryota; kingdom Metazoa; phylum Chordata; class Amphibia; order Anura; family Ranidae; genus Rana; species Rana muscosa. Next base: position 81,222,509 of record CM055122.1, on the reverse strand, counting down.
ACATTAGGAACTACATTTTTATTAAAGATGAACTTTTGGGGTGATAAAAAACACCAGTTGTGCTTTTATGATTAAAGCAGTATTAAACCCAATAGCAAACATTTAGTATTAGTTTATCCTAAAAGTTAAAAAACTGTTGTACAGTAACTGATTATAAACTGTGAGCTGGAGTTTGGCTTCAATTTGTTAGTGCATCTAAATCTAAATACATTTAACACTACCTTCCCCCCAGAATGACAATTCTGCTGTCTCCTGTGCTTGATCCTCTAGAGTTGTGCCTCACTAATACAAGAGGCGTGTTACTGGTCAGATCACCAGGTGAAATCAGAGGGAAAAAAGTCAAAGAAAAGAAAACGGATGCAGCCATAACATGTAATGATTGGTGAGCTGCAATATAATATTTTTTGGGGTTTAACCACCTCAATATCAGACACTTTCACCCCTTCCTGCCAAGGACCTTTTCAGTGCTGTCACTCTTTGAATGACAGTTATTCAGTCATGCAACACTGTATACACTGTATAATATTATAATTATAATATAATTATAGTTTTTTCTTATAATTTTTTAAAGACAAATAGAGCTGTTTTTTTTTTTTTTATTTGTATAAAATAAAAAATAAAACATATTTCTTACTTCCTCTTATAATATTTTGCAAATAAGTAATTTTTCTTTATATATTTAGGCCAACATTTATACTGATACATTTTGTTTCACAAAGTTGTCATTTAAAAAAAGTTATGTCTCACCCACTGCTTAGGAATACCCCAAAAAAGCACTCTGCTGTGCCTTCAGAGTATGGGGATACCACATGTGTGAGACTTTTTCACAGTTTAGCCACATAGGGGGCCCAAAATTCAAGGAGCACCTTTCTACATGCATGGCTCAGAGAGCATTACACATGTGAATAAGTCCTCACGGTGACACAATGACTGCTATGGCAGTAAGCAGAGACACTGTGACCTCTGTGGTGGTGATCAGGGACACTGTAACTGTAATTGCTGTCGCTGTGATCATAGATACTGTAACTGGTGTGGCTGTGATCATTGATACTATAACTGGTGTGGAGGTGATTAGGGATAATGTAACTACTGTGGTGGTGACCAGGGATTATGCAACTGGTGGGGTGGTGATTAGGGATACTGTAACTGGTATGACAGTGATCAGGGACACTATAACAGCTGTGGCGGTGATCAGGAACACTGTAACTGCTATGGCAGTGATCAGGGATACTCTAACTGGTATGGCGATGATTATGGATACTGTAACTGTGTGGTAATGATCAGGGACAATATGACTGGTATGGTGGTGATCAGGGACACTGTGACTGATGTGATGGTGATTAAGGACTACTCTGGAAAGGTGATCTAGATTTTTTTTTTACACTGTGATTGCTTGTTACATTGATGATCACTGTAAGAGCAATCTTAGTTTCTGTTAAAACATTTAGCAAATAGGTAATTTTCCTGCTTAACCGGTCGAGATTCAAACCGTCTATGGCTGGCCTTAGTGCTTGAATACTTTGTCATATGGTCCACCCAGGAAAGCAGTGCTCCTGCCCATCTATAACAATACAATAGGCCAAGAGGGAAGTGGTTAAGAAACCTGTATATGATGAGGCATGATGCCAAACAAACTGAAAAATAGATTGTGGGGTTTTAACATATACATTACAGCAAGTCAGCAGCTACAAATACTGCAGCTGCTGACTTTTAATATATGGACACTTACCTGTCCAGGGGATCCCGCGATGTCAGCACCCCAGCTGATGGCGCCGCCATTCCTGGTAAGGGAACCCAGCAGAGAAGCCTTTCGGCTTCACAGCTGGGTTCCCTACTGCGCTGCGCTTTATAATTGGCCCGGCCGTGGAGGAAGGAGGAGGGGGGCAGAACTTCCGAGAGACGGTGCCGCGGCGCAGTCTCAAAGAAGTGGGGAAGGGGACCTGACAAAAACAGATTGCTGTTTCCCCCTCCCCCTCCCCCTGAAAGGTGCCAAATGTGGCACCAGAGGGGAGGAGGAGACGAATAAGCGGAAGCTCCACTTTTGGGTGGAACTCCGCTTTAATGTACCTTATCTGTACATGAGACACAAAACAACAATTGTTTCCACATGTATAGCAAGTCTGCAAAAATACCATAACATATGCATTGGAAATGGATGTATGGGTGCAAAGACATCTGTGCATTTACATATTGGGCCTACATTACTGAAATACACTGAAGCACAAGAGCAGGAAGAAATAGGTTTAAATTGGAGCACTTTATTTGACTGAGCTCAAATCTAAATGTAGCACCCTCTATTGTGTGATATATGTAAGGTAGGTTTGTTAGTGTAGGTTTGTTAGTGTAGGAAAATTTAGCTTGGCTCGGAACCAAGCCTGTGCTGCAAATCTGGGTCAGGGTTCAGTGAGTTAGCCTAGATGACTCATCCTGACAGCTCTTCTGATGCCCCCCTTCCTGTTTTCTGGGACATTGTAGAATGTTATAGAAATAGTTTGGAATAATTATGAGGACCTCAGTCAAACCACAGAAAAAGGCTGTCAGGGGTCAGGCATGAGTCATGCCAACAGGGGCAGTCGGGTGGAACATGGCGATATAGTGCTGCGAAGGCTGTCGGTGGCCCTCGAGTGTGCCCCCTAGTCTGAAGGCAGGGGTGACCTCAGGCCGGGGCTCGAGTGCCGGAAGGATCCTGCCATAACACATGGAGGAAGCCCTTCCTGGAGGCATGGGCACAAGGAGAGGACAGTGGGAGCAGGTCAGCACTACTGGGGACCTGCAAGGGGGGAGACTGCCACATGTATCCAGTTCTCTCTGAAGACAGCGGTGTGCTTAAGTCTTCTTCCTTTCCCTGGTAGCTCTCCTGAGAGTCAGCAGGCTGGGCTGGTGAGTGTCAGTCCGGAGGACTGTGGTGGAGAAGTTAGCCTGGAGGGCTAGTGAAAGGAGCAGCTGCAGCCAGGTGGGTTGGCAGTGCCTGAGGAGGTAGTACTGGGACCAGTAGCCACAGGAGTGATGCAAGCTGGACACTGTAATTCTTGCTACACAACCAAGGGGCCTCGGGTTCCTGCCTGTAATGGGCCATTACTTCTAATTTGACTGACTTTCAGAACTTCACAGTCTTCTAGTTGGGTTATGCAAGAAAGTGAGCTGTATATAGAGACTGTATATAGGAAGAGTGTACCTGAAGTTTGTTGTTGAAGTCAAGCATCCCATAACCTCCCACCCCTATCAAAGTCATTATCCCTCAATAATTAACAAAAACAAAGCCACAGACTTTTCTTTGACTCTGGAGTGCCTGTGAAAATTTGGTGTGCCTGGCTGTTCAGGGTGGGGATCCTAGTTCATTTGCGGCCCTTAAGGGGGTGCGCTACATAAAATTATTTCTACCTGCTCTTGTGCATCTTCTTTCAGTAGTGTAGGGCCAATTAGCTGTTATTTGAGAATGCACCTTAAAGAGGGACAGTGTTATAATTTTAATTCAGGGCATAGTTACAGTTCAGCGCCACATTAATGTTTGTTAAAATATTCTGTCTTTGTTTAATGACATTTTCATATTTTTTGTGTATGAAGTCAACGTGAACAGAGGGGCTGGAATGTCACAGATGTTTCTTTTAGTATGTAGCATTCAGTAGACTATTCTGAGCAAAGGAACAGGGAAGAAAAAAAAAAAAAAAAGATGCCAGTCATCTTATTCCCATCTACTGATCAGACAGACAAAAATATTGTGGACAATGGAATATTGAGTAAACATATTCCACCCTTGTTCTCTTTCTTTCATGTAAAGCTCGTATTCAATGCAACTGGCTGCTCCCAGACATTTATCTTCTTATGCCATGTATTAAATAGGATAAAGAAGCACAAAATGGGAATTGTAAAATTCTAAAGTCAAATGTGAGTGGCATAGCCATAATTCTTTATGAAGTAGCAGGTAAGATTGATTGTCAGGGGTCGAAAGGCTAGGTCAAACTTGGCTTATTCATCAGCTGAATGTCATTTTTGTTTTCCCTGTCACTAGATAGCTTTAAAAAAAAATGCAACTCCTTCGTCATTATCTTGGACTTGGCTGCTTTCCTTTCTGCTTCCCTGCCATCCAGTATTAATGAAACTGTGCTTCAAACCTTGCCTTCATCTTTGAGGCTTTTTTTAATGTATATCTTTTGCCTTTACAGCACTGTAGCATGTGGTCAGTTTTGTATTTTTTACACTTTTCTAGGAGTCCTTTTATGACTGGCTCACTATAGGGCATGGGTACTCAACCTGTGGCCTTCCAGCTGTTGCCGAACTACAAGTACCATGAGGTATTGAAAGCCATTGACAGTTACAATCATGACTCCCAAAGGCAGAGGCATGATGGGACTTGTAGTTCTGCAACACCTAGAGGGCCACAGGTTGAGCACCCTTGCTATAGGGTGTGTGTGTGCTTTTTTAACTAAGCTTCCTTAACCTCTTGCCAGCCCGCTCAGAGTAGATGTACCTTGTGGCGTATTTCCTGGATTGGTGGTGCACATGCACCTGCCCCCTGCTGACCCATGCTGTGATTGGACACAGCACGAGTTTGTCAGAAAATTTAAGTCTATGATTTTGGCTTAAACCTGATGAGTGGAAGGAAAGGACAACCCCTACACACAACCACTTGAGGTCTGGAATGTTTTACTCGTTTGACTGGGGTGGCAGTGATCAGGCATACTGACTGGTGATTGTGTGTAAAATAAATAAATAAGAATATATATAAAATTTTGTATTCAATTTTTTCTTTTTATAAAGGATAGCCAGGTACCATGTGATTGCTTTGGGCCAATCACAGATCACAACAGTAAGCAAGCTGTTCATGAATGGAAAGTCATTCATGACAGGTTATTTACATTGTTATCATGTGATTGCTATGGCCAATCATAGTGATCATATGAGAACCCAGTTACCGATTACCGGTAACAGTAATCTCAGGAGGAGCACGCTGAATGCTCCTAACCCAGAAGAGGCCAGATCACATATATACAGTATACATGACGGAGCCTGCCCCTGCCTTCCCGCCACAGTATATCTGCAGGAGCTCGGCGGAAAATGGTTATTATACTGTACATAGCAAATAATCTATTTTTGACAGAGACATACATATCAAATTAAAATACTTTAGAGTTAGCTTACACTAGCAGATGTGAGTAAGGTGCGCACATTGTACAACTCTTAATACTGTACTTCACAGATGCAGGACAGGGTAAATGACTTAGGCTGATCCTACATGGTGCAAATTTCTTTCCTGCAACTGTGGGACAGTGTTGACAGGGGAATCAGAAATTGTCTTATCCAATTGAGCTCCAGAATATTTTACCCCCTTCACGACCAGGGCATTTTTTTGCTATTCAGGACTGTGCCATTTTAACTAGCAATTGCGCGGCCAAGCAACACCTTATGCAAATTAGCGTATATACTCGAGTATAAGCCGACCCGAGTATAAGCCGAAGTACCTACTTTTACCACAAAAAAATGGGAAAATGTATTGACTCGAGTATAAGCCTAGGGGTGGAAATGTGCCCATTGCCACCTCACTGTGCCAATTGCCCAACCTCACTGTGCCCATTGCCACCTCACTGTGCCCATTGCCACCTTACTGTGTCCATTGCAGCCTCCCTGTGCCCGAGTCAGTCAGTACCTGAAAATCTTCTTATTCCGCGGCCGGCGTCCATTGTTTAAATCTCGCGGCTTTCTTCTGGTTCCTTCCGTGATAGGCGTTTCCAGCAAACACTGTGTTGAGTGTTGCGCCTATCATGGACGTTCTCTTGGCATAGACACACAGAGGCGGCTCCGGAGGGATCATGCACGAGTGCCCTCAGAACAAGCAGCTTGCTATGGGGGCACTCAGCAGGAGGGATGGGCCAGGAGCCCGGGTTGGGGACCTGAGAAGAGGAGGATCAGGGCTGCTCTGTACAAAACCATTGCATAGAGCAGGTAAGTATAACATTTTTTTTTTTTTAGTGAACCTCAACAAAAGTTTTAAGTATACAAAATAAAAGGAATATAGTTATCTGATTTAGTAAAAACCACCCTTTCCATCATCATTTCAGAGGCTAGTGGTTTGTTTCTGTATTCACCTATGGGTGAAGCTCTTCCATCATTATACCACAAGCTTTTGATTTAGTATCCTCCAAATGCAGAAAACAATAATAAGTAAGAATCATAAAGTAATACTTTACGTTTGTTAAATAGATATATGAACTATATGTTAGATGTTAATTCACTTATTTATATGGTAATGGAGTTTCCAAATATTCACAGCATGTATTAAAACACAAAGTTCAAGTAAAAATAAGCCAAAGTCTCAATAGACACAGATGATCCCATGGGCTGTTTGTGAAAAGATGATAAAGTGATCTTTATCACTAAGTTTCCATGTATATGGATGCGATTAGTGTCCTTTGGGACCTTCAAAACCGCTTTTCATCCTTCTCTTCGTTTGGCTATAACAAATCAATTGAATGCATTATTCATGTAGGGTTAGAGCTACCCTTGGTAGTTATTTGTGATTTTTCACAACATCATAATTACACCAAGGTAAAAATAACTGAGTGTGTAATTTGAGGTTGGACTGTGGGAATTCAAAACATTTAATGAACACAGGTATGCATTCATTAAAATATAATTAGATGTCTTTTTTAATACAACTAGTGTAAATACCTAATAATTTGTCTTGATATTAGACTCTTGAAATGCACAATAAAAAAGGAATTGACCTTGGAGAGGAAAGGCCAGCACTAGAAGCCAGCCAGCATGAGAGCTGCCCCCCCATCCATGCGTCCAGCCCCTTAATCTACATGCATGGCACCAGATGCATGGATTCCAATGGGGTTGTTTTTTTTTGAAGCACGTGATTAGAGCCAGAGGCTCTTATAGGCTTCAAAAAGGGTGGGCTCAGGGTGCAAAGCACTGTGCCCTGAGCCCACCCAGTTGTGGGCTCAGTTGTGTGACAAAAGCGAATGAAAATTTGCTATTGTCACACTGATCCTCCTCCCAGCCAATCAGAAAGCGGGTCTTGAGACAGGCGATCCTAAGGACAGGCGATCCTTTTGGACGCCTAGGAGGAGGACGAAGGAGACACACGGTGGAGGCCGCGGTGAGGCAGATGAGGAGGAGACACGATGTAAGCCGCCACCCATAGGAGCACTGCCCACCCATGACTTAGATGGGGTAAGTGTGGGGCTGGATGACCGACCTACATACCGACCACCCGTTCGGCAGGGGGGGGGCGTGGTTGTTTACTGATCCTCCCCCCCCAAAAAACACACCAGCCGCCACTGCAATCAACTGTACTAACAGGGATCATAATAGAAGGAGAAAGCAGTATGAGCAGATGAATGATCTCAGCAGTGCCCCTTTATTGTCCAACATGCTGGAAGTGTAATCAGTGTTCCTAAGCAAATTATGCTGCTAAGGAAGTGGAGATCAATGATCTTACTATCTTGCAAGAAACTCTGCATAACAAATTTGGCTGCCAAGAATCATATATTGTTTGGCAGTTTCCATAAACATTTTTCAACTGTACATTAGCAGATTGTTTGGAGTTTACCTGAACTTTAGAAATCCAGCCACTTTCTGATATGTTCTGGATTACTAGGGGTTAAGTCCAAAGACAGGTATGATTGAAGATAGAAGATGATTGGCTACCATGCACAGCTTCACCAGATTTTGCACAGGGAAAACACAGCGATAAGTGCTAGCGGTATAATTTGATCGATGGATTGACCTGGGAACAATCAGCCTTCCCATAGATGGTTTGTATTTCAGCCGGTCCCTGTTGAACCGGTGGAGATTCACACCTAGTTGAACGTAGCAAATATAACCTATTTACAAAGTAAAATTCACGTATTACTTGAATAAAAATTTAAAATATTCTTCCTTATTTTATGTGATACCACTTATTCACTATTACAGTGGATGTAAACCCACTCTCATCCTTTCTAAACTACTGCCATAGTGCTGATCTATAAGGATATACATTACTCCTGTATGTATCCTTATCTGTCAAATGTCTCCCCTCTGTCTGTTATAAGAACTGAAAAACTGCAGATTCTGTGGGTGGATCTGTTGTCTTGAGCTCGGTGGGTGGAGTCGTGATGTCAGTAGACTCCCCGAACACCTCTACACTCCCCTTGTCAACATGCATTTTCTCCTGTGTATTCCTTCTGCTATGATCACTAACATCCAGTCAAAATCCAGAAAAGTAACCACATGACTTCAGAAAAGGAGTGGGGGTGGGAATTAAAAAATAATGCCTGTCTAAAGCTAGTGCACGAGATATGTAAATAACCTGTCACTCAAAGCAAGGGGGCGGAACGGACAAAGGTTTTTCTCTGTTTATCTGTTTTATTTCACTGAACAATAAAAGAGGATTGCTCAGAGCTGGATTGATTCTTTGTGGCAAGACCTGGCACAAATGATAGGAAATCTTATACTCTACATTGTGACAGCAAAAAAAAAAAAAATTGGGTTTACATCCACTTTAAGGCTGATATAAAGGCCCCAATTAACTCTACCTTACTCCATTTTCTGTGTCAGAAACTAGTTTACAATGTGTTTAAAGACCAAACACTTCCAAAAATCCTTTCATCACAAAATACTGCAATATAAAGGCTTAATAAAATCCAGCTTATATTATACCAAATATACAAAGTGTGCCACAGTATAGGCCTCTTAATTTATGATTTATATTGAGCCTGATTTAAGAAATTACTTAAAGTGTGCAAAACAGACAGATTCAACCTTGAACAAAAAAAAAGACAACCTAAGGATATTCTGCTGCTGCTGCTTATAATGCTTATAATGCCCTCCAGTATTTGATTAAGGCATTTAAGGTATTCAGCATTTGTAGTAGGTTATCCTTATAAACATTGCATAGTTTAACACTGCATCACACAGAAGAGGCAAGGGCACCACTATGAAGTTAATTGGAGGGATAGCAAAGATCTGTTTTCCCCTAAACTCCCTATGGCACTTGTAATTAATTTGATCTTCTTCAGTCATTAAGTCAAACTCATAGTGCGTTCTCCTCACTATGGTCTATTAATTCACTGGAGATCATTTCTCAAGAATCATTTAGTTAGGCAGCACTGCTGGATTACATTTAAAACTCCTAAAATGGCTTGTAATTGATGTCTTTTTATGAACATTCTCAAATGCCCAGGCTCTTGGGATAAGAGTGTGTTAATATAAGAGCTTGTGTCTCTGGAGATCCACAGTTAAATTAAAAATAGCTAGAAAGACATTAGTCATTCCTCATCAGTCTTGAGTTTACCCACTACAGGCAGTGTATGTCTTTCTTATATTTGGCTATTTTTCTTTCGTTTATTTGTGGATAACAGTTACGGTAATAATTTTTGTTTAAAGCATACTGTATGTACTCTGTGTATTTGAGTGGTGATAATGGCATGTAAGATACCGTATACATCAGCGTACAAATAAAATATCAAATATTTACAGTTACTGTATCTCTGATAGGATAAATAAAATAAACCCATGCCATCTACAAAAATTCACATTGACAGTAATAATTGTATTTATTGGTCATGTAGGATGTAGATGTTGAGCAGTAATTATTGGATAATATAGTTTTGAAGGTCAACATATAACAAAACAAAAACAGTCCCAACAAAACAAAAACAGTCCCAACATCCTAAGGGCGATTAGGGTTTTAGGAGTAATCCCTTCACATATCCCCAACCATTCTTCTTCATATAACAAAACATGTCATTCTTTATTGCAAACAATATCTTTATTTGTCATCTGAAAAAAATGAAAAAAGAGAAAGCTTTACAATCATCTATTAAGAACTTTTGGACCGCCCACTGCACATATACTGCGTCAGGGCGGCCCGGCTGCTTGAACCGACATACCTGTACATAGGTCCATGTATTAGATACAGCAGCCGCACGCGTGTGGGTCCGGTGGACTTGATGTCTGCCGGCCACACGTGATCGTCGTAAACAGAGGCAGAATGTGGATCTGCCTATGTAAACAAGGCGGATTCCCATGCTGACGGGGAGGAGAGAGATATCAGCTGTTCCTAGTGATTAGTAACAGAGATCTCTCTCTACTCCCAGTCAGTCTGTCCCTCTGACAGTTAGAAAGCACCTCCCTATGAAACACTTAACCCTTTGATCACCCCTAGTGTTAACCCCTTCCCTGTCAGTGACATTTATACAGTGATCAGTGCATTTTTATAGCACTGATTACTGTATTGGTGCCACTGGTCACCAAAAAGTGTAAATTAGTGTCAGATTTGTCCACCGCAATGTCGCAGTCCAACTAAAAATCACTGAACCCCGCCATTACGAGTAAAAACAATAAAAAAAGTCCCTAAATCTTCCCCTATTTTGTAGACGCTATAAATTTTGCGTAAACCAATCAATATACGCTTTTTTTTTTTATACCAAAAATATGTAGCGGAATACATATTGGCCTAAACTGATGAATAAATTTGTTTTTTATATATTTTTTTGGATATGTATTATAGCAGAAAGTAAAAAATATTGTGTTTTTTTCTTCAAAATTCTCAGTATTTTTTTGTTTATAGTGCAACAAATAAAAACCGCAGAGGTGATCAAATACCACCAAAAGAAAGCTCTATTTGTGGGAAAAAAAGGACATCAATTTTGTTTGGGTACAACGTCGGTACCAATTGTCAGTTAAAGCGACGCAGTGGTGTATCGCCATATAATGGCATGTCATTAAAGCGGAGATTCGCCTGGGTGAAATTTTACAAATACTATAGCTGCTGACTTTTAATATAAGGACGCTTACCTGTCCAGGGAGCCAGCAATGTCAGCCCCCAAACCCAACCCGTCCATCAGCTCCGGGTGCAAGCGCCAGAATCCTTACTAAGGGAAACAGGAAGTGAAGCCTAGCGGCTTCACAGCCTGTTTCCTACTGTGCATGCATGAGCCGCACTGCGCTTTCTGAATGGTCCCTGCTGTCTTCTGGGACCTGTGTGTCTCCCAGAAGGCCGCGGGGGGGGAGCAGGAGGGCCGGACATTGCGTAGATCGCCGCGCAAGATTAAGGCGATATTTCTCCGGAAGTGGGAGCAGATACCTGGCTCTTACAGGTATCGACTCCCCCCTCCACCCTGAAAGGTGCCAAATACGGCACCGGAGGGGGGGAGGAATCAGATCCGCGGAAGTTCCATTTCTGGGTGGTAAATCCTTCCAGAGCTGAAATGGTTAAAGTTAAAAACTTTTTTTTAAATGTGAGCAGTACAGTCAAGTTTGGGAAGAATGATTTTCGAATTTATCTCGACAGTAATATTTGTTATGTGTTAAATGAAATACAAGGCAAGGTCCATAAAGGCATGGATGAGTTTGGGGTGGAGGAACTTGACTGTCCTGCACAGAGTCTTGACCTCAACCCGATAGAACACCTTTGGGATAAATTAGAGCGAAGACTGCGAGCCAGGCCTTCTCGTCCACATCAGTGCCTTACCTCACAAATGTGCTTCTGGAAGAATGGCCAAACATTCCCATAGACACACTCCTAAACCTTGTGGACAGTCTTCCCAGAAGAGTTGAAGCTGTTATAGCTGCAAAGGCTGGGCCAACTCAATATTGAACCCTAAGCACTAAGACTGGGATGCCATTAAAGTTCATGTGCGTGTAAAGGCAGGTGTCCCAATACTTTTGATAATATAGTGTACATACCTACATACAATAGATATTTCTCTAAATGTACTGTATATGCTACTGGAAAAGACCAATCATTTCTTAGTAAATAATTTCCATTTGGAGCTGTTTTTGTGCCACAAGGCAGACTTTTGCTCGAATAGTAAATACAGCATGAGTGGACTTTTTTCAAAAGTGGAGCAGCCAAAATCTGGAGCAGATGTGCATGGCAACCAATCAGCTATTATCTTTCATTTTTTATATGTGTAACTGAACAAGCTGCAGATAATAGCTGTCATGGTTGTCATGTGCTGTTACTTTACATTCTGTCTGCTCCAGTTTTGATAAATTGCCCTTATGTCTTTTATTTTATAGTGCTATTTTCAGTTCCTTTTCTTTCATATCACTCCCTTTAACATGGGGCTCATACTGAAATTTATAAATGCTGAGCCAACATTTGTTGGTACTCTGCACAGCTAAAGATTTTTTATTCCAACCTTACATGCTTCAGGTGTACCCACTGGATGTGCTTTCATGACAAGATGAGACAAATTGCTGCTATCTTCTTTAATTTGATCTGTAGCAGATGAGTTGAACAGCCATCCTACCTGCTCGTGAACTGGACTTGTTTTCAGCCAAATAAAGAAAAGGTGGAAACTCAGGTCACTGATTATCTAGACTATTGTTCCCTTTGTCAGAACAGCTTTAAGAACATAGCAGGATACTTGCTGGAATGAGCCATAAATGTAAAGGTAATTTTGTTAAGTGTGCTCTATTCACTGCAGCAGATAATAGAGGGCAAAGCAAAACGTGGAAGTATAGGTGTACAATTTGCACGATAGCAAAAAGCTAACTGTGTTTCTGTGTTTGTACACAAAAACATTACATATCACACACACACATATTACTAAAAATATATACTTCAAAATCTAAAGTCTTGGATATTTTTGAAAAATAAAGTGAGGCAAAAATTGCAAATAGTAATTAGTAACTCCCATATACACACACATTAGTATATAGATCTCTCACTAACTAAAGTAGTTGATATTTTTGTTAAATAAACTGTTAGGAGAGAAATTGCGAGTAGTAATTATTATCACACACTCACATCGCTACTGTATATAGATCTCACTACCAAACAAATAAACTGTTAGGGAAAAACATTTGCATTCAGTAATTAAACTTTACCCATAACAGTTTAATTACATCTAAAGGAGAAGTATGGCCAAAGCTTTTTTGGCTGTACAGTTACTTCTCCTGTGGGTCACAGGAGTGCAGTTACTTCTGCATTCCTGTGACTCGTCACAGAGCCAGTCCAGGCAGTCGGGATCTGCCCAGATGCCTGGACCGACAGCTGGCTTAACCTCTCAGCTAACTGTTGAGAGGGTGAGCCAGTCGCTCCCATTCCCTCCACAGCCTGGCGCTCAAGTGAGCGCTGGAGGGGAAGAGCAGAGAGCTCACCAGACTCAACAGGCTGAGGACAGAGAGCATAACGTTTGGTGGTGTTTGATCCATTGGTTCTCAGTCTTAGAGGCGGCAGGGGAAACAGCTGCAGCTGGGATCGATGCTGCAGCCATCTAGATGAGTATGATTTTTTTTGAGACTATAAAAAATGAAAGAAATAAAAAAAGGAAAAAAAAAGTGGAAAAAAACATATGAATGATCATTTGCAAGCATTTTTCCCCCCTTTTTTCATAGTGCAGGCATTGCTAGACCTGCGGGAGAGTTTAAATGAAGGGATTCATCAGACACATTTTTGCTCATCTAGAAAAAAGGAAGTCGTTTTGTATCTACTTCCTGTGCCACCTCTTCTTTATAAGCCTTTGGCTGGCATTGCAGGATAGTCTCCATTTCCCAGTAGATGACAGTTGTGTGGAAACGCGTCGGCTCGGAGAGTACTTGCAACGCTATTCTATCCAATTGGCAGACTGACATCACCACTGGAGATATCATTCATGCTGGAATTTTTTAACCTTTATGTAAGTTCATCTATATATTTTTAAAATAAAATTGGCTGATTTACACTATGAGGCTTCTCCCTTTTCATCTTTGATCACATGGAGCTCATCCCTGCAAGTGTATCAAGACACGCTGTTTGACATCTCCACAAATCTCCACACCTGTGTTCATCGCAGGCATAATCTTCCTTGATCCCTACCATAGGGATCCATAGGGATCCATCAGATCTGCTCATCCCTGCAAGTGTATCAAAACACGCTGTTTGAAATCTCCAAACCTGTGATCATCCCGGCATAAGCTTCCCTGATCTCTATAATAGGGATCCATCAGATCTGGTAAGAGGCAACTTTGCTGTTTTTCTTGAACACTGGTAGCCACGGAGTTGCATACCATTTCCACTTGTCACACCTTTTATTAAGTGTATGGATTTTCTTATGGACTTGAACTTTTTCAATTTAACATACATTTTTTTACACACTGGAAGTTTTTGCAAATTGACATTTTGAATAATGCATTTGTTATGACATCTGTTATTTGCATCACTAAGCTGCTATCACATTGTCTACACACACATACTCTATGTTTGAACACTTAGGTAGATATTTTGTTTATTCACTTTCTTTTGTTCATAATCACATCAGTTCACTATTCAAAGGAACAGCGCACCATTTGCCATTTCTATAAATGTTTTACATAGCTATACCTGCAAAAGGGGCCACTCAGAAGTGATCTATCAAGATCTAAGTTTCTGAACAAAGTCCCTCTTTAAGTGAAAACTCATCTTCTATAAGTGGTACTAAGCTACAGCAAAGAAAACGTCTCTTCATCTGCCAGATAGGGCTGTGCTGTAGATCCTAGGACTGGATGGACAGCAATACAAATCCATTAGATCATAAAACAGCTCTCATGTATGTAATTCATCTGTGAATTTAGTTGTTTGCCTGCATTTCAACCTAAAATGGTTGTAAAGGCAGAATGTTTTTTATCTTAATGCATTCTATGCATTAAGATAAAAAGCCTTCTGTGTGTAACAGCCCCCCCATCCCCCCTAATATTTACCCTCAGCCCCATCTCGATACAGCAATGTTGCATGAAAGACTCGACTGTCTGGGACTCCCCCTCCTCATTGGCTCCTGCTGTTTTAAATCAAAGTCAGTGAGCCAATGAGGCAGGGCCCGGCCATGGCTCTGTGTCTGAATGTACACAGGGAGCTGTGGTTCAGCTCAGGTGCCCCCATAACAAGCTGCTAAAAATCTTCATAGGCGACGTTTAAATATTTCTACAGGTTACCAGCTTTGAGTTACAGAGGAGGTCTAGTGCTAGAATTATTGTTCTCACTCTAATGATTGCAGCGATACCTCACATGTGTGGTTTGAGCATCGTTTTCAAATGCGTGTGCGACTTACGTATTTGTTCGCCTCTGCACGTGAGCTCGGCGGTGCGACAACACCTCTTAAATGTCAAAAAGACCTCAGATCTCACATTTACACTTAAATGCAATAAAAAAAAATCCCCTTTAAGTCCGTTGGGCGTAAGTGACGTTTGATGTTGCTTCCATCATCCAATGGTATGGAGCCAAGCAGGGGCCATCTTTCCCTCACTCAGCATCCAGCCTCACAGGGGAAAGTACGCGATCATCTCCACCGCTTCCGATAGCTCCGGTAAGTGGCAGAGGCGACCAGAGCGTGGCGGGAGGGGGGGCTCTCCTGACCCCGATAAAAGTGATCTTGCCCAGAATCTGCCGCGGAGACCACCTTTATCTGAAAAAGGACCGTCCGCCGTTGAAGGGGATACTGGGGTTATGGCAGCTATCTGCTGCCATAACAACGGTATTCCACTTCAAACAGCGAGCGTACAATGACAGCGGGCGGTCCGCAAGTTGGTAATAAAGGAATTGTTAAAAACTGTCTGCTGTTGTTTTTACTTTATTTTTTGGTGGATGGGTAGGGGTACAATATACCCGATACCCATTCACATAGGGGGGCAGGATCTAGGGGACTCCTTGTTAAAGGGGGCTTCCAGATTCCGATAAGCCCCCTGCCCGCAGACCCCGGCAACCAATGGCCAGGGTTGTCGGAAGGAGGCTCTTGTCCCCATCAAAATGCCAAAGGGCCAAAGGGCCTGGTATAGATTTTGGGGGGACCCCATGATGTTTATTTTCTTAATTCTGTCATAGCGTTTCTCTTAACCACTGCAATACACTGTATTATATACTGTACACTGCCTGCACTGTATATATGTTCTACACTGACTGCACTGTACTGTATATATATATATATATATATATATATATATATATACACATATATACTAG